>OX375866.1:64526197-64548379 GCA_947359475.1 Heligmosomoides polygyrus bakeri | reverse complement strand
CCCTCAGTTATCCGTATAAGCGGTCTCCTCCCGTAATCGTCCAAATGTACTTCGGCATCGTGTTCGGCACCCCGAATAAGCCCCCGACCCTACACGAATTTTGAACAAAATCGATGATCCTGACCCGACCACCCTCAGTTATCCAGAAGAAATTGCAAAACCTACCGAAGTGGACGGAATTTTTAAAAACTGACGTCGGATTCGTAATCAGCGCCCCAAATAACCCTTAGATGATTTTGGACGAAGTTTGCACGAGGAGACTTGGCCAATTTCGAAAATATCGGTTTTCGATGACGTCATCATCCGCGCAGCTCGGCCTAGGGCGCCACGTTCTCGATGGGATATTGCCGAAAAATCGATGTTTTGAAAATCGGTCGAAATTTATACAATTCGATAGCGCTCTTCAAGCAGAACAGAACGATGTTATTGGGAGTGTCAAAAACCCAAATATGGACAAGTAAGAGTGCAGGAGACTTCAACCGCTAAGTCCGCCGCCCTAAAACGGCAGATGGGGCTTAGGCAGTTTAGGCAGCTGAGAAGTTCTGACCACGTCATCGTAAAGAACCGTACCTTAAGTGCTCTGTTCGCGTACGCATTTTGAGGCTTTAGCTCGCCGCGTCTTCTCGCAGTGGTTCACCGAATTCGGAAAAAAATGCATCACGCAAGCCTCACCTGAATTTTCGCACCGCTGTAACGTTGCCCACTCCTAAGCTAAGCCATTCTACTTTAGTATACTTATATATCGTTCTACTGCCTACAATACACACAAGTTGCAGCCGAAACGATTCGAACTCGACAGAGTTATTGTGCTCCGAACACGCCCGCGCGAGCAATATAGCGCAACAACGGCAGACGCTCTCCGCGCTGTTTCTCGCCCGGACTACAGTGTTTCCCACTATAAATAACACCATTCAATTCAGCATGAAAAGCTCTATCGAACGGTATCAAGCATGGCCCAACTCGAAGACATCGATTTTTCGATGGCGTCATCGTTCTTCCGCCGCGGCCTCGTCCTCGATGGTGAACAGTCAAAAAATAGATGTTTCCAGAATCGGTCGAAATTGACACCGTTCGATAGCGCTTTTCAAGGAGAAAAGAACGGTGCTACTGGGAGCGTCGAAGGCTCAAATCAGGGCGAGTATAGGCGCAAGAAACTCTAACCGCTAGCTTTTGCCGCTCTAAAACGCCAGCCGAGGCTAAGGCAGTTTAGGCAACTGAGGAGCTGTGAGCATATCGTCGTAAAGTACCTTAGGCGCTCTGTTAACGGACGTATTTTAAAGCCGTCAGCTCGCCGCATCTTCTCGCTGTGGTCCACGGAAATCGGAAAAAAATGCTTCACACAATCCTCACCTGCATATTCGCACCCCTATAACATTGTCCCCTCCTAAGCTAAACCATTCTACTTTGGCGTGCGAAAAGAACGTTCGACTGCCTACAAAACCTACAAGCTGCAGCCTGAAAGGTTACAACTCGACAGAGCTATTGCGCTCCGAACACGCCCATGCGTGCAATTCGCGAGCGGTTGCCCCCTCGACTGAAAGGTTCGAATCCGTATGCATTGTTCACGGCGCACCCCAAAGGCTTGCTGGACAGCCTTGGAACAACTCCTGAGTAGGGCGGCAGAAAATTTCCGATGAAACTCCCCAAACGCTCAGTCTATAAGCTGCTGCCTCCCCCCTCCTCGATTGAAAGGTTCGACTCTGTATGCATTATTTACGGCGCACTCCAAAGGCTCGCTGGACAGCCTTGGAGCAGTTCCTGAATAGGGCGGCAAGAAATTTCTGATAAAACTGCCCAAATGATCAGTCTACAAGCTGTCCCCCGCCCTCGATTGAAAGGTTCGATTCTCTATGCATTGTTCACGGCGCACTCCAATTTCTAGCTACACAGCCTTAGAGCAACTCCTGACTAGGGCGGCAAGAAATTTCTGATAAAACTCACCAAACGCTCAGTCTACAAGCTGTCTCCTCCCCCCTCGATTGAAAGGTTCGATTCTGTATGCATTGTTCACGGCGCACACCAAATTTCGCTGGGACAGAATGGAGCTAATCCTGAGTGGGGTGGCGGGGAATTTTTGACAACATTCTCCAAACGGCTCGAAATAGTCTTGAAAACGTCGCAGTTCCCAGTGAGAGAAGATAGAAGCGCAGGGGACATGCGCTCGCCCACTCGATTGATAGGTTAGGTTCTGTGTGCATTGTGCACGGCGCACTCTCCGAGCATTAATGGCATGACAGAGCACTGGCGACGTACGCCATCTTTGAGATACTCCGAAAGCACGCATATCCTGGGAAATAAGCTGCTCTAATCGCCCGTCCAGTCAATTTTGGACCACCCACGGCGAAAATACGGGAGTTCCGATAAAGTTTTACACATGTTTGTGTAGATCTCGAAGAGACAAATCGAATGGTGCCAACCTTTATTCAAGGAACCTAAAACTGAAGGAGTTATGAGCGTGCGACGCTTTCCGACGCTATGTTGGCGTTTTTTCGCCCACTTTTGACCGTGCGGCGCGAGCGGTATTGTATCGCACAACTTCTTCATGTCACTCCCATTCCGAAGTTACTAAATTTCTGAAGATTGCTGGTTGAACATTTACTGCCATGGGAGCGTGTAGTGCACGTCAGGGTTTTCTCCATGGTGAGAATTAGATGAGCGGATCTGAGTTACAATTGAAAAACGCCATTACTTTGCTGATCATACACAATACAGCAACGAGTTGAAGCAAATGCAATATTCTGCCGCGTGCGCAAAGTTTTATTACGCAATGTGCAGGTTTTTTTGTTGTTGGAAGAAGCCCACAAGATAGCGCGCAAGGCGAGAACTCAGCTGTGACGAGAAGGGAATACAAGACAAAATCTGCTAGCGTAACTAGAGCGCGTAGCTCACGCTGGGACAACCGCTTCATTTGATGAAATAATTCTCAAGGTAAACCATTCTAGAAAGGATAAGACAATGCTGTACTTAGAAATGCTTCTGAGAACCCCATTGGTATGCATATAATGAGTGCGCGGGGCAGTTATCCACAAATTTTATTCTGCCATGATGTTTTACACACGCGTCCCCATACACCCTAGATTTTCAGGTGAAAAGAGTGAAAATAAGTTAAACCCTTCGTCCGATAGGCACACAACAACACACACAACATAACAACTACAGCATCATATTATCTATACCCAAGCGCACTGTTTAAAGGCAAAATGCACACTTCGGTAAAGTGACAAATTCCAATAACCAAAGGAAAAGGGCGTGATAGCGGTTTCCCGTCCGTCTACCCAAAATCGCATCTGCAAAAAACAAGCTATACAATCCATCCATTAGATTTTTGTTCTTCATTTATCCAACGCCTTAGAGAGTAAATCCCGCTTCACACAGAACAGGAATAGCGATACAGACCACTAACGTCTCTGAAGCAAACGGGAGTAAAATTCCGTAAGAGCTTCTGCGACGGGGCTTGCAAAGCCATCCCCGCTGTCTGAATGCTCTTATCAGGCCGTCAGTGGCTACCCATCAATGATACTGGTCCACCGTAATCTACAGTGCACATACAACTAGTGCCTTAAATTGTAAATTTAGTCCACTCTTACCGCTTTTATAGGAATGAGTTCCTGTTGCCGGACTGATGAGCAACGCTCAATATTGTGGATGTCGTAAAGGCGATTTCAGGGCGTATTTGGTCTATGAACTTAGCTCATTATTACCGCTTTTATAGGAGTGAGTTCCTGTTGCCTTTAATAGGAATGAGTTCCTGTTGCCCTTATCTGCTGTTACTGCTTCTTAAGGGACACTTCTCGTTCAGCGTAATTTTTCAGGAATCTGTAAAGACTCCTATGAGATTTTGGTCTGTGGTGTTGTAAACACTTAGCATACTTTCGAATCATAGGTGTGTGTAAAGCCCCTAGTTGCAGTTTAAGTGGATCCAGGCAATTGCTTAAAGCCATAATCGACTACTCAACCGGAACTATGACAAAGCTTGGGTTGGGGGATTTTAATCTTCTGGATCTGATGTGCCAAAACACTGGTGCGTTATCAAGAACCTTTTACAATGTTTTCGAAGCGCATGATCTCGAACAATACGTAGAGACCCCCACTAGAGGTAATTCAATACTTGAACTGGTTTTATGTAACAAACCAAAGTTCGTCACTGAAGTGAAGGCGGGACCACCTATTGGCAATAGCGATCATGCCGTGAAAACTTTGGATTACGAAGGCATAACAGAACACTTGATAAATGTTGATTGGATATGCATATTCGGAAATGGGTATTCTAAAAATGACCTATACGAAAACTTTCTTGCCATACTCCATCATGTTATAGAAATGCATGTGCCAATGCGCAAGGTTCCGGCAGACGAGAAAAACCTCATAATTTATCTTAGAAATATGAGCAACCGTAGATCGCTGTTGTGGAGAAGAGCATGCAAGACTGCAGATGAGGAGGTCTGTAAGCAATTAAAGATAGTGAGTAGGAGGTTGGAAAAAGCTATTTTTCGATACATCTTGAGAGGAAAATGGTTAGTTCCAGTGATAAGACAGCCTTTTATAGGTATATAAATTCTAGAAGTAAGCACGAAACTAGGATTTTCTGCCTAATGAAGGAAAATGGCAAACCTGTGTCCCTCAGAATGATATGGCAAAGTTATTAGGCGAAGAGTTTCAGAAACTGTCCACCAAGTCGAGCGAGTTGTGCTCACCAATGTTAGGAGATAAAATCAACGCTTTAGCCTCCTTCCAGGAAGTGGAATCCTAGCCCTGATTTTATAAAGAAGGCATTGCAGAAGTTTTCAAAAAACAACCTAAATCTACTTCTACAACTCCTGACCTAGTCCCATTCAATTTCGTTAATAATCTATATAGACTGTTTGGCCTTTCCATTGGAACAAACACTTTTACTCAAAGTTACATGAGGGGTAAAGTTCCTTCAAGGTGGAAGCACGCTTTTATCACATCTATTCTTAAGAGAGCACCCTTCAGTGATCCCAAAACTATAGCCCAATAAGTATCACTTCAACTTTTGCGAGGACATTTGAGAAAATTGTGAAGATGCATATTATGGAGCATACTTGTAAAAACAGTATTGTGCCTCAGTCCCAATTTTTGGTTTTTAAAAGGAAGGTCTGTTGAAACTGCTGTTCACACATCAGTAAACGACTAGACCCGCGGTGTGCAATTGAAAAAATAAACGGATACAATCTACTTCGATTTTGCCAAAGTCGTTGAAAAAGTTCCAATTGAGAAGCTGCTGCAAGATCTCGAAATAGTAGGCCAACCTGCTAAAACGTTAGTAAACCGGCTACAATACTTTCTTATGGGTAGAACATATCAGGTTCGTGTGTTGGACCGATATTCCAACGTATTTTCGGCCCACAGTGGGATTCCGCAATGAGGAGTGTTATCCCCCTTGTTGTACTTACTGTACGCGTTTGAGCTACCGGAAGCTATTTCTGAATTTGGAGTCGTCTCAAAAATGTACGCGGATGACGTCAAAATTTATAAAACCCTTGAAAAACCCGAGGATTGTTGTGCTGCTCAAGAAGAAATTGATTGCATTGACAGTTGGGCGGAAAATGGAGGTTTTATAGTGTCAGCTGACCTAAGTTTTGAAGTTTTTTTTTGAGCCACTACAAAGACTGTAAAGAAAACAAATTGCGGGATCTACAACTTATTCAAAGTCCTACGAACGAGAGATCCTCAAGTATATTTGCAAACATATAAGACTTATGTACGCCCCATAATTGAACGTGCTTTTAAGTAGAATAAAATAAAATAAACATGCAAGCCGATTTCTAAGTCAGCATCTTATCCTTCTCAAGCAAGCCCTCCATACCAAATCGCTCATGGAGAGGATGTCCACCTGCTCACAGCGTAGAACTAACCTGCTCAGCGTAAAACTGGCTTTGCCTGTTAGGGTCGGTGCAGTTCGGATCGGAGTACACATGCTTGGCAGCGCTTCGGACGAGTTCCGGCTGAAATGCGAAGGCTCGCTCGACGCAGTCGTGAAACTCGTTCCGGTTCAGCTCAGGCTGCTCGGACTTGTCGAAGTAGTTCGCCAAATTGTAGATGTTCCAGAAATTGCCTGAAATTATTGGAGCGAATTCCACAAATGACCGGCCCACACCCAAACTGAAACCCGATCAAGCGAATTTCCTTCCTTCGGTTTGCAGTTCGTTTGTCATGAGAAATGTATGGTCAGCCTTAGCGCAGAAAATCAGAAAAGCAGTTCTTCAAGGCAAAGATGTCTTGCTAACTGAAATAAACTAAAATAAGGTAGCTAATTGTAAGTATGTATGGAATCGACTCCACATTTCGGCTTATTTCAAAAGCTCCGTATAAGTGCTCATTTTCATTGCACTCCTTGCTACCCAGACGCGATGATCAACTGTGTGCAGATTTCCTGATTAAATTTCGTTGCATCCATCACAGGTGACAGACAGTTCATGGTGCCATCAAGAAAATATTTCCTACAGGGCTACAATCAAGAGGGCGTCAAATGTAGAGAAACTATGATACACACTGTTTACCTTCATCGTGGTTGATGCCGAACATTAAATTCACGTCATGAGCGTAGTGACCCGTTCGCAAAGAAGTGAAGCCGTCTTTGTGCCGAAAGAAGTTTCGATCCCTGCAACGACAAACATCGTCAAATACCTATGGCGGATAAGCAGCACGGAATGCAAACCTTGACACAATGACGAAGGGGAATTCGAGAAAATTCAGATTCAGACTCCAAATGTTGTCGACAAGTAACTGGGCAGGCGCCGAACGTAGGCAAGCGATTGTCTCCTTTACCTGAACGGAATACTATTGAGTAATTCGGCCCCATTAACAAAGTACCCACCGGAGACAGAAGTGTTCCTGCATACCTAGACAGCGACAAATAAGAATAAACCTAAGAAATACACGATGAAGTGAAGCCCGTGCTTACGGCCAGTCTCGAAGATAAGTAAACAACTTGGCAATGACAAGTATAGATTCTGCCTTGACCTGGCTGGAACGCAAAGCCATTTGTTAGATAAATAAAATTGCGCTACATATATGTATATATAATAAATTCAGGTACATATTGAAGACGCGCTAGGGTGTAGGAACGCGCCAGCCAATCATAACAAGCAGAGCCAGCAGTCCAGCCAATCATGGTGCCGTCCGTACGCACTCTCTTTGAATTGCAGGCCCATTCGATGCGGCTTGATTGGCTGGCGTGCTCCAACTTCCCATTGTGGTGCGCATTTCCGACATATACCTATTCCTAATGCGGTAGTAACAAAAGTAGTTCAAGTGCGGGTAGAGAGGATGGCAAGGCAGCATCATTTGATCTATAGAAAACAGATTGGCTAGGCGAACTGTAGAATGAGTTCGTGTTATTGTGGAATGGAAGCGCTCGCGATTGTCGAAATCTACCCACGTTTCCGCAATTATTTCCAAACAGAATTGTACCATTTTCACGTCAAACCAAATTGGCCTGGAAACAAGTAGGAAATGACTAGCTTTGCAACAGACAAAACACTGCTTAGCAGAAATTTCCACAATCAAAGTTGTAAGCGCCGATAAAGACCCTGTGGTCTCGTACCTCTGTCCGATTACAGCCAACGAGCTCAGCAAGCTGGTGTCCCTTGTCCAGCGCCCTGCTTGGTGTGTCCATCGACCATTTGTTGTCCAAACTACCCGACTGAAGGATTCCGTTCTTGAATAGGCTAGAAGAAGACTTATACTTAACGAAAGTAGTCGAATGTACTCCTGACTGTTCTAAAGCTTTGTTTCCAAACAATTAAATTAGTTTTTGTCGCATTTGTCAGACCGCATTGTACCTAAGAAGTAAGAATTATCTCTTTCTCTGTCTTTATTTAAGAAACACTGAATGTGCTATGCTGGGGTCTAACGAAACTGTAGTAGCATATTCATCTTGCGTTTGGAACACAGCAGCGCGTTGCTCGGAGTTTTTCTATCAGCGCTATAGTTGTGCCCGAATAAATATTCGACATTCGAATTCGAGTAATTCTATTCGAAATCGAACATTCATATTCGAACGTTCGAATTCGAATTATTCTATTATAAATCGGACATTCGTATTCGAACGTTCGAAAAACGCGATTTTCGAATGTTCATATTCGAATGCTCGAATCACTCGTGTTCAAATACTGAAGCTCGAATGCTCGAAGCATTCGCATTCGAACGTTCCATTGCTATAAAATCCAACAAAATAATCTATTACGCTCCAATCCCTCATCGGGCACTCAGGGCCGTATGTCCTTAGGAAGCGGGCTAGGGAAGCGACTCCAGGGTGTGTGCCATCCAAGCTGCTCGTGCGGAAACTGCCTTTGTCGCTCAGGGTAGTCCGCAGCTGGTTTCTGCAGAAGCGCATACAGTTGGAAAAACGCCAACGAATTATGTAGACGTCAAAGCCCCTCAAATCTCAACCACTCAGTTGAAATGCAAAAGTCCCGCAACGCAGGAGAACCAAACCTCCGACCCCCCCCCCCCCCCCTCGCATGAGGCAACGCCACTATCTACTCCCCACAACTCGCTTGGCGGCACTAACTGCCCACACTGCGAAAATTATGGTGTAGCAGCGTTATTCATAAAGGCATTATTCCTGGTGTGATAGAAGCTTTTAGATCGTAGGGTAGCTCTTCAGCCCGCGTCGGAGCGCCTCTTACGGAATTTTATTCCTCATTTGTTGCAAAGAAGATGTTACGCAATAATTTTTTATGCTACGTAAAGTAGAACCTTTTCTCTAAAATGGTAAATGAAAAGACCAAAAATCTAAGATTGCAGGGATTCCACAGTTAGTATTTTGCAGGTACGATGTTCGGCAGATGGACGGGGAACCGCTGGCAGATGGACGGGGAACCGCGAACTCCATTTCTTCTCGACATTAGAAGCATCGTTTTACCAGAATGTGCATTTCGCCTTTAAACAAAGCGGTTGGGCCCAAAAAAGTATGGCGTTATCTTTTTGTGCCCATTGAGCAAGCATTTTTACTGATTTTCACTCTTTTTACACAAAAACCTAAAGTGTGAGGGAAGACATTTTGGAAGATCGTGTAAGACGAACAACTGCCATGCGTAGCCATTGTTTGCATTTCATCATATTCCCCAGAGCTCCCAGAGCTAGCATTAAGTGCACTGTTATTTTGACCTTTCTGGGAACGTTCAGCTTCGAGAAAATTTTCATCAAATGAAGCGGCGGCTGAATATCCAGCCTAAGCGACGCGGGTTGCAGAGCTACTCATACGATCTAAAGGCTTTTATGCCGCTAAGAATGGCCCGATATGAATAATACTGCTCCACCATAATCTACATACACAGTGTGGGCAAATAATGCTTAAAGTTGTACGGAATTTGGTGCACTTCTAGCCTTTTTATACAACTAAGTATTTATTGCAGGACTTATGGGCCATTCTCTATACAGTGTCTCAAAAAATGTATATACTGTTTGAAATGTGATCACCTCACTCCGAGTGAAGGCACTAAAGAGGTTAAGGGCAAATATGAAAGCTTAGAGAATAGACATTCTCTGACATATGAACGCATGTCAGACAATGTCTATTCTCTAAGCCGGAACTTCGCCAACTTCAAGACCAAGATGACCGCTCTCCGACGTCCTGACGGAACCGTCACCTCTTCCAGAAGGACCATGGAGAAAGTCATCCACGACTTCTACTCCGATCTCTTCGATAGCCACGTCCACCTGCCCCTACGCCATCTTCCGCAGGATGGATACGTCATCCCCTCTGTTCTCCCTTCCGAGATCCGACACGCCATCTCGTCGGTGAAGAAACGTACAGCACCCGGTCCTGACAGGATCAGAGCTGAACACCTTAAGAACCTCCCGCCAGCGCTCATCAACACCTTGGCGCGGCTCTTCACACGCTACCTGTCCGAATGCAAGGTTCCATCTCAGTGGAAGACCAGCAAGACCGTCTTGCTGTACAAGAAGGGAGACGTGCACGACATTGGCAACTATCGCCCGATCTGCCTGTTGTCTGTAGTCTACAAGCTGTTCACTCGAGTCATCCTGAATAGGATTAGTAGAACGCTGGACGAAGGACAGCCATGCGAACAAGCAGGATTTCGGAGAGGATTCAGCACGATCGACCATATACACACCATTACGAGGCTCATCGAAGTGTCGCGAGAGTACAAGCTGCCGCTGTCCCTTACTTTCATCGACCTGAAGAAGGCATTCGACTCCGTCGAGACTTAAGCGGTCATGGAAGCCCTGCTCACCCAGGGCGTTCCTACTCAGTACATTAGAGTACTTCGAGAGCTGTACAGTGGATTCACGACCAAGATCTCACCATTCTACAACGACGTCGTCATTGACGTGAAGAGAGGGGTTCGATAAGGGGATACCGTATCCCCGAAGCTCTTCAGCGCCACCCTCGAAAACGTCATGCGCGAACTAGAATGGATGACATGGGAGTGAAGGTCGACGGCCGGCAACTGCACCATCTTCGCTTCGCTGACGACTTCGTGCTCATAACACCGAGCATCAGTCAGGCGGAGCGAATGCTGGCCGACTTCGATCGTGTATGTGGAAGCGTTGGACTGCAGCTGAATCTTACGAAGACGATGTTCATGAAGAACGGATGGGTTTCTGATACCCCATTCTCGCTCAACGGAACGAACATCTCCGAATGCTCCAGCTATGTGTATCTGGGTCGCGAAGTCAACATGGCCAACGACCTAGCACCAGAGCTGAACAGGAGGAAACGAGCGGCTGGGGGAGCTTTCAAGAGCGTCGAAGAAGTCGTGAAGAAAACGAAGAACGTCCGACTCCGTGCCCACCTATTCGACTCCACTGTTCTTCCTGCCCTAACATACGCCTCAGAGACCTGGGCTATACGAAAGCAGGATGAACACGCGATCAGCGTCGCGCAGCGTGGAATCGAGAGGACGATGCTCGGAGTGACACGACTCACGCAAGTGAGAGAAGGCCTCCGGAGTTCCGAGCTTCGCCGACGTTCGAAGATCAGAGACGCTGTCGCATGGGCCAAGTCGTCGAAAATTAGGTGAGCCGGCCACGTAATGCGATTCGCAGACACCCGCTGGACGAGAGCCGTCACCGACTGGATTCCGCGGGATGTCAAGAGAACACCGGGACGCCCACCAACGCGTTGGTCGGACTTCTTCGTGAAAGCCCCGAACGACCGATATGACGCTCTTCGTGTCCCTCGAGCGAGGAGGATCCATTGGACCACTCTGGCACGCGACAGGGACGAATGGAGACGCTGCTGGCGCCCGCTGGAGCAAGTCGATGATCAACGGGACGACAGGTGATACAGGTGATGAACGCATATTACATATTTATGACATATGGTGTGGATCACGCCCCAACCTTACAGTTCAGACTCGATTGATGGGCTTAAGAGTCATGAATCTCGTTGCCCTATGCTTTAAGATGTTCTTAAACAGCTCCAAACGCTTCACAAGAAGCAATGTTAGAACCCTTCAATTAGTACCTGCGTTTTTTAGGGTACCCTGCATTTTTCGCAAGCCATAATGTGTTTTTAAGCTTTAAATCTTTAAAAAAGCCCAAACAATTGATACGGTCTCTTTAAGGAGAAATTACAACAAGCACTCAAGTGAAACACAATCAATGTAAAATGCAAGAATTCAGATGAGTGCATGGCGCACCGCTCATACGTTAGAAAATGTCTACTTTCTCAGGCATTCAGATGAGCCTTAAACTTTTTCAGTAGCCTTACCGTGAGCAACGTTATCACCTTTCAAACAATGTATACATTTTTTTGAGACACCCTGTATTTGCTTTGATGAAATGATCTTCCCTCCCAAAACGCTAAGCGTTGGTTCCGAATGAATATTCAAACATTTGAATTCGAATGCTCGAAAGAACGCGATCATCGATCAAAAATAATCAAAAAATCATCATCAAAAAATAAAAAAATTATAATCGGCGCCCCTCGTGTTATAGATTTGTATTCTTTGCCCACAGTGGACTTACCAGAGTTGCAGAAAAGAAGCATGGAAACTTCTTAGAGAGAAGGGGAGGCTGAGGTCCAATTCAAACTTTCAAAAAGCTTTTCTGTGATAGACAACAAGTACAATCTCAGGAGATGCCACTCAAATCTCATGGGTCCTACGAAATCGGATGTGCCCTACCCTACAACTATTCCGCACAACCCGCTATAGCGTGGAACACGTGCGTAACTTGCACCTCGACTGGTTCATGAAGCTCGCCACTTAAATTAAACTAACACTTATACTTAACCGCAGTTGCCCAGCAAAACTTTCTCCTTTAGCGTTGAGGGCTCCCATAGCCGTCTGAAATTGTTGAAAGTTTGAAAAGTTTAGATGCAGGCGTGCCGTGGCAGATCTTGTGTTTTGTCTTCCGAATCTTACGTACGAAAATTTAATTTACGCCCAATAAGTATCGGATATTCAGGCCATGTGGAGAGGGAACAGGTGGTTTTAAGCAACACTATCAGCGCATTCAGAAGAGAGGTTTTAACCAATTATTCAACTCTGTGTTTCATAGAGTTGAGAGGTGAATGGCAGCTTTATCTGCCGAAACGCAACACGAGAACATCTCCACTTTCAAGGAAAAAGAGGAAATTGTTGCATAGTCTGCTTCCGTCTTCAACAGCAACGTTCACATTCGTTCATAGATATCAAGATATCCAGCAGATCAGGAAACGTGCATTTAGGATATTCAAGATTAGTGTTCCCTAATGTCAGTTATATGAGTGTTTTTCGAACCGTCATTAAATTTCTCGGCTCGTAGCATTTGCCTTGTCATCACACCCGCAACTTTCCATACATTCTTCCCGCTTTCTCACATCGTTTCAGCTTGTGTGGTGGTGCAATGGTGATGGCGACGGCATGAACTAAATACATCAAAGCTCTATTTCTGACCGTCTGCTTATTTTTGCCGTACTGCTGCTGCAACATTCCTTTCCTACTCCTCTGCCTCTCTCCAATTAAAGACTATGAGTCTACTACAATCTCAGATCTTATAGAAAAGATTCCTCAACATCTAGGATTAAAGGATGAAAAACACTCAGACTGCAGCATGTGTTGTTGTCTCTGGCCTACTATTCATTGTTTAAGGCGCACAACTTGTGCAATAAATAAATAAATACAAAAACCTGCAAGAGTTCAACAGAATAATAAGCGATAATGAGGGCATCCTAGGGTTGTTTGTTCAAGCATTTCAAAATCTGATTATCCGCAATATGATACTTTAAATATGAATGATGGCAGCTTGTCTGAATATCATTATACAGGGTGCGTAAAAAGTATTGACGCACCTATGTACTTTTTGTTTCAGCTCCAGCTTTCTCGTTCTACCCCTCTAGGTTTTTGTGTGTTATTTTTGTTGTCTGTATTGTGCTCAAAAAACACTCACGAAAAAACTGAAGAAACATGATCGTCATCGCTACGGTGGCCCTTTTTTTGTCTGTTACCCAGACAGCTGAATACTTCCTTAACAAGAGAATTAGGCGCTGTTCGAAACGGTTGGTGAGGAAAGAGGCCAGCAACCCAAACGTCAGCCACGGCTCTGTCACAACAGATGATGATTACAATATGTTCAAGCACGTTAACGTTCAAATCCAAAATTTTCAATCTCTGTCCGATAACGGCAAACAGATAACGCGCGCAGGTGTGAACAGCTTCTCAGACGAGCACAGCTTAAACACGAATCCGCTGGATTACTCTTTTTAGTCGATTTTGGAGAATGAGATCTGGGCTACTTTCAACAGAAGTGACCAGTCGCAGAAGGCTACCCTGTTCAAAGCACGGGACGAAATCCAAGCGAGTACTTGCGGCGCGTGCTCATGAATTTTTCCGTCGTTTTCGTTCCTGTATTCTCAGTAAAGGAGCCAATGTCGATTACGAGTCATTCTGTCGTGTTTGCAAGATCATTTTCCATATTTTCCAGGTGAATATTTTAAAACTTACTGCGCAATACTATTCCCACAGCCGTCATTTACTGCGTCAATACTTTTTACGCACCCTGTAAGAGAGCTTTCGATTATTTCATGTGTTGTGTTTCTGTCTTCAACTACCACGTTTGCCTGTATTGCACGTTAATAAAAAAATAAAAAATAATATAAACGGTTGATTCCTCGACAACTCACTTTTCGGATCCAGGAGCGATGAGATGAGCGACAACGCTGGCTGCCCCCGCACTTTCACCAAACACTGTTACTCGACTGGGATTTCCGCCGAAGTTGAAGATGTTGTCGCGAATCCAGTAGAGTGCGAGTTGCTGAAAGCGTCTTGATCTGTTCTCCTCGGGTCCAGCTCGAGCTCGACTGGATACGTTCACTTCAGCACCGAGTTCGTGACGCTACGCAAAAAAGGAAGGATGATGAAAGATGAGCGGGTTCGAAGTGACATCGCGACCAATATATGACTAGCAAGGCCCGTGCGCCCCTCCAGGGAGAACACCAGTTCGCATTTTCACCCACACGTCAACTACGCACAAGTAATTTGCACCATGAAAGCCATACTTCTCTGCAAGGCGTTCCAGAACATTCGGATTACGTCAGATTTAGGTCAGGAGAGAGATACAAAGGGACGCCTAGCCAGCAATATTTCGAGCGCTAGAGCGATAGGGCGTTAGGATCAAAGCTCTTTGAGGTATCTTCTTGAATTTGGGAGCCGCCGCATGTGAGGCCTGTGAACTCACCTGGTCAAGCATTCCAGCATTTCCCGGAGCATCCTCGTCGTCCATGTAGAGATAACCGAACGGCCCCACTCGGTAATTAACATTCACAACGATGACATTACCGAGCAAGGCCAGTGCCTAAAACGGAGCACGTAAGAGAAAATCCTGAACGCGATTGAGCTTGCCGTTTCCCACCTTTCCATCATAGAGGATCAACGACGGGCTTCCCGAATAGTATCCTCCACCGAATAACCAGACCATAACGGTGAGATTGCTTAAAGCTCAATTTTTAACTTTAGACGAAGAACCTGGGGCCTGAATCATCAACGACCTGCAGAAATTTAACGGGGAAAATACAGTCGAAATCCCTGATAGCTCGGCTTATCAAGCGACATAGTGAAGCATTTCATCATACCGCTTGTTGATAAGCCGCGCTGTGAGGGGTTTCGGCTGTGTTGTCTCCGTTAAATTATTGTAAGTCGTTGATGAATCCTGCCCCTGGTAGCAACGCGAAGATTTTGAGGCCAGAGAACATGGAGCCAACGAGTTTTGCCCCAGCTTGTGGACTTCTATTGCGCATAATATAATATTACAATGGTACCCAACACGACGAATAGTAAGGATGGATACAAACAATGTAATTCAGCCAAGGTTTAGATTAAAAATAGCAATTCCGAAAACTAATACTAATGCTAATGCACCTTTTCGCTCCAACTCCAATCGGTAACTGCGACATTAATTTCATATCTTTTTGGGTCCTTGAACACTACCGCTGGTTTTACATAAGTGAAAGCGATGTGCAGCATAGCCACGGCAAATGCAATTTGGGCCTGGTCGTACGGTTGCGCTGCACCAGGTTGTCCACTCACGTTGTTCTGCCAATCTCCGCATTATACTCACGCTGGTTTTCATCAACCCCTTGAAACTATCTCCAGCTAGGGGTAACTAGTGGACGTTCCCGACTTCCGCTGAAGAGGCTCTGAAGAAGGCGATAGCGCCGAAACTAAGCCGGAGTAAATCTGCTACCTATCTTGACGAACAGCTTGAATCATCCTCGTATCAACAGAATCAATCATGCCAAGATTCATCGAGAGTCGATCCTGGACAGTTCCTATCACCGTTTCTGAGTTTCTGCAGTCTCAGTTATGGAACCGAAACGTGCTTATTGGAAGGAGGGCCCTCTTCCCGTGCGCGAACAATAATTGAAGACATCGCGCAAAAAAAGCCTGCGGTCTTCGATTTCCTCGTTGCGGTATTCGCTTCATATTCAAAATCTGTCCTTGTGGTTAAGGGGATGATGGATAAGCACGCGCCCTTTCATGCAGGCCGTCAGGTCCTACGTGTTTGCTAACGTTGAACAGAGGAGAACTGAATGCATGTAAACTCTGTAGAACACGGATTGCTAAAAAATATGGAGGCTGTCGGAGAGCCTTCCAGATTGCAATACAATTTTTGTGAGAGATTAGCAGGTGAATAGGAAGCCAGAGAGAGAGCGAGAGAGAGCGAGAGAGATAGAGTCGTTGATCCAATACACATGTAGCATACGTACTACGCATCCGCGGGCGTCCAAATATTAAGAAACAGGCAGTCCTCCGTTACCGGCGTATTGTGATTCCACATCTCCGATCCCCAGAAGGTGGTGTTGTACATATCGCGTCCCTGAAAGAAGACAGATTTTCTGCGATGTCCTTAACGACTGTGACCATTCTAGCTGATAATGTTTGTGATCTCAACATTTTTCACATTCAGGAAAAGGAATTCCCAATTGCAGCTATAACATAACTGAACCTTCATTCAGAACAATATTTCCTAGAATGATTCTGTTATGCAAGACAGAAGCTGTCATCCGTTAAAGCAGCTTTGCGCTAGCAATAAGCTCTTCTTAATGGAGAGAGCCAAAAGGTTTTTCGAGATTGGGTTTTGGCACCTAGTACCATGGAAGAGCTCGAGAGATGAAAAATCGAGATAGTGACAGTCCTTCAGTCAATTTGGCAAAGTGGCAATGTTTTCGGTGTTTCCAAAGAAGCGCACAGAATCCGATTTATTCAAGGACTGTGCAGTTGACTTCACCTCACTAGCTATATTTCGAATCTCACAAAGAGAAGGCACCGACAAAAAATGGAATCAATCACATATGCGGTAACCTGGTGGCGATGTCCATTCCTCCACGTGGTGCCACTGGAAGCTGCCCGCTCTGCGAGCTAAGCCAAACACGGACATTCGAGTGCAGGCGACAGGCCCTTGTGACAGGCCGGCATACGAAGACCCATGTCACATCACATGGTTGATGGTGCTTCAAGTGGTACTTATGAAGCAGAGGGCCCGTGGTGTGGTGGGGCTGCCGGGAGACATGTTAACGCGGCAACGGCAACGGAAACGCGGCAACCCACGGCACCCGAGGACGGGTGCTTCATAAGTACCGGCCCTGTGTGCCGTGGGTTTGCCGCGTTAACATGTCTCCCGGCAACCCCACGGCACCATGGGCCCTTTGCTTCACAAGTACCCTTCAAGTATCGAGAGATAATGCTACGGCGTCCGCGGGATCCGACGCGCATGCAAAGCCCGGCGAGTGTGAGAAGTATGCGAGGGTCCCTGATGCGAGGACGGCATCGGGGAGGAACTTAGCTAGTCTGAAAGTCCCGTAACGTAAGCAGGACACGCCTGGCAACGCTGAATGTGGGTACGTTGATGGGCCGCTCGTGCGAGTTGGTTGAAGCTCTGGAGCGTAGAAGAGTTGATTTCTGTTCGGTGCAGGAGACGAATTGGTCCTGCCGCAAGTCAAGGGACATGGACGTGGCTTCAAGGCCCTTCTATGTGGAAGTCCTAGGACCACCAGTGGAGTTGAAGTCATCGTCTCCGAACGATTTCGTGACTCGATTGTAATTGTCGAACGCTTTAACGATCGGTTGATGAAGATCGTTGTCGCCGCTAAGGAGCGACTCTATCACTTCTTCTCTGCGTATGCTCCGCAGAGTGGCAGCTCCGATCAAGCCAAGGATGAGTTTTGGAGCCTGCTTGATGAGAAGACAGCAGAGGTGCCGTCGAAAGATGTCATCATAGTCGCTGGTGACCTTAATAGGCACGTCGGCGCGACGAAAGACGGGTACAGCTGTCATGGTGGATTCGGTTACGGGTCGCGTAACACCGATGGTGAGCGTATCTTTGAATATGCGGAATCGCATAACCTCACCATAGTGAACACCGTATTTCGTAAACGCGACTCCCACCTCATCTCATACTATAGTGGGAGCTCCAAGTCTCAGATAGATTTCGTCCTTGTGAAGGATCGGGACCGAAGTCTTGTCACAGACGCGAAGATCGTGCCGTATGAGACGGTGGCCCCACAGCACCGACCGCTGATCTGCACCCTAAAGACCGCCCCTCCAAGGCTGAAGCAGGTCGAACGATGCGGCAAGAATCAAGGTGTGGCGAATGAAGGAGAAGGAATCAGCTGTGATTTCTCGCGTACGGTCACCGACAGTCACGACTGTCGACGAAACCAAAACTATGAAACGAAAGAAGACGACCGACGCGATACGTCAAGCTGCACAGTCGGAACTTGGCATTACGAAGCCTGGGCGACGGAAGGTCGACAAGCAGGCATGGCTGTGGACAGATGACGTGAAAGTCAAAGTTCGAGAGAAGAAGACGCTCAATCACGTGTTTCTCAGCGAAAAGACAGCCGATAACTGGCGGAGGTACCAAGAAGCGAAGAAAGCTGCAAAGAAGGCCGTGGTTGTTGCAAAAGCCAGTCATTATGGAGATGTCAACAAGAAGCTCAAGTTACGCGATGGTGAGCGGTATCTGTACCGACTTGCAAAGTTGTGCCATCGCCAGACCGAGGACATCGAGAAGTTTTTCGGCATCAATGATGAGAACGACCATCTTCTTACGGACCGCAAGAAGGCATTTGAGCGATGGCGGGACTACTTTGAGGAAATCTCTACGGTAGAATTTCTTCATCCAGCTATCCCTTCAACAGCCCCAACCCACGGCCCCTTTCGGAACATCACCGTGGAGGAGATTGAAGCGGCTTTGAAGAAGATGAGACCAGGAAAAGCGGCTGGGCCCGATGACGTGGCAGCTGACTTATGGAATTCCAAGTACTGGTACCCTCCTGAGTTTTTAATCAGTTTGTGGCGGAGAAGAAAGTCCATGAGTGTTGGCGCCAAAGTACGACGATTCCGATTTAGAAGAAGAAGGGCAGTCCTGCAGATTGCTCCATTTATCGTCCGATTCGCTTGCTTTCGCAAAGCATGAAGAGCTTTGAGCGAATTATCGATGGACGAATTCGGGACATCGTCTAGCTTTCCAGCAATCAGTGCGACTTCGTGGCTGGCTGTGGCACCGTTGATGCCATACACGCCGCCCTCCTCCTGATAGAGAAGCATCGCGAGAAACAGAGGCTAGTGTATATCGCCTTTCTCGATTTGGAGAAGAACTTTGACCGCGTACCGCGTGAAGTGATATGGTACACCCTGCGATGACATGGGTTCCTGAGGAGCTCATAGAGTGGGTGCGAATCCTCTACTCTTCTCCAAAGAGTAGAGTTCAAGCTGCAGCCGGAACCTCGATGGAGTTTCCCACCTCTGTCGGGGTGCACCAGGGTTCTGCGTTTTCCCCACTCCTCTTTGTTGTCGTCATGGATGCCACCACACGAGATCTTCAGAAGCCCGTCCCCTGGACGTTGCTTTATGCCGATGACGTGATGCTCGCTAGCGAAGACAAAGATGAACTCGAGCGAGAGATGCAAGCTTGGTGTGATCGCTCGGAGCGGTTTGGACTCAAACTGAACGTGAAGAAGACCGAATATCTAACCACGGACGTTACTGAGTCCAGCTCCATCAAGGGTAACGGCATCTAGCTCCCACGCACTGCGGTCTTTAAGTACCTGGGATCAGCAGTCGCGTCTGACGGCAAACTGATGGTCGAAGTGAATTCACGCGTGAGTGCAGCTTGGTCCAAGTGACGCTCGTTGACTGGCGTGCTCTGCGACAAGAAGATACCGGAGCGCTTTAAGTCAAAGATCTACAGGGCAGTCATCCGGCCAGTAGCGATGTACGGCGCTGAGTGTTGGCCTGCTACTAAGGAAGCTGAAACGCGCCTCAGCGTCATGGAGACGAAGATGCTGCGCTGGACGGCTGGAGTCACGCGCATGGACCGCATCCGAAACGAAGCTATTCGGCAGAAGTTCGGTGTCGCGCCGATAGCAGACAAGATGCGCGAAGCTCGCTTACGATGGTACGGCCACGTTCTGCGTGGAGAAGAAGATAGCGTACGCAAGATAGGCCTTAAGTTCGAGGTAGGAAAGCGGCCTAGAGGGCGCCCGAAGCAGCGCTGGGCTGATACGTTACATACGGACTTGAAAGTAGCTGGTGTCCACCCTGATGTAGCGCTGGATCGGGAAAGGTGGCGTCATGACACCAAAATACCGGACTCCGCCACGAAGAGGGATAAACGCTGAAGAAGAAGAATCACATAAATAAATGAATAAATAAAAAGAAATAAAAACATATGTGGTAACATAAAGCACCAAGTGGACAGCTACATACAAACTACTCCAACTCGTTTCCCGTCCATGGTTCACACCTGCTGTGATTGAGGGGTTGTTCACGTCGACGTACAGCTCGGCCGCCCGATACTAACGCGAAACAACTTATACCTCATATCCCTTATTGCAGAAAATACACGGAACGGCACCGCCCTCGGATAGGACCTCGTGAGTGAATGAGCTGCTGAGTCAGAGGTATATCGCGACATTAGTGATAATCATCGGCGGAATGAAGTGTGCTTTTGGCCCTGTTCCGGCTAATATCACTTCACCCGTCAACCTTAATACAACTTCCTAACAAGGGGCGAAAATGAAGTGCACTCTATGCTTTTTTCTTTCTATGAAGAATATCTGACAAATGACAATCCTTACTCGCCGTTGCTTAGAGGCGAAACCACAAAGCAGGTTTATACCATCATGACGCTGTCATGTCACAGATGCTGCTGCAAAAAGCAGTGAAATGTACAGGCTTTTAGAAGGCTTATTTTGTAAGAGTCTAAAAGAGCGGGTCTATCTGTAGAGGAATGCGCTTAGAGCGGTGACTTTCATTGAAAATGACATCAAAAACCCATCCGTATCTTCTGCTGTGAATACCCATCCAGTATCCGTACATCGTTGTAGAAATGCAGGGCTATGAGCTTTGAATGATAGATCTGAAGGTGGATAAGTGAACAACACAGGACAAGTGTTAGTGTGTAGCAGGCATGGACAGCGATACTGCAAGTACATACATAGGTAGCCAACACTACCTTCAAGTAGTCTACCGCGGGATCAAGCGTGTGGACCCTTCTTCTTCTGGAGCAGATTTTGAACGACCTCCCCTCTTTACTCTTACACACCTTTATTATCTTTATTTGCTTTCATTTTCAGCTTTTAAGTGGTTTTTGTATCTCTTACAAATCATCCTTCCATCGTGTGGTCCTGAAAATGTGGAGAGTCGAGCGCAGTTTTGCTTGCTGGAGAAGGCACATTGTGGACTCGGTCCCATCATGTTTTGAATGCCAATTGACCTACAGTGAAAAACAACGATTTTCCTGGAGCATCTCCAAATAGATCAGGACAGGTTCAATTTTATCCCAATTTTAACAGAATGTCGATACAATGCATTTTCTTAACGCCTGAACTGGAGTCATCCTGATACGAAACTGTATACTGAACAATTGTGTTAGTAATTGCTAGATGTAATTTCAATGGCTATTTTAAAGAACTCATTTTTTGAGTACAGAGAATTTTGAAGAGCTCTTCGAATCGGTTACGGAGACGGAACGAGTACTTATCACGGAAATAAATTGTTCCTACCTGAAGGAAACAGCATTAAAAGGTAAAATCCCAATAAAATCTGAATACACTGTAAAAAATAAAATATTTCTGCAGCGATCCTATGCTTAGGAGTCTTATTCAAAATCATCGTTTCTCATGAAATTAAAATGTATTTTTATCTGAAGGAGACGACTTAAAGAAATGGAATTTCGCCATTGAATATTCAAAACTTTGTTCAATATATTTTGTTCAATATATTCAAAAAATTAAGTTTTTTGAAAACATCTGCTAGAGATTCAATTTTACATCGTCTGTCAGCAAACGATCGTCGCAAAAATCGAACCCCTTGATTATATCGAGATCAGTGCGGAAAGGCTTGATTTTTTTACTGCGTAATGTGATAATCAGGACTTTATTTATTTTTATTTATTTATTCAAAGCACATAAAAGTGCGCCAATGCCAAGCACTAAACAAAGCAATCGTTAGAAGTGTGACAACCAAAAACAAAAAACTAATGAACTGAAAAAACTCATGAGCAAACTTAACAATAGGGACTACGCCTAGACAAAGCGAACCTAGAACTTCTTCTGAGAGAAAGCCGACACGGAGTAAGATGAAAGCAATAGGCGAAAACAGTAAAGAGCTTCGAAACCTCTGAGAACAAGAACAACTAACAACGACTTGAAGATTTACGGGGCACAACTTAACCTTTTAATGCACTCCTTTCCAAGTAGAA
>OX375866.1:64263654-64525997 GCA_947359475.1 Heligmosomoides polygyrus bakeri | reverse complement strand
ACCGCCCTCAAACGGGAAGTGACCTGCTCAAGTTCGCGGAATTTTCAAATACGAACGCCGGATTCGTAATCAGCGCCCCAAATAACCCTTAGATGATTTTGGACGAAGTTTGCACGAGGAGATTTGGCCAATTTCGAAAATATCGGTTTTCGATGACGTCATCATCCGCGCAGCTCGGCCTAGGGCGCCACGTTCTCGATGGGATATTGCCGAAAAATCGATGTTTTGAAAATCGGTCGAAATTTATACAATTCGATAGCGCTCTTCAAGCAGAACAGAACGATGTTATTGGGAGTGTCAAAAACCCAAATATGGACAAGTAAGAGTGCAGGAGACTTCAACCGCTAAGTCCGCCGCCCTAAAACGGCAGATGGGGCTTAGGCAGTTTAGGCAGCTGAGAAGTTCTGACCACGTCATCGTAAAGAACCGTACCTTAAGTGCTCTGTTCGCGTACGCATTTTGAGGCTTTAGCTCGCCGCGTCTTCTCGCAGTGGTTCACCGAATTCGGAAAAAAATGCATCACCCAAGCCTCACCTGCATTTTCGCACCGTTGTAACGTTGCCCACTCCTAAGCTAAGCCATTCTACTTTAGTAGACTTATATATCGTTCTACTGCCTACAATACACACAAGTTGCAGCCGAAACGATTCGAGCTCGACAGAGTTATTGTGCTCCGAACACGCCCGCGCGGGCAATTTAGCGCAACAACGGCAGACGCTCTCCGCGCTGTTTCTCGCCCGGACTACAGTGTTTCCCACTATAAATAACACCATTCAATTCAGCATGAAAAGCTCTATCGAACGGTATCAAGCATGGCCCAACTCGAAGACATCGATTTTTCGATGGCGACATCGTTCTTCCGCCGCGGCCTCGTCCTCGATGGTGAACAGTCAAAAAATAGATGTATCCAAAATCGGTCGAAATTGACACCGTTCGATAGCGCTTTTCAAGGAGAAAAGAACGGTGCTACTGGGAGCGTCGAAGGCTCAAATCAGGGCGAGTATAGGCGCAAGAAACTCTAACCGCTAGCTTTTGCCGCTCTAAAACGCCAGCCGAGGCTAAGGCAGTTTAGGCAACTGAGGAGCTGTGAGCACATCGTCGTAAAGTACCTTAGGCGCTCTGTTAACGGACGTATTTTAAAGCCGTCAGCTCGCCGCATCTTCTCGCTGTGGTCCACGGAAATCGGATAAAAATGCTTCACACAATCCTCACCTGCATATTCGCACCCCTATAACATTGTCCCCTCCTAAGCTAAACCATTCTACTTTGGCGTGCGAAAAGAACGTTCGACTGCCTACAAAACCTACAAGCTGCAGCCTGAAAAGATACAATTCGACAGAGCTATTGCGCTCCGAACACGCCCATGCGTGCAATTTGCGAGCGGTTGCCCCCTCGATTGAAAGGTTCGAATCCGTATGCATTGTTCACGGCGCACCCCAAAGGCTTGCTGGACAGCCTTGGAACAACTCCTGAGTAGGGCGGCAAAAAATTTCCGATGAAACTCCCCAAACGCTCAGTCTATAAGCTGCTGCCTCCCCCCCCCCCCTCGATTGAAAGGTTCGACTCTGTATGCATTATTTACGGCGCATTCCAAAGGCTCGCTGGACAGCCTTGGAGCAATTCCTGAATAGGGCGGAAAGAAATTTCTGATAAAACTGCCCAAACGATCAGTCTACAAGCTGTCCCCCCCCCCCCCTCGATTGAAAGGTTCGATTCTCTATGCATTGTTCACGGCGCACTCCAAGTTCTAGCTACACAGCCTTAGAGCAACTCCTGACTAGGGCGGCAAGAAATTTCTGATAAAACTGCCCAAACGATCAGTCTACAAGCCGTTTCCCCCCCCCCCCCCCCCCGATTGAAAGGTTCGATTCTGTATGCATTGTTTATGGCGCACTCCAAAGGCTCGCTGGAAACCCCTGGAGCAATTCCTGAGTAGGGCGGCAAGAAATTTCTAATAAAACTGCCCAAACGATCAGTCTACAAGCTGTCCCCCTCGATTGAAAGGTTCGATTCTGTATGCATTGTTCACGGCGCACTCCAAGTTCTAGCTACACAGCCTTAGAGCAACTCCTGACTAGGGCGGCAAGAAATTTCTGATAAAACTGCCCAAACGATCAGTCTACAAGCCGTTCCCCCCCCCCCCCCCCCCCCCCCGATTGAAAGGTTCGATTCTGTATGCATTGTTTATAGCGCACTCCAAAGGCTCGCTGGAAACCCCTGGAGCAATTCCTGAGTAGGGCGGCAAGAAATTTCTAATAAAACTGCCCAAACGATCAGTCTACAAGCTGTCCCCCTCGATTGAAAGGTTCGATTCTGTATGCATTGTTCACGGCGCACTCCAATTTCTAGCTACACAGCCTTAGAGCAACTCCTGACTAGGGCGGCAAGAAATTTCTGATAAAACTCACCAAACGCTCAGACTACAAGCTGTCTCCCCCCCCCCTCGATTGAAAGGTTCGATTCTGCATGCATTGTTCACGGCGCACACCAAAGTTTCGCTGGGACAGAATGGAGCTAATCCTGAGTGGGGTGGCGGGGAATTTCTGATAACATTCTCCAAACGGCTCGAAATAGTCTTGAAAACGTCGCAGTTCCCAATGAAAGAAGATAGAAGCGCAGGGGACATGCGCTCGCCCACTCGATTGATAGGTTAGGTTCTGTGTGCATTGTGCACGGCGCACTCTCCGAGCATTAATGGCATGACAGAGCACTGGCGACGTACGCCATCTTTGAGATACTCCGAAAGCACGCATATCCTGGGAAATAAGCTGCTCTAATCGCCCGTCCAGTCAATCACGTCGAAAATACGGGAGTTCCGATAAAGTTTTACACAGCTTTGTGTAGATCTCGAAGAGGCGAATCGAATGGTACCAACCTTTATTCAAGAAACCTAAAACTGAAGGAGTTATGAGCGTGCGACGCTTTGCGACGCTATGTTGGCGTTTTTTCGCCCACTTTTGACCGTGCGGCGAGAGCGGTATTGTAGATAGTTTGTGAGAGAACACTACTCACCATTAAGAGCAGCTACAACGATGATAACTCCAAGGACAATAGCACTAAGGGCATGCAACGCAGCAGTCAGTATATTATTCTATGCAGTTGAAAAATTCTTATAATAAAGCTGCCTAATTTTGTTGTGATACTTATTGAACACCCTGGAAATGTACGTATATTCAGGGTGTTCAATATATTCAGGTACGGTAGGATATGTACGATAGACGTAGTCTGCGTGACATCCTTCGATTAACGCTGTTCTTATCATTTCTGCTTTGAAACAGATCTAAATTCAGTCGAAAATGTGATTTTCTGAACGTTTCAATCCAAACAGATCTGAAGAACGCGATTTCTCAAATATTCAAGTTCGATTAAAAATCGTTCGTTCACGTTAGTCGTACACAAACGGAACCTGAGGTCCGCACTTTAAAATGAACTGCGACGTTGGCCCTGGTCTAAAATTTCTTGACTTCCGCTCAACCCGAAGAAGACGACCTAACCATAGGTACAGCGCAGTAGCGTCATTCGCTGGTGACGAGTGGTGCTGCAGTAGAGCACGTGACTCTGGAAGCGCCGACGACTGACTGCATGTATTCTTTGCTAACATAAAGCGGAATGTTATTATTGCTGCACCTTATTCTAAAGCTTTAGCTGGTTTAGGTCAATCAAATGGTAGGAGACTATTTCTTCACTTGCGATAGCATCTGGCTAGCAGACCAATTCCGTAAGAACGAAAGTCGGAGCGGAAAGGTCTACATCTATTACTTCGACCAGCCCTCAAGGTGCGTCACTCATGTCCATGTTACTTACCCATCGTGTTCAGCTATTAGTGGACCAAATAGAGTGAAGGCCTAGAATGTTCTCCTGCAGCAGACGAGCTTTAGAATCTGTTTATAGGCAGATTTGACATGGAACCATCCTGCCAATGATAGTCTGTGCACGAGGAAGAAAGCATGAAGGAGAACACACGATTAGCAATTCTCTTAATCCTAGAAAGAGACACAGGATATTATCCTACTGTATATAAAATAGCTAACCGGTACTGTGTCCTTCGATCTTTCTGTTGCTCCCTTTTTCCGTCGATCTGCCATCACTGAGCACATTGGCACTACAAGAGTGGGCTCCACATCTCGGTCGGAACGAAATCTGTTTTATGTAGTTACCATATTGGTTAATATGACTTCTGAAGCTTCTGAAATTTTTCTTGGCGGCGAAGATCTGGAGCTCTTAACCGAAAATCAAGTTTTCGTATTTTCAATGGTGAAGCTCAAAATGGTCATATATCACGCTGGTAAGCAAGTCTTGGGGTGTTCGATGTTTTTTATATATCTTACCTTCAGCATGCTAAAGAATTCACTCAACAGTATAATCGCCATCGTTAGTAACTACATTGTGCCACCCAATAGGCAGGTCATCGGTTCCATTCTCCCAACCGCGTCCCAGCCCAGCTCATATAATATTTCACGCATCTCTTTAGCTTCAGGCGGCCAAGCGTGGCCGTGGAAG
This sequence comes from Heligmosomoides polygyrus bakeri, assembly GCA_947359475.1. Classification (NCBI taxonomy): domain Eukaryota; kingdom Metazoa; phylum Nematoda; class Chromadorea; order Rhabditida; family Heligmosomidae; genus Heligmosomoides; species Heligmosomoides polygyrus. Next base: position 64,521,497 of record OX375866.1, on the reverse strand, counting down.
TGGTGGACAAAGGCAGGTCTCGGCCGTTTTTTCCCGGGCAGTTTCGGAGCTTGACTAGCGTAAATGCTGCTGGCGGTTGTGTGTCCTTGCGGGCAACTCGTAATTCCTCGCGAATAGCAGAAGCAGCAAAAGAAACTGAATTCACGCGGTATGATATCGACCAACGTTAGCACACGACCTCAAATTTGTGTAAATAAACCTTTATTGCGCTTACCATATCGAACAATTAGGATATGACAAAGGGACTAATGAATAAAGCTATAACAAAATAGTACAAACTACACGAACTGGATAACCCAATGAGAAACATAGGATAACAACATCCAGAAGAAAAAGAAAAAGGAAAAGCAACAAAGGACACGAAAAATACCTAACAAAACAAACAACGACAACTACAAGAAATATAGGGAAACCGAGCGAGATGCTTCACGCAGTGAGAGAAGTAGCCACCACCCCTTTCAAAAAAAGCAAACCAAGGAACTCAAATACGCGCTAGTGAGGAAGAAGAACCAACGCACAACTGTCCACAAGCCCATGGCCGCTTGTGGACAGTTGTGAAACCCTGATCAGGGAAGGGATCCTTAAAATCAGCCTTAGAGAAATATCCCGAGGGAAGTCCAGAAAGCGCTGTCGTTCGAATAGGGCACGGAATCCTTCGGTGTATAGGAGCCGACAGAGACGCTTTTTGAGGTGAAGGCCCATTTTGGCTTGCGCTGCCGGGACTTGTCCTCGAGGGGGCCACACGACACGATGCTTGTTAACATTGTAGAGGATCCTATTCTCATCTCCAATAATCAGGTCTTCCAGAAACTCCTTTCGGTGCAGCCAGAAATATTGACGAGTGGATTCTTTGCGCTGCGCGCACGGAAGGAGAGAACGGCAGGTGAGCACCCCGGAGAACCGCGCGCTATCAGTTGAGACATGAGGGATTCATCGAGTCAGCACCTTTCCGTAGTCGAGGGGCTAAATGCGAAAAACTCCCTAAATGCTCACTCTACAAACTGTCCCCCCCCCTCGATTGATAGGTTCGATCCTATATGCATTGTGCAAGGCGCACTCTCAGAGGATTTCTGGCATTACAAAACACTTTACGCCATGCTTGAGATGCTCCGAGAACATGCAAGTCCTGGAATATAAGCTTCTCCAATCTCTCTTCTGCAAAAAGTCTGCTCAGACATCTTTGACCACCCACTACGAAAATGCGTTGGTTTGGCGAAGTTGTATACATGATTATGTAGGTCTCGAGGAGACGAATCGAACGGTACCAACCGTTTCTCAAAAAACCTCAAATTAGAGGGATTGTGAGCATGCGACCGTTTTCGACGCCTTGCGGCCGACAACTCGTCCGCGGCCGGCCTTCTCAATGGAGCGCAAGTTTTCAGTTTTGGCAATTTTTGGTCTTTCATATGAAATGTATATACCTAACGATAGAGCTCGATTTCCTGAGCTCAAATATACTCTTTTTCAAATGGATGATTTTTGGGCGAGTTATAGCAAAAAGACGCAAAAACCGCAAAAGTGCGGTTTTTTCGGCGTCTATTCAAAAGACGCGTCCGGTACTGTACTTCTCCAAACGTATAGGGTTTTGTATGACCAGTAATGATGATAGAGTACAAGTTTTTAACCCTTATACACGAAAGGCTAGTAATGTATTTAATAGAATGACCTCAGAAAAGTTTCACAAGAATGGTACGTACCTTACAAGGAGGGCCTCCAAAACTGCGGTGAGCTTCTTCGATGCAATTTTTACAGGATGTAGGGTCACGCGAACGGAGTCCAAAATTAACTTAGCTTTTCGGAATGCTCTTCTGTGGTCGAAGAAACGTGTGTGAAAACGTGAGCGAAGTTCATCACGCCCTGCTGCCACCCCGTCGAATGTGGTGAGTTGACGCAGTGAATGGTGTTCTCGCTCACAGGAATGTGGTCGTGGGTTTGATTCCCCTATGCTGAGGTTTTTTTTCATTTTGCGTCAGTGAGACTATTCAAACCCATTCCCATCACATTTTAAAACAAAAACATGACAACAAATGTCATTCACACTCACCGAACCCCTTGCAAATGGAAAGGTGAGAATTTTCTACTTCCAGGTTAAGCAAGTCAAAAAGTGATGCCAAATTCGTGGTTCGTGGTAAGCACACCAAATAACCCCTATTCACAAAGTTTGGGCGAAATTGGTGCTTCTAACCTCACCACCCTCACCTATTCACACCTAACCTGTCATAAGAATCCGGAAAACCAAAAACCGATGTCAGATTTGTGATCAGCTCCTCAACCCGAAGCCGAAGTATGAGTAACTGTTTTTTCTTCCTCGCTAGTACATTTCTTGTGCCCCTTTTGATTTTCGGATAGTCAAGCTGTTTCAACATGACGAGGGGTTATAGATAACAAGTTCTATTATATTCTTTACATTATTGGAGTCAAAACGTATTAACCAACTTGTAAGAATAGCTAATGATGTACCAACATTGTTCAGCAATGACGGAAGAATGCAAAAGAACATGTAAGCGAAATGTACTGCTCAAAAGCTGATCATCTATGCTTCTATCTACCCAAAAAGGATGTACTACTACCAACAAGGGCATTCGCTTTCGACGGGCCGCACAGCCGCTTGCTATTGGGGTGAAAACCTGTTTCTATGTATATTTATTAATTAATTTATTTATTTAAGGCGTAGACAAGAGTCTAGCATCGTCACAACACAATACGATATAAGCTGAATCGTGAACGAGGCAACGACGGTATTAAAAACCTCGTTATAAAACCTATCAATCAAAGACTAAAAGGCTTAGCTCGTTACAGACGACCTACAAGCGTGCACAGAGAACCTCGCCAGATCTTTATGCTTTCCAAGTAGCAAGTTGAACTCCTTCAGAAATCCGTAGGCCAGGAAGTTACACCTTGTCCGGGATTTGGCAACCGAGAGCGGGAGTTTGAGCTTTCCTCCTATGGATCTGTCAGCATCCCGTCGAAGAAATCAGGTGGATCGATAGACAGTTTACAAGCTAGAATTCTGTGCAACATAATGAAATCGGCAACCTTCCTTCTACTTTCCAGTGAAGGAAGGGACAGATTTAGAGCTTTTTGAGGCCCCCGTGTTATTGCACTATCATTCATCAAAAACACCTCATCATAAGCTTCCTTGTGACACTGTTTTGGACTCTTTCCAAAAGGTCGATATCTCTTCGCTTAGTCGGATTAAACACGGTTGTACCTGTTTCTACAATAGGGCGCACACAAGTCTTAAAGGCGCGAATACAGATATCTGGTTGCTAAGATTTCAAAGCCCCAATGAGATTGTATATGCGGTAATTGGCCTTTTTTACCAAGAGTCTGCAGAGAACGGAGAATTTTTTACTTTCCACTTTACCACTTAGCGTATTCAGTTGTTCTCCATCTTGAATAAATGCATCTTAATGACCGCCCTTGTTTAACAATGTTGGGGCCCAGGCTCGAATGAGGGTGGTGAGATCACAAGATTTCGCCCAAGCTTTGTGCATGGGGGTTTCTTGAGGTGCTGATCACGAATCTGGCATCAGTTTTTCACTTGCTTAACCTGAAGGTTTAAAATTCTCACCTTTCCACTTTCAAGTGAGTTAATGAACGTAAATGACACTTGTTACGATATTTCGGTTCAAAAATGCAAAAACACCTGCATGGGGAGGAGTCGACCACGACCGCATTCATGTGAGCGAGAACACCATCCACTGCGCCACATTCGATGGGTGGGGGGGGGGGGTCAGCCGTTCTTCACCACCCCGCCGGCGCGCCCACTTCACCCGCTAATTGACCCTCCTGCTTCGACGAGTCTGCCCGCGCGCTTCTCCCAACGACTTCCGAGGTCCTGGCGAGCATTTTGCTCGCACCGGTTTAATTCAAACGACCGAGAAAGACTACTGAAATAGCAAGGAGATGGGAATTAAAATTCTCAAGTGTTACTCCTTACACTACTGGTGCATTAGTGGCGGGCACGTTTCTTAAAGCTGCTAAATCTTGAGGAGAACCTTCAATTCATTCACTCAACATTAGAGTGAGTTTATCAGGTTTAAATCCAACTTGACGAAGGCCGTTGTCTGGGATAGCTTAAGCTCAGCTCGAGCTTTACCCTAGTAGAAGAGAAGCGTTCTGATAAAATCATCAGAATACATTCACCAGAGGGTCGTTCGTGCCCCATAACCACATCCCTCCCCTGCCTCTGTCTGAAAGACTAGCGGTTGCCTGTGATATGTCCCCACACTTCTTTGCCTGCAGTCTCCCAAGAAGAAAGTTTTGATACATGAATATTTCCACGCTCTGCCGTCCACATGCACAGCCAGGATGCGACGCGTCGTTCGCACCGAGCATCTCGTACACAGCGGGCCCCTCCTCTCGCCTTGCAACGCCTCTTTTTAAAGGGCAGGGGAAAAACGTCACTCCGCCCATTTCGTGCAGGCAGCAGGGGTAACGAACTTCGCGCTCACGTTTTCGAACGCCTTTTTTGACCACAGAAGGGCCTTCCAAAAAGACTAACTACTTTTTGGTATAGACTCCCCACACGGATCCGACATCCTGTAAAAATTTCATCGCAAACCTTCACCGCAAGTCTGGAGGCTCTCGTTGTTTGGGTATGTATGCCAAATTCCGTAAAGTAGAGTCATAAATCATGATTTCCGGCTAGCCACTCTCGAGTTTACACAGAGGAAAGAAAAATGGCGTATTACTCAAAACTGGTAACAGTGAAAGCAGCGTAATGACCAGTGACGTGGTAACGTTGAGAGCGTCTAATACTCGTGCTAGTTCAACGAAGTGCTGGAAGAGCAAAGCTAATTTGTAGAGGCCTATTTTTCTTGCATAGGACCCTCAATTCGTATGAGAGGTTTCGCCAAAGACAGAATCCTTCTAGGATTTAAAAAGCATTTATAAAAATTTTAACTTATTTCCGAATCCATAACTTAGTTATGCCGTTCATCATTTGCTCTTTCGACTGGGCGATATGCGCAGATTGTATTTTCTGCTCACTTTTCGAGATTTTTTTATTATACAGATTGCACACGGTTGTACTTGTACTCGGATAACTAGATAGATAAAATAAAATATCTCATGAAATTTAGATGCGAGGAGACCATAGTACGTATGCAACGAGAAAAGACGTTGTATTATTCTAACGATTTTCCGGTAGCACCACACTGCTGGAAAGAGAGGCTTCTGTTTTCTGTGGTGTCGTCTGGAGGATGGGGGGTCTCACTCTTTCGGTTTCGGCAGCGGATTCTCTCCAATTTCAGGTTTCTAGATGTTTGCATCTTTTAATAAGTTATTTTTTCCGACAATGCAGACACATACAAGCACTTGAGTTCCCTGGAGTAAAAAAATAGAATTGAATATCGAAAAACATTGTACAGTGAAAAATAAAGATTTCATGTCCGCAGATTTAGAGTCAATGAGAGGCTTTCATTTTTTTTTTCGAATTTTCCCAGGACGTCATGGACATGGCAGTTTTCTACATGAAGGAGCGACATCTACTTCCAAAATTGCACTTTATAAAATTCCATGTGTCAATTACTAAGGACGATCTAAGTACTTTCTCTAGAAGAGTTTGAAGAGCTCTTCGAATCGATGACGGAATGGCAACCGGAGTACGGACTTGCCTCTAAAAGAAATTTCTCTCTTCTGCAGGAAACAGCATCAGAAAATGAAATGGAACCCTATGAAATTTTAAGCCCGTTTGACACACAGTGATAAAACTGTTTTTCTGAAACGATCTTTTGTATAATCAGACGTCTCGATTTAGCTTCATTTGCCGAAAAAATATCTACCCAAATCACTATGGAATAGTCACATATTCTAATCACATGGAAGATGCTAGTTTTAGAACCTGCGTTTAACATAGAACCCACACTTATTAAAGCTCAGGAAATTTTCTAGAAGCCCCAAAAATCTTCGAGATAAGGCAGTTTACATACGGCTACTGCGTTCTCTGACATGATCGCCCGCAAATGAAGGATCGATGAGCTCCTCGCGGAAAAACTTTTCTGAACCACCCCCCCCGTGCATAAAGACCCCTTTTTTAGAAATCCGTTCCTATAAGGTAACAAATCATATTATGTCTTCATGCACGGCGGGAGGGCTCCAATTTCTGGTCCATTTCGCGAAAATACGTACCGAAAATCGAACCCCCCCCCCCCGCCGCGCATGAAGACACCTTGTTTGGAAATCCTTTCTTATACGGCAAGAAAGCATAATTGCTGTTTTTTATGAGTGATCGGAATTTTTGATATTCGGAAAACAAGGCGAGTTATATTCAATTTTGTGACGTCGTGAATCTGAATCCTTCAGAACCCCCTCTGCCGCGCATGAAGATCCCTTTTTTAGAAAGCGTCTTTGTAATCATAAAGAGGCGATTTTTTACTAATTCTTGATGACCGAGCGGGAGGTTTGGATTTCGAAAAATTTGTCGAGTTATGAATATTTTTGTGAGATCACTCCCACGACGACGGTGAAGGGTCAATCCGAGATTCAGTTCACAACGTCACAAAATTGGTTATAACTCGGCTTGTTTTCCGAAATTCAAAAATTCTTTTCACTCATGCAAAAACAGAGCAAATATGATTTTTTACCTTATAGGAACGGATTTCCAAAAAATGGGTCTTCATGCACGGGGGGGGGGGTGGTTCGGTTTTCGCTACGTATTTTCGCGAAATGGACCAGAAATTGGAGCCCTCCCGCCGCGCATGAAGACCCCTTTTTTGGAGATCTCTGCCTACATAGCGAGAAAGCGATTTTGTTATAGTTTGCAAAAAGCTACGTGATCTTGAAACTTCGAAATCTTACCGAGTTATGAACACTTTTTTAAGTTAAGTCACTGCAAGTTTTTTCATTCAAAAATTGAACCGTCCACCGCGCATGAGGAACTCTTTTTTAGAAAATGGTTATTACATGGTGGGAAAGCGCTTTCCTTCTAGTCTTTAAAAAGTTAGAGTAACTTTTAAAATTCGAAAAACTTACCCAGTTATGAACTTTTTTGTGAACGTTCAATTTTATGCTCCGATGACGTTGGTGCAAAGTCGACCAGAGGTCGATTCAACCTGAGCGATCCAGAAAATCATGATTTTTTACTGTGCGTTGACCACGACTTGGAAATTTTTGTGGCAAAATGTTATCCGTATAGTTGGTCTGCTTCGGCTATAAAATAATTTTGTTTTTTATGAAAAACAAGAATTTGGTATACTATCCATCCTAATCATATCGCCATCGCAGCTCCGATATGATGCGGAAAACCTTTTTTTTGCTGAACGATACACAGGGCTTGGATTTTTGTAGGCTTCATTTTCATTTTTTGTGATGTTTCTTTAGGAGGGAGAACATTATTTCCATGGGAATTCCATGGAAATAACCATTCGTTTGCCGCTAGGTAATTGATTCGATGAATTCTTCAACAAAAAAAATGCAGGGAAAGCACTTAAGTCGTCGTAAGAAGTTAACACTCGAAATTTTATATAATACAATTTCAGAGCACAATTTCAGATGCAGTCCTCGCTTCATCAGGTAGAAAAATGTGTCGTGTCCATGGCTTTTGAAAGAAAGAAATCTATCAGCACAAATTGCACAGTGATGATTGTAAGACTGCTACCAGAAAACATTTATTTTGAAGTGTCTAAAAATATCATTCAACACCTTATAGAATTTTATTGTGTTACCAAAGCATGTATTGTTTAGTGCTTTCTTTTCATTGTTCTCCTCACTGTCGAAGCCGCACCTGAAAAAAGGAACCAAGTTTCAAAATGCACATAAAATCTTTAAGAAACCAAGACATATAAAAAATAGAACAGTGGAGGAGAGATAGGGGGTCGTACGAATTCCGCCTCGGAATGAGGGGGGTCGTAAATTTTCATCAATTATCGAACCCCACGCTTGACCCTATTAGATATTACAAATTCAATACGCTTGTACAACATGAGCCCGCGAAAACTTAGCACTTTCCACACAACACAAGCTTGTTTAGGATATGCAGTTGTGTTATTTTAGACCTCAAGATAAGGACTTAAGAGCCGAAACGTAGATAATAAATAGTTGACCATTTCGAGATTCGCCATTGGCAAGGCGAAGACACAAACATAGGGCTCAGGAAACCGACGGTCTTCTGCAAGATGAAATTCTCCTCAATAACAAACACAAGCTTTCATTGCCTTAAGAAATTGACTACGTCCCAATTATTCTAATTAAGCGCGAACCCATGGCCAAAATGGACAGGAGTTATGCATGGCTACGAGATTGAGTACGTGTTCGGCGTGCCAATCTACAACGAGAGTGCCGGCTACACAAAAAGGGAGCAAGTGTTGTCCGATAAGATAATTCAGTACTGGAGTTCTTTCGCCACTGATGGGTAAGCTAACTTGAGGGACCTTCGCAGAACATATGATTAGCAATGGAAGCACAACATTTTCAGCATTCCTCGATTGAGGGACCGCAAGTCGACGGATATTTGGCCAGAGTATGACGGAGTCAATAACACCCGGTGAGTATCAACCGCCTCCGCAAAGCATTCCTTCGATTTCATCGCCTTCATAAACTGTGCTTAGGGGATAAACTTGCCTAGGTTCCTGCACAGGAGGTTCTTCTGAGCTGATCACGCAGTGGCAGGGTTTCCTCTAATCGTTCTTTTCCTTACCATTGCCGCTTAGCTTATTGTTACTATTTGGACACGATGAAAAGAAGCTTAGATGGCTTCAAGCCAAAGTTTGAGCCGTGCCGCTCCTCTTGAATAGCAGGTTTGTCCACATGTTGAAGGTCCGTCAACACATAGGCCTATGCCAGCGCTATCATAGTGTACTGCTTGTTATGACCCATCGGAATAAACGACGCGTCAGTATTTAGCCTTCCTTAGGTGATTCACCGGCTTGCGAAGGAAGCACATTCCTCCCATGTGAGATATGTGAGTTCCGTTTTGATCTTGGTGTTGAATTCGTCGGTTCTACTTCAGAAGACACCGCTCTAGCGCTCTGTGCGCCTCAACCTTTCTGTGAAATTTGGCGCTCTACTCATTTCTTCACCTCGCTCTCCAAATTTATTTACTTATTTATTTATTTGTGGCCTCACATCAACGATGTGAGGCCACAAATAAATAAGCCTCACATCAACGATGTTAAAAAACAACGAACCGGAAAAAAGAAAATCACTTCTATCACCAACACAACAGCAGGTTGTTCTCCGTTCTTATGTGCACCCGGGACACACGTAGGTCAACGTCTCAGTAAGGGACTTTCAGTTGAGTTCATTGTATCTTGCACTAGGTTTCTTCAAGAACTACGCCTTCCTCCTTATTGGACTCTCCTGAATGCCTTCTCCTTTTGAATGCCTTCTGAATATCTTCTAACCTAAATGATCTGGATATGGTGGGTGAATGCATCTGAATCAGGGGTGTGCGTTTAACGATTAACGATTTACCGATTTACCGGATTTACCGGCATTTTTCGTTAAAAGTTTTTAACGAAATTTAACGACGAAAAATGCCGTTAAACTGCATTAACGACATTTTAGGACCAAATTTAGAAGTTTGCTTCCTCTCCATGTGAATGCTTTTTGGACCTTTTTGAATGAGCTTTTGCAGTATTCCGAGGAAACCTTCTGCTTAGCTGAATCAGGGTAGGTAATCGATATTGGCCTCGAGTTTCAAGAATGGTTGGCATTTTCCCCAGGCTCCTTGACCAATTTATTTGCGTGCGACCCCACTTTTCTACGCTGTCGTTCCGTGCTTTTCGACTTCCTGGTCCGTTTCTTGCGTTTGATTGCTACATATTAGTTTTTTTATAATTACCAGCCATTCAGTTTTCCACAGTTTTTTGTGATATTTGTTTCACAGGTGGGGTTGAAAAGGCATAGAAAACACGAAGAAAACTCTACGAAACGCAAACTATGCGAGAAAAAAAAACAAGCACAAGAAACGAAACAAGGGAAGAGATGGGTTCGTTCCCTCTTCTCCGCATGTTTTCCGGAAAGTTGGAGGAATTTTTCGTGCAGCATCAGCCGGTGACTGTAGAACTACATTAGGGCAATTTTGAGCCTTGCCTATTTGATAGAGCGCGGCTACGGGTACTGTCTTTGCTTCGCTTTTACTGAATTTTATGCCGTGCATGTCAACGATTTTTCTTAACTATTTCGTCCTTTTCAAGGACTTCCTTTGGACTTTCCTTCGAGAGAAGCACGGCCGGTATACACGAAAAACAGTTAAATATGTAGCTAAAAGCACTAGAATTACATAAAAAGATATGAATTCGATGAACAATCTCCGTCATTTCTTATACAGGTTAGTATAAAAACTGGTACTTTACATGCAGTCCATTGCATGAAGATTTTTTAAGATATACGGAAATGGTATATCTTTGAAGGTGCAGGTCCGGCTTTAACAAGTATTTTGTTTGTGTCTATGGATTTTTTTTCGTCTAGTTTGCAAATTTATTATAAAACAGTTCATCAGTCCAAAATGTGCTCTACAAAAATGGGAAGAAATCGAAAGCTCAAAGCACATTCGAACCTCAAGCAAATGTGCTGTACAGTTTGTTACCAGGTCCTTCAAGAAGAAGATCTGAGTGGTTAATTGCTGTGAAGTCGTAAATGAGTGGCAGGAGTGGCGAACCTACTTGGAAGAATTAGGAAAGATAACAACACTTCATAGATATCCTACAAAGATGGACTGTGCCAAGGGATTCGCTGTGGTCGTTGCCTGATTGAATTCCCCGTTAAACATTCTGTAGTTTCCCAAAACAACTATGGCAGTATAGAAAAATGTTCGGCTGCAAAAGTCTACTTGGCGAGTTCATGTTTTGTCAAAATTTGGGGAAAAGAAAAAGCTGAAAAAACGTTGAGCCGTGATACGATGCACTTTGGATCTTCCCAGAAGGTGCGCGACTTTCTACCAGCTAAAGAACCCAGGCATAGTAAGGAATTTCCTATTTTAGAAGTCTTGTTGCTGTTTGGTATCAGATCTTAATGGCTCTTCTTGCTTATTTTGTTGACGATAGACTGTTGTTGTTATTAGAAGATGAAGGCATTGTTACATAATTGTCAAGCAGATGGAGTCGAAAAGAGAATCAATTAAGAAAAAGATCTGGCTTTTTACACACTAAAATACAGCCAAACTGACTGCAGCTAAGGGACATTTTATTTAACGAATTTACCGAATTTACCGATTTTAACGCAAAAATTTTTCGTTAAAAAGTGGTCGTTAAAAATTTACCGAAAAAAATTTAACGCACACCCCTGATCTGAATGCTCCGCTTCCGGAACATCACTTCCTTGATGGAGGTGCAATAATGATACTTGCGAGCAGATTCTAAAGCGCTCAGTGGGCATATAGGGCTGCAGTTTCGATATTGTTCTCTGTCGCCTGTTCTAAGAGGAAGGATAGTAAAGGAGTTCCTTAGCTGGGCACTGATTCGTCCTTCTCGAAAGAGCTCTGTTATGCGTGCTTCAATAATCGCCTGTCCTGTTGTGGAAGTGCCCCAGTCTGCGGAATGTCGACTGAGATGCACTCCTGTCCAGGGTCCGTACCACTCTCCATGCCAAATCGTGACAAGAAGTTCTGAAGGGAGGCGCATCCTCACCAGCGTGGGTACCTAGACATGGTACGTAGGCGATGAGCGAGAAAGGTTGCGTGCAACCCCTCACCGTTCTCCATTCTACCTAATGACGTTAATCATTGAAGGTTCCATTCAGCAAGGCAGTTGACGACATGCTCGTGGTGTTCTCTGAAGCAATATTCAGAATGTGCCTCTTCTGGCGGTGATTCCATAAGCTTTCTGATTGTGTAGCGCTGTAGGTACCCCTGCAAGGCTGTCCTGCAGCCCACTGCCAATCACTTCCCGTTCCTTGTTACAAATCCTAAAGAAAAAAAACAAAGCTAGAAAATTGAATTGGCGCGCCTATGCTCTCCGTCCGTTAATATTTTGCCTATATGTATTGGAAGTGTGATGGCTCAGTAAATTCACATTATAGGTGGATGCTTCTTAAAGGTGGATCTCATATCAAGCCAATGCCGTCACGGAAGAAAGTCGAGTGTGACTTGTGGCGGACTGCAAAAGACATGGAGTACAACTCTTACAGTGCGTTTCACTTCTTCCAGGAACCTGCTTCGTCAGCAAAATGGGATTTGAAAACCTCCACCCATTTCCAGAGATAGAGCTGCAGTTGTCGTCCGCCTTTCGGATCTCTACCACATCTGCACTCATCATGCTCATCTTCTCCTAGCCAACCATATCACCTTCTGTTGCCATATGTGCTGATTATCCAAGAGGGAGCGGAAGAGAAGCGGGTCAGCCGCCTGCTCCCATCCAGCTGGTACGATATTGTTTTTCAGATCTGCCTCGGTAAGCTCGAAATGATCTTCAAAATCCGTATTTTTATCATTTCATAACTTCTCTCCCTCCATATTCTTTATCACATCTTGAAACTACTACTGTACACCTAGGTATCGTTGACGTTTTTATGGTGAACTTACTTATGTGGTACTCTATTCTGTATTACTGTACATATTACCTGATTCGTCGTAGCAGCGTTAGAGGTGATCTAGGCAGCATACAGAAGACTGTGCTAAGAATACTGAATCTTCTTCAATATAACATATCATATGATATCGATGTACTTATATTTAAATGCATTATCGTGATCTTGAATTCTTGCCAGAATACATCTTGAAAGCTTCAATTGGAGATCAGTTGTACAGAATTAGCAGATAGTGTAAAGGAATGATCAAATAAAAAGCAATAAACTGCAGCCTTCCGGAACAACAAAATTGTCATTGCACTTGCGGAAGCCCTCTATGAACTCTACGAAGTACTAAGAGAAAGGCTAACATGACACCTGTCCAATGTTGCATTTTAATGATCTCCAAACGTCCACTCCGGTATGAGAATTTTATGCTTGCGGTGCCGCGCGGATTTGTTCACACACATTTATCCCAACATTGACAATCGACACCTCAAACTTGTGTAATTAAAGTATATAGGTATATGCGTATACAAAAATACATAATACGACATACGGCCACGAAATTAAGACATTCGAAAATCTTCTATGAACTAAGCAGCTACTAGGCAACCAGAACATTTACAGAGTCAAGAGGATGCATCGACCAACGTAGGAGATGCGCTCCAGGTAGGACGCTGTCATGCAGCAACGTGATAGAAACCTCCTCTTGCTGATCGCGCGTCCTTTGTATTCTTCATCTCCTCGTGGAATCTTCCCAGTGTTGTCGTTTACACAAAGTTTCGTCCCGGCTCCTAGCGATAAGATCGACAGCCAGGGAATGTAAATACATGGTGTCTCAAAAAATGTATACACAATTTGAAAGACCCGTTTTCTTTAGGATACACTGCATTATTCGCAAGCCGTAGAGAGTTTTCAATTTTTAAGTCTTGAAATAGAAAACCGATCGATGCGGCTACTTTGTTAAGAAATTATAACAAGTCAAGCGAGACGCAATCAATCGAGTGTAAAATGCAAGAATTCAGACGAGTGCATGGCGCATTCCTTACCGCTCATGTGCAAAAAACTTCTATTATTCTATGCTTCCATATTAGCTCATAACTTCTTTAGTATCTTTACTGTGAGCAAAGTTATCACCTTTCAAGCAGTGTATATATTTTTCTGAGACACCCTCTATATCCTTCAAGCTGTTGCATCAGGCTTCTGAAGATAAAAGATTGAAAACGTAACCAAGTCTTTTGGCCTGATGAATCACGCTCTAAACTTCTAAGGATAAATTCTGAGAACGGAAGCGAAGTTCCGTTACCTGTTTAATCACGTTTGTGATAGCATGGACATGTTTATTTGATTAATTCTTTGTATTTTCTTGGTTGCGTGAATAGCATTTTACAAATATGATGGACAAAACGCACAGCAAAAATTAAACTATGTTCGTCACCTTAAACTCCTTTAGTATTAGGTTTTAAGGAAGGTTTCCGCCACTGACTTTGGAGTTCCGCCAAATTTTTGAAAGTGTTCTGGAACCTTCTCCCAATAACGCATATATAAGCTGACCTATAACCTATTACCGCTATTGCCCCCATTGACCACTATTTTGGTTATACTCCTTTACGACTATGGCAGGGAAAATCGTTCTCGACTGCAAACCTGTTCGACCGCTTCCATTTTATGATTTCAACAAACAAAGCAGTGCAAGAGTCGCGTTGGATAACATATGTGGAACGACGGGTGCTACCAGTGACTGCTACGACACAGCGAAAGTATAGTCCCGGAAGTTGAATAAGAGGAACAACCACGGTCTGGAAAGCCAGCTGCAGTGAATGAGGAGCGCCTTCTGAAGCTGGTTCAGGAGAATCCCTGCGTTGCACCTGTGAACTGGCAGAGGAACTCGAGTGCAGTCACACCACGATAGCTCAAGGTCTACGTGGCCTTAGGAGGACATATAGATATGGAGCATGGATACCGCATGAACCTAACGACCACCAGCCACAGGTCCGGGAGCATGAACTTCATGACTTTACGGCGGAATATTTTCTTGGCTTGAGAACATGGTCACTGGGGACGAAAAGTGAGTAGTCTACGCTAACCACACGCGAAAGCGTCCGTGGATCAGTCGCGGCGGAGCATGAGTTCTCACGGAAGACCGCAATTTAACCCAAAGAGGTAATGCTCAGTGTCTGGTGGATTTGCAAAGGAGTCATTCACTGGGAGTTGCTACCTGCAAACGTTAGTGCTATTGGCGATGTCTACAGCAGGCAGTTCGATCGCGTTGAAGCAGCTATACGTGGGAAACAAGACAAGATCTTCTTCCTTCACGGCAAAGCGTGTCCACACGTTGCAAGAGAGACCCAAAAAAACTCTAGGGGTTCCGATGCCATGTTCTGACCCACCCACCGTTTTCATCGAACCTATCCAATGAACTATTATCTGTCTCTTTCGTTACATTTACAGGAAAAAACAATTTGTCGACAGGGAGCAACTTGAGAAGTACCTCGCCGAGTTTTTTGTTTGTTAAAACCGTAGGAATTCTATAGAAGCGGGATCTACAAATTGCCTGACAAATGACAATATCATCATAACTTTCATCAGCGTCTGTCCCGCTTGGTGGTGGGGTCTGCCCTTCTTGTGTGGTGACGCCATTTCTCCCGATCAAATGCTTGATCAGGATGCACACCAGTTATCTTTATATCCAAGTGCAACGTATCTAGCCAACGTGACTTCAGGAGTCCCCTGGGCCGCTTTCCAGGGACCTCGAGGTTTAGGCCAATCCTACAGACGGTGTCGTCGTTAGCGCGAAGACCGTGGCCGAACTATCGTAGACGACCTTCGCGCAATTTGGCGGCTATCGGGGCGACGCCGAACCTTTGTTGTATGTTGTCATGCGGACGCGGTCCAATCGCGTTACTCTGGCCGTCCACCTTAGCATCTTCGTCTCCATTACACTGAGGCGGCTTTCAATTTCTTTGGTCACGGGCCAGCACTCAGCACCGTACGTCGCTACTGGGCGAACGTCTGGGATCTGTCCTAGTTAGGGAGGGGGACACATAAGTAAAAATCATGCAACAAAATGACTAGCGTTTCACGAAACGGGCGCTAGAGGGCGAAATCTTAGCCGACAAAATTTTGAAAGAATACAGCAAAAAACAAAAAAATCATCGCGGTTGTGAAGCGATGTGCGCTCCTCACCATGATGGGTCTGGTTACAACATGTCAGGCGGAGGCCAATACGCCGCAAGCGGCTTTACGTGCCTCGCTCACATGAAAGTTCCCGGTTATAGCGTGTCAGTAAGCGGTCAGTGGTGTATGAATGTGGCTTGCCCGACGTCTCTCTAACCGCGGCGATTTTTCTGTTTATCGTTTATTTGATCATTTGTTTCTTTGCTTTTTAGGTCCTACTTTGTTCTCTTTAAGGTGCTCCGTGAAATTCAGGTAAATTTGTTGCATTATTTGGATCTATCCTAGTCCAGGGGGGGGACCACCAAAAAGTAGGTAACGAAGTGAATTGAGACTTATCGAGCGGCTTCTAGGGAACGAGTTCGAACCTAAAAAACAAAAACGAACGAACAAACAAAAAAATCCCCACGGTTTACAACTGTCTCCGCGGGTGAAGAGCGACGCAGTGGAGGCATGCCGCGTGCTGACCGCCGGCTGACATGTTATAACCAGGATCTAACATGGTGAGGAGGGCACAATAACTTTGCCTGCTTACAAATGCGGCGAAAACAAATGTAATTTTTTCGTTTTTCTTCGGGAGTTTTCTTGTTTAGGTCCCGTGTTGTTCTGTAGAGGCCGCTCGGTAAGTCTTAAGTGGATTTGTTACATATAATACTTGTTAGTTATGTGGCCCCCCGGACTAGGATAGATCCCATTATTTTTAATCATGTGCTCTCCTCCGACTAGGATAGGTTTCTATAGACTGTTCTATAAACCTTCGATTTGAGGTGCCCAGGTATTGACTTGTCGAAGAGCATCACAGTCAACGAGCGTCATTTTGACCAGGCTGCACTCACGCGCGCATTCACCTCCAACTTTAGGCTGCCATCGGACACGACAGGTGATCTAACATAATTGAAAGATGTAACACGTGTGAGCTCAGCGCCATTGATCTTAATAGATCCGTGCTCATTCACATCCGTCATCAGGTACTCCGTCTTTTTCACGTTTAGCTTGAGACCAAACAATGCAAAGCGACCGCACCACGCCTGTTCCTGTCGCTCGAGTTCGGCTTTGTCTTCACATGCAAGCATGACGTCATCGGCATACAGCAACGTCCAAGGAGCTGCCTTTTGGAGATCTCGTGAAACGGCATCCATGACGATCACAAAGGGCAATGGGGAGAGCGCAGACCCCTGGTGTACTCGATCGAAATAGGAAACCCCATTGAGATTTCAGCTGCAGCTTGCACTCTACTCTTTCGGTAACAGCACCCGCACCCGGTATGCTCCTCAGGGACGCCGTGTCGTCGCAACGGGTACCATATAACCTTTCGCGGAACACGGTCGAAAGCCTCCAAGTCAAGGAAGGCATGATGCACCGGTTTATGTTTCTTGCGGTGCTTCTTTAGCAGAGGACGAACGGTGTGTATGGCATCAACAGTTCCACAGCCGGCAACGAAACCACACTGAGTTAGTGGAAAGCTGGACATCTCGGATATGTCCATCGGTAATTTACTCAAAGATTTTCATGATGTGCGAAAGTAGGCGAATCATACGGTAGCTAGCGCAGTCCGCACAGCATACCTTCTTCTTCTAAATCGGAATAATTGTACTTTGCTGCCAACTCTCATGCCCTTTCTTTTGAGCAACAATCTGATTGAAAAACTCTGTCATTCAGTTGACAGGACACCAACCCTTCGATTTCCACAGGTCGGACGGCAGGTCATTGGGACCAGTGGCTTTGCCTGACTTCATCTTCCTCAGGGCTGCTTCAGTTTCGCCATCTGTTATCTTCTGAACGGGACCGTACAAAGGAGATGTAAAAGGAACAGCAGGGTGTTCACATTCTACATTCGAGATTTCCTCGAAGTAGTCGCGCCATCGCTGCACAGCCCTCTTACTATTCATCAATTGATGACCGTTCTCGTCGTTAATGGCAAAGAACTTATCGATGCCTTCTGTTTGGCGACAACGAGCTTTGGCGAGTTGGTAAAGATAACGCTCACCATCACGCCTTTCCAGTTTTTCGCTCACATCGGCGTAGTATGCGACTTTAGCAGAGGCCACTGCCTTCTTTGCCGCTTTCATCGCTTTTCGACAATTACTCCAATTACAGACAGCTTTGTCACCGATAAGTACGTGTTACAGCCGTTTCTTTTTTCGGACCTTCTTTCTGACATCGTCAGTCTACAGCCAAGCCTGCTTGTCGACCCAGCGCCATATAGGCTTCATTGTGCCGATTTTGAAGAATGCAAAAGCGTGTCGATGGCACCTGGAGGAGTGCTACCGAGTTGTTGCATCGGTAGCACTCTTGCAGGTTTCATCAACATCGGTCTATCTTCTATCGGTCCCCCTTCACTGCACCCCTCCCCCAACTCACCGGTTCCCATTACTGGTCCCTTCCTCACCGGTCCCCCTTCACCTGGCCTGGTCCCCTCTTCACAGTTCAGTCCTCCACCGATAAGTACGTGATACAGCCGTTTCTTTTTTCGGACCTTCTCTCTGACATCGTCAGTCTACAGCCAAGCCTGCTTGTCGACCCAGCGCCATATAGGCTTCATTGTGCCGATTTTGAAGAATGCAAAAGCGTGTCGATGGCACCTGGAAGAGTGCTACCGAGTTGTTGCATCGGTAGCACTCTTGCGGGTTTCATCAACAGTTGTCATAGTCAACCGAATCCGAGTAATAATTGCCGCTTCCTTCTCTTTCAGTCGCCACCATTTAATTTTAGCCGTCCCGCACCGCTCGACACGTTTACACCTCGGAGGTGTGATCTTCAGCGAGCATATCAGTGGACGATGTTGCGTGGCAACCGCCTAATACAGCAAGTCTTCGCATCTGTGACAAGGCTTTGTTCGCGACGCCTAACAAGGACACAGTCGATCTGTGTTTTGGTGTTCCCGCCATAAAACGAGATGAGATGGGAATCACACTTTCGAAATTTGGTGTTCACGATGATGAGGTCGTGCAAGTCTGCATACTCAAGTATACGCTCACCATCGGCGTCACCGGTCCCCCCTTCACCTGGTGCCCTCTTCACTGGCCAATCTTCTATCGGTCCCCCTTCACTGCACCCCTCCCCCAACTCACCGGTTCCCATTACTGGTCCATTCCTCACCGGTCCCCCTTCACCTGGCCTGGTCCCCTCTTCACTGGTCAGTCTTCTACCGGTCCCCCCCCCCCTTCACTGGACCCCTTTCCCCCTCCTTCACCGGTTCCCCTTCATTGGACTCCTCACCCTTCAGCTGGTCTCCTCTTCACTGGTCAACATTCGACCGGTCCCCCTTCACTGGACCCCTCCCCCTCCTTCACCAGTCCCCATTACTGGTACCTTCCTCACCGGTCCCCCTTCACTGGACGGACGCATGTTGAAGGAGGTGGGGGACATCTCTTCCCAACCAGCACCTCCTTTGCGCGACATCGTTGACACGTCGTCTGAATATGGACGCCTGTCGACAACTTCAACAGTTGACAACTGGTGACAACTACAACCCCCGCCCCGCCCCCTTCCCCTTACCTCCTCCCAACATACTCCTTCAGCACTTCTGTGCAAACAAACACACACCCACGCACTCACTCACACACAGACAAACGACCGTTCTCGCTTATATATATAGTAGGATTCTAGCCGACCCACATCGCTCGGCATATTTAAGGCTCGTGCACAGTCTCACTGCGCTGTGGCACCGCGCTGATAGGTTCATTTTTTGCCACATCCCCCACGTCGGCGCGGTGCGGTAGCGCTGCGTAGCTGGAAGGTTGCCAGCACAGGCGCGCATGGTACGCAATCCCGCGAGCCACACGCCACACCACGGCACAGCGCGGTGAAAATGGGAGCTCCAATTCCCTCAGCGCAGTGACACCGCGCGGTGCCACTGCGCGGTGAGTGTGCACGGCCCCTCACCGCGCGGTGGCACCGCGCTGTGGCACAGCGCAGTGAACCGCCTATGCTACAACATGGGTGGTTCACTGCGCTGCCGAACTGTGCACGAGCCTTAACACCTCGGAGCTGTGATCTTGAGTGAGCCAGATCAGTGGACGGTGTTGCGTGGCATTCCTCTCATACGGCACGGTCTTCGTCTGACACAAGGTCTTGGTCGCAACGGCTGACAAGGACATAGGCAATCTGCGTTTTAGCGTTCCCGCTAGAAAACGAGATGAGCTGGGAGCCGCGCTTTCGAAATTTAGTGTTCACGATTGTGAGGTCATGTGAGTCTGCATACTCAAGTATACGCTCACTAAGGGTTGTGTAACCTATAGCCACAACTACCACGACAGCTGTAGTCGTCTTTCGTTGCTCCGACGTGACCATTATGTCAGCTGCCAAAAGAACCATATCTTGTGCGGTACTTCCGCTGTCTTCGCATCAATCAGCGACCAAAACATGTTCTTTGCTTGCTCGAAACAGCCCCTCTGCGGAGCATACACAGAAAAAAAATTGCATCGCGCGCCTCTACTGCGACAACAATCTTCATCAAGCAGCCTTGCATAACAACAACATTATTATAATTACAAATAATATAAATATGACAGTGTATCCGGATCTATCCTAGTCCGGGGGGCCACATAAATAAAAAGTATTATATGTAACGAATCCATTTGAGACTTAACGAGCGGCTCCTACAGAACAACATCTAAACCTAAACAAGAAAAGTCGCAAAGAAAAAAACGAAAAAACACATTTGTTGAGGTTGTAAGCAGGCAAAGTTGTGTGCCCTCTTTACCATGTTAGATCCTGGTTATAACATGTCATGCGGCGGTCAGCACGCGGCATGCGGCTTCATGCGCCCTCCTCACTATGGTAGACCCTGGTTATAACATGTCAGCCGGCGGCCACCACGCGGCATGCCTCCATTCCGTCGCTCTTTGCCCGCCGAGACGGTTGTAAGCCGGGGCGATTTTTTATTTTTATGTTTGTTCGTTCGCTTTTTAGTCCCTTTTAGGTTCCATTTCGTGCTCTAGGAGCCGCTCGGTAAGTTTCAATTTATTTTGTTGCCTATTTTTTAGTTATGTGCCCCCCCCCCCAACTAGAATAGATCCGTGTACCCTTATAATTCCATAACTTAACCCTTCAGTCATTGCACATTAAGATTTAGTATAATAGCTTTGTTAAAATACTATATAGATAAAAACATTCTAGTTAACTTGTTATATATACTTTATATATATGTATTATATATATATGTATGTATATTATATATATGAATGCATATTATATATATATATATATATGTGTATAAGGGTTTTCTGTATAAATGTATATGTATGTGTATATTCAAATTTAAAAATAAATAAATAGATAAATAAATAAATAACAATTAAATAATTAAATACAATAATATTGAAAGTTAAATAAAAATAATTATAATATTAATAATTATATATGAACAAATAAATTAAAATTTAAAAATATCATCAAACCTGTTAAAAAATAAAAAATAATATATAAGTAAAATTAATATATAAGAGAAAATAAAATAAATAAAATAAATAAATAAATATAAAAATTATAAATAATTATATTTTTTTAAATATATATTAATTATTTAATAAATATCTAATAATAATAAATATTAATATAAAATGTATAGTTGCCGTTACCTTGTATTTATTTGGTAAGTTTACTTTTTTCCTCCTTTTCTTCCATCTTCATAGCTATGCCGATGGGGTTATAAAAGTAGCTACTGGCAGGGGAGGGTAAGTACTACGCCTCCGGCATAGCTATTCTTCGGGAGCGCCAACCCCGGGAGGCAGCCCCTCCAAAACCTTTGGTAACCTTCCCACTCGCTAGGGACTTGGCCGTCCCTATTGTTTGATCATGGCCAAAAACAACCACAGCCACTACTTCCAACGTCACTAACCCTTACTTTCAGGTACAACATTTTTATAAATACAAGGTAGACGGCAAGTATAATATAACAAATTTTGGTACACCTAATAAAAGTTCCAATTGCAGAATGTCTTGTACTATTTGCAATCTTGTTAAAAAAGAAAATTTTATTAATTGTCACGCCACAAATTTCAAAATCGGCACATATAAAGATAGTATTTCTAATTGTAAATCTACAAATGTAGTATACTGTATAACTTGTGATACTTGTGGAAAACAATATGTTGGTATAACAACTAGGAGACTTAAGGATAGAATAAAGGAACATATGCGTAACATATATAACTATAATAAAACAAGAACAAAATTATTATATGATCATTTCGAATTGACTTGCCATAGTAAGTCTTTCCACATCACAATTTTAGACAATATGACGGATAATAAATATATAAATATTTTAAAAGAAAAGAACTTTTTTGGATTAAACTTCTTATGACAACTTATCCATTTGGATTTAATGATAATATTAAAGGCTATGGTAACCTTACTCAAATTACTAGTTCCCTCACGCATAAATCAAATCACCCCTTTTTTAATATCAAGATAACTAAAGATCGTGCGAATAGAAATAAAAATATTAAAAGGCGTAGAAATAAAACACAACAGTACCAACAGGATGACATGGTATATAAAATAATACAATTTCTGCTCAACGAAGGTAATTCTGAATATGATTTATTTAGATTTCCCAAGTCAAAAACAAAAAGTATGTAGTAGCACTTTTACGAATAACTGTAAATAATATAGTCACCTTCACTATACCTAAAGAAAAACTAGTTTTATTACTTAGTTCACTATGTTATTTTCACTTCAATTACTTGAACAAAACCAAATCTGATAAAGATACATTAACTAAAACAGATTACACATATCTTAAAATGCCTGTTTACAATAAATTTTTAAACTACTTCAACTTGAATAAAATCATAAATAACAAAATAATAATAGAACTTGTTAAAGAAAGCAATAAACCTTACAAACCTTTTAGAATTGTTTATGAATATGAAAAACCTATGTCTAAATTACTATTTAATTATAACAATTTCCTTAGTATGCTAGGCAGTACTACTATAGATAACATTCCTTGTATGTAGTTGCAATAAATATAGAAACTACATAAACCCCCAATTTAATCATATCCTGACAGGTGACATTAGTATTTTCAAAACAATGAAGGTCTATAATATCTTATTGAAAGGAACTAAATTCTGATTCGCTCCTGTAATTAACCAAGAAGAAATTTATAGAATCTGGAGGAATATATTCAATCAAATAATTCTTAAATTAAAAAATAGACATCGGCTTGGTTTAAATATTTGTAATAAGATTAAATCAATTTTGGAGAGCTCCATATGAACTAGATGGTATAGAACTCTTTTTCTTCTAAACAAAACCAAATTTGAACAGATAGAAGATGAAACTAAATTTCTGAAACGATCGTTTATTTTTTGCCCTCTAGATAAATCTGCATCCAACTATGGTATAATTTGTAAACGTTTGTATTTTTACATTATTCAATCGGAAGTGGATAGTATAAATACCCATAGTCATAATAATATTTATCTTCCTACACAGCTTAGTAGTGAACATATTATTAATAAACACATTACCTTTCTTCATAATAATTCATTAAAACCAAGTGAAGGTAGTACTATTCCATTAATATATTGCATTCCTAAGCTACATAAAAATCCAGTTAAATTTAGATTTATAACGGGAGCTTCAAATAGTACTATTAAACCTCTAGCTATTGAACTTTCTGTAATTCTTACACACATTAAAAATCATTTCAAAAACTACGCTAATAGCGTTCTTACTAATCAAAGATGCATGAAAACGTTTTGGTCAATAAAAGACATTAACATATCTAATGAAATTTGTTCCCTACATAATAGTAATCTTAAACTTTATACTGCAGATTTTGTGGACATGTTTACTAACATTCCTCATACAATTATTATTTAAAATATTATGGAGATACCTAAGCCGCGTAATCTGAGTTTTCTGTTGTGAATCCTCTGTTAAAGTTATGTAAGTCGTTGATGAATCCGACCCCTGGTTGATTTCTAGTTGAAATGCCTTTTCGGTTCATCTGACATGGTAAAGGAGATGTACAACCTTAGTGGATAGAATAGAGGTGAGGAGCTACGGTGTTGCCGTGAAATGACAGGGACAGTTTTATACCACTGGTCATCATGTCCACCTACCATTGCTTTCTTAGGATCTCTAATGCTCTAGAACATGCCCTAGGAAACCTAGAAAGTGAGGACATTTCAGCGAATAACGATTTATTTGACAAGCTATTTTCTTAAAGCCTCATGTGGATGTCACTGAGGTAGTATGCTGCCACAACGATGTAGTTTTGTAGTTTTGTTATTTTCAAGCGTACACATTGTCCGAGTTCAGTACTGCTGCTGAGCCGCCTGCTGATAACGTTGTCCATTCGCGTTGCCGTTCTGGCGGGCACCTCCCTGCTGGTATAAGTCGTATCCTGCTCCTCCTGCTCCATCCGCGTTCCCGTACGCAGCAGAGCCGTTCTGTTGACCATAGAAGGAGTTAGCAGCGCCGTATCACTTGGGCTGACGCCTTATCGGCAGCTTCCTCTTCCTCGAACACGATGAACGCGAAGTTGCGGCGCATCTTTGTCTGCTTGTCGAAGGGCCATTCGATGTCTTCAACCTTTCCGAATTGTTCGAAGTGTGTTCGGAGCTCGCCTTCGTTGTAGTCGGATGGCAGTCCGCCGACAAACACCTTCTTGTTTTCTCGTGACTTCGCCGGCTTCACCTCTACCTGTTTGTTCTTTATAGTCTGCTCACGGGCAGCAAGCGCCGCCTTGCATCCCTCCCCTGTCGCAAACTCGACAAAGGCGAAACCTCTCGAGCGGCCAGTGACACGGTCGAACTTCACTATGTTTTGTTGCGACCGAGATTCTAGCGCCAGGAGGGACTCGAACCACCTACTAAAACCGGACAGGAATGCTCTACGGTTCCGCTGCCGCGGGGGGGGGGGGGCGGGTGGCGTTGGATCAGACGACGTCGGTGGAATAATGGCGTATAGCATTCCTGCACGGTGAGCAGGTGATGCGGGTTCGAGTGCCGCTGGCGCTAGAGCTGTAATCGCAGCAAAGCATCGTTATAATAGACTAATTTGCCGCTGAAATCAAGTTAGCGACGCACCTAGATTTGTCCACTCACATACACATCGATGGCATATCTTCTTTATTCTGCAGGATAGGAAACGAAGAACCGTTGAAATTTTCAAGATTGAAGTGAATATTGAAACATGAGTTAAATTTCTCCATTCTAAAACCACGACATCGCCAGCGTTGAGAGATGAAGCCATCTACAGGGCGCCCATATCCCTAACAATGGAAGGAGCTGAAGTGTAAAGGGGCAAAAGCCACTCAAATAAGAAGGATTTCCGACCTTCAGCTGGTACAGATTGGTATTTAGGAGTCCATTTTTTGTCGCGTCGTTAAATTAGACGAGCAAGAGGTCCTAAAACTGTACTTTGGAACCGTAGTGACGAGATGTGAGCGGGCGTGAGCCGCTTGAATCCCTGCGATGACATGGGCGCTGAGCGGACAAGGAGCGCAGCGGATACCGGCGTTGTCTAATGAGAGAAACGTTGTTGGTTCGGTTCCCTAGGGTAGCGTTTGTGTATTTTTACTATTCTGTTGGGATTTGAGAGACTTTGACTTCTAAACAACTCTCAGGCGTTTTCCGAGTTGGCATGTCCATACCACACTGGGTGCCAGCACACAGATCTAGTCATTCGACATGGGATTTTTCAGACTGCTTCAAACACAGTTCCACTTGCGTTTCACTATACACGACCCTCGTTTTGATCTGCAGGAAACAACAACATTCTGAAGGTGAGAGTCAACGGTGTGGGTAACTGAACGAGTTCAGTACAGCCGCAACGACATTGAGTTCATGACGTTGATCGTACATCATTATGCTACAGTTGCTATCGCTCTCATAGATTTGTGCTTAGAAACCGGCTGGTGATTAAGAAGTCACAACAAGGATATGTTC
This sequence comes from Heligmosomoides polygyrus bakeri, assembly GCA_947359475.1. Lineage (NCBI taxonomy): Eukaryota > Metazoa > Nematoda > Chromadorea > Rhabditida > Heligmosomidae > Heligmosomoides > Heligmosomoides polygyrus. The sequence continues at coordinate 64,495,959 of OX375866.1, read as the reverse complement.
TCACCGTGAAAATATAAAAGGGTAAAGGACGGCGTTATTCCATCCCTTTTGGATGTGCCAGGAAGCATTTTACTTTTACGAGATGTCGCGGAAGCAATTTGAAGGTGTATTTTACCTACACAATGACTAGCGGTGGCCAATGAACAAGTCAGCGCGTTATCCTCTCCAGGCAAGTGTGGTACTAATTTGCCAACCCGGATGGATGGGAGACATGGTTGGTCTGAGCGGGAAATCCGAACCAACCACCTGGAATGTGGTGCATGCGACACCTTCCATCTTCTCCAACTGCGCTCCACGCGCCCAATTTGCTCCCGCCATGCAGTTGGAAAATGTACAGAGAATGCGTGAAAATTGCATACGAGACAAATTCTCTCAAGTCTTAACAATACAATAAAAGAGCAAGGAGGCTGCATGTCGAGGGAACGGAACCCATCCATCTCTTTCATGAAAAAGCGCACTATCCGCTGCGCCCCAAGACGCTCACACCCACGCACCGGATACGAACGACTTGCGCTAGCACTCTCACTCCGCCGACGCAGTTCCTTAGTAAACTTCGAGGATAATTGCCCGTCTGGTTTGACGAAAGAAACGCACTCCTCTACTAAATAAAGGGCGGAAATTCCCGTCATGACTCGCTTCTGCCGTTCAGACATACGCTTCGACCCTTCTCATGCGAGATTCCTGAACCTGAGACATCCTCGAGATTCTTCAGCGCCATCCTCGATAATGACACGCGAGATCTGGACTATAACAATGGAATTCGATGATAGGTAGCAGTGGCCTCCTCGCTCCGCCAGCGATATTGTGCCCAGGGGCCGGATTCATCAACGGCTCACAGCAATTTAACAGAGAAAATTACAGCCGAAATCTCTGATAGCGCGGCTTATCAAGCGATATGGTGAGCGATAAGCCGCGTTATCTGAGTTTTCCGCAGTGAATTCTCTGTTAAAGTTACGTAAGTCGTTGATGAATCCGGCTCCAGAACTCCAAGCGCTAGCTAGGATAAAGGATAAGGATAAAGGACGGCGTTACTCAATCCCTTCTGGGATGCGCCAGCGCATTCTACTTCTACGGGATGTCGTGGAGGCGACATGAATGCGTATTTGGCCATACAATGACTTGCGGTGGCCAGCCGATGAACAAGTCAGCGCTTTATCCTTCCCAGACAAGTCTGGTACCAATTCACCGACCCCGGAGGGATGGAAGGCTTGGTTGGCCTGGGCGGGAAATCCGAACCAGGAACCTGGTATCGGGTGCACGCGACAGTCGCGCCTCCTCCGCTAGCTAGGACGGGAAATTAATGCCAGCTAGGCACTCGTGTCTATAAACACCCAACCAACACCTATCAAACAAATCGTAGAGCTGGTGAATGGGACTCGCTATGGAACCGACTTTGGCTTCGTAAGGTGCACAAGCGTCTACAAATGAAGAACAAAACTGACTGAAACCCATCCAACTATTAGGTTGTAACGAAATAAATGGCACTGAACCACTGTAAATGTAAACAGTTAATATCTCGGGTTGTAGGCAAGTTTATTAATCGAAATAAAAACCTTCTGATTCTACACATCCTTGCCAACGTGACACAAGCTTTTTTATCCCAGTAGCATAAAAATCAGAAGTTCTGGAATTGACGAAATCTTCGAAGGCACTTTCGGCATCCTGTTGGTATTTGAATATTTTCCCTAGCAAGAAGTCGCCGAGATGCTTGAAGAAATGGTAATCTGTTGGGGAGAGGTCGGGAGAAAACGGAGGATGTGGTAGAGTTTCAATGCTCAGCTCATTCAATTTCTGCAACGTCTTTCGTGCTACATGGGGGCGAGTATTGTCGTGCAGAAGGAGAACTCGCCTTCGGTTTACCAAGGCCGGCCGGATATCCTTCAACTTTTTCATCATTTCTTCAATTTCAATGCAGTACTTCTCTGCCGTGATGGATTCACCGGGAGGGAGGAAGCTGTGGTGAGTAATCCCCAGCGAACACCACCATACTGTCACCATTACTTTCTTTTGGTGCAATTCCGGTTTCGCAAAAACCTTGGGGCTCTCATCGCTGTCCACCAACTGTGCCGATCGTCGCCTGTTGTCGTACATTATCCATTTCTCGTCACAGGTTACGATGCGATCAAGGAATGGGTCCGTTTCGTTCCGTAGAAGCAGTGCGGACGAGATCTCATATCGTCGGTTTCTTTGCTCCTCAGACAGCTCGTGAGGCACCCATCTTTCCAGCTTTTTGGTCTTTCCAATTTCCTTCAGATGCCGGGCAGCTGTGTTGTGACTGACGCCGAGAACCTTCGCTATCTCCCTGGTACCTTTGTGTGGATCCACCCCTACCACATCTCTCAGCTTGTCCTCATCAACATCACTATGCCTCCCACGACCTTCATGTTCTTCCAAGCTCTCATCTCCATTCCGGAACTTCTGATACCAACGATACGCCGTCCGAATTGTGGAACATCCTTGACCGAATGCGGCGTTGATCTTCTCGTCCGACTCCTTAGCTGTACAGGGTACGTAAAAAGTATTGACGCACCTACATTTTGTTTCAGCTCCAGCTTTCTCTTTCTACCCCTCTTGGTTTTTGTGTGTTATTTTTGTTGTCTGTATTGTGCTCAAAAAACACTCCGAAAAAACTGATGAGACATGACCATCGTCGCTACGGTGGCCCTTTTTTGTCTGTTACCCAAAGAGCTGAATATTTCCTTAACAAGAGAATTAGGCGCTGTTCGAAACGGTTGGTGAGGAAAGAGGTCAGCAACCTAAACGTCAGCCACGGCTCTGTCATAACAGATGATGATTGCAATATGTTCAAGCACCTTAACGTTCAAATCCAAAATTTTCAATCTCTGTCCGATAACGGCAAACATGTAACGCGCACAGGTGTGGACAGCTTCTCAGACGAACACTGCTTAAACATGAATCCGCTGGATTACTCTTTTTAGGCGATTTTGGAGAAGGAGGTTTGGGCTACTTTCAACAGAAGTGACCAGTCGCAGAAGGCTACCCTGTTAAAAGCACGGGACGAAATCCGAGCGAGTAGTTGCGGCGCGTGCTCATGAATTTTTCCGTCGTTTTCGCTCCTGTATTCACAGTAAAGGAGCCAATGTCAATTACGAGTTACTCTATCGTGTTCGCAAGATCATTTTCCATATCTCTCAAGTGAACATTTTAAAACTTACTGCGCAATACTATTTCCACAACCGTCATTTACTGCGTCAATACTTCTTACGCACCCTGTAGTGCCCAGCTTGAATTCATACAAGTAAATGCCTCGGATTACCCTTTTGTCCATCTGCCAAAAAGTCAATAAAACTCCAAAGTTTTCCCACTTTTACATGGAAAATTTGGTACTCACCGGTAGAGCAAAGTTTGCGCTTCTAAATGATATGCCACATGTTACGGTTTGTTCTTGATCAAACGCGTAAAGACGCGCCAAAAAATGGCGCAAGCCAGTGCCATTTAATTCGTTACAACCTAATATTATGGGACACAATCCATGTTTGAATAATGGAAACGATTGCACATGAGTTTATTTATTTTTGTACTGACATGCAGCACAGGTTCACGTGGGAAGCGAAAAGAAAAATAAAAAATGACAGCGCAAGAAAACGGTAACACTTGTGAAAATCAAGTGAAGCGAGTGATAGCTCACCTGAGCTGGAATATGTTCATGTTTCAAGATGTCCCAACTTGCAGAACATTCTAATTTACATTACTGCATACTAGTGTGCGGAAAGGTGAGCTGTAACAACTATCATGTCAGAAGCTGTCGTCAGAGTCATGTGAGATAGGGTTTTTGGTTGGCCGTAAATATTGCGGGCGATGCTGCCGACTCCACGGAGCCTTCTACGAACCACTCCGTTCAGACGCGTAATTTGGAGTGGAGGCTTTCGATCAATTGCAAGCGCACGATTCATTCGAGAGGTGGCATCGGGCGCCGTCGTTCAGTTCCGATTCCGAGACCAAATGCGGTGTCAGACATCTCGCTAATGCTGCTGGCGATCCTTGTTCGCGTGCAGTTCCGGTATCTGGCGCAACAGTGCGACGACTATCTGCAGGGATCGTGAGTTCTGCGCTCCGAAATCCGGTTTCCGCCTCCCCTTTCAAGCACTGTGTTGAACGCGAACGCCTCCCTACACGAACCTCGGCCCTGCTATTCCGACGAAAATGAATGGAACAACTTTGATTTGCATTCCTCCGTAGCCCCCATTGCTAACGCTGCTCTCTGCTCGCGCTCCTCTGCATTCTGTTCCCGTAAGCGCTTCATTCGTTACATTCATTTTTACGTGAATTACGGCTGCCTTTACAGAGGGTTCAGAGGTGTTTAGTAGGTGTCCCTCGCAAGCACCACTCTGTGGACATTAAGAACTCGAGGGACTCCCATGTAGCACAAATGGTGCCCACATTCTTACTGTTTGTATTCATGGATGCCTAGGTGCCGAAATCTGTTCGAGATTCGGAGGTTGTTCTTGTGAGGGGGCAATATATCAGTATTGAGTGTCAAACATGTAATTACACATACATAGGGGAAACAGGGAGAAAACTAGCCATTTGAGTTAGACAACACTTGGCTAGTCAACAACGTGGCAACATCAGAACACCTCTCGGAAAGCAGAGCTGAGGAGCATGACGGTAACGACTTTCAAATTAAGTGAAAAGTGTTGGTGGTGGAATAAGAAATATCGGCAGGAAAAGCACTGGAAGCGTTTTGGATTTTTGCAAGATATGCTCGCATGAACGACCATCAGGAACGCCCTCAATTACAAATGCTTTTCTGCCATTTGGGCTAAAATGCGAGCTGTAAAATGGAAAGGGCGCATGTGAATTCTCATCCATTAGCTCGCATTATACGAAACCTCATTCGCCCGGTCGTGCTAACAGAGAGTTACCTTGCGGCGTGAGTTTACCGCTCTTTGGAAGGGTTTTCAGGGATGATTTCTCTAAGGAAGCGAAACTGCTAGAGTGGGATGGCATCTGGTGGGGTTAATCGCATGTCCATTACTTGCACCACGATAAGGCCTCTGAGGAAAACGGGAGCGTCGAAACATTAGGTCTGGCAAATGAACGTCCACAATAACAACCTCGAACTGCGCACAAGCAAAAATACCGACAACAAATCTCTTCAGTGCCGACGTATGACGAGAGAAGCTAGAGACGCGGCTAGAGTTTTTGAAAAAAGTATAATTTTCCTTATTCACTCTCCATAATAAGAAGGGAGAAGGACGGTGTTAGTCAATCCAGTTTGTCTGTCATGCTTTCTACTTCTAAGGACTACTATGGAGGCAAAGTGAATGTGTGTGTGTGTGTGTGTATGTGTGTGTGTGTGTGTGTGTGTGTCTGTGTCTGTGTCTGTGTGTGTGTGTGTGTGTGTGTGTGTGTGTGTGTGTGTGTGTGTGTGTGCGTGTGTGTGTGTGTGGCCTTAACAATGGGAGCTGCGGTGGCTCGATGATGGACAGGTCAGCGCTTTATCATTCCAAGACAAGTGTGAGGTCCCATTTCAACGATCATGGAAGAATGGATGCTTGGTGCATGGTCAGCCTGAACGGGACCCGGACCCAAGAGCTTCGAATCTTGCTGCGAGCAGCACTCAGCGCGTTCTCCGACTCCAGCACGTGCCCAAACTTGAGTGCAATCGGTCACAACCTCCTTCGTCTCTCTTGTACAGTCAAGTGTCACTGTACCAACAAACCTCTACGGACCTACTGACCTAACTGTTTACTGGAATTGCGGCTGTCGATGTTCTTCACTGCCATGACAGTTTCATGAGAGTGGAGGAAGCTTCGTCTCTGGCGAAGAATTTCCAGCGAACGGTGTCCACCTCTATTTTTGTGAGCAGTCTCTATATGGGAATTATCTGTGTAGTCCGCAAACCAACCTGCCTAACAATACGGGGCGGATGTTGCCGCAGAAAGCCCAACTCTAACAGCTGGTAACATTAAAGGTGCGAAATGGCTTTCTGGAGCTGTGAAAAACCATGTAATAAATAAAAATAATAAACAAGGTCGAATTCGGCCGTCTGCTTAAAAGTTGTACTGCTTCTCGGCAAATTTATGAAGGTCACACGAAAAGAAGTTTTTTCTGCACTTCTAAGCGGGTTCCCTTAGTGCATATATATTTGAAATCTGTTAATCTGCTATAATACTTAGGCGGTGTTTCGCCGCACCATAGTCCCTGTAACTTCCCCCCTCTTCAAGGATTTCGTCAGTGTTTGCCATCCTCTTATAACCTGTCCATAACTGAAGACATTTACATTACATTTCAAAATGCGAAATTACTGAACTGAATAGAGCACTACCTGAAGCCACACTCCCATGTCCGGTCACGATTTGCATTCCCTGACTTATTGTCCCGGCTATAACTACGGCTTTGGACTCGAAAATGAAAATGGCATGAATCTGCGTTTTATGCCTGTTTTATGCTTTAAAGAATAAAACAATCCAAAAATTAGACGAATTTGAAATCTTTTTAGACGATCTATCCAATAATCGGTTGGAGTTTCTTGCGTTTTCAAAAAATATACCAGATGCTCTTAGAAAATTTTGAAATCTTAGCTCTGTAAGTGACTCATTTGTACTGTAGCAATGACAGTCGACGTTGTTTGCACCCGCTTTGCAATTAGAACCATACATATAATAAGTATTACGCACAATAAGTGTTATGGTATATACAGTAAGCATGCTTGTAGCCCTTGTAGTTAGATAGTAGTGGGCTCTCATTCGAAAAGAGCAATTATATAACTCGCCTGATCCCCGTTGGAGCACTCCGATTCGACTCAGAATTCTAAAGATTCATCGTTGAGAATTCCACATCCTAAAGGTGTGTGGCGCATCCAAGGCCTTATCCAAAGTGAACACCGACATAGCGCAGGTGCGCTACAATTCAAGTTTACCTATCAACCGTTGAACAATAACAAGATGGAAAGCATTTACTATTCCGCCATGTGCGGAACGCACCATTATGCGGTGTGTCGCAGTTAGAAATTACAAGGAAAACTCCACAATACTATGCATGAGGTGAGGGGCAAGCTACGAGAAGAAAAAGTAGGAAAGAGAATTGTACTTGTGTTATTGGAGCGCGTCGTACATGATGGCTATCTAGCAACCGCTTCCGTAGATGAAAGAAATCCCATAGCTGAGCAACTCTAGAAAGGTCTGCTCCGTCTGATCTGCAATGCTAAGCAAATGGTGTTTATACATATACATCTTACGGTTCGTTATATCCGTTTCCATACGACTAATTTTCTGCTGCGGCTGAACAGTGTACTGGAGGTTGAACATAACATAGCACCAAATTCAAATCAAATTCAAATCTGATGACCCTTTTCATGACAGTCATTACAAAAAGGTATTCTTAGACATTGACAATCACATGAGAAAGTTTTTCGCCTACAAAGAGCGCCCACTTGCGTCCGAAAGTTCTTTGAGAAAGCTTCACCTTTGTATAAGAAGCAGTATGAAGAGCCGTGGGCGAATTCCTTGTCTTGTTGATACAGATGGCTCCAGTTGTCTCACTGACAAAAGTAAAGCTATTGCACTAGGCAACTTCTTTGGAGGTTTTTATTCTGACAAAACTACTATGGGGGAAAATTGCAACTCAATGCTTGGTTTCAGCACATCTGTACACCGGTTATGTGAGGTGTATTTTCACCCTTCCGAGGTTTGCAAAATTCTCAATCGCATTAAGCCTTCCATAACTGAACCATATGACGGCATTCCCCACATAGTGTTTAAAAAATGCGCAGATTTTCTTTCTAAACCTTTGGCATTCATTTTCAATGCTTCGATGATGTTCGGTGAAGTGCCAGATATTTGGAAGATGCGTTAGTTACAGCAATTCCAAAGAGCGCTGGTGCTCAATTAGTGTCTCAGCACCGTCCTATCAGTATTACTCCGACACCTATTAAACTAATGGAAAAAATTATTCGACAGAAACTTCTATCGTGGGTTGAAAAGTTCCGGCTTCTTCCTTCTGAGCAACATGGGTTTGTCATGGGACTTTCAACGGCTACAAATGTTGTCGACACCTTGTTCGATTGGAAGTTAGCCCTCAGTCGGGGAATGTCAATTGATGTTATCTACCTAGATCTGTCTAAGGCTTTTGATAAATTTAACCACTCCAAATTGGTTGAAAAGCTTAAGTTACTAGGTATAGATGGTAACCTGCTGAGCTGGTTTACTTCGTATTTATTTGAAAGGCATATGACTGTTAAAGTTGGATATGAATTCTCACCGCGCCTTCATTGTACTAGCGGTGTCCCGCAAGGTGGAGTTCTATCACCGTTACTCTTCCTAATTTATACAATGGACCTTCCAAAATTCCTTTCTACCTCCCATTCTGTTAAAGTGCAACTTTAGGACGACGTCAAGATATATGGAATTTACAATAGTGAGAACTCGAACGAAGTCTGTTCTGAACTTGAGAGAGCTATTTCAAAAGTAATAGAATATGCCTCGTTGTTGGATTTGGCAGTAAACTTCGACAAATCTCTTGCTGTGCACATCGGCAGTGGACCCACAAGGAATTATACGTTAACGGCATTACCTTAAAAACTGTTACTACGGCGAAAGACCTAGGAGTGATTGTTGACTGTAAGCTATCATTTTCCGATCACATTAGCAGTGTGGTGAGCAAGGCGTATGCCGCTCTTTTCTCGCTTTTCTGCAATATTCATTCGAACAATCCACGGCTTCTTACACGCTTATACAAAACATACCTCTTGCCTCATCTTGAATATTGCTCACAAGCGTGGAACCCGTCTAAAAAGAAGCACATTTTGCAACTTGAAAAAGTTCAGAAAACCTTTACTAAATTGGTTTCCTACCGAACCCGTATAAGTTCTGGTGATGTCCACATACCGAATTACCAAAATCGTTTAAAAACACTGGGGCTCAAAAGTTTGCAGTGCAGAAGAACAATAGCAGACCTGGTATTTTGTTTTCGCATATTACGTAAGGAAATAAAATTATCGCCTAGCAAATACTGGGTTTTCAGGCCGTGTAGTGCTCGCGTTGGCGGTTTCAATTTTCACTATCCACGTATTCCTAACATCCGTTGTACCAAGTTATTTAGCTTTTTGTTCTTCAGAGTTCCACGATGGTTGAAGTTCTACCTTCAGAAATTCTGCAATCCAGGAACAGTTTCATTTTCAAACAGAAATTGGAGAAGTTTGATCTACTCTTAGAAGGAGGAGTTGCTCAGCAATAGTTTCAGATTTTCGATCGGTGTAACATCGAAGCTCACCACATGGTTACATATGCCTGTTTACACCTTCTCAACGATTTTTGGTCGCAAGATATGATTCTCTATGGCCACTACTTTCTGCGACTGGACAGTTTTCCTCATGCCTTTCTTATTCTTTAGGCATTTGTTTTACTTCCTTCTAGTGTGGTTTGACTAGGTGTTCTTCTTTACCTTTTGCCTTTTTTAGCCTTTGTGTTTTTATCGTTGCAGCTCCCAAGTTCAGTATCCTTTGCCATGCTTTCAATACCCATTAATTTCTAACATGTTTTATTTCTCGAATGATCAGCAATCAGTTGAAGATAGCATTCTGAGTCTCAATCCAATTCCTAAAAGCAGCATAAGGATTCTACTTACTGGTTGTGCTAGTAGTGTATTCTAGCCATACTAAGTTTCAGCTGCTATCCTAATTGCTGGTTCCACGAGGGTGGTTGGCATACCCGTGTGCCGAAGCTCCAGCAATGACCTATGACAACTATTTGATCTTGGGTGCCATGCCCAACTGGTACGGATAACAGCCGCTTTTTTAAAACGGCAGATTACACCTGTGCAACCATTTGTGGAATAATCCTTAGCCGATTTCCTCCGATTTTCTGGGCATGGGTAATTTTCATCTGAGTCTGGTCATTTCTGTTTTTTCTTTTTTCACCATTTTCGTTTTACTTGCCCTAGTATTCTGCCGTATTTGATTGTTTTGAGGCGCACTCTTTGTAGTGTATAAATAAATAAATAAATAAATAAATTCCAACAGTCTGGACCAATGTAATACTTCCGTGGAAGTTTTTCACTTTTGGATTAATGGTGAAGTCGCGGTAGAGATAAGTATAGCGTGTCAGTAGGTTGCTGGCTTTCACGCCATGGAATTCATCCCCTCTCGTTCCCGCTGACTTGACTCAAGGTGTTTAAGCGCACTCCACTCACTTTCACAATGAACACTAAATCACTTATCGTCCTCTGTCCTCACTGCTCAGCGACATTTTCCGTGCCTCGTGGAAAGCCGCCTGCTCGTAAGCCTGCGCCGGTGTTCGGGCGAACCCGCCGCGTCGTTGCATGTGGCCGGTCGTTGAACTACCCTCGCGCTAATCGCGCTCCATCGCCCCCGCGGGAGCGACGACCGGTGCCGCCAAGGCGAGGGGACGGTTGGTTTCGACCGTTTTCGGGCCTCCTTCGTGCGTGTGATAGCGCGCTGACTGCAGGGAGTGCGACTCGCCTTCGCTGCCACCTCTGTTCCGCTGTTCGTTTCTGCCGCAGCCTCGTCCGTCGTGGAGTCCCAGCGTTATCTACCAGTCCGTCGACGAAAACCGTCGACGCCTTTAAGGACCTCACTTCTCAACAAGTGTTCTGTGATCCAGTACGGCGACACTTCCCGTGTGTTGCCCACTTGTCCGTATCGGTTCATGAAGCTGCTTCGAGCTTGCAATTTGGTGTGACGACGACTTTGGGCAGCAACTCTGTAGCATAGTTTGGAGGTGCACTAACTGTGTGTGTGTGCAACTGTGCGACATCCCTAAGCGGTCCTCACCATTAGTATAGTAATTTTGAATATCTGGACTTGTTGAGGATCTCACTAACTGCCACCTCTGGTCCGCTGTTTCGTATTGACTGTGAAACAGTACTAGTACTAGTATTGCGTACTTCAGAGAATTACATATTGACAATTTATCACTCCTACTTTCGCAACGAAAGTGTAAAAAGTTCAGAGATGGTCCTCCTTCCGTATTTTTCAAGTCTTGGAACTACAGTGCTCTCCCGTGATAACGCCTCCGGATCATACGCGACTCTCAACATATCGTAGATTCTTTCGGATACCGGCCGGCATACCTTTATAGCAACACAAATCAACTCCGATTAGGAGGCGTCGGATAGACGGCGTTATAGCGCGGTCCTGAGAGGGACTCCGGGTTTAGAATGACTTCCGCGACCAGGGCTCAGTTCCGTTCCTCACCAAAAATGAAGACGAGCAAGATGCTGGCCGCGTATGTGATCAGAACCAGCCTTCTATTGCCCCGTTCATAGTCACGATAAGCACCCGTGCGAGAGTGCTTGAGATGAATTTCGACGTTTTTCGCCTGTCACAAGTGTTTGTAGTCAGCAATATGTCGAGCAGACTCCCGGCTGTCGCTAGAAACTGCCGTATGTAGGGAGATTTCCTCTATCAGAAACAGCAAAATATGGGGTGGCTGAAATCTTCTGGATATATAGATGGTTTGAAGCGCCTTGGAAGAGTAAAAAAGCTCGAAAAGTGGATGTCCCGTGTGATCGCCGGAAATTGTCGCGTTTCGAAATCAGCTTCTCCTTACTTCCTTACTTCTCCGGAATCAAAACAACCAGTTTCGGGATAGAGCCGTCAGATGGGATGACAAGTGGATTCCGTACGATAACGAAGACGATCAGGAAAGTGGGTTGATGACGACGAACCTTCAGGCACTTCCCAGAACCGAAATCACCCCAGAAGAAGGCGAAGGTAAGAGTGTGGTGGTCGGCGGCAGGCGTGATTCCCTACAACTTTCTGGAACCAGGCCGAAACATCCCAGCAGAGTCCTACTATGACGAAGTCGACAAGATGTACCGAAAACTGCGTGAGCTGCTGCACTGGTCAACAGAAGAGGTCCAATTCTTCTGCACGACAACGCCCACCCAAACGTCATGCAAATCGCAAATCGCCATGGAAAAATTAAACGAACTAGTTGAAGTTCTGCTCCACCCGCTATACTCACCAGACCCTGCTCCAACCAACTACCACCATTTTTAAGCACTTTCAGAACTTCCTCGCTGGCAGAACTTTCGCAAATCAGGACCAGGCTTTAATACCCTAGCACTGCTCAAACGTGGGGACGTTGCGTGTGGTCAACAACGCTGCGACTGTAATCCTGTAAGGAAAGCAGAGAGTGAAGGCACATGTACCGCATCTTGCGAAAGCTCTGATCGCAACAACACATCCTGTAGCAGCGTACTGCCTCTATGCTTGTTGCATTAGGCTTAGGACAAACTTGCAAACATTGTTTTGAGGATTCTGCCTATCAACCCGACATATTGTTAACCTGCTGTCGATGGCCCAAAGTGCATGGTCCACCTTTTTTTGCCTACCCTGGACTTCAGTGGGGTGTGGTGACATGCGGCATGTAGATTCTCTCTGGGTTTCGTTTAGTTCAGCCTTCAAGAAATCGACGGGATATGGTTTTGTAGACGCATTCTAGAAGAATTTACCTCACCTGCCTTTGAGAGAAGCCTATACCTCTTGAACGTTAGCCAAGAAGCTTTTACAACATGTAACACAACACGTTCTGCAGTTACTCTCGTTTCACTAATATTAGTGCTCTCGTTGAAGGATCAGCAAGCCCAATTTCAAGGTATATGATGTACCACAGCGCATTTTGCATAGCACGGACAGTGCAATGTTGTGTTATGCTAGGGTTTTAATGGTTTAGTGACCCTAAGAGGGTCACCAATCTCTCAGAAGTTTAGATTACTAGGACATCTTAGTACACCTACACTTATTAGTGTAGCTTGCATTCCGTTCTTTTCAAGCAATATTGTTTGCAGTAGACGTACAGCGGATCGTAGGGCTCAGACTGCCGTGCGCGTGAAATGGAGGTCACTCGTGCTATTTAGAATCTTGGAAAGGCCGTTCACAGGCTGCAACCAGCTTTGTTCACTAACTCGTGTCGCCTACATATTGGCAGGATTCCGTGATGACAGATGGGTGTTGTGCTTTTGCTCTCGATATGATTTCAGCCATTTTCTCTTATTTATCGAATGCAGTTCAGTCCTTGTCATCGCTATCCACCAGCGGTATGCGAAGTTACGCTTTACGATTTACATTTTTACGATTTGCGGTTATTTTTGCGGAATTTTCTACGATTTACAATTTACGACATTTTGGCTCGTAAATCGTAAATATTCGTAAATGTGGTCCTTGATCAACAACCAACAGGCGTCCAAATGTATGTGTACCGAGTTACAAAGATGCGCCTACTCCAAACGTGGTAGCGCATTGCCACTTCCCTTTAGAGTTGGTTTTTGGTGTTCTAATGTGTTACTGTCGTAGAAGACACCGTCCTGTACACGGGCTTCTCGAAGACGACTTAGTTCTTCCCTTAACTAACTTTTACATTTCTCTACATTATTCTATTTATTCTGTACGTGGACAGCCACGCGATACAATTAAGAAATACAGTTAGACCAAATACAAATCAACACACAACAGCGGTAAACTCAATAAGTGAATTTAGTTTATACAACGAAGCAAAAACATCAAAAACAACAGCAAACTATAAAGTTTCCTGGAGATACCTGTCAGCTAGTTTTTTGAATTGCCTTAGACTGCTTGGTAGGTTATATTTCTTGGAAAGCTTCAGAAATTCAATACCCGCTCGATTAGTGAAAAATGAGGATCTTACATTAGTTTTTGCAGTGGGAACTTGGATTTTCCATTGGCCACCCCTTGTGTTAGAAGGAGAGACCGAATAGAACTCCTGAAGAGGAAGGCGTACCATACCATTTATCAACTTATAAATCATGACTAAATCATATTTTCTTCTGCGATACGAGAGAGTACGTAGGTTAAGGATCTTATTTCTCTGTGATGCTGAAGGTATGGTGATGTAATTATATCCGTGAATTCTTATCCAAAGCTTCCTTGTGAAGCTGTTTTGCACTGACTCAAGTCTAGCTACTTCTCGTCTACATTTAGGACTGAAAACAGTGCTACCATATTCTAGTATAGGCCTAACATACGATTTGTAAGCTAACACCAAATGCTCAACTGAGTTTGTTCGCAATGATTTAAATAAGCTGTGAACGACTCGTTCAGCTTTTTTTGCTGCAAGATCACAGTGTTCCTTAAATGAAAGACTTGCATCTAATATAAAACCCAAGTCCCGCAAACTGGCAGTATTGCTAAGCTGAAGGTCTCCGAGATAGTAGCTGTTCCTGTTACCATGTTGCCCAAGATGAAGTACATGTGACTTTTGCGCAGATAACGGCAGTTCCCAGTTTGCTGACCAATCAGCAATAGCGTTTATTGCGGATTGAAGAGCAATGTGGTCATTCGCATTGCTCACATTCTTGTAAATCTTTATATCGTCAGCAAACATTTCACATGTGACACCAAATTGAGTGACCAAGGAAGGAATTTCCGAAGTATACACAGAGAAAAGGATTGGAGATAAAACACCTCCCTGGGGAACTCCACTGGTCACAGGAAAGGATTCTGAGAAAGATTCATTAATCCTCACCTGGAACGACCTGCCAGTTATGAAATTTTTTATCCAATTAGTTACCCTGGGATGAACACCTAGCTCTATAAGTTTAGCAACAAGTCGTTCAAAAGGAACTTTGTCAAAAGCTTTCATAAAATCAAAATATATTACGTCGACATCAGTTTTATGCTCAAGAGCCTGTGTCCAGTCATTCAGAGCTGATAACATCAACGTTTCAGTGGATCTGCCGGTTCGAAAACCGTGTTGATCATTGGGGACATCCTTCAAGGCAGGAATTCTCTCAGGTCTCTTTAGGATGGAGTGTAATAACCTATGAAGTGACGACTTGTTAGGACCTTCAAGGATTTTGTTCTCAATGTATTTCTTATACCGATCCAACAGGCAATCAAATCTTTTATTCACAGCCTTGAAGAGATCAAAATTATCCGAACAAGGATAATTCTGATAGTCCAGCCATATTTTCTGCCTACGTTCAAAAAGCTTTACCAAATTCAGTGGAAGTTTGCTAAATTTTGACGGAACTTTTTGTATGGGAACGAATTGTTCAATGCAGTTATGAAGAGTGGATATAAAAACTCATACTTGTCATTTACGCTCGAATATTTCTCAAGGAGTGATCGCCAATCGAGAGTTAACAAAAATTCACAGATGAGGTCATAGTTAGCCTTACTAAACGCCCTTATTAGGCGATATTCAGCATTCCTTACAAAAGAATCAAGGCGAAATGTGAAGCATGAATGATCACTAGAACCTATTGGTGGTCCAACAACAATGTTTTTAACCAGATGAGGATGACTGGTAAGCACTAAATCAAGCACGTTACCATACCTGGTCGGTGCATGGATGTTCTGATGAAGATTGCATGATTTGCACATGTCTACAAAACATTTTGACGCCATGGCGCCGCTCAAGGAATTCTGATTAGACCAGTCTATGTCTGGCAGGTTGAAGTCACCTAGGATTATACACTGTGCCCTGCAAGAGCACATATCACTTATTACCTTGACGAGTTGAATAGTGTTGTTAAGTGAAGCACTAGGTGTCCTGTACACAAATAGTCTAATGGGAGCCTGTACGCAAGTAGTCTAATGGGAGCCTGAGCTATCTGCAAGTTACAACATATTACTTCAAAACCATCAGGAACCGATTCACTCCAGATTGTTTCAAAGAGAAGACCTTTTCTGAACAAGAATGAGTACGCCACCTCCTCTTTTGTGAACTCTATCACATCTTACATAGGTAAAATCCTTACCTAGATCTCCAAGGATTGGTACTAGATCGATGGCATCGCTTAGCCACGATTCGGTAATAATCACAATGTCACAGTTTAAGTTCCTAACTGTAAATTTAAGAGGTTGTATATTCTTCTGTAAAGATCGGATATTACAGTAAAGGCAAATTAGGTCAACGGCAGGTATCCGAGGAAAGCTTTTCAGTTTACCGCAGACCTATTCAGCTGACTGCCTTGGCTGGTCAGGTAAGCCACATCATGGGAGTTACGACGGGCTAACCTAGCCTCCCGGTTCCGTTCCCTCTCTTGCTTAGTTAGGGAGGGGCGTATGTAAACGCCTCTGCAAGAGAATGACCGTAACCTGGAAGCCCTTCTAAGAACCAAGGACTGGCGAGGTCTGCCTTCTTGAGGCTTTCCAAGCCTATAAGTAATCTGGGGTATACATTCCACCTCTAGATGATTGAAAATGTCCTTTACAAAGTTGGAGTCGTGAATCGCTCTTTCGGTCGACTTAGTGTCCGTGGATTCAGCGACTCCAGCGACGACGATGGAGCGTAGGCGCTCCTTTTCATCAACATAAGATAAGATGCTGACAGGAATACCCTCATGCGGTGCGGGTGCACCACTCTTTCCAGCAGCCTCAACAAGTGCTGCTTTTAGAGCCGAATTTTCTTCGCGAAGAGCAGCCAGTTGCTCTTGTAGCTCTTGATTTTTAGATAAAACAGCACTCAGCTCTTTTTGATAGGAAACCACATGATTCATAAGGACTTTGATGAATCCTGGCGTTCGCTTATCTGCTTGTAACTGCTGAAGTGCAGCCGCGACCTCGTCTGAACCTTGTCCTGGATCTGTTCCATCACCATTGACTGCCACAGCTTTGACCGCTTTCTGGACTGAAGTCTTCGACGGCGACATGACGATGGTTGATCACGAAATGAACCGATCAATTAATGACGAACCCTCAACGGCACGCAGAAAAGACGGCAGGAACAGTAGAATTACCTTCTGAGGTGGCTTGGGCAATAGATGGTAATTTCGAAACCCGCCACGAGGTTCCTCTCAAGGTCTCAGACGCAGAAGAACAGCGAATCGCAAGTGAAAGCTATTGCGATAGAAAAATCGCAAGCAGCAGCAAGGTGGACGGCCGCACTGCGGTTGTTCCAACGAACGAGTGTGTCTCTATCTACTGTCGCTTGGAAGCAGACCAGTGCAAGAGGAGAAAAAAGTGCAGTACCTCATTAAAAGTACTCTCCTGTCTATGAGGCTGGGCTCCTCCGTTTCCGATCCGGAGCTAGAAAGGCACATCGCATTCCTACTATCGAAGATTGTTCCATTCCAGCCCCCAGAAAGACACTGGAGGCAGTTTCTTAGAGAAAGAGACGAGTATTCTATGACCCACGTTATGTTTGACAATAACGCCTAGTCAGTTTGTTTATAGTAGATTCATGTAAATTCTATTGAACAGAATTGACGCAAATTCACGATCGAGCGTCATTCATGATTGGAAGGGCCTAGAAAGTTGCTACACTCATGAGGACAGGATGAGCCACTGATGTTTCTATCGGTTTACATTTGTATAGGGCCGACCAAATTGATATACAAAGTGTGTTCAAGCGGAAATTTCAAGAGAAGGTCGAAATGGCTCAGGCACTTTTGTTGTCCTTTCTCAGTGGTGTGATTGAGATTACTGCATTCCCCTAATTCGTTTATAATGGTGAAGACTCGGGGAGCAAACGTTCGTTACAGAAGGGTAGCCCAAGCGTGTGCAGAGAATTATTAAATAGTAGTGCCATATTTTACAGTTTTCAAAAACGGGCAAGTACAGGCAGACTTGCGTAGGAAACCGGCGCTCTAGGTAGGTTGCGATGGGTGGAGCTGTAGATCGATGGTCCAGAACTTGAGAACGAACACATTTTAAAGTTTAGAAACGTCTTCTTTGCAATCTCTCTACAGTTAACAGAGCCTCTGAATTCGTGGTTATTAGTTGGTACCCTCTCACAATGAATGTGTAACTACCTTCCTGCAGAGGTCTACATACCGTTTTCACTTGCTGCACTTAAATTGGACTTCTACAATTTCAAACTAACCCACCTTCAACTTAAACCGAGCACTTGCGAACTCATAACTCAAAAGGGATTACTTTCAAACCAAGCTAGACACCTTCTAAATCAAAATTGTCTCGTCTATTGAATCAAACTGAAGACGCCTCAAGAAAGTTATCCGTTAATCTGCCCATTTTAAGGCGACTACAAAGGATGTCCAAGAAATATAGAAATAGTTCACTCAGAACGCATGAAGCAATCCCGATCTGACCAACATCGCAATCGTCATACGATTCAGATGTTTGTTGGATTGCTACATGCCCAGTTGCTGTCTTCGCTGCATTGGTCAGTAGTGAGATGATTTTTCCAATTTTGAGTTTTTTGCTTCTGCTAGGTCCTAGATTTATGTACATGCAAGCTAAAGAAATGCAAGCTAAAGTTAGGAATTCAATGAATATTCAAACGATGCAGGCTTTTTATTGAAATGCCATGCATAGGCTAATGTAAACTATTTGAGCCAACCGTTTTCTCGACTTTCTTGAAATGTATATAGTTTGATTTGAAAGGTGTCTTACTAGCAAGAGGAGGTGAAAAGGGAAAATGGTTTCGTAAGAAAACTGTTCAGATTGAGATGAAAATAGCGTGAAACGGAATCACTTGGCATCTCTTTCTCCTCTACTCAGCGGCTGATTCTTTTTCTTTGGTACTAGGAGGAAAAATCACTTGGTTCTCTCAAACGTACTGCTGTGGTAGGCTTCCTGCATCGCAGTTGGATTTCTTATGAAAAATTCTTCATTTTTCAAATCTCCTTTTTTCTTAAGCTTATCAACTGTAGAAGATAATGATCGATGTTGAACAAATTTTTTCTGGGATCGTGCTACGCATTTCACTTTAAGGGAATATCGTTGAGACAGTTTAAATGCATATCTACAATGAGTTCGATGACCGCCAAGTCGAAGAAATCTGCGTTTCACCCTAATCTGTCCCGCACTAATTCACCGATAAAGCGTTAGTTGGCTTGGAACTTCATTAAGCAAGGGCTTGCTGTTTTTCAGTAGGCATATGTCTTACTTTGTAGAGCAACCCTTATATTTGCTTTCCCGCTTTTTGAAACACGCTTCTAGAAGAAACGTTCGTGCCTAGCTTTCGTAGTCGTTTTCATGCCTTTTCATGGCGGCTCCGACTCAGCACCACTGAGGGAACAGTGAACGTTCCAAAGCCACAGTACTACTAGGCTAGTGATGCACAGCGTCAATGTGTACACAGTCAATATTGACGGTAGTACTCGGATAGCAATAATAAAACTCAGCAATGAATATGAGGCAAACATGCCCGGTTGGTTCGCAGGCTACCTAGGGCCCATATTATTTTATTTTATTTTATTTTATTTTATTTATTTACTTGCTTTACTTGCACACAATGCTTCCAACATTTATTAAACGTCAGGATGACTTTTTTGCAGAAGTGGAATTGTGGAGAATTCGAGGAAGATTTAAGGTACCAATAGCTACCTGACGCCCTTATTTTCATAGACCACGGAGAAGTGAATAACGTGTGTTTGCTTCTTCTTCTTTAGCGTCTGTCCTGCATCATCGCGAGGTCTGCTCTTTTGGTGTCGTGATGCCACCATTTCTCCGGTTGATCAGTGTGGGCGCCCGTTATTTTCATGTTCATGTGTGTCCGACCAGCGCTGCTTCGGGCGTCCTCTAGTCCGACACTCCCGACACCTCCAAGTCAGGGCCTATTTTGCGCACGCTGCTTCCTCTCCCACGAAGAACGTAGTCGTACCACCGTGAGCGGGCTTCGCGCATCTTGTCAGCTATCGGCGCGACACCGAATTTCCGCCGAATAGCTTCGTTTCGGATGTGACTCCAGCTGCCCAGCGCAGCATCTTCGTCTTCAGGAGACTGAAGCGGGTTTCCACTTCCTTTGTCGCAGGCCAACATTCAGCGCTGTACATTGCTACTGCCCGGTTGACCGTTCTGTAGATTGTTGACTGCATGCGCTCTGGTATCTTCCTATCGCAGAGTACACCTGTCACCGAGCGCCATTTGGACCAAGCTGCGCTCACCCGCGAGTTCATTTCACGTCGCCGTCGGACGCATTTGCTGATCGCAGGTACATGAACACTGAAGTGAGTACAAGCTCAGTACTGTTAGTCTTAGCCGGACAGCCGAATGAATCTTAGTCGTTTACGGCAGTCGTTAGGTACTCGGCCTTCTTGACGTTCGACTTGAGTCCGAACATCGCTAGACGGTCGTAGCAAGCTTGCGCCTGCCGCTCGAGATTCTACTAATGACCGGGATGTCGGTAGTTCAGGTATCGAAAACGTGTGCAGGCTATGATGTTCTGCTAAAATTAGCAAAAACTTGAATCTGTTCCGTTTAATTTAAAGACTATCACAGGGGAATCTTTATTGTTTAAGAGGTAAAAAACTATAAAAGTAAAAAATCAAACCAGATAAGAAGAATAAGCCTGGGTTGGAGTTAGAAGCAGGTCGTAAATTGAACCCAAGACTTGAGCCTGTCTCAGGCGCACCTGAAATGCAAGGTTGTTGGCAACCAACCAAATAGCTGACTAATCGCTTATTCAACAGCTCAGATGACCTGCCTGTGCGCCTGAGCCCCGCCACCGAAAGAGGTGTGTTCAGTCGCTGCCTAAGGCCCCTGTTATACTCCCGCGGGAGCTTCCGCGGGACGTCCGCGGACGGAAGGTGCACCGCGGACGGCGGGCGTGGCGGGGCGCAGCGATTGGCCAGCTCAGGGATCCCGGCGCGATTCCCACCCGTCCGCGGATGCTCCCGCGGGAGTATACCTGTCCTGTGACCTGTCGTCCCGTTGATCATCGACTTGCTCGAGCGGGCGCCAGCAGCGTCTCCATTCGTCCCTGTCGCGTGCCAGAGTAGTCCAATGGATCCTCCTCGCTCGAGGGACACGAAGAGCGTCATACCGGTCGTTCAGGGCTTTCACGAAGAAGTCCGACCAACGCGTTGGTGGGCGTCCTGGTGTTCTTTTGACATCCCGCGGAATCCAATCTGTGACGGCTCTCGTCCAGCGGGTGTCTGCGAATCGCATTACGTGGCCGGCCCACCTAATTTTCGACGACTTGGCCCATGCGACAGCGTCTCTGATCTTCGAACGTCGGCGAAGCTCGGAACTCCGGAGGCCTTCTCTCACTTGCGTGAGTCGTGTCACTCCGAGCATCGTCCTCTCGATTCCACGCTGCGCGACGCTGATCGCGTGTTCATCCTGCTTTCGTATAGCCCAGGTCTCTGAGGCGTATGTTAGGGCAGGAAGAACAGTGGAGTCGAATAGGTGGGCACGGAGTCGGACGTTCTTCGTTTTCTTCACGACTTCTTCGACGCTCTTGAAAGCTCCCCAAGCCGCTCGTTTCCTCCTGCTCAGCTCTGGTGCTAGGTCGTTGGTCTTGTTGACTTCGCGACCCAGATACACATAGCTGGAGCATTCGGAGATGTTCGTTCCGTTGAGCGAGAATGGGGCATCAGAAACCCATCCGTTCTTCATGAACATCGTCTTCGTAAGATTCAATTGCAGTCCAACGCTTCCACATACACGATCGAAGTCGGCCAGCATTCGTTCCGCCTGACTGATGCTCGGGGTTATGAGCACGATGTCGTCAGCGAAGCGAAGATGGTGCAGTTGCCGGCCGTCGACCTTCACTCCCATGTCTTCCCATTCTAGTTCGCGCATGACGTTTTCGAGGGTGGCGCTGAAGAGCTTCGGGGATATGGTATCCCCTTGTCGAACCCCTCTCTTCACGTCAATGACGAAGTCGTTGTAGAATGGTGAGATCTTGGTCGTGAATCCACTGTACAACTCTCGAAGGACTCTGATGTACTGAGTAGGAACGCCCTGGGTGAGCAGGGCTTCCATGACCGCTTCAGTCTCGACGGAGTCGAATGCCTTCTTCAGGTCAATGAACGTAAGGCACAGCGGCAGCTTGTACTCTCGCGACACTTCGATGAGCTTCGTAATGGTGTGTATGTGGTCGATCGTGCTGAATCCTCTCCGAAATCCTGCTTGTTCGCATGGCTGTCCTTCGTCCAGCGTTCTACTAATCCTATTCAGGATGACTCGAGTGAACAGCTTGTAGACTACGGACAACAAGCAGATCGGGCGATAGTTGCCAACGTCGTGCTCGTCTCCCTTCTTGTACAGCAAAACGGTCTTGCTGGTCTTCCACTGAGATGGAACCTTGCATTCGGACAGGTAGCGTGTGAAGAGCCGCGCCAAGGTGTTGATGAGCGCTGGCGGGAGGTTCTTCAGGTGTTCAGCTCTGATCCTGTCAGAACCGGGTGCTGTACGTTTCTTCACCGACGAGATGGCGTGTCGGATCTCGGAAGGGAGAACAGAGGGAACGACGTATCCATCCTGCGGAAGATGGCATGGGGGCAGGTGGACGTGGCTATCGAAGAGATCGGAGTAGAAGTCGTGGATGTATAACATAGGCCTAATTGGCTGGCACGATTACGGTCGGCGTGCGACCGCGACCGGTGCTTTATTTATTTATTTCGGTAAATATTGCGTTTACAATGTTATGTTGCGCTTTACTGCCATGTATCACACGACTGTCGCTTGTACACTTCCCCAGCAACTCTGCATCTCTTTCACAGTCTCAAGATCGTTCGCCGCTCGCAATTCAATTTCTCTTTTTCGTTTTTCTTCTTCCTGCCGTAGTTCGAATTCGTGCGCTTTATCCGCTTTATTTCGCTTCAACACTGAGAGACCTCTTTCAGTTACTTTCATCGATTTTTGTCCAGCTTTCGGCGTCATTGTCATCTTTATGTCCTTCCTGTCTTTTCCCTCAGTGGGGTTTTCCTTTTCCGAAGGTTTCGAACAATCGATTTGGAAGGGTGAAGGCCGACTTTCTTCTTGTAATCCGCAAAGCGCTGACACTAGGGTTGTACAGATCAAAACAATCACGTGCTGGCGCGAACTTCGTGCTCTGGCGCGTTCCCGCACTCGGCACCGCCCACCTTTGCGACATGCACCCAAATTTCTTATATCGCAATTCGCGAGCGGCATGGTTTTCAAAGGCTCATCATTTGGAAGGGTGGAGTCATTACAATCCCGTCAATACTCCGGATAATCTTCTTCAGGAAGCCCACCATGTCGCTAGGTGAAAGCCGACGCCAACCAAGGATTGCTTTGCACCCAAAGCCGTTCAGAATTGGCTCTACTCCTAACTGACCAACTTAATCATTGAAGAGTGAAAATGCTCTTCCTCCTTGCTACAGAACTGCTACAGTGTTATCGCAAAATTCGACGCACCTGGCCTCGTCTTACGGTGTTACTCCGACGTTCTGCTCCAAACAGGCTTTCTGCGCAAAGGTTGACCTATTGTCGCATTACCGTTTGGAGGTCCGCAGCCGAGGTAGTTGCACCCTGCTTCGGCTACTGTGTGTGTCGGTGACTTGTGATTGGCGTTCGGGGTGCTGATAAAACGATTGTTCCGAGAATAGTGCTGTGGTGATAGTTATTTACCGAATCACTAGTCGAATACGCCTCGAGATTCAGATGAGTACCCAACCTGCACACGGGTGAACACATTTCGTACACCATTCCGTGATCGAGTGGTCCGTAGCTAAGTAGCGGCTATTGTTCTAAACCTACGGCTTTTGTCGGCAAATATATGTTCTGCTATGATATGCCTCTACTGGGATATACCTCTATGCGATTGAGTTTAGCTAACGCATAATATGAGAGCATAGTTCCCAAACATTTCAACCTAGACAACGCCATTCGTACACGAGAGGGCAGTGCGCAACAAAGGCAATCTCGATTCTCCATGGAAATGTCTGAAACGAGCGCTTGGGCGACAAAGCCAGTCTTGCAAAAACGCCCTCCAGTTTCTATAATACGAAAGAATAGTGCTCTGAGGGGGCTCGAAATGTTGCTGAACAATATGAGTGCACCTGAGGCGCTGAAGGGTAAGGAGTAGAAACACTGCACAGTCTCGAAGAAACGGTGCTGCTTAACGTCGACCTAGCTTGACAAAACTGGCGAAATTGAACAACGTGAGCGCTGCGGAGATGAGCAGCGTGGAGGACTAACAATGCGTGAATTTCAAGAAAAGGCCGTCTAGCCTCACCTAATAATGACCATGACTGCCTTAGACCAAGTACGAGGCGCATTGTGGAGCGTATCGGAGCACTTCTGTTACGCCTCAGAGAAACGGTAAACGGCCTAAAGTAGCGAAATGTCCGTTTGAAATGGCAATGCTACTCATGAAAACGAAGCTCGTTGTCCATTTGAGAGTGTTCAAGGAAATGTCACAGAGGCCATGGACCTCTCAGAGGTTCACGACCGTTTTCCAATAACGTTTTTCACGAGCGTGTTGCTGCACTGGGCGCTACTCAGGAGGAACGTCCTGGCAGATCATGTAGGGCATATTCTGGTGATACGTTGCTAGTTGTGCTACGACATAGCCACATAACTGTTTGCTTTATCAGTGCTAGATTCGGCGAATTCTACTGTGTTTTACTTAATTAGCATGCTAACAGTAACATGCTCAGTTCCCAATTTTCCTTCATAGCTGTTTTTGAACTGGAGCGCATACGTACATAGCCAGGTCTTTGGGGATAACTGTTCCTCCGTTTTCAGGCCCATCCGTTGCTGGCTAGCCGTGGATTCTGTCTCTGGTACAATCAAAGATACCGACCATCCTAATTTGTTTGATTTCTTCCCAGCTTCTTCTCCGTTTTATTCCAACCAGACAAAGGAAGAACATTTTATTTTAGCGCCCGTTAAAAGCCTGACGCTACGGGAAAACATTTGTGTGACTACGTGGCAGCTCTAGGCACGAAGTGACAGTTTTTGGGCTGACCTGCCAATCGTTTTCTCTGCTGTCCATTAAATCATTTCCGTCTCCATTTCTTGGCTGCTCTCTTCATCATTTTTTGTGCAAATGTCGCATTTTGTTGCGGTCGTTTGATATGCTCCACGTTTCACTGCAGGTGCTGTCGCGGCTTGAAAAGATGTGATTGTCCAGCCGGAATAAGACGGAGAGTGCCATAATAATGCCTCATTCACGTGGAAGGCTTCTCCTCTCTCGCCCAGTAATTAACTGTACAGCATTCACCTCACTTCGCTCCTGTTCTCTGTCTTAGGCGGGCTCCTTTTCCAACAATGCATGTTCTCTCGGCGTTCATGGCACCTCTACCTTTGGTGTTTTTCTTACCTCTCGCCATGCTTGCCTCAGGAGGATAAAAAGGCTATGGAAGCCTAACTCTTCTTTTCATAATGGGCTTATTCTATGCTCTTCGAGTATCTCAATCGGAACATCAACTCTCAACTCCAGCTAATACCGCCATCCAAGGTGAAAGATGCCATCTTGTAGACATGCGATATCTATTATTCAGGGTACTGTATGGCGAGTACAATACCAGCTACTCCATCCATATACCTTGCTGTTATCTTATTAGTAAATAAATTTAGTGGTCGCTTTAGGTTTAATGTTTCACTGCCCTTCTTCTGCGCCAGGTTGTTCCGTACTAACCATGACCTATGCAGGGTAACAGAGTTCTATGAAACTCGAACGAGGAAATCACTGAGTTGGATACTTTGTCTATGAGTTGCGCACACTAAAAGGCCAGTGCTCCGCTTTGAAGGCGGCTTTTTTCGGTCGTCTGTTGGAATATTGCACTTCAACGTTCTAAGGCAGTCATTTGAGTCAGGTGACATTTCGTTCACTTTAGCAACTTCTCCTCGGAGAAACCAGAGAGCGAACAAATTTTGACCCCTATCAAGGAAAGGAAATCAAAAGAAAACTTTCTTCGCGAGTCCTCTACTGAGAAACCAGAAGGAAATTCTAAGTGTCTTGGTGATTTCTCCCTGAGGATTTTGATAAGGTAGGAGAAAACTCGTGTGGCAATAGTCTATGCTTTGTACTAATCGACAGGGGATATGAAATAGAACACACTTGGTATAGTCCTTGCTCAACGCCTACGCCATCTCTTTCCTTTTAGAAAGGAAGAGAGAACCAGAACTAGAATAGTTCCCATTAATATACGTACATACGTACATACATACAGCACCGCTCATAACTAGTGTCGTATTTCGCATCCCCAATGCGACGGAGCGTCGGCGACGCGCAGGAGCGTCGCAGAGCGTCGGAATCGTACGCAGTGAGCTTGCTGAAAAGCTGACTAAATTACTGAAATCGCCTCATCGAGGAGATCTCGAAAGTCGAAATGGATTTGATGTAGCGCTTAATCTGACCTATTTACGGTAGTTTAAGTGGATTTTTGGTAGCTTCCTTCAAAATGGTTACAATTTCAAGTTAGACACATATTCGGAATCCCCGCGTGAAGTCAGCTTTACACTGATCTAAAAATTATTACGCAGTTTCTGGAAAAAGTTGTTCGGCAACCTATATACCTACCGCGGCGACCGTCTTGCTCGCTGGAGATAATTACACCCACAGAATACGGCTCCATAATTGGTCGCAAACCCACACTTTTGCCGAACTTTTCTTCAGAGTACATATTGTCCATTTCCGGCTTCAAATCCGAATTCCTACCGTAATATCCATTATTTCGATAGGGCGTAACGCCATCTTTGGAC
The DNA here is from genome assembly GCA_947359475.1 of Heligmosomoides polygyrus bakeri. NCBI lineage: Eukaryota > Metazoa > Nematoda > Chromadorea > Rhabditida > Heligmosomidae > Heligmosomoides > Heligmosomoides polygyrus. The sequence goes on along the minus strand of OX375866.1, from coordinate 64,469,645 downwards.
GACTCCAGGTATCCACAGGTTAGCATGCAAACGATTGTCTTCAAGATTGCTCACTCGTATTCTAGTTTACAGCACGCCCCAAGGAAAGCCTAACTTATGAGGTGCACAAAGCAGTAAACGTGTGCAACCTATCACAATTTCACTTTCTAAAAATTGGACAGCCAATAGATTTTTCTGCCGTAATTCTGCTGCTGGTCATTATTTTGACTGCGCCAGAGAACTTTTTTAATATGGACTAAAAATAAGAATCTTAAGGTTACAGCTGAAAAGATGACGTTGTGATGGCGCATAATCGACTTAATGTGCTTTACAACAATATATCTTCTTAAAATAATGGAGCTATGCTTCGATTATAGCAGACACTCAAAGTGCCTGATTTCGAAAAAATTGGAGAGGGCCAGTTTTACTCGGTCGCTTCGTTGTGCTGCTTCTGTTCAAAACAAATGACCTTCATAATTTTTCTCTCCGTAGAATTAGCTCCCTGGGGCGTGCTGTAAACTAGAATACAAGGGATTAATCTTGAAGACAATCGTTTGCATGCTAACTTGCGGTACTTGGAGTCGTCCAAAGATGGCGTTACGCCCTATCGTAATAATGAATATTACGGTAGGAATTCGGATTTGAAACCGGAAATGGACAATATGTACTCCGAAGAAAAATTTGGCAGAAGTGTGGGTATGCGATCAACTATGAAGCCGTATCCTGTGGGCGTAATTATCTCCAAGACGGCTGCCGCGGTAGGTATATAGGTCGCCGAACAACTTTTTCCAGAAACTGTGGAATAATTTTCAGACCAGTGTAAAGCTGACTTCGCGGGGATTCCGAGTGTGTGCCTCTTTGGACATGTAACCATTTTGAAGGAAGCTACCAAAAGTCTACATAAACCACCGTAACTTGGTCAAATTAAACGCTACATCGAATCCATTTCGATTTTCGAGATCTCCTCGATGAGGCGATTTCAGTATTGTAGTCAGCTTTTCAGCAAGCTCACTGCGAACGATTCTGATGCTCTGCGATACTCCTGCGCGAAATGCGATACTAGTTATGAGCGGTATTGTAGAGCTGATCGTCGAAATACCAATGCATTAACACCATTATTCGAGACCGACGAGTGCTCCACGGATTATGGCATTCACTATCCTGTTCATCATTAGGCACTTTCAGTGGAAACATATCTCCACTGTCGGTTTAGTTGCATTCTGCACACCGCTGTCAGAATTGAAAAAAGTTGTTAGCATGGAGTGCACTGTAAGGCCCGAGATCCAGAAAGACACAATCGCCTCAACATTATGTGCACTTAAAGCGTGTTGAAACAGATGCCCTGCGGCTTTGCTACTTACTGAGTTAAATAACATACAGAAGTGCTTCGTTTGACTCGGTCACGTTTCACGCAAAACACACGACAGCATTTAAGTGTTCATGGACTTATGGATGCAACTGCGCCACGTCCTCTGCACGCCTCTGCACGCCTCTGCACGCAGATCTGGGAGCCACTACATACTTCAAACTTTCAAAACGTCTTCAGTTTTTTTAGTCAGGATAGAAATTTTGTTGAAATGTTCTGAAGTTCGCGAACTGTCCACTGGCAACCGCTTACGTATGTTCTGAAGAATTTATTCTGTCAGTATCACTTTTGCGTTTCTTCGTAATTGTGTTTGCCTTTCTGTGATATTTATCATATTATATTGGAACGCTTGCCCTGTGCAGGCGTAATAAACAAAGATGAACCTGAAGCTTTGCTGTCGTAGAATGTTGAGGTGCCTTCATGGCCTTGGTAAGCAGCGGTGTGCCATTTGTGAGGGAGACGGGTAGCTTGTTTGCTCAAACTATGTACAGCCATGGAGGCGTAATGCAAGGAATTTGATAAGGTGCACGACTTTAAGGTCCGGTGCCGATGTTTCGCACCACTAACGTTTCGACGTCATAATTGCGTTTATGAAATTGCAGACCGTTTTGTTTCACAATGTAAATGCATCCCATCTTTCGCTCCATTACAACCAGCGGAGGTGCCCAGAGATAACCGGACCAGAAAAGACCGCGCTTGTTCTGAATGACGTGAATGCCTTAATGCCTCCGTGCACTTTTGTGGCAACCTGGCAGATCTATCTATATTTAAGCATAGGGCAGAGACATACCGCCGGCGGCAAAACTTGCCGCATCCAACTCGCCACTGATGTGTTGCCTTGGCCAAAGCTGCAGCTGGCGCCGCAAACGCGGCGTCGGCAATAGTGATTCAAGGCATTTTTGCCGCATGGCTCTGCCTGCACCGCACTACCGATGGCAGAGAACTGTCTAGGCTCTGGCTGATCGTGGGGGGGGGGGGGGATCTAGAATGGAAACTAATGTTGATAATGAAACCGCTTTGGCGATGGAGTAGGACGACAAAGCTGAGAATGAGTGCCGCGCCACGTCGTCGTTTCGCTATTAGACCGATGTTATACTTCGGCGACGCTCTTGTCAGCGACGTCGGCGACAGTGTTACGCGGGCTGTTACGCAGTGCGTAGCAGGCCGCGCAACACAGCGTCGCCGACGCGTCGCCGAAGTATAACATAGGCCTTACGCAGCAGTTTTGGTGCCGCTTTGTCGCAAAAGTGTGAGGAAGCCTCTAGTACTATGTAAGCCGTTCACTTGTGGGCGCTGCATAGCCCTCAGTGGTATATATGAAGGTTGTAACGCTAGTGCGGGTCAGCGTCGAATGTTTCGCGGCCCAGAAATTTCTTCTGACATTACCGAGTTGACGTTACAAGCGCCATCCTCCTACGTAGAAGGGGTTCACGAGTGGGCTGCTAACCTACTTCAGAGCGATAGTCACCTGAAACAGAAGAAATCACGTCGGCACCATTAATTGCTCCACCTCTATTACCGGTCGTCCTGTGACAGGCAGCAGCTGTTCCTATTTCGCATATGACCTTATCAAAATACGGAGTTATGTGGTTTAAGCGAAACGATTTTCAGTCACGAAGAGATGGCACACTACACGACAAAAAGTATGGACCATGAGGTCCGTATGCAGCATTGATAAAAATCCATTGCGGAAGGCAGCGAAAACTTCATTTTCTACGCATCCTTATTGTGGTGCAGTTCAGGTGGATTTTCTAAAACTTCTCTCTTCTATACACCTTTGTTAGTAATTACTAGCTGCTTACGCGTGAGGTGAAGCGCATTTTGAAAATCCAGTAGAAGAACACGTTCCTCACTGAAAAACCGAGTGCATTCGTTTTTCTACCTCCGTAGTGACGACGGTAGAACCGCACTTCACGTGATTAATAATGATCAAGGGCAACGCAAAAGGGCACCACGAACCACGTGTGTCGAACGTTTTCATTCCGCATTAAAGTCTTATCATTAGTGATTAGGACAAGAAGGATTCACCGTCCTGATTGCCACCATTTTTTGCCCTTTACATTCTCTAGCGGCCGAATCGTACGCCATGTGAGTGCAAATCGTTGTTCAGTATATCGCGAGTCGCTTGGTCCCCACCGCTAATCTTTGATTATGGCGGAGAAAGAAGGGGACGTTCTCCGTGTGCTCGTCAATGATTTGACAATACAAACTGAGTGATAATACAAGGATACACTAACTTCATCTACGACAGAAACGAGATTGGTGCAGATGTATTGGGGAGGAAGTTTCACCCTCCTTCTTCAATTCGTACAAAACTCATAAAACGGAAACACCGAACACGGTTACGTGTGTTGGATAGCCATTAGACCTCATCGGCGGCTGCCGTGGCAATGTGCCAAATCATGCTACAGTATCCCGAAAACCTGCAGATCATCCGTCATCGGAGCGCGTTTCTGCACAGGCTGACGCGTTACGACGTGTCTGCTGCCGCGTGGTCTCGCAGCACCCCTTGCCTTCGTCGCTCAGGGGAGTTCGCAGCTGGATCAGGCTAGGGAAGGGACTCCAGGGTGGGTGCGGCCCAAGCTGCTCGTGTGGAAACTGCCTTCGTCGCTCAGGGAGAGTCCGCAGCATCACCAGCAGAACCAGGCCAGAAAACGCCGCTCAATGACTCAAAACCCCTCAAATCTCGACCACTCAATTGAAGTGCAAAAAGCACGCAACGCTGCAGAGCCGAACCCCCGACCTTCCTACCATGGAGCAGCGCAACATCCACTGCCTCACGGCCCGCTTGCTGAGCCAGCCATCGCTGGCATACAAGACGTCGCAGCGCGATCCACGACGCATCGACAGCAGCCGCCCGCTACAGTATCCCGCAAACCTGCAGATCAACCGGCGGCTGCCGTGTTCGTCCACGTCAGCCACGCAACAACCACGGCAGCCGCCGATGAGGTCTAAGTAAGACCCGTGTGTTGCAGCTGCAGAAGGCACACAGGCTTCCTCCTGTTGGTGTAAGGCTACCAGCTCATAAATAAGGGCAAAGGTCATTGATAGTTCAGCCCATTCCGAGACGCATCTTGCATTCTGTTTTCACGACGTATCGCTAAATAGGCCTAAGCCTACAATATCGCTCCTAATTCGTGAACAGTCGACGCTTTCGACAGATTTTTCCGTCACAAACCGTCGCAGCTCCATAACTTCCTTCATATTTACTAGAATGAAGCCTAAAGCCTACAGCAAAACATTTCCCCCTCAATGACGAATCTGCCGATTCCCTTTGAACTGAGCCTTTTGAAAACTGACTTAGCTGCAGAACATTTTCCTTTGGAAGGCCGCTAGTTGGTTTACGACCTCTCCAAAACAGCCAATGGCGTCTCTAGCGCGCACTTCACTAGCGATGTCCTGAAAACCTTGGAATTTTCTTTTTTTTTTGTTTAGCACAGTTGGTTGCGGCACATTACTGCGATCACGCCGACAGTAAGCAGATCTAAATTTAGCGAACTGTTTATATCTTGCGGTTGGTTCGAAAACAGGGCGACGTTGGCGGTCCACCTTCTGCTATGCAACTTCTGCTACTGGATCGCAAACTAATAAATCATATAAAGCAGAAGATAGTCTTTAAAATGTAAAACTATTCTTACAACTCAAAGAAATTCCCAGAATCTTCAGCCGCAAACCACCTCATGCAAGAAATGAGTTTGCTGCAGTGACATTTTTTCTGTAGTTGATGGTCGTGTAGGTCTTTAATAAGAGCAGTTAAAGGGACAAAATTACTTTCATACACTGTACGCTTATCTGACTTTGACGTAACATGAGGAGGATCGAGCAGTCCTTTCCAGGACATTTTTATGAGCTGTTAACTTTCAATGGAAACTCGTCGTTTTGATGGTTTTCCACCGTTTCTGCGGTCGTTTTCCCTCACATTGAAAAATGACTTAAACAGGGTTTCTGAGCTCGTTGAAAGCTTTTCAGCGGTATAAAATTTTCAGATACAGAGAAGTCGATATTTTTGACATTTCTTAGCAGAGCACTCATCCTCTGCTGACCCATGTCTAACTGCCGTCGCTCGGTTCGCCTACACGGCCTCGCGCTTGGGTGTGACGCCCAGTGGTGCTGAAGCGTTTATGCAGCGCAGCAAGTCGGCTCTAAATTGCCTCCTTGCAAGATCTCGTAGTCTCTGATACCTCCCTAACAGAAATATGTAATTTAACTGCCTTTTATTTATTTAAGGTTTCATGTGGACCCCTTAGCACGGCAAATCACCCTGCGTTACAGCCGAATGAATTTCAGGTGTTCTGATTTTTTGATGGAGAGTTTCGCTTAAAAACTAAACAAGGTTTATTTATTTATTTATTTATGTACCTTTCAATATTTTGCAATATGCGGCATCTCATTAGATCGATCCATTCGCGTTTCGTTTTTATTCTTGTTTCTTCTTGGTCCTGGTCCATTTTCTTTCTTGGTCCATTTTCTTACCATGGCACAGTCGACCACATCCTTGACTTTAGTAATTCCTCGCAGCTACACGTTTCGCTTTCTATCTCGAAGACTCACTCAATCATCTGACGTTCCATGCGTCTTTGCGCTGCTTCAAGTTTATGCTTGGCTGACGTTGATAGAGACCAGGACTCAGCACCATACAGCATCGAAGGCAATATACACATATTGAAAAGGCGTCGTTTCCACTTGATCTCGACCGTCCTCGATGTTAAAAAAATGCGGATCGGGAGAAATTGATCCAGCCTGCACGAATCCTACGAGTGATTTTTTCGGAAATGTCCCGATTGAAGGAGATATCTCGTCCGAGGTATATGATAGACTTCACATTGTCAACGTCCTTTCCCCTGAGGGTGATGGATGTATCAGAGGTCGCCATTACCTTCGTTTTCGAGGCAATTATTTTTAAACCACAGCTAAGCGAGTGTTGGTCTAGCTCGTTAATCATGGTTTGCAGTTCTTCTTCGGTTTTTGAAATTAGTACAATGTCGTCAGCAAAGCGAAACTTGGTGAGCCAAGATCCGTTAAGTGATATTCCATAACCTTTTCAGGTAAATTTCCGAAAAATGTGCTCTAGCGTTGAGGTGAATAGTTTTGGTGAAATTGTATCACCTTGGCGGACTCCTCCACAAACTGTAGACTGCGCTTTCGAGTAGATTTCACGAAGCAGCTGTCGATTCTCTCTTTGTTCTTGAAGGGCCATCCATAACGCATTCACTTCCACTGTATCAAAAGCCTTCTCACAGTCAATGAATGCTATGAAGAGAAGAATTTTGTATTCGGTGCATCGTTCAATCAGCTGATTTACAGCATGTAAATGATCAACGGTGGAGTAGATTCATCCCGGATACGGGTGGGTGCTGTTTAGTCCCACCAGGTGTGGATGTTGCGTTCGATCAAACGGCGCCGGTGGTGTAAAGGCGAAGAGCATTCCCGCCCGGTCAGAGGGAGGTGCGGGTTCGAATCCCGCCTGGCGCTAGAAGTTTTGATCACAACAAAACATAGTTGTGACAGCTTACAACCTCGATGCTAGCCAATTGATGCTTAAAGAAACTGATTTGAATTGTTTCCATCAAGACCATCAGCTTCACTGGTTCCATGCTGATATCAGCGGCCAGCTCATCCCGGATACGGGTGGGTGCTGTTTAGTCCCACCAGGTGTGGATGTTGCGTTCGATCAAACGGCGCCGGTGGTGTAAAGGCGTAGAGTATTCCCGCCTGGTCAGAGGGAGGTGCGGGTTCGAGTCCCGCCTGGCGCTAGAAGTTTTGATCGCAACAAAACATCGTTGTGACAGCTTACAACCTCGATGCCAGCCAATTGAGCCTTAAAGAAACTGATTTGAAGTGGAGTAGATTTTTCGAAAATCCGCTTGTTCAGGAGGCTGTTCAGCGTCCAATACCTCTTCGAGCCGCTTGAGAATTACTCTCGTGAGAAGTTTGTATAAGACAGACAGTAGAGAGATTGAACGTTAGTTTTTCAACTCAAGTGGGTCGCCTTTATTATATAGAAGTACGGTTACGGAATCTGCCAGCTTGTCAGGCAGGGATAGAGTACACAAGCAATGGTTTAAAGTTCAGTTATTAGTGGAGCAAGACTATTTATGCCAAGCTGTAGCATCTCCGTAGAAACATGACCATGTTCTGGAGTTGTCCCTGGTTTCATGGGTTTGATGGCTCCCTCTATTTCACCCTGTAGAAACAATGGGCATTGGATATCAGTGTCGATTTGAGTATATGTGACGGCAACGGTAGATGTGTATAGCTGCTTGTAGAAGTTTTACCGTAAAGGAAATCTCGTCTTTGGTTTTGCACAATAACCCCTCCTCATTCCTCACCTGGAACAATTGCTTCCGTCCAATCGATGTTTCTGCATGATCCTCTTGAGAGTACGGTTTGACTGAATGGCCTTCTCAACAAGCTGACAGTGATGTTCACGGATTTCAGCTTCTATCATTCGCCTCAGCAATTTACATGTTTCTGTGTAGCTAACTCGGTCGACCGCTGTTGCAACATTTTTCTCCAGAGTTTGTCTATGTTTCATTAGTGATATCCTGTTGACTGATAGGTAGCTGCGATAGTCTTGTTGGCGTCATTGCGGTCTTCGCCGCACAGCTGATGTAGTGGTAGAGTTCACCGTATCCATTGGAAGGCGAATTCAACTGAGAAGGGCAAGTGGTGGAGATTGCATGTTGGTACAGACTAGCGTCAAAACAACTGCGAGAGTGTGGTTTCCTTTTCTCCTTCACGGTAAATTTTGGACGGCGGAGCACACCCCTGAGTAAACGATGGTCCGTCTCGAATTCTATAGATCCTGTTCTTACACTCTTGAAGGCATAGGCAGAGATTAGACAAACTATGCGGTTGTCGAATTGCAAGTCCAGATGAGATAATCTGTGGTTCTGTCGAGAGAATGATTCCACGAATGGTATAAGGCGGCTACTCACTAGAAACACATGTCCGACGGATCTTGAGCGTTTTCTGGCTTGCATAGAAAAACCTGTGGCTGGAATTGTTTAGAGCCATACAACCGGTTCCTCTCCATCTTGGTTCGGTAAGCGCCAGGACCTAATCACAATACTGCGAGCGTTTGTGTGAATGAAGATGCTTTGTTTATTCAAAGGTTGCGGTTGCGCCAGAATCTTCACTCCTAGTTCGTCTCGTTCTTCGAGAACACCTTTCCTAGTACGAAGCTCATCGAAGTATGGCAGTATGGAGTACAACTGGGGTGTGCGTTTAACGATTAACGATTTACCGGATTTACCGGAATTTTTTGTTAAAAATTTCTATCGAAATTTAATGACGAAAATTTCCGTAAAATTTTTCTTTTTTCCGTCAACGACATTTTACACCCCATTTTCGAAATTTTACTTTTTCTTAATGCAAATGCGTCTTGGACGATTTTTTATTAGTTTTCGCAGCATCGTTGCGAGACCGAGGAAACCCCCTCCCTACTTACTTGATTCAGTGGAATTAGGCAATCTGTATTGTCCTCGTATTTTGAGGATTTTGTTGGTATTTTTTTTATTTATTTTTATTTTTTTATTTATTGGCCTTTTTCATGCTTCTCGAGCAGTTTGCATGCGCCCCCACCTTTCTCTTCTGTAGTTTCGCGTTTTTGGACTTCCTTGGCTGTTTTTCGCGTTTGATGGCCACACGTTGGTTCTTCATACTTAACATCCAATTTTTTACAGTATTTTGTGATAGCTGCTTCAGAGGTGGTTTTGAAAGGGTAAAGAAAACGCTACGAAAAGCAAATAAAGCGTGACAACAGTGATAGCACGCGGAGCAACGGAAGAAGAAGGCTCTTTCCCTCTTCTTCGCAAGTTTTCCGGAAAATAGGACGGCTTCTTCGAGCAGCATCAGGTGACGACTGTAGCATTACGTCAAGGCAACCAATAGACACTAACTAATAGACAGAGCGTGGCTGCTGGTACTGTCATTGCTTCCTTTTATTGAATTTGATGCCGTGCATGTCAACGATTTTACTCAACCTTTTCGTCTCCCCTGAAAGCTCTCTTGGAGTTTTCTTTTGAAGAAGCATAGTCAGTAGACACATGAAACAGTGAACAAATTTACACAAAAGGAATCAAATTCAATAAAAAAGAGGAGAAACCGTGGACCACTCTTCACCAGTTATTATATAGGAGGTTTGTATAAAAACTGGCACTTTACGTGCAGTCTATTGCATTAAGACTTTTTCAAAGTTCTACGAAAAGGTATATCCTTGAGGTGCAGGATTGGACCTGGCAAGAAATTCCCCCTATATCTGCGGATTCTTTGGGCTAGTTCGCGAACTTACTATAACAGCGTTAATCAATCCCGATGGGCTCTACAAAAATAGGATGAAATTGAGGAAGCCAAAGCACATTCGAACCTCGAGCAAATGTGTTGCAAAAAAAGAGTGACAGATAGTGGCGAATTCTATTTGGAGGAGGGAAAAGGACACGGTAGGACACTACCAATATAGGTGAGAAACTTATAAGTACGCGTGTTCCCTATGCCTTTCCTTTAGATGGCAGAGGAAAGAAGGCTTAACAATTGAAAAGTGTCACTTCGGTGGCAAAGACGGAAATACTCCATGCAGTGCAATTCGATTCGATTAAAATCTAGTCAACGATCCGTGGCCGCTTATTTGATTCCTGCTATTGTCTGCAGTAAGAACAGGACCTTTTGGGACAAAAGGACCATTCTGTAGAACAGGCAGATCTATGGACTTCGTAAATATTTTCCAAACAGTTCCAAAAAATCGAGAAGGTTCTACGAGAGCTTTAGTTGCTGTCCCATAATGTGAGGGCTTTCATTTAATTTTAGGGGATATGGCTGTGTGGCATGGGATGACCTAGGCAATTGGCACTTTGTGATTGCCTCCTCCGACTAAGCAAAATAGAATTCACTGTAGACATGTCGTATTGCCATGTACATGCAGTCGAAAAAATCAATATAACAAAAGATCTGGCTTTTTACGTACTAAAGCATAGCCAAACTGACTACAGCTGAAAGAAATTTTATTTAACCAATTTACCGAATTTACCGGTTTTAACGCAGAAATTTTCGTTAAAAAATGGTCGTTAAAAATTTACCGAAAAAATTTAACGCACACCCCTGGAGTACAAGTTGCCGCAGTGCCTTACACCCATTGGCCTGAAGAAGACATTTGACTCTGTCGAAACTGAAGCTTTCATCGAAGCCCTGCTTACTCAGCGCATTTCTATTCAGTACATCAGAGTACTTCGAGAGCTGTACAGCGGATTGACCATTCTACAACGACGTCGTCATCGACGTGAAGAGATTGGTTTGGCAAGGGAATACCATATCACCGAAACTCTTCAGCGCTTCCTCCAAAGCGTCATGCGCGAACTATTAGGTTGTTACGAATTAAATGGCACTGGCTCGCACCATTTTTTGGCGCGTCTTTACGCGTTTGATCAAGAACAAACCGCAACAGGTGGCATACCATTTAGAAGCGCAAACTTTGCTCTACCGGTGAGTACCAAATTTTCTATGTAAAAGTGGGAAAACTCTAGAGTTTTATTGACTTTTTTGCAGATGGACATAAGGGTAATCCGAGGCATTTACTTGTATAAATTCAAGCTGGGCACTACAGCTAAGGAGGCGGACGAGAAGATCAACGCCGCATTCGGTCAAGGATGTTCCACTATTCGGACGGCGTATCGTTGGTATCAGAAGTTCCGGAATGGAGATAAGAGCTTGAAAAACATGAAGGTCGTGGGAGGCATAGTGATGTTGATGAGGACAAGCTGAGAGATGTGGTAGAGGAGGATCCACACAAAGGTGCCAGGGAGATAGCGAAGGTTCTTGGCGTCAGTCACAACACAGCTGCCCGGCATCTGAAGGAAACTGGAAAGACCAAAAAGCTGGAACGATGGGTGCCTCACGAGCTGTCTGAGGAGCAAAGGAACCGACGATATGAGATCTCGTCCGCACTGCTTCTACGGAACGAAACGGACCCATTCCTTGATCGCATCGTAACCTGTGACGAGAAATGGATAATGTACGACAACAGGCGACGATCGGCACAGCGGGTGGACAGCGATGAGAGCCCCAAGGTTTTTGCGAAGCCGGAATTGCACCAAAAGAAAGTAATGGTGACAGTATGGTGGTGTTCGCTGGGAATTACTCACCACAGCTTCCTCCCTCCCGGTGAATCCATCACGGCAGAGAAGTACTGCATTGAAATTGAAGAAATGATGAAAAAGTTGAAGGATATCCGGCCGGCCTTGGTAAACCGAAGGCGAGTTCTCCTTCTGCACGACAATGCTCGCCCCCATGTGGCACGAATGACGTTGCAGAAATTGAATGAGCTGAGCATTGAAACTCTACCACATCCTCCGTTTTCTCCCGACCTCTCCCCAACAGACTACCATTTCTTCAAGCATCTTGGCGACTTCTTGGTAGGGAAAATATTCAAATACCAACAGGATGCCGAAAGTGCCTTCGAAGATTTCGTCAATTCCAGAACTTCTGATTTTTATGCTACTGGGAAAAAAAGATTGTGTCACGTTGGCAAAGATGTGTAGAATCTAAAGGTTTTTGTTTCGATTAATAAACTTGCCTACAAGCCGAGATATTAACTGTTTAAATTTACAGTGGTTCAGCGCCATTTATTTCGTTACAACCTAATAGAATGGGAGGGCATGGCGATGAAGGTCGAAGCTATTGCACCATTTTCGCCTCCCTGACGACATCGTATCATAACAACTTAACACCTTTCCCCAGGCGGAGCGAATGCTGGCCGACTTTAATCGTGTATGTAGGAACGTTGGGCTGCAGCTGAATTTTACGAAGACGATGCTAATGAGGAACGGACGAGTTTCTGATGCCCGTTCTCGCTCAACAGAACGAACTTCTCCGAATGCCCCAGCTACATGTTACATATCTGGGCATCAACATGGCCAGCGACCTAGTGCCACAGCTGCTCAGGAGGAAGCCAGTGGCTTCGGAAAGGTTAAAGATCGTCGAAGAAGTGAAGAAGACAAAGAACGTCCGGCTCCGTTAAACTCCCTCAGGTAAATTTGGGAATTTACCAAAAATTTTCGTTAAGAGAATTTATCGCGAAAATGCCGCTGAATCGGTTAATGAGGTAAATCGTTGACCACGCACTCGAGACTGGTAGACGTTTACCATCAAAGTCTAATGACATGAACCCGCCATTATCTAACTCCAATGTTATGCCGCCATGCTTACTAAATCCTCTGCTGAGACGAAAAGTCTTCGCTAACAACACAGCTACGAACGCTGCCGAAAAGCCATCTATTTGCATTAAGCGAACAGCCAGAAACATTAGCGAAGACAAGTAAAGCAGAGCAAGCACGAGAACAAAAGTTTGGGCAGACTATCAGAGAAAGCGCAGGGGTGAGAATTTAAGTACTCAAATCGACATTCATTGGAGGCATGGAGAAGAGATTGCTTTGCTTCGACCTTCAGCAATCTTCAACTCGATCAAGGCTGCAAATGCTTAGGTCGCCACCACAGTACATTTGCAGATTGATTTCTTCCTTGGATCTTCGAAAGATTTTCACAGCCGAAACGAACCATGCCTAGAAACACCTGCTAAGTCATTATCTGTTTTCTTCCTTCTGATGTCTTAATACTTCCATTTGCAAACTCATTTTCGCAGATTTCCCTTCATCCAGCAGCCATCGTTCCTCAGAAACGTTAGGATGCATGATCAGTCTGGCACGACCTTGTACGCAAAACTCCTACAATAAAAAGAGCTGTCGGTTATCTTAGTCCACTTCTCCAAGTCAAAAAACGCTCCAGATTAGTTGATACGTATGTAGTGCTTAACCCATAGCCGTTGACGTTATTCCTCCCCATCCCAATTACTCCTTCCCAATTGTGCTTATCATTCGGGCCTCAATCGATCGAAGTTTAGGTAAAGAATATGGTCATCTCACGATTCACTTCCCAAGTGCTCAAATACGGCTTTTGCCAAGGTGAAAGTCCAGTTACAAATATACTTTCCTCTTATTCCAAATGATATTGATATTGGGATTCTGATATTGATCTTATTATTTACATCTTCATGTGGGTCTCTCTTTTTAAGACTAGCCCCTTATTCGAGGCTCCGGTCTGTTCGAGCGGTGCTGAGAGCTAAAGCACCGACGTACATTTTCTGAATGCAAGCGTTCTGAATGCGCTTTGGATTGCTTGACTTTCCTCGCGTATTTCTTTGTTCGTTTATTTCCGGCTTAAAGAAATACATCTTCAGTTCGCGTAATGGTTGCATTTCGGGATCACACTCCAAAAATTGTCTGCACTTCGACTCTTCCTAAGCTCTATTTAACTGGTCATTATGACAACACTCATTTTTCGAAGGGGCATTGCATATGTACTCAGAACGTCGCCGGTGATTAAATGCAGAGCAACAAATTCCGAAATTCGTTTCACCAATTTGCTCATTTGTTGTGTATAAAACTCCCATAGCTCGCCTACTAGCGAAAGCAAAAACAGGCGAAGGTCAGACAGCAGCTTTCTCAGAAGCCTCATGTGAATTTCTTTTTTAAGGATCGTTTCTTCCATTGGCATCAAAAGCGAGGATAGTTCAATAATATCGTCGACCGCTTCTGAAACACCATCCACGCTAAAGTCTGGTGTTCTCCCACCAGGTCCCGTGCAGACGGTAGAGCTATTTCCTTCAGTGATAATACGATTTATTTTTTTTATTTTTTTTCATGTACACAAAGGTGCGCCACAATGGAAAAAATCAACAACTATGAAAACAGAACCACCAACATTATGTCAAGAAAGCGATAAAAAACAAAAGGCACGATCATAAATCAAGACACAACAAGTGTAGAAAACTGAGAGGTTTAAACTGAGAGGTGCTCTGTAAATGACACTGATCCTGAAATCCCTCATAATTTTCGAAAGCTGGGAAGGATATAATCTTGAGATGTGAATTAGCCGCTCACTAATTAAAGGGAGCGTAAGTTATTAAGTAGTTATAATTCCTGATCGGATCGGTTGTCTAGAAAGCACGTCATGTTATAGATGATGACAGTGTGCCGTCCACTTCTTATCTCAATTGTGTGCATTCCTATCCGATAGCTCATTAATGGAGAATTCTGGGGCGAAATGGAATCCCTTGCAAGAACAGATTTTTATCGCATTCATCAGGCAGCTATCACCCTGCTTCGTGTACTGCCATCTTTGAGAGCTCTCACAAACACTAACGAACGTCCTGTAGACCTGTCATTCTTCATGTAATCCGTTTATCACTGCAGAGTTGCTTTATCGCTTCATGTACTACAAAAAAAAATTCCAGCGCCACCCATTCGGCTCCAGGCTGTGCTCGGATCGCTTTCAAATAGCCGAGACTGATTGTGAGTCGAACTCATCGCGCTCGCGACTCTCAGTTGTTTCCTGTTGAATATAACGCCGAGGCAGCAGCGCTTGGACCTGTATATTATTTAGGATTGGACCTTCGGAACCTAAAAATGGGTTACAGCATTAGCTAATCTTTGCAGCACTTCCGCTTTACAGAAGTGTGTTCCCACCTTGGAAAGATTGATAAGCAGTTGGAAATAGTCCTAAAAAGAGTAGAAATTAGCGCTAGTCAAAAGCATAGATGGGTTCAGGTCCACGGAACACTCGGCGCTGCCAACTGCGCTTCATGCGCTGAAAAGGCTGGGGCTAATCAGAATTATTACTGCAGTGAGTCATGTGAAAGTGAAAGTGGATCAGCATTGAAAACATTTTTATTGGAGGGAAGTGCGGTATGTTTATAAAAGGAAGGCAGTATTTGAAATGCGTATGCCAGTGAAGTGGCTGAAGAATCTTCCAGCCGAAATACAGTGAAATCTCGGGAAGTTAAACAGTGATCGACGTACCTTTTGGTCCGTCGATCACTGTTTAACTTCCCGAGATTCCCGAACGCTTTTACCAGAAATTTAATCAAGTTTTGTTTATAAAATGTCATGCGCCACGCACTCCTCTAAATTTTCAAACTGTAGAAACGAGTGGTCACGTAGGAGCTACGCGCAACTGTTCCTGATTGATAAAGGTCTAATCAAACGAATTTTTCACTAGTGCAATTCTGCCGAAAAGTAACGTACGTTTCTGATAACAAAACTTGATTAAACCAACAAGAATCACTGTTTTTTCACTAGCTGTACATAACCCGATGGGCATTTCGACTATAACACGATACAATCCTTACACTCTAGAGCCCACAACGTTTCGCACTCATATTCTGCTTTAGATAGTCCTATTATCCTGATACAGGCAGCAAATTTATGGCCGTTCAACCCGTGCTCGCATTTTTAGGGTGGCTGTTTTGTCACATGTTTCGGTGTGTTGTTATTTAGCTTAGCTTTGATCTTCAAGGGCAGCCGGGACAACGAGATTAGTTCACTAGCCGTAATACGCACCTAGCGCATCCGCCATCAGTCGGGTCTGTGCATTTTGGACGGGCAAAGCGCGTCGCCCACCATCTATGTGTCGCAAAATTTCTATTTTCCCGCGGCTCTGGCGCACGTGCAATCTCGTTACCCATGTCTATTACGCCTCTGTCCTCTGCTATGATCACCGAACTGGATCACTGCTCAGTGTTTGTTGCGCGACTACTCCGGTTGCGTGCTGTGATACACCCGCATTAGCGACTGCAGAAGGGGGTTCGTGTGTATTCGAGCCAATTGTGTATCTATTATATGTACGTGTGTGTGGTGTGTGTTTAAGGGCGTGTTCTGAGACATTTGCAGGTGAACGGTGCTGGATGAGAGCCCCGCACAAATGCATTTGTGAAAAAATAAATGAACATTTGGTGGACGTTAGGCGCAGAGGTGTTAAACCTTCGTGGTCCACGCTAAGAGGCTGCTTCTCATTATCAAAGCATCCGTGTGGATGCTTGCTCGGGTCGTAGCTGCGAGTCGCGGACTACCGCCACTACTCAGTTTGTATGGCTCTCATGGTTTGAGGAATATGCAGCTCTAACCGAGTCGCAGATTTTCAGTTCGGGCGAAAGCCTTTTCTGCGACCTTCCCGTGTGAACACTGGCTTTCCTTAGTCAACCAACCGTAGACCGGCCAGCAGCAATCTTGTCCTACCTCCGCCCACCCCTCAGCTCAGAACATCACTGCAAACTTCTACTGCATCAGCAGTAGTTCGTAACATGAGGCAGGCGGAAGGAGGTCACGTCTCACGGCAACAGCTACGGTATATATCATGAAGTGCACGTCCGTTCCTTTCTGTTTGAATATGCAGGAGAGAATTGTGACTTCCGTCTTTCTGATGATTTGCCTGTGTCCTCGTTATCGCATCTAAATACGCTTGACTTCTTAAAGTTGTTATGGAATGCTATTGAAGAAGCTCTCAGATGAGAGCCGGAGATGTGGCAAGCCGGCTGTTCCGGAAGAAGACCTTCGACGGTGAGAGTGCTCTCCTCGATTCACAGATGAAGAGATGTCTCAGTGTGATGGACGTCATGTTCCTTGCCGTTGGCCAGATGATTGGAGCAGGCATTTATGTCCTCGCTGGTACGAACATTTTCAAGCTTCGATTTTTATTTATTTTTATCTTTATGTGTTCTATTTATTCGTTTTTATTCTGACCTTGAGCGATGCCGAGCTGGTTAGTAGTGTAGTTTCATGCACAAACGGTCACAGGCTCGACTCCCGGCTCCGGCACACCATGTCCTGCAAAAATTGCAAAAATGGCAACGGTTCCAGCGTCAGGCCCAGGTTGACAGGCCGGCTGATGGAGAAACCTCGTCACGAAACCATGATCACAAGTCGCAATAGAATCAGTGTAAAGGCTAGGACGTCACCCGGAAGTGGCGCACAGAACCCCCGCCCGAGTTCTGTGGTCGGTATGCGAGGGCTACCGAAGGCCGAACGATCTCGGCTAGAGAAGCTAGTTCGACTGGGGACTCTGAATGTGGGAACGCTGACCGGAAGATCTAGGGAAGTGGCTGACCTGATGAAGCGCAGAAGGATACAAGTCCTGTGTCTGCAGGAAACGCGATGGAAAGGGGCGAAAGCCAGGGAGATCGGGGAAGGGGTCAAGCTGTACTACAACGGATAGGACACCAAGAGGAACGGGGTAGGGATAGCTGTCGCGGAGTCCCTCAAGGATTCAGTAGCGGCTGTCCAAAGAATAAACGACCGCATCATGTCACTGCGGCTGGGCACGAAGGAGGGTTACTGAACCATCATGTCTGTTTACGCTCCGCAGACCGGATGCTCCGAGCACGACAAGGATGACTTCTACCTCTCGCTCGAGGAAGCCATAAGGTCCGTACCAGAAGGCGACTACCTCTCCATAGCAGGGGACATGAACGGGCATGTGGGGAGTGGCAGAAGAGGAGTGGAAAGGGTTCGTGGAGGTAAAGGGATCGGCCTGATAAACCCGGATGGAGAACGAATTCTGGATCTGGCTATCGCCCACGACCTGGCTGTCTGTAGCACCTTCTTCGCCAAGAGGGAGAGTCAGAAGGTGACCTATGCTAGCGGAGGAAGAAGGACGGAAGTCGACCACATCCTGGTTCGAAGGGCTGCCCTGAAAACAGTCCGGGATGTGAAGGTCATTCCGGGAGAAGACGTGGCATCACAGCATAGACCCTTTGTAGCCGACCTTAGCATACCTCTACCCACCAAGCCCAAAGTGAGGACGGAACCCAGGATCCGATGGTGGAGACTGCGGGGTTCAGAGAGGAACGAGCTACGAAGGGCAGTGCTCGAAGCAGGCCTTCCAGATCCAGCTAGTCCCGTGAATGAGACCTGGAGGAGGGTAGCCCAAACAATCCTGAGATGTGCCAAGGAAACCCTGGGAGAAACAAAGGGAGGAACCAGAGGGGATAAATCGGCATGGTTCTCGAACGAAGAGGTGCAGGCTGCGGTGAAAAGGAAGAAGGAGGCCTACAAGCTGTGGCAGAAGACAAGGGCACCCGAGCATCTCACAGCCTACAGGAAGCTGAAGAGGCTGGCAAAAACAGCTGTAGCGAAGGCAAAGAACGCGATGCCCTGAACGAGAAACTAGACGGGCCAGAGGGAGGTAAGTTCGCCATCCGCCTGGCCAAGGCGCGTCGTAGAGCTAGCCTCGACATTCGTGTAGTGAAGACTGTGAAGAGTGCAGACGGTAGGGTGTTACGGAAGCCGGTCGAGGTCAGAGAGAGATGGGAAGAGTACTTCCAGGAACTCCTGAACGAGGAGTTCCCTCGTCGGGAGGCCGAGAAAGAACAACCAACGGAAGGACCCATCCCACCCTGGACGCAAGAAGAGGTTCGCAAGGCCATAGGGAAGATGAAACTCGGAAAGGCAGTAGGGCCTGACGGTGTGCCAGTAGAGGCTTGGAAGGTGCTCGGAGACCTCGGAATCAACTGGCTGACGCAGTTCCTCAATAGAATCACGAAAGAAGGTAAGATGCCGGAGGACTGGAGGAACAGCACCATAGTCCCCATCTTCAAGCAGAAGGGAGACGCTTCCGAATGCTCCAACTACCGAGGGATCAAACTGATCTCACATACGATGAAGATCTACGAACGAATGGTCGACTCAAGGCTGAGGGAGATGGTACCCATCTTCCAGGTGCAGTGGGGCTTCATGCCTGAGAGGTCCTCCACAGACGTCATCTTCATCGCTCGTCAGGTGATGGAGAAATAGCGGGAGAAACGAAAACTCCGCTACCTGGCATTCCTGGACCTGGAGAAGGAATACGACAGGCTAGCTCGGGCCGTAATTTGGAATGCCCTTCGAGGGAGGGGTGTCTCGGAACGTCTGATCACGGTCATAAGGGACATGTACGAGGGCTCGAAAGCGGCGATACGAACTCCACACGGGGTGACAAGGAAAGTAGACATCACAGTGGGGGTACACCAAGGGTCGGCTCTGAGCCCGTTCCTCTTCCTGCTGACGCTTGACTCTATAGTGAACCACCTTGAGGAAGGCCCTCTCAGAACGATCCTCTACGCGGACGACATCGCCATAGTAGCCGACAACCAGGAGGAGCTGGAGGAGAAGGTGCAGCTGTGGCGGAGAGCCTCGCAGACAACGGCCTACGGCTGAATGTGAAGAAGACGAACTTCATCAGCTCTGAGCAGTGCGCTGGATCGATCCTAGACTGCCAAGGGGAAGCGATCGAGAAGGTGCAAGCACTCCGCTACCTCGGAAGTGACCTATCCGAGGAAGGAAGTGTGGACCAGGCGGTCAGGGGACGGATAAACGCAGCCTGGCTCAAGTGGAGGGAGTCCACAGGGATCCTCTGCGACCGTAGATGCTCCAGGACGCTCAAAGGCAAGCTCTGTAGAACAGTCGTGAGACCTGCCCTCCTCTACGGCAGTGAGTGCTGGGCCCTGGGTAAGGCGCAGGAACGGCAACTGCACGCGGAAGAGATGAGGATGCTGAGGTGGGCATGTGGATAGACCCTTCGAGATAGGGTGCGAAACGAGGATGTTAGGGCAGTGATGAAGACAGCCCCGATCCAGCTGAAGATGAGAGAGCAGCGCCTGAGGTGGTATGGACACGTCCTCAGAAGACCAGAGGATCACCCCACAAGGTTGGCCCTAGATTTCGAGGCACCCGGAAAGCGTCCGAGAGGAGCCCCAAGGAAAAGATGGAAGGACGTCATCAAGAGAGATCTCGCCGAAGTCGGCGCCACGGCAGATGACGCCCTTGATAGGATGAGGTGGCGACAGATCACAAGAACAGCGGACCCTGCGACTGCGCGGGACTAAACGCTCAGGAGAAGAAGAAGAAGATTCTGACCTTGAGCAGCTGACCCTTACCCGAGAAACATTGGCCGTCTTCAAAGATCAGCTGATAATTTACATAGGATAGAAGTGGTCGATTAGCTTATTGAGGGTTGGCAAAACGCAGTTTAGTAAAATAGAAGATGGGCCTCAACAGTTTACAATACCGTGCGAGACAAAAAGAAATCC
This sequence comes from Heligmosomoides polygyrus bakeri, assembly GCA_947359475.1. Lineage (NCBI taxonomy): Eukaryota > Metazoa > Nematoda > Chromadorea > Rhabditida > Heligmosomidae > Heligmosomoides > Heligmosomoides polygyrus. Next base: position 64,449,411 of record OX375866.1, on the reverse strand, counting down.
CCTCCTGGCTTTGTCACAATTATTGATATCTATTGTCAAGGTGCCTAAAATTTAAAAATATATCCTTGATGAAGTTTCTGAAATTTAGATATATTAATTTGGTCTAAAAATAACGCCAGATTAGAGCCGTCGAATGGAAAACAAAACATATCCGCTCATTTGTCAGTTTTTTAGTTTTTTTTTAGTCCAACTAAAAACTACCAATCTGCTTGATCGCTCAGGTTCCTCAGGACTAAGCATTCTAACCTTTTCTTCGGTTAACTGCGTGCACCACAGTGGGACCGCGACAGTTTTGCCTCTCGTCATGAGCTTCCGACGTTGAAGATCGGTGGAAGATCGGGGCCCTGTTCCCAATTGATCGTCTATCTAAATTGGTCTTCTTCGGCTTCACCTTCCAGCTAGACTGTTAAGTAACTTACTGGACGCTTAGGATGTTCAAGAATGGCTCGCTTACCACAAACCATGTTAAATAGAGCGGTCTCGGCACTAGCTCACAACAGCATTACTAAAGGACTATTGTATGAGCAGTACAAACAGTTGTCACTAATAGAGTTGAGGAAGCACACAGAGTCTCTCGCAACAGGGAATACTCGTGAATCATGTAGTCGACAGCGCACACAATTTGGCACCGCTCACCAATCCTTTGAAAGCGATCAAGGTCGCTGAAGGTGTTTGTTTTCTCGAATGGCTAGCACTCATCAACACTCGTTCGCGACACATTCCGTCGACTTTCAATACCCGGTGGCCTCTGAGCACAGCTTAAAGAGCCGCTGGGAGGTGGCAGTTACACCCATTTTCGACGGAGGTCAATCCGTGGTCCCTACGCTTCACTTTTCCTCGTTTTCTTTCGCCAGCAAGAAGGATAGCACCGAGCTATGTAGCTTGTTAAGAATAGCCTAGGAGCACGTTCCCTCGGGGACGCGGAGAGATCAACCGGGAAGGTGCCAGTTATTGTTAATTCAATTTTTCGCCCTTCGTTTTGATTCCTGAGCTGGGATGACGTTCAAGCCTTACGGGAAATAACTAGTTGCAGTAAGTGCTAGAGCCTTAGATTGCCTCATGAAATTTTTCAAATGTTGGTATTAAACAGGAAAAGGCTAAGCTCCCTCTCTTCTGTACTGTATGCTCTTGTCTCGTATAATGGCAGATTTCAGTGAATACCTTGATTTTTTCGTTCTATGATGTCGATGATAATGCACTGAATGCTATGACCCTGTACTTGGTTTAGAATTTTTACATTCTAAACATTCTATGGACTATTTCAGTGTGTTGTACCGACCAGATCCCTTAGAACGGAATGATTCCTAACTGAGAGGGCTCCACAGAGCTCCATCCATTAGAATCATACTCGTTAGTCCTTGCCAGCATGAGGAGCTGTGTTCAGATCTAATTGGTCCTACTCAATACTTCACAGTCACACTAGCAAGGTGAAGCGCGTTAGAGAAAATATGCAGCTAACATGTTACAACTGGGTCTGTTTGCACGTTTCGGGTTTGAGCCGTTCTCACTGGTTCCTCCTTTAACCTTGGTATTCACACACTGCATTATAATAAATAAGTAATTCGTTGCAATCTACCGCTTGCAGGGACTGTCGTGCACGACAAAGCTGGGCCGTCAATCGTCATTTCCTTCCTCTGCGCTGGATTTGCCGCTCTGATGTCTGCTTTCAGCTACGCTGAGTTCGGAGCGAGGTGAGGACCAGTGGGCTCACCGATAGAGTCGAGCACTTCTTTATTCGAACGTCGCTCTGGAGAGCTCTTTTCCGACATTCAAGTTTTTCGTAGATTTCCGCGAGCTGGGAGCGCCTACACGTACGCCTACGTGGGCGTTGGAGAGCTGTGGGCCTTCGTGATCGGCTGGACGGTCATACTAGAGTACATGATTGGCAATGCAGGTAGCTTTTGACGACTATACGTTCCTGTAGCCACAGCGTGGAAACACCGAAGTTAAGTGGGCTTCTGCCAGGGTGTAAGCGGTACAAGACTAAGAGAGGTACACGACTCGTGGTCAAGGTAATTGCAGCCATTAAGTGCGTGGTCAAGATCCATTTTCATGACTCCACACGTCGTCTGGAATGAGGCCGAATAACGAAAAGAGAGAATAACGTTGGATGTTTGGAGTGTAAAAGGCTTTTCTTCAGCTGTTGCGAGGTCTTGGTCTGGCTACCTTGACAATCTGGTGAACCGCGCAATTAGCAACTTCACACTAAACACGATAGGGACTCTTAGCTCGGTAAGAGTCGCTCGGTTGCCTTCTGTTCCACCTTATTCGAACGTTGTTGAGATTACTTTCTAGATTGAAATTCTATTTATTTATTTATTTATTTATTTATTTATTTATTTATTTATTTTTAATGCATCCATAAGGAAGCGCAAGCAATGATCGTAACGAAGCTGCAAAAACATTGCCCAGAAAAAACAGAATAGGAGAAAACTCGGAACTCAACCTACAGACAGCGAAAGCACTAAAAAGAAATGTATCGAGAGCATTGAGGAAAGGCCCACCATCTATGAACCTGCGCTAAAAAGGGAGAAAATAACCAGAGGAAGGGTACGACAGCCAACCCACAAGTAACATGATCACTACAGAAAATCAGACCAGCTAGCCCATGGTATATTATGGTGTCATAATGCACCTCACCTCGGGAAAAAACAACTGCGTAATAAGTGCTATATAGTGCCTACGAAGATGACTATCCATAGGCCAGTTTTATGTGTATGAGAGACAGCACTGTCAGAAACTGGCAGTATTATTATGATAGTAATCATGAGGCACTTGAAGATCTGGCAGTAGATAAACCATGTCAAAGTGATGGTGCTCCAGACCCCCATTGTATTAGAACCATGGCCAGGTGCCTGATGGGAAAACGTAGTGAAACATGAAAACGAATAGGTGGTTAACCTGGCACTTCACACCGACAGCATCAATCCTCTCAGCTTGAATGAAAAAGGCAGAAAACAGACACAAGCATAATAATGACTATCAAGCTGTAATGATAATTAGATCTTTATTTGAGTCTACATATACAGATATAGAAGTAAAGCAACAACATTTTGAAAAAAATCCCACATTTTTGCCGCACTTTTCAGCAAACGAGTTATAACTCTTGGAGTGAGATATGTGAAAAAACGTAGCATGCATGCTTTCAAAATTTTGATAGTCCGGACCAAGTATGCTAGGAATTCGCACCAACACACGTTGTTGGAAAAGCAAGTGCTCTTCTTTTTAAAGGGAACAGAACAAGAAGTGGCTCATTAGGCGTCAACGTTTCTTGCGATTTTCAACCATGGACGCTTGGAAACTGTCAGAACTCTCCTACAACCAGTGTAAGAAGATGCCCAAAATCAGCTAGCTCGCGCCAGAAGCAAATATAACGGCGTTTGACTATTGATGTTGCACTAACTGATTGAAAACGAGGTACTAGTTGACGATGTGGCTTACTCTGATTCCCTCCAAACAGGCCACAATGCGCCCCACAGTGTCGAGTTGCACCGAGTTTCTTGGATTCTGTAGAATTCTGAGGGAGGCGAGTAATAACTCGTTCACGTTCTAACTCAGACCCTTCCTGTTTTCCTGCACTCTTTCGAATATCGCTTTTGTCAACATTTCCTCGTTTGGAGAAAATCGAAGTCACACCATGAAATTATCAAATCGTAAGCAAGTTCTTTGCAGTTCCTTGTATGTAAAGCTTTCATTACTGGCAACTTACTGTAATGAAAATCAGTAACTGCGAGCGAAATCTGAAGCATTAACGCAACAGAAGTTTGGCGGTTTGACTACAGAACTATCCTGCTAACACAAAAAGCAAACGCTGTCCGCAGCAAATGTCGCTACATTTTAGGGAGAAGGTTTCTTCGGTCGTTATCCGGATGTGATGTCCTTTCTTCTGATATGCCTTGTCGCCGTGATCGTAGCGTTGGGCTCGAAGTCATCCGCCAGCGTCAACACCGCCTTCGTCTTTCTTAACTTAGGGGTAAGTGATGACATTGAAAGGTTCTTGGATTTCTAACCTGGCTCCTCAACTCTTTGGTAGCAAAGCTCTTCATTTGGAGAGAGGCGTATCGCCGTCTGAGAGCGCTCTAAGATATCCTGCAGGATTCTTTGCACTTTCGTTGGAGAGCTATCTATACTCTGAGTTTTCAATGGAAGGAATCTGCATGCACACGCTAATGTCTCAGCGCACATTGCCCAAAGGACCATATGCTCAGTAGATTTCTCGAAGGCGTCAAAATAGTTAGGAAAGGACGGACGCCATTTTTTGAGAAATGATGGTCCTAGCTCTCATAATTAATCTCATAATTAATTTGTCTCCATTGTTTTGACGTGGAAGACGCAACTCGCTAGTGAGTACTGGAATCACATTTTAATAAAAGCACTGTTTCAGGTAATTGCGTTCATATCAATCTACGGTTTCACCTATGCCGACTTCTCCCTGTGGATTGGGACCGACGAGAGCGGGAAATCAAAGTAATCGTCTTCTACCCATTTGTGGCATCGAACTGTCGTCAACGCTCTCCCATTCAGGTTCTTTCCGTTTGGCATCGGAGGTACTCTGTCCGGCGCAGCCGCGTGTTTCTTCGCCTTCATCGGATTTGAAGCGCTGGCTACAGCCGGAGAGGAAGCAAGAAGTACTGACATCGTACTGTGATGTAATTGACTCACTAATGATGGCTGAAGTGGTGCTCGAGTTGTGGTTTCTTCCAGATCCCAGGCGGACCATTCCTCTGGCCACGTTTGGGTGCATGGGAATCGTTATCTTCGTCTACGTCATAATGTCTTCGTCGCTTACTCTGATGATTCCATATGATCAAGTCAGTCTGCGAGTTTTTGCGTAGTTGTTTGCCTTTTCAATTGCCTGCCTCTATCGGAGTTCGCCTACTTTCTTCTCCCTATTCTTGCAAGAAAAGGCTCAAAATGTGTGTGTGTGGCCTTTGATCTTTCAAATAGAAAATTTGAGAGTGGGAATGGGCGCATTTTCTTACGCCTCAAAAGAAGCTACGAACACGACAGTTGACTTTTAGGTCAGTCCAGATGCTGCATTTGCTCAGGCTTTCGATTCGAAAGGTGCTACCGCCGCCAAGTATATCATTACTGTTGGAGCTCTTGCTGGAATGCTTAACAACCTGGTGGGTAATATCATGAGCAATATCACAGCTCTGGAAAGAATCTTGAAAAATCGATTGCCTTATTTTATCCATCCGCGCTGAGATATCTATCGGGATGGCATCTGATGGTGAGTGGGAAGAAGCAGCCGATGTCGCTGCACTTGTGTACTATTTCAGGCGGGGGCCCAAGTCTTCCTTCAATGTGTAGGTCCGTGAACTGCTGGCAGATGAAGTAGCGATCTGCCTCTCTACTGAACAGCGCCAGTCACTATATACGCAAAACACCCTTTTCGTTTAGCCCATACCGTGCGACGCAAATGTGGAAGGCGTGGTGCATACCAAAATACGTTCACCATTAGTTAACTTCATAATTTCTCCCTTTAACCACCGTAGCGGTAGCGTTTGACGATATTGTTCGGACAAAAAGTGTGTTCGTAGGCGAGGACCATCTCCTGGACTGAGTACTGATAGCTATCTTTATAAGAAGGGACTTTCTAGGTGAGCGGAGCATTCGCTCTTCCACGGTGCGTCTATGCAATGGCCGACGATGGTCTCCTCTTCGCTTTTTTCGCGTCGATCAACCGCGTCACCAAGGTACTAGTAGTGCTAGTTGCTTTATGGAGCGGAAGAATCTCCTTGCAAATTCAGGTGCCTCTCAACGCTATCATCGTATTCACGCTGATGAATGCGGTGCTCGCGCTTATCTTCGATTTGGAGGCGCTTGTCGAGTTCCTCTCGATCGGCACCCTGCTAGCGTACTCAGTTGTTTCTGCATGCGTGCTGATTTTGAGACATAAAGCTGCTCCACTGGATGGTGACCCAACGAGATTCGATAACGGTGAGTCTGTCACTTCAGAGCGATCAGAGAAATTTCGAGAGCTCCAGCGTGGAAAACTTCTACAGTCGGACAGAAGACCCTACACGATTATCGGTAAGGAACTGGTTGACTCCGACAAATCAATATATGCACTCGATTCGGCTAATGATCCACATCTTGCCGACCCAGTGTTAACAATAGAGTTCAACAAAAATCTGGGCCTTAGTGAGATGGTCTGAAGGTCCGACACAAGGAAGCGAGAGCGAAAGAACACAGTGCCCTATTATAAAGACCGCAAGTAGAGCTCACCAGGGAGCCTGACCTTCTGTGGGTGACTTTTCAGCGAGAAGGAAGGTGTTAACCATCAATGCAACTCTTCGACAAGCAACGCACAGCACTAAGGATGCCGTCTTTAGCGGCAGAATGGCCCCCCTTCGCTTTCCGCTAGCGCTCCCAATCGCCCAATCGCCTCGTACCTACTCCTCATTAAGGGCGCCGATTCTGCTCTGTGCGTCCTCTTTGAATTTGATTACTGAGAACGAACCTTCAGCATTCACAGCAAGTCCATAAGTTCTGGGTGTTTGGCCTTTCATAAAGCCGTGACGCTAGTGCCTACAATGCCAGAAGGGCTTAGGGGTGATACTGGGTGCAAGGAAGCAAACCTTATCTTGATTTCATCGCCACCGTCAGACAATCTTCAAGTTCAATAATACGCCAAGCTGATAGAGTGCTAATCTGAAGGAAGAAGGCTACTTCAAGTGTCACCTTAGTGAAAAATAAAGTCTCTACGAACAGCACGGAACCGATTTTCATGTGAGAGGCAGTGGGGTATCCTTAACTTCCCAAGAGATTGAAAAACAAAAAGTGAAGCAGCTATCTACTACAGGGTGCGCATTAATTATGGGCCATGGCGAAAATTTGACTATTTGAACCACGAGTGACATTTTTTCTGGAAATTTAAGTCATATTATTTTGTGTTTTGTTTATATTATGCTACCCTGGAAGTTTTATGTACGTTCTTCGCATTCTAGACTATAATTCAAGGTCATCCGAAGTTCGCCGCCACCACCGGTCTGCACCAAGAAGGTCATGAGTCAAAGAGAATCGCTCATCTTTTATCTGTTCTGTTTTCCACCGATTTGTTCGAAAGGTTCAAGGAGCTTGAAAGTACATCGGACAGAAAAGGATGTGGTGGAAAGGTTTCTGTTGCAACTTCTGATACCATAAAAAGAATTCGTGAGAAAAATTCCTCGCAGCTAGGTGAGGAACATGGCGAAAGAGGAAGACATCAGCGCTACCTCTTGAAAAACATTGTGTGAGGGAAGCTAGGACTTCGCCCTTGCTGACAGCAGACGGCACATTTCCTCTCGGCCCTGCGAACGAAGAAATGCAGGAGCCTTCTGGAGCGCTACGCAGATGACACGCATCGGTGCATCGTTCTCAATGAAGAGAAAATTTTCAAAATAGAACTTATTGTGAACAAGGAAGACGGATCCTCACAGCAGATAAGAAGCAGGTCATTTCTAGAGGAAAAGTCGTCGGGAAAACTGCACACCCGAACTCTCTGTTATGGTTTAGTGTGCGATAGCCTCAGATGGGAAGATGCCACTGGTGTTCGTCGACGCTGAAGTGAAGATCACTAAGTTAATATACTTGAAATCGGTCCTGAAGAAAGCTTTGAAGTCAGGGTCCATTTCTCACTTTGGAGTCAAGCTGTGGTGCTTTCAGAAAGACTCCACTCCTGTCGACAAGTCGAGTGTCGTCCAGAAGTGGTGTTTGCAAATTTCATAGCCTGTCAAGAATGGCCATCAAATTCAATAGAACAATGAACTCACTTGACTTTTTGTTTGGTCAGTTTTGGAGTACAAGATGTCAGCTACCAGGTACTACGACTTAGGTTCGCTCAAAGCTGTATATACGAAAGAGTGAAACGATATCGGTGAGGACTATCCGCGTGTCACCTGCGACGCCTTCCTGACTCGTCTGAGAAGCTGCATAAGCGCAAGAGGAGGGCAGGCACTTCGAATGAAGATTGTAATTTTTAACTGCTAAAGATCTTAGTAAAGATAGCGAAATGTTTTCTCCATTTTGAATAGTTTGTACCACTAGGGCACTTTGATTTTATGAAGCACATAATTAATGCGCACCCTGTATGAGCTTGAACTCGAATGAGATTACTGTCCTAGCTTCAATAGAAGCTGCTCAACAACGTAAATGTTTTGATAATGCTCTGAAAGCAGATATTGTCTATCTGCGCATGCAGCACCACGATACAGCGGGAACCTAAACCAATGCATTTCCAAAATATTGAAGGGCACCATTTTGTGTGGTTCCCTGCACACTGGTACCGCGAGCCAAAGCATAGCCAACAGCGATTTCTTGCAACTGCGGCTTCGATTATGGCAGTTTGGAAATTGGAACGCTGTGCCCGAACAATTTAGGTGGCAGACTTAAAACCTGGGTGCCGCTTCGGAAATACTGGGAGGATGTCCCTGAAGGCAGATCAATATGTGTAGCTGTCATTTTTCTGGTGTTCGGCTTCTTCTGGCTTGCCTTCACCATTCGCTTAGGTACGTTTGACTTCTTGTTTTCCGGATATGTGCTCGTAGACAATAAAGCAGTCTAGCAGAATTGGTTTCAACTGTGAACAGGTGTTTCTTCTCGTTAGTTGAAGATGCTCGAGAACTGTACAGACTGCCAGGCTTGCTTCAAAGACATTCGTTTCTTGTTGCTTTCCAACAGTGTTATTCACATTCACCTCCCCCAGGGGAACGCAAGAGATGTGCTGTTCAGGTCTTTTCTTCACGATACCAGGCTACATCTCCGTCGGCTTCAGCGCACTGCTGATAGTCATGGCATTCCTGTTCATATGCGGCCACGAGCAGAACAGTCTTGATTTGAATTTCCGTGTGAGCATAGACCCTGCCAAGTGTTCCCGTCGCGTTACGGCAGCAAAGCGATCCATTGCAGGTGCCGTGCGTTCCGCTGATTCCGTCATTGGGTCTCCTCATAAACATCTTTATGATGGCATTTTTGGACTACTTAACCTGGATACGCTTCTTCGTTTGGATGGCAATAGGTACCCTGAGTCTTCTAGCCGAAATTTTGACTCCTTATGCTACATGTTTCACTTGCAGGGCTCGTAATTTACTTCCTCTACGGTATTCATCACAGCAAAGAAGGAAAAAAACTGCGGGTGGTGGTGGCGGAGCCAAGTCTTTCAACGATAACTAAGCAAACTTACGACATGAAGTAGCGTGCGAAGGAGATCGGGTGAAGAACAAAGCAATCGCGCCACCTCCGTCGACCTGGTCTACCACATCTCAAAGCTGCACTTCACTGAATCCACGAATCCTCCTTCAACTCGCTTTATATTTGGTCTAGTCGACTGGCATGTGTCCAAATTCAGCTCGAGAATGCAGGGTTTCATGCTGTACATAGCACATCTAATACATGTTGTTGTACTCTCTACATGTTCATATCTCCAAGTGCCTTTATTTAATGTCAATGTATAATATAATAAACCAGGACTTTGTACTACCTGCTGTGAAGAGATTATTGTAGATGGCAAGTTCACGGACTTTAGTAACAATGACAAGGAGGAATTCCCGCTTTGTGGTATACAGAAGGAGCGGAGTGAAGCCATGATAGTGGTAGTCGATATTCACCACTGAAGACCCTCGACTAATACACGAACCGTGAGCAACGGCAGATTGAAGTCCGTAACATAAGCAAACAGAAAGATGACATGGCAAAACAAATCGCTGCTGCTCTTCATCAGGATAGGATACTTAGAACATCAACAACAAGACGGCGCAACCCTCCTCATAAATTTGCAAGACTCATCGTTAGAGCTAGCAACAGACCATCACTGAGTACATCGTTGAAATTATCTGTGTGTTCCGAACTGTGTATTGCAAAAGTTCTGTAAAGACAAAAAATATTGGGGAGCTGCGTTAGATAAATCGCTTCAACACTCTCATTGCCATTTTCCTCTGGTACTTCTGCAAAGTAACATAAAATATTTTGAAAGTATCACCTGTCACCTGCATCACCTGTCTTCCCATAGATCACAGAGGTGTTCGAGCGGACGTCAGCAGCACTCCATTCGTCTCTGTCACGTGCCAAAGTGCTTCAATGGAACCTCCTCTCCCGCCTAACACGAAGAGCCTCATATCTTTCACTAATGGTAGGATACTTTCACAAAGAAATTCGACCAGCGCGTTGATGGTCGTCCTGTAGCCGTACTCATGAAGCGACGGGAGCGGGAAGGTAAGCGAGATCTTCCCCCAATCGCTACATTCCCTTTTCGGCCTCCCTGCACGCGGTTGGTTTTCATGTTCATATTCATTTCATGAACAGGCATTTCCAGCTCCCGACAAGTTCGCTTCCCGTAGGAAGCCAGGAACGTTCCCAGGAACGTTCACGAATACGGCCACCTTCTCTTCACATCTCGCGGAATCGAATCGATGACAGCTCTCGTCCAGCGGGTGTCTACGAAGTTATTACGGTCATTACGTGGCTGGCCCACCTAATTTTCGACGACTTCGTCCATGCGACAGCATCTCTGGTCTTCGAACGCCGACGAGGCTAGGAACTCTGGAGGCAAGCTCTCACTTGCGTCTGTCCAGGCATCGTTCCCTCAATTCCTCGCTGCATGGCATTAGTCTCACGTTCTTCCTGCTTTCGTATGGCCCAGATTTCTGAGGCGCGCGAAGGACAGTGGAGTCAAATAGATATGGGCACGGAGTCGGACGTTCTTCGTCTTCTTCGCGACTTCCTCGACGCTCTTGAAAGCTCCCCAAGCCGCTCGTTCCCTCCCGCCCAGCTCCGGCGCTAGGTTGTTTGACTCCGCAACCCAGATATACGTAACCGGAGCATGGAGGATGTTTGTTTCGTTGAACGAGAATGAGACATCAGGAAGTCGTGCGTTTCTCACGAGCATCGTCTTCGTAAGCTTCAGCTGCATTCCAACTTTTTCACATACACGATCGAAGCCGGTCAGCATTCACTCCGCTGGTGTTTTGCTGTAGGTATAGAATCAATTTGGTTGCGAAGTTGACCTATGCAATGATTTGCGGTGGCCAGCGTACATGTCTGTGTTTCACCTTTTCCAGGCAAATTCTGCACCCATGATCGACTCTCGTAAATTCCTATTCTGGCGCTGAGGTGGAAAGTTTGGGGTTCAGCGCGCAAAACTCTTGAGGCACTCTGGATATATCCCAAAGACTCCAATTCGATTTGAAGGAGAAATGGTTATATTTATCACGAGAGCTCAAGTCCCAGCTCACCATCAGACTCTCATTTTTTATTGAGGTAGCTACTGCCACGCATCATTGGTCTGCTCTACGCTGCGTCCAATATTCCTCCGGTGGACTACGGTCAAGTACGGTATTTTTGAATTTCTCTCTATTGGTCACGCTCTCGAAAATTTGGAATTGAACTTTGCAGTGTGGAAGCGACGTTTGGTCAGGCATCTCCCAGTTATCTGTTCCCCACTGAAAAGGCGACCTTGCAGAAACAGTAGTCTGTGGAACAGTCTTCTGACATCGCATAAAACCAACAAGTCTGCTACCAGTTCACCGACATCGGAGTGAGGGAAGGCTTGGATGGCCTGGAGAGATTGGCAAAATAAAAAACAAAAATATAGAAAAGTAAAAAGGGGAGTGTTCGACTTCTGTATAGATTTTTTTTTGCTGGCGAGCGATGCAAAATCGAACCCCCACATCATATAGAGGATCATTGCAAAAAAAGCTAATTTGTCTATTGTTTCATGTATACTACTAGGTTGTCCCATAAGTCCTTGCAGTTTTTTTTTCAACGATTCACTGTAGATTTCGCCGGCGGTCCCTTGCATAGCGCTGCATAGCCTTCGAAAGAGAATGGTTTGCTCTATCAGAACGTTTATTGCATTTCTTTCTTCACCATTAATTTTGTCGATTTTTAGATCGTTGAAGTGAAAAGTGAAAAGTGGCCATTTGCGCACTTGTTCTCTCCGCTTAGGTTTGTAATTTTTTGCGCAGTTTTTATAGCACTTGGAAGACAATGTTCTGTACTACAAGAATATGTGTTGGTCCTATTTTCTCACTTGTCCTTTATTGATTTTTAGGCCATCAAATTAGGAATTCCGACTTTATCAAAACTCCGGATCTGTGGTTGGACTTTTTTGCTTGATGTTATACGTCGTTTGGAAGAGGATGTCTTGCTCAGTAAGAATTTGTGTCGCGTTTATTGGCTCCCGCTGATTTCTGTCGAATATCAACAACTGAAGAGGGAGAAGGAGTTGTTGGTGAAGACGATTCTTTTTGGCATTTTGTTGATATTCAACAGAAATCCATAATCGCGACATACATTCTTATAGAGCAAGACATTCTCTTTCGAATGACATACAACACCAACCCAAAAAGTCCAACCACAGAGCAGGAGCTGTCGGCAAAATAACCATCCTCCTTCGGACGTTCCAATTTGATGACCTAAAAATCAATAAAGGACAAAGCAGCAAATAGCACTAACACATATTCTTATAGTACAGAACATTGTCTTCCAAATGCTATAAAAAACTGCGCAAAAATTGCAAACCTAAGCGGAGAGAACAACTGGGCAAATGGCTACTTTTTCACTTTTTCACTTTTCACTTAAACGACCTAAAAATTGACAAAAATTCATGACAAAAAAAAGAAATACAATAAAGGTTCTGATAGAGCAAACCATTCTCTTTCGAAAGCTATGCAGCGCTATGCAAGGGACCGCTGGCGGAATCTACAGTGAATAGTTGAAAAAAAAACTGCAAGGACTTATGGGACAACCTTATAAATCAGGTTTGAAATTTTATGTAGCGAAATTTCGCCTAAATAAGTTATCTACTTCAGTTAGAAAAAATTACATGAATTACATGAATTACGATTTCGAAGACGAACCCTAGTCATATTAAAGATCGCGCAGCGATTTGATTTTTTACTGTGTGATCATCAGACCTATACAATTTATTGTGCAATTTTACCTCCTAGCTGCGTCTCCTTGAAATTTATAAAAAATCTGTAACAAGTCAAGCCTTCAGTCACAATCCGTGGTCGATTCAAAAAGCGCTTCCAAAAGTTCTGCATACACTATATTTATTTATTTATTTATTTATTCAAGGCATAGACAGACACAGACAACTGTTTAGCATGTAAAGTGTAAAAAATATCGAATAAAACATCACAGGTTGACCACTCGAACACAAGCCAAGCAAACAACAAACCACAGGGATCATTTCTTGACTGTTTGGCATTCCATCTTTGACAAACATTCTATAGGCTTGAGCAGAGAGCCTCTCTAAATCTTTATAGTTGCCCAGTGGCAGGTTTAATTCCTTGAGAATGCGATAACTTAAGAACTCTGATCTGATTCTCGATTTAGCAACTATAATATAATACACAGTATAATATAATATAATATAATATCCACGGATCTCCCTTGATAGAGAGCCTTCGGGCTCTCTTGTTAAGAGGTTATGGCCGCTTGTCGCAGGGCCACGTGGCGCGTCCCCGGGTGGTGGATAGGGGAATTAAACGCGAACCTAATGCGACCGTGTACTGCCCATAGACGCAGGTGGGATGCAGGGGATGGACTCCTTGCTCCTCCTGTGTCGGGTCGACGCGTTCCTTGTGCGTGGGAGCGGCATGTTCGTGCACAGTGTGCGCGGATGTGTCCGTGACTGTGCGGATTGTAACTGTGTCGGCTCGGCCAAAAGCTTGCACTCGGTAGACTGGGAGTACATCGTAAGGCGATTCGAGGCCGCCTCAAAAGTCTTGCCCTGTCCCTTCGGGCAGTCTGGCTGGCTGCCCGGAGTTCTTCGCCCGCACGACAGAGCCTGACCCGTGTTGTATGGAAGTCAAACACAGCAGCACTAAAGGGCCTCATTCCCCTGACCCCGAAAGAGCCCCCATTTCTGCAGCGATGGGAAGGACGAGTACGGAGAGGCTGTTAAAATCTCAGGGCCTAACCAGGCTGCGCAAATTGAGAAGGACTAGGATGACGATCTGTACTTACAACGCCCGCACGCTCGCATCGGAAGCATCCGTCGAGGACCTGATGATGCAAGCCAGGAAGATCAAGTACGACGTCATCGGACTGACCGAGACGAGAAGACACCACCCCCTACACGCCGCCTACGACTCCGGAGAAGAGCTGTTCCTCGGAACATGCGACAGCAGGGGAGTAGGCGGCGTTGTTGTCCTCGTCAACACGCACTTGCCCATGAACATCGATACGTACGAGTCTCCGACAACCCGAATCGGACGTCTGCGACTGAAGCGATGTGGCTCCGTGCCAGCTTTGACTGTATTCGTTGCGTATGCTCCAACATCCGACTACGACGACGAAGAGGTCGAAGCCTTCTACGTGGAGCTGGAGAAGTTCTATAAGGAAGATCACACCTTCTACAAGGTGATCGTCGGCTACTTCAACGCCAAGATCAGGCCACGAAGGTCACCGGAAGAACTTCATATCGGAACCCAACGGTTTGGAGTGGAACGAGCAAGGTGAAAGGCTGTCTGAGTTTATCATGTCGACCAAGACCATCCATGGAAATTCACAGTTCCAGAAGCCTCCCTCTCTACGATGGACCTGGGAATCCCCCGGTGGCCAGTTCCACAACGAGATCGACCACATCATCTTCAACCGCAAGTATTGCCTGACTGACGTCTCCGTTGTCCCCAAGTTCTACACGGGATCGGACCACCGCCTCCTTCGCGCGAGGTTTCGCTTTTCGCGTCAAGGAGAGAAGGCCGTGAAGTTCAAGAAGAGGAGTCCCAGAACGACCATCAAACTGGGACCTCTACATCTTTCTTGTCGGCCTTTCGGAAGATGCCGTCATGGACAACGTCGATGAGGAATACGACCGCTTCGTGCACCATCTCCACGATAGTGCTAAGGGAGCCGAGAGCTTGAAGACCACCAAGAGACGCCTGTCTCCGGAAACTCTCGAGCTTATACGCCAGCGTGGAGCAGCATGAGAGTCAGGCAACTACCAGCTGACGTCCGAGCTTGCGAAGCTATGCAGAGCGGCGATAAAGGAAGATCTCAAGGAGGGAAGGGCGGAAGTGTTGACTGAAGCAGCAGAGGCAGGGTTGAGCATCCGCAATGCCCGCCGGAACTTCGCCAACTTCAAGACCAAGATGACCGCTCTCCGATGTCCTGACGGAACCGTCACCTCTTCCAGAAGGACCATGGAGAAGGTCATCCACGACTTCTACTCCGATCTCTTCGATAGCCACGTTCACCTGCCTCCATGCCATCTTCCGCAGGATGGATGCGTCGTCCCCTCTGTTCTCCCTTCCGAGATCCGACACGCCATGTCGTCGGTGAAGAAACGCACAGCACCCGGCCCTGACAATATCAGGCCCGAACACCTGAAGAACCTCTCGCCAGCGCTCATCAACACTCTCGCGGGCTCTTCTCGCGCTACCTGTCGGAGTGCAAGGTTCCATCTCAGTGGAAGACCAGCAAGACCGTCTTGCTGTACAAGAAGGGAGACGTGCACGACATTGGCAACTATCGCCCGATCTGCCTGCTGTCCGTAGTCTACAAGCTGTTCACTCGAGTGATCCTGAATAGGATTAGCAGAACGCTGGACGAAGGACAGCCATGCGAACAAGCAGGATTTCGGAGAGGACCACATACACACCAGTGTGGAGCTCATCGAAGTGTCGCGAGAGTACAAGCTGCCGCTGTGCCTTACGTTCATCGACCTGAAGAAGGCATTCGACTCCGTCGAGACTGAAGCGGTCCTCGAAGCCCTGCTCACTCAGGGCGTTCCTACTCAGTACATCAGAGTCCTTCGAGAGCTCTTCAGGGGATTCACGACCAAGGTTTCACCACTCTACAACGACGTCGTCATCGACGTGAAGAGAGGGGTTCGGCAGGGGGGTACCATATCCCTGAAGCTCTTCAGCGCCACTCTCGAAAACGTCATGCGCGAACTAGAATGGGAAGACATGGGAGTGAAGGTCGACGGCCGGCAACTACATCATCTTCGCTTCTCTGACGACATCGTGCTCATAATAACACCGAGCATCAGCCAGGCGGAGCGAATGCTGGCCGACTTCGATCGTGTATCTGGGAACGTTGGACTGCAGCTGAATCTTACGAAGACGATGTTTGTGAAGAACGGACAAGTTTCTGATGCTCCATTCTCGCTCAACGGAACGAGCAGCTCGGAATACTCCAGCTGTGTGGTCATGAAGTCAATATGGCCAACGACCTAGCGCCAGAGATGAGCAGGAGGAAATGAGCGGTTTGGGGAACTATTAAGAGCGTCGGAGAAATCGTTAAGAAGACGAAGAACGTCCGTCTGCGAGCCCGCCTATTCGACTCCACTGTTCTTCCTGCGGTAATGTACGCCTCAGAGACCTGGGCTATACGAAAGCAGGATGAACACGCGATCAGCGTCGCGCAGCGTGGAATCGAGAGGACGATGCTCGGAGTGACACGACTCACACAAGTGAGAGAAGGCCTCCGGAGTTCCGAGTTTCGCCGACGTTCGAAGTTCAGAGACGCTGTCGCGTGGGCCAAGTTGTCGAAAATTAGGTGGGCCGGCCACGTAATGCGCTTCGCAGACACCCGCTGGACGAGAGCCATCACCGAGTGGATTCCGCGAGATGTCAAAAGAACACCGGGACGCCCACCAACGCGTTGGTCGGACTTCTTCGTTAAAGCCCTGAACGACCAGTATGACGCTCTTCGTGTCCCTCGAGCGAGAAGGATCCATTGGAGCACTCTGGCACGCGACAGGGACGAATGGAGACGCTGCTTGCGCCCGCTCGAGCAAGTCGATGATCAACGGGACGACAGGTGATACAGGTGAATATAATATAATATAATATAGGGCGCGTGTAGCGCAGTCGGAGGAGGCGCGACTGTCGCGTGCACCCGATACCAGGTTCCTGGTTCGGGTTTCCCGCCCAGGCCAATCAAGCCTTCCATCCCTCCGGGGTCGGTGAATTGGTACCAGACTTGTCTGGGAAGGGTAATGCGCTGACTTGTTCATCGGCTGGCCACCGCAAGTCATTGTATGGCCAAATACGTATTCATGTCGCCTCCACGACATCCCGTAGAAGTAGAATGCGCTGGCGCATCCCAGAAGGGATTGAGTAACGCCGTCCTTTATCCTTTTATCCTTTAATATAATATAATATAATATAATATAATATAATATAATATAATATAATATAATATAATATAATATAATATAATATAATATAATATATAATATACAATAACTATAATAATATAATATAATATAATATATAATATACGATATAATACAATAACTATAATAATAATATAATATAATATATACGATATAATATATATATAATCCTGAGAATCTCTAAGAAAGCACTCAAATTACTATTAGCGATTGGTATCAATATTTTCCAGAGTACAGCAATCAACTTGTCACTCGTTCATGTTGAAAATATGTGATGTTATGACACTCAGCAAAAATCGGCAAGAAAACTGAAGCCGTCCTGGTTGACTCGAAGACTGCTCCGGGAAAATCTTTAATTTTTAATTGTAGGGCACTCGGAATTCAAAACTTTAAGGGATTCAGTTCCGTGTTCGTAATATGTCCCCTTCAGAAACAAAGTTGCAGGTGAATCTCCACAATATCATTATCATTCTCATTCGAGCGTCGAGTGGCTGTGCCTGGCTCTACTCCTACTTCGTGGCTGTTTCCTTTTGTCTTACTGCTGAGATCATATTTATGCTGTCTTTCTGATTTCATCTAATGTGTCCTTACCAGTGGCTCAAATTTAGTGATTAGGTTCTACATTTTTTCTGATTTTGAATCGAACTTTTGCACATGGGTGCGAAGTTTCTCGCGAAATGGGTTAATTGTTGTTGTGACCACTTCGGGATCATGTCTCAGATAAAAGGAAACAAAAAGCGAGATACTGTTGTGAAGACTGGTGGCGATGTCCGTTCCTCCACGTGGTGCCACTGGAAACTGCTCCCCCTGGGAGCTAAGCTAATCGCGGACACTCGATTGCAGGCGACAGGCCCTTGTGACAGGCCGGGCTACGAAGATTCATGTCACATCACATGGTTGATGACGCGTAAGAGATTTCAAGATAGTGCTACGGCGTTCGCGGGAGCCGATGATCACTCGCAAAGCCCGGCGGGTGTGAGAAGTATGCGAGGGTCCCTGATGCGAGGACGGCATCGGGGGGCAACTGAACTAGTCCGAAAGTCCCGTAACGTAGGCAAGACCCGCGTAGCAACGTTGAATGTGGGTACGTTGACGGGCCGCTCGTGCGAGTTGGTAGAAGCACTGGAGCGAAGAAAGATAGATTTCTGTGCGGTGCAGGAGACGAGGTGGTCCTGCAGCAAGTCAAGGGACATAGAACGTGGCTTCAAAGCCGTTCTATGTGGAAGTCCCAGGACCACCAGTGGTGTCGGTATGATCGTCTCCGTGCGTTTCCGTGACGCGATTGCAAGCGTAGAACGTTTCGATGACCGCTTGATGAAGATTGTTGTCGCCGTAGAAGAGCGACGGTGTCATTTCTTTTCCGCGTATGCTCCGCAGACAGGTTGCTCCGAGCAAACCAAGGACGAGTTCTGGTCCCTGCTTGATGAGAAGACAGCGGAAGTGCCTTCAGAAGATATGATTGTTGTGGCAGGTGACCGTAATGGTCACATCGGAGCAACGAAGGCGGCTATAACTGTCATGGTGGTTTTGGCTATGGGCCACGCAACGCCGATGGTGAGCGTATACTTGAGTATCAGACTTCCACGACCTCATCATCGTGAACACCAAATTTCGAAAGCGTGACTCCCATCTCATCTCGTTTTATAGCGGGAACACCAAAACACAGATCGACTGTGTCCTTGTTAGGCGTCGCGAACAAAGCCTTGTCACAGATGCGAAGAAGACCGTGCTGTATTAGGTTGCCATGCAACACCTTCCACTGATCTGCTCGCTGAAGATCACACCTCCGAGGTGTAAACATGTGGAGCGATGCGGATCGGCTAGAATCAAATGGTGGCGACTGAAAGAGAAGGAAGCAGCAGCTATTCCTCGCATTCGGTTGCCGATGGAGACAACTGTCGACGAAACCTGGAAGGGTGCTACCGATGCGATAACTCGTGCTGCACGCTTCGAACTTGGCATAACGAAGCCTGGACGAGGTTGGGTCCACAAACAGGCATGGCTGTGGTGTGACAATGTCAGAGAAAAATTCAGAGAAAAGAAACGGCTCTATCACGTATTTATCGGTGAAAACAGTTCAGAATTGGCGGAATTATCGAGAAGCGAAAAAAGCGGCAAAGAAGGCAGTGGCTGCTGCTCAAGCCGCACACTGCGCTGAAGTCAGCGAAAAACTGGAAACGCGCGATGGTGAGCGTTACCTTTACCGACTTGCGAAAGCTTGCTGTCGCCAAGCAGAAGACATCGAGAAGTTCTTTGGCATTAACGACGACAACGGTCATCTTCTGATGAATCGGAAGAGGGCTGTGAAGCGATGGCACGACTACTCCGAGAAGATCTCGAACGTTGAATTTGTTCATCCTGCCATTCCTTTTGTACGGTCCCGTTCAGAAGACCACAGTGAGTGAAATCAAGGCAGCCGTGAGGGAGATGAAGTCAGGCAAAGCTACTTGTCCCGATGACCTGCCAGCCTACCTGTGGAAGTCGAAGGGCTGGTGTCCTGCTGACTGGCTGACAGAGTTTTTCAATCAGGTTGTTGCTGAGAAGAAGGCGCCCGAGAGCTGGCAGCAAAGCACGACCATCCCAATTTGGAAGAAGAAGGGCAGTCCTGCTAGTTAGCGTCCAATTCGCCTTTAAAAATTCGCAATTCGCCTTTTGCTTTTCGCGATGTCTCTCTACCAGAAGACGAGCAGCATGTATGGCAGCGATGGTGCCGTTGCCCGCTACGAAGCCACATTGAATGGTGGAAAGTTGGACGATATCGCAAATACGTCCATCTATAATTCACTCGAAGATTTTCATGCTGTGCGAGAGCAAGCGAATTGGACGGTAATTCGTGCAGTCCGCAGGACTGCCCTTCTTCTTCCATATCAGGATCGTCGTGCTTTCCTGCCAACTACCAGGTACCTTGTTTTCCATAACAATCTGGTTGAAAAACTTCGTTAGCAACTCAGCAGGACTCCAGCACCTCAACTTCCATAGGTCGGCCGCTATATCGTCGGGGCCCGTTGCTTTGCCTCGCTTCACCTTCTTCAAAGCCGCTTCCGTCTCCTCCACAGTGATTTTCTGTACAGGACCGTGCGTAGGAGGGACACAAAGGATGGGCGGATGGGCAAACTCTACTGTCGAAATTCTCTCGAAGTAGTCATGCCATCGTTTCATAGCCCTCTTGCGGTTCGTCAGTAGATGGCCATTCTCATCGTTGATGCCCAAGAATTTCTCGATGTCCTCGGCCTGAAGATGGCGTGCCTTGGCAATTCGATGAAGATGTCGTTCACCATCGCGGGTCTCAAGTTTATCGCTGAGATCAGCATAATGGTCGGCTTTTGCAACGGCTACGGCCTTCTTTGCCGCTTTCTTCGCTTCCTGGTACATACGCCATTTGTCTGCGGTCTTGTCGCGCAAGAATGCGTGATATAATTTTTTCTTCTCTCGGACTTTTTCTCTTACGTCGTTAGTTCACAGCCACGCCAGCTTCTCGATCTTGCGGCGTCCAGGCTTAGTCATGCCTAATTCAGAACATGCAACTTGTTCGTATCGGTGGCATCTTTCCATGTTTCGTCGACGGTTGTCACCGTCGGTAACCGAATACGAGAAACAAAAGCTGCAGCGTTTTCCCTCAACCGCCACCACTTGATTCTCGGTGGACCGCATTGCTCGACATGCCTCAGCCTCGGAGGGGCGAACTTAAGAGTGCATATCAGCGGACGGTGCTGTGTGGCGACAGTCTCGTACGGCACTACCTTCTCATCTGTAACCAACTTTCGAATGCGATGCTTCACAAGGATGAAGTCGATCTGCGTCTTGGTGCTCCCGCCATAGAATGAGACCAGATGGGAGTCACGCTTTCGAAATACGGTGTTCGCGATGATGAGGTTATGCGAGTCCGCATACTCAAGGATTCGCTCACCATCAGCCATATCCAAAACCGCCGTGACTGCTGCAACCATCCTTCGCAGTCCCCACATGACCGTTAAGGTCACCTGCGATAACGACAGCGTCTTCTGACGGTACCTATGCTGTTTTTTCATCAAGCAGGGTCCAAAACGCATCCTTGGCTCTCTCAGAGCAGCCTGCCTGCGGAGCGTACGCAGAGAAGAAATGATTCATACGCTGTTCAGCAGCGACTACGACCTTCATCAAGCGGTCATTAAAACGTTCCACGCTTATAATCGCGTCCCGGAAACGTTCGGAGACGATTACACCAACTCCGCTGGTGGTCCTAGGACTGCCGCACAGAATGGCCTTGAAGCCTCGGCCTATGTCCCTCGACTTACAACAGGACCATCTTGTCTTCTGTACCGCACATAAGTCGACTCGTCTTCGCTCCAGTGCTTCTGCCAACTCGCACGAGCGGCCCGTCAACGTACCCACATTCAGCGTAGCTACGAGGTCTTGCCTACGTTACGGGACATACGGACTAGCTCAGTTCCCCCCCCCCCCCCCGATGTCGTCCTCGCATCAAGGACCCTCGCATACTTCTCACACTCGCCGGGCTCTGCGAGTGTGCGTCGGCTCCCGCGGACGCCGTAACACTATCTCGACACTCACTTACGTCATCAACCATGTGATGTGACATGGGATCTCCATAGGCCGGCCTGTCACTAGGGCCTGTCGCCTGCATTCGAGTGTCCGTGTTCGGCTTAGCTCGCAGAGCGGGCAGCTTCCAGTGGCACCACGTGGAGGAATGGACATCGCCACCAGGTTACCGCATATGTGATTGATTCCATTTTTTGTCGGTGCCTTCTCTTTGTGAGATTCGAAATATAGCTAGTGAGGTGAAGTCAACTGCACAGTCCTTGAATAAATCGGATTCTGTGCGCTTCTTTGGAAACACCGAAAACATTGCCACTTTGCCAAATTGACTGAAGGACTGTCACTTTTTCATCTCTCGATTTTTCATCTCTCGAGCTCTTCCATGGTACTAGGTGCCAAAACCCAATCTCGAAAAACCTTTTGGTTCTCTCCATTAAGAAGAGCTTATTGCTAGCGCAAAGCTGCTTTAACGGATGACAGCTTCTGTCTTGCATAACAGAATCATTCTAGGAAATATTGTTCTCAATGAAGGTTCAGTTATGTTATAGCTGCAATTGGGAATTCCTTTTCCTGAATGTGAAAAATGTTGAGATCACAAACATTATCAGCTAGAATGGTCACAGTCGTTAAGGACATCGCAGAAAGTCTGTCTTCTTTCAGGGACGCGATATGTACAACACCACCTTCTGGGGATCGGAGATGTGGAATCACAATACGCCGGTAACGGAGGACTGCCTGTTTCTTAATATTTGGACGCCCGCGGATGCGTAGTACGTATGCTACATGTGTATTGGATCAATGACTCTATCTCTCTCGCTCTCTCTCCCTCTCTTTCTGGTTTCCTATTCACCTGCTAATCTCTCACAAAAATTGTATTGCAATCTGGAAGGCTCTCCGACAGCCTCCATATTTTTTAGCAATCCGTGTTCTACAGAGTTTACATGCATTCAGTTCTCCTCTGTTCAACCGTTAGCAAACACGTAGGACCCGACGGCCTGCATGAAAGGGCGCGTGCATATCCATCATCCCCTTAACCACAAGGACAGATTTTGAATATGAAGCGAATACCGCAACGAGGAAATCGAAGACCGCAGGCTTTTTTTGCGCGATGTCTTCAATTATTGTTCGCGCACGGGAAGAGGGCCCTCCTTTCAATAATCACGTTTCGGTTCCATAAATGAGACTGCAGAAACTCAGAAACGGTGATAGGAACTGTCCAGGATCGACTCTCGATGAATCTTGGCATGATTGATTCTGTTGATACGACGATGATTCAAGCTGTTCGTTAAGATAGGTAGCAGATTTACTCCGGCTTAGTTTCAGCGCTATCACCTTCTTCAGAGCCTTTTCAGCGGAAGTCGGGAACGTCCACTAGTTACCCCTAGCTAGAGATAGTTTCAAGGGGTTGATGAAAACCAGCGTGAGTATAATGCGGAGACTGGCAGAACAACGTGAGTGGACAACCTGGTGCAGCGCTACCGTACGACCAGGCCCAAATTGCATTTGCCGTGGCTATGCTGCACATCGCTTTCACTTATGTAAAACCAGCGGTAGTGTTCAAGGACCCAAAAAGTTATGACATTAATGTCGCAGTTACCGATTGGAGTTGGAGCGAAAACGTTTATTAGTATTAGTGTTAGTTCTCGGAAGTGCTATTTTTAATCTAAACCTTGGCTGAATCACACTCCTTACTATTCGTCGTGTTGGGTACCATTGTAATATTAATAATATATTATGCGCAATAGAAGTCCATAAGCTGGGGCAAAACTCGTTGGCTCCATGTTCTCTGGCCTCAAAATCTTCGCGTTGCTACCAGGGGCAGGATTCATCAACGACTTACAACAATTTAACGGAGACGACATAGCCGAAACCCCTGACAGCGCGTGCTTATCAACAAGCGCTATGATGAAATGCTTCACTATGTCGCTTGATAAGCCGAGCTATCAGGGATTTCGGCTTTATTTTCCCCGTTATATTTCTGCAGGTCGTTGATGAATCCGGCCCCAGGTTGTTCGTCTAAAGTTAAAAATTGAGCTTTAAGCAATCTCACCGTTATGGTCTGGTTATTCGGTGGAGGATGCTATTCGGAAAGCCCATCGTTGATCCTCTATGATGGAAAGGTGGGAAACGGCAAGCTCAATCGCGTTCAGGATTTTCTCTTACGTGATCCGTTTTAGGCACTGGCCTTGCTCGGTAATGTCATCGTTGTGAACGTTAATTACCGAGTGGGGCCGTTCGGCTATCTCTACATGGACGACGAGGATGCTCCGGGAAACGCTGGAATGCTTGACCAGGTGAGTTCACAGGCCTCACATGCGGTGGCTCGCAGATTCAAGAAGATACCTCAAAGAGCTTTGATCGTAACGCCCTATCTTCAGACTTTACGAGCATCTCGTGGACACGGCCCATTTTTGTACCTAAAGGAGCAACATCTGCATTCGAAATTGTATTCTATACAATGCCGAGTGTTAATGGCTAAAGCTGACTTAGGTGCTTCTCCTACAAGATTTTTGGAAGCGCTCTTCGAAGCGATGACGGAATGGCAACCGGAGGAAAAACTTGTCACGGAACTAATTTTCTCTCTTCTGCAGGAAACAGCATCAGAAAGTAGAGTTATACCCAATAAAATTTTAATCCACAGTTTGACACACGGCAATAAAACCTGTTTTTCTGAAACGATCCTCTGTATGAACAGACGCTCCGATTTGTATCATTTGCCGAATTTTCACACAAAAATCGAAGACCTCCGCCATGTAAGAAGGTCTCGTTTTTGAAAATAGATTTTTATATTATGTGAAAGCACTTTTCTTCTAGTTTTTAAAAAGCCATTGGCTTTTTTAAATTTTGAAAAGCTTACCGAGTTATTTATTTATTTATTTATTTATTTATTTATTTAAATGCGTCTCAAGAACGCGCAGAGAACAACAAAAAATTGGCTATGCCACCAAAAAAGGAAAAGAAGTACAAACCAGGCAACAATTTTATACTAAAACGGCAGCGTTATACATTAAAGAAGGAACATCAGAATCCAACCATTTGGGTTGCGAGAGTCTATATAACGATGGCCTGCTCAAAAAGTAAGGAGGGCAAGTTAGATGGTAAAACGAAATCCTCTAAGGCAGCATAGTAACCATTGCTTACTTATACTGATTTCCAGTTGATCAAGTGAACGATCAAGGCAGAATGCCTTAAAATCTATTATAGTAAGCATTTAAGTTGGCTGTAGCCGACAAAGCCTGCCTGTCCGCGTCAGCCAGCTATGACGCCCAGCAAGTAGATACCAGCACTTCGGCACATGGGTGCGCTGCCGCCCCATGGAACCGGCAGCTAGGACAGACAAACTTGTGGCATTAAACTCAAAAACTTTGAAATAGTCAGCTACCAATGAGGAAAAATAGCCCATTTTAGCTTAATATAGATCCCCGCAACCCTTTTGAATTGGAGCGGGTATACTAGTACTGAGAACTAACAGAGAGATTGCTAAAACTGATCCGAAAGGAATTAACTCTACAATGTAAAAAATACAGAAACAATTCGTTAAGAAAACACATTTAATCAAAAAGTAAGAAGAATTAACGTGAACCATGCTGCTTGAAAACACACGAGTCAGGTATAAGCTGCAAGAACTCGAAATAATTCCATCCGCCGAAACATCAGCTGGTAGAGTAGATACGAAGCCGGTATGCAACGCTTGGGTGAAGGAATGAGAATTCCAAATGAGCGTCTGTTTACTATTGTACTTTATTGAATGTCCTCAATTCCTACGCATTGCAATAAGTCGATCTTTTCCAACTTTCTTTTAAAGACGTGGCTGTTTTGAGAGGCTAGTAGCTCACTAGGTAAGAAATGAAGCCACCTTACAAATCGAAAGAGTATGAGATGGAATGTTCTCAGGCGTTTTTTATTCCGCAATCTAGCGTAGTCAAGTTTAAACCCACTTGAACGTCTACTGGAAGGCCTAAAGACCCAGTATTTGCTGGGAGCCATCTTCACTTCACCTCGAAGAATGCGAACGCAGAATGTAAGATCCGCAGCTATCCTTCTATACAGTTGAGTTTTAAGGCCTAGAAATTTTAAGCGCTCACTGTACGCGAGTAAGTGCTGCCAACTTAAACCTGGGTGCAATCTGCAATACACTAAGCGAGAGAATGTCTGCTGTACTCTTTCAATCTTAAGCATTTGTTTCTTAGTGTATGGACTCCAGACCTGGGAGGAGTACTCGAAGTGGGGCAAGACGTAGGACCTATACAAGCGAACAAGATCGTTGGATTACTACTGTGCAAAATATTGAAAAAAGTGTCATGTAGGCTTTCCTAACAATTTGATCAATGTGAGATGAAAAACTCAAAGAGGGATCAAATAGAATTCCTAGATCTTTAGCAGTTCAGGAACACTTTAGTATTTCACCGTTTATTTCATATTCCATAGCAGGAGAATCTCCGTAGTGTAGAATGAAAGACTTGTCAAAATTGATGGATAGGCCCCATTCAGTAGTCCACGTATTAAGCTTGCTAATTGAATGTTTCAAAGCATTTCTTACTGCATCCCAATTTTCAGTTGTACGACCGGACGTGTCTGGGGGGTTCTTCTGACCTACCAAACACACTTGAGATAAAAGAACTTTATTCGAACACTCAGTAGCAGAATAAGAGATTAAGACGGGAAAATTGCAGCAACGGGGCGAGGAGAGGGAGACGGCCGCGGGTGGATCCTGGGCGAAGCTGAAGGCGTCGTGTCGGGCTCCTCGTCGTCGGCGAACGAAACAACAACTACTGAAAGACTCTGACGAACTCCTTATATACCAGATTTCCCGCGCCCACCTAGCACGGTTGATCTCTTGGCCTCTGTTGCCCTACGCGTCAACGGCGCCCACCAATGCTCTCCTGCGCCCACCATTCATCTGCCTTACTGCGCTCTACGCTTCAGCGGCACCCTGTAGGACCTACCCGCGTCCCTCTCCGACACGCCCCCCCCCTCTCTGTTGTCGATGGCCTCATCGACCGCTCCTGTACTGCCGGCAGCTTTACCTGGGGAGCCTTAAGTCGAATACATTCGTAGAGCTGCTTTGCTGCAGCAACTCCGGTGAACGGTTTGTGGAACTGCGCAGACGCTTCTGGTGTCCCAATCTCCAGGAAAACTCTTCCATCCACGAGAAGGGCTGGCCGTAGTTATTACGTGGTCTGGACCTCCGCATCTGGATAGTACCGCATCCATAGCAGTCCATAGCCTGATCATCGAAGTCCATTTTACTGCGTTCTGACTTGTCACTGGTGTCCAAGCAGTGACTACGACACCACCTTCTTCCACATGTTTTTTCGCCAGATTAACTACGCCTTCTATCACCGCCTTTTCGCCTCTGCCTTCAATGGGATACACGATGATCCATGTGCCGAAGCTGTTCCAGTCTTCCAAGATGTCCTTCAAATGCGAAAACGTTGTAGTCACTTTTGTTATGAGACCTGCCCGTGGCCCGTCTTTCTCCATCATATGTGCTGTCTCCGGTGCTGCGAAGCCAACGGGACTCAGCTTACGTTGCCTGGCCGCTCTGAACTGCTGCTTCAATTCTTCCTTTAAGTCCTCGAGTGCAATCTTGTAAAAATCCCGTATGCAGTTGCTCTCGATTGTAGGATGCTTCCCATTGGTCGCATGCGTACAGATGAATTCGGTCCAATCTGTGCACAGTTCATATGCCACCCTGAGAATACCCTTGAGCGCCACGACATCTAGCGCTACGACCTTCTCCCTATTCAAGCGAATCTTTTCTGCCACAGTGACGTCTGTTCTTATGAAGATTGAAGCTGTCCTCCAAGCGGACCATACGTTTCCAAAAGGTTGCCGCCAATATGCCCCCATACTGCCGATCACCGCTCCTCTGGAAAGATCTACATTAACCGAACATACTTTAGCCTTCGGTTTCCTCCCTTTCTTGCCTCTCTCATGCTTAGTGTCAATTCTCTCATCCGATATAGTTGGTGGCACAATTCTCAACTTATCGAACTGGATCTTAATGAGTTCACTATTTGTTCCAATTCTCGTTACTAACGCTGAATTTGAGCTAGTGTCAATCACTCGAAAGGGACCAGCCCACTCACATATAAGCTTGGGATGCGCATTTCTTCTCTTTTCATTTGGCGCCCAAACGTACACTCTATCACCCGGTTTAGGGTATGTCTTTCCTTCCACCTTATTTTCTCCATCGTACCTTCTTTTCATTTGTTTTCTTACTTTTCATTGTATTCCCTAACCCGTTCATGCGTTTCTGCCACTGCCTGCAGAATTTCCGCCTTATACTCATCAAGCGATCTGTCCATAGAAAACCATGAAATTCCGCCATTCGGAATAATATTTGAGGGAAATACGGGATCGAAGCCGTGGAGTAGGAAATATGGGCTCTCGCCTGTTGAACTATGCGGCATCATATTGTACGCCATCATGAAGAACAGGAGCCGCGAATCCCATTCTGTGGGAATAATGGTTGATGTTCTCAACATGGCGACAATTGTTCCATTAAGTCTTTCCGTAATTCCATTTTCCCTTGGGTTATACCCTTTTGTTGTCACATGCGAAATTTATGTAACCCTCGTTAGTTCCTCCAGGACCTTATTTACGAACTCCCCTCCTTTGTCCGATATAATAGAGGCTGGCCATCTGCAACCCTCTGCGATCCATCTAAAGAAGAGCGTTCGGGCGATGGTTTCTGCCGACTTATCCGGTACTGGGCATGCTGCGGCGTACTTCGAAAAATGGTCGATTACCGTCACTGCATACCTGTTACCGGATTTTGTCGGCCCTAGCTCCAGGACGTCTACTCCTATCAACTGATACGACTTAGTTGTAACTATTGGTCTCAGAGGGGGAATCATCTCCTGGCGCGGATTATGCACGAAACATTTTTGGCACTCATTCGTCCACTTGTAGATGTCTTGCAGCATTCCCGGCCAGTAAACTTCCTTCCTTAATTTATTCAACAGTTTATGGGCACTGAAATGCCCTGCGAACAGTCCTTCATGGGCCTCATGAAAAAACTCGAATCTGTGCGGTCTAGGCACGACAAAAACCGATTTACCGTTCTCGAGGTACTTTTTCAATTCACCATTGTTCAACTCAAAGTCCGCTACTCTCAAAATTTGCTTTTCGCCTGGCAGTCTAACTAGTTGCTCCCACTTCTCTTCCTCCACTAGTTTTATCACCTCTCCCAAATGGGGGTCCTCTCTCAATTTCGCCAACCATTTCGAATCTCCTCCCACTGTAACTGTGTTTACTACTGCTTCATCCACGCCCTCCAGCGGTTCTATCTCAGCTGCGCAGGGTGCACCTCGCCTTAGTGCGTCCGCTACCACATTTGCTCTTCCTTTAGCGTATCGTATCTCTAGTTTATATCTTTGCAGCTCTAGTGACCACCGCAACACACAAGCTGAGACACTACTTCTTTTAAACAACGCTGTTAACGGTTGGTGATCCGTCATTACAGACCATAGATGAATTGATGGAAGCGTCGGACCGCGAAAACTACGCCCAATGCTTCTAAATCCGTGATACGGTATCTTCTTTCTGCACGGCTCAAGCTCTTCGATGCGAAAAAAATAGGGTGCATCTGCTTGTCTTCTCCCTCCTGCGACAATACGGCTCCTATCCCATACATCGAGGCGTCCGTACAAATGCAAAATGGACGGCTTCCACTTCTTGCAGCTTCTATATTTGGTTGCTTAAGTACTGGAGCCGTGGTCATCATCAAGTCCTGTTGAATGCCTCCTCGTGCTCCTTTTCCCATGTCCATTTTACTTTCGACGACGTGAGGCGAAAGAGGCTTCCAGCCTCCCTTGAGAATCCTAAGCAGAATTTTCTGTAGAATGCTGCCATTCCCAGAAAGGTCCGAAGTTCTTTGGCGTTACGAGGTGCAGGATAGTCCTTAATTGCTCTAACCTTCTCTGGGTCCATGTGCACCCCTCCCTCGTCCACTACGTGCCCCAGAAACGATACTTTTCGCTTTAACAGGTGACACTTCTGAGCTTTCAAGCGTAACCCAGCATGTTGCATCCGTGAGAAAATCTCTTTTAGAAGCTCGATATGTCGGTCTTCTGTCCGGGTACACACCATTATGTCATCTATATAACAGAAAACTTCTTCTCCTAACAGCTCACCTAACACCGTGTCCATTAACCTCTGGAACACCGGAGGGCTCGTGCTTAACCCAAAAGGTGTGACCCGAAACTGGAACAGACCCTCAGGCGTCGCAAAGGCGGATTTTTCTTTGGCATCCTCTGCTAGTGGGATCTGCCAATAGCCGCTGCATAAATCGAGAGTAGAAAAATATTTATTGCCCGACAAGCTTTGCACCACTGTCTCGATGTTGGGCAATGGGTATGCGTCCAATTTAATGCGTTTATTCAATTCTCTATAATCTACGCATAATCGTATGGACCCATCCTTCTTTCCACTAGCACGATTGGGAATGCCCAATCTGATTTGCTCCTTTCTATCACTTTCCTATCAACTAAATCCATAAGCAACTCTCTCAGTTTTGCTCTTACCCCCAAAGGGACGGGTCGCGCTTTCATTCTAATAGGCGCATAGTCTCCCGTATCTATGGTCATATGCACCAAGTTAGTTTGACTGAGTTCTCTATCCGTGATTGAGAACGCATCAGCGTGCTTCTCCAAAAGTTCCTTAATCTATATAGGAACCCTACCACTTTCCGTGTTATCTGCTATAAGCTCCCACAACCTTTGTGTTCTTTCCTCCCCTTTGGGCTCCTTATCATTGTCTTCCGACATTAGGGGATTCACATCCTCCCATCTTTCATGCCACTTATCCGTTTCCCAGTAACCGATAGTATCGCCTTCCTTCAATAAGAGTGGCTCATTGCTGTCATTGAAAACTGGGACTTTCCCTTGCTGCTCTTGAATTCTGAAAACTCCCGCTTCTACACCGCGTCTAGTAGGCCAAATGACTCGGTCTGCGCAACGCTCTTTTTCTCCCACGCACTGTACCCGCACCAGTGCTGCTTCTCTTGGAGGAATGTAGGCCCTTCCAATCACTTCTACACTATTCCTAGGTTCATCCTCTTTCATTTCCCGTGCAGTGCTTGTTGAGTCCGTCCGTATGGACACATCGACACCTAATTGTTTGAAGGCGTTCGTTCCAATTATCAACTCCTCTTCTTTTGACCTACTAATGTGAAACGCGACTTTGCTACAGTTCCCTCCATCCATCTTTACCTCTATGTGGACTGCTCCCAGGAAGTTCATCCTATTATTGGATGCGTCGAACACTGGCCTCAATTTTGAGCTGCTTATCATTGGTAGCGAGTCCAAGTCATAACCTTTATCTTGAGCCTTCGCTAACACCTCCATTGGGACTATACTGATCATTGAGCCCGTATCTATGAGAGCCTGACACTCTTCACCAAGTAGTCTGACGCGAGCTAGCCACCTATCTCCTATTAGGTCGTCTTTTTCTTGACCTCACCTAACCGCTATACCTAGATATCTAGCTTGTTTAATGATTTCCGACAGCCTTTCTTCAGCCTTAGTGGGCTGGGTTTCCTGGTCTTTGATTTGGTTAACCCTTGCCGACTTAGACGGGCATTCGCGAGCTATATGTCCATACCTTGCACAAAGGTAGCACTTCCTACTTTCAGTTGCTCTACGATTGTTACTTTCTTGTCTCGGCTGTTCCAGCACTGACCCTGTTGTCTTTCTCCCTTCCGAGAGAAATGGCGCTCGCTGCTTGGAGTGCCTCCTAAATTGTTCCTTTTCTTCCCTCGCTGGCTGACGGTCTCCAGTTCCACCCTGCTCCAATTCCTGATACTGAGCCGACCTAACCCCCCATGAGACTGGGCTTGCTTTTCTGTACGCACTAATCATGATTTTGGACTGCTCGATGCTAAGAGCTAATTGCTTTATTTCCTCGTATGCCTTCCGTGGTTCTACCCTATGTAAGGCGCCAACCAGCTGAAAATGCTCGGGCCAGTCGCTTAAACTATCGAGAAGTATTTGTGCGTAGTCCATGGAGCGATCTTCTATAGTTGACTCGGGGTTGGCCTGCTTTCCTAATCGTTCAGGCACTACGCAGAACTCCGACACGTCCTGATTCGGACGTTTCCTCAAATTTCTGAGCTCCGCCAATGCCCTCATTCTCCCAGCCGTGGAATCCTGTGCCAACAATTTTGCCATCTCCTCAACCACAGACCGGAAGCCCTGCTCATTGACTGTTTTGGGGAGCGCGGAAAATATATTTTTCGCCCGTCCTCCCAGGTGATCAGCTAATATCTCTAGCAGGGTATTTGCACACTCCACCACTCCCTCATATTTTCTTTTAAACTTCCTCATAAACTCTCTGAAGTTCTCACTTCTGCTCCCCTTAAAGACCCCTGGATCCGCACACGCCATTGATCTCAAATATGTAATCAACTGGTGAGAAACAGCCATACCTGGCTCCTCCGGGGCTGGTATCGTCCTCGAGCGTGGACTCCAGGCTTCTGGATATGGCGGACCAGTCGAATACATCGGCTTCTGCAATGTACCTTCTTGTACACGTTCGTCATGCATTCTTATTGCCGATGACTCCCACGTACCTTGCCTCTTTTCCTTGTCCACTTCCTCGGCGACTTTTTGGAGGATGGACACATCATTTTTCACCTGCAACACGTTCGTGTTTAATATTTCGCATATCTCGGCCATCGTCTCTCCGTCCCGCTCCATCGTGTTTACGTAGCTTAGCCAGTCGTCTACACTCTCTGTTTTACCATTCCCACAATTGCTCTCCATAAATCTTGCGGCACACTTCCCTCTCCTACAATCTGCTCTACGTATTCAATCCCGCTTCTAATCTCTCTCAATCTCACTTTTCTTATCCTTATTTATTCTAGATTCACTGCGAGCCTCCATTACTTTTGTCTGCATCTCTTGCAGCACCTTCAAACCCTTCTTCCCCCGGCCCTCCTCTTGTCTTGTTTTCGGTCATATCGACCAGGTTTTCGTCCCTAGCTGCCATGGTTCCTGTAACACTCACTTTAGTTCTCAAATCCTTTCCCTCTTGGCGACCACCGGCTCACACAGTGCAGGGGTCGCTCTGCTCCATTTCCACTTCGTGGTTACAACCGAGACCCCTCACACAGTGGTAGCCTCGGAGTGGTCCTTTTTTTCGGCTGGCTGAGTTCTTCCTCCTCACCCCTCGCCTTATCGAGTCCGGTTCCTCCTTATTCCACCGAACATCTGACTCAAGTGTGGCTTGGTTCGGCCCCCATGTACGACCGGACGCGTCTGGGGGGTTTCTCTGACCTACCAAACACTTGAGATAAAAGAACTTTATTCGAACACTCAGTAGCAGAATAAGAGATTAAGACGGGAAAATTGCAGCAACGGGGCGAGGAGAGGGAGACGGCCGCGGGTGGATCCTGGGCGAAGCTGAAGGCGTCGTGTCGGGCTCCTCGTCGTCGGCGAACGAAACAACAACTACTGAAAGACTCTGACGAACTCCTTATATACCAGATTTCCCGCGCCCACCTAGCACGGTTGATCTCTTGGCCTCTGTTGCCCTACGCGTCAACGGCGCCCACCAATGCTCTCCTGCGCCCACCATTCATCTGCCTTACTGCGCTCTACGCTTCAGCGGCACCCTGTAGGACCTACCCGCGTCCCTCTCCGACACAGTGTTGTAAATACCGTATATTTTTATGCCGTCGGCATATAACTGAATTCCTATATTTGGTGACGTTTTAAGCAAAGAATAAGAAGAAAATCTCATTTTTTACTAATATTGATGGAAGAAGATATACTACGGATAGTGAGAAGACCCAAGCACTAGCCAACTTCTTTCATACTGTGTACTCTAAATGTGACAACTCAGATGAATCGATTCTTGAGAGTGAGTTTTACGCGGACTGTTGGGAACACTCACCGGAATGTATTTCTATCCTGATGATATTGCTAAAGTACTGAAAAGCATGAAACCATCGATAACTGAGCCATATGATGGAATACCATCTGGAATGTATTTCTATCCTGATGATATTGCTAAAGTACTGAAAAGCATGAAACCATCGATAACTGAGCCATATGATGGAATACCATCTATAGTTTTCCGTAAATGTGCAAAATCTTTTTCGAAACCCTTGGCTCACATATTCAACATCTCGCTAATGCTAGGAGAGGTGCCAGAGGTATGGAAAGACTCTATAGTGGTGGCGATCCCCAAAACACCGAAATCTAGACTCGTTTCTGAATTCCGACCCATACCTCTAACCACCGCACCAATCAGAGTAATGGAAAAATGCATTCGTCGGAAACTTCTTTCTTGCATCTCCAAATTCTATCCCATCGCTCCACAGCAACATGGTTTCCTTCCTGAGGTTTCAAGTAGAAGTAATATTCTAGACAGTATCTTTGACCGGAATTTGGCATTAAACCAACCACCTGTTGTACAGATGTGATTTATCTCCATTTTGTTCCACTACACTTTTCTAAAAACTGGGTAACTTTCCAATTCCTCTCATAAAAGACTGCAGTTCTGGAGTCGAACCATTGCTGAATCCAATTTTTGAGGTCTTCAGCGTTTCAAAACTTGAGAGAATGGAAGAGATGGTAGTCGGTAGGGGCGAGGTCAGCACGGTGGATGTGGCATTACCTACCAGCCCAGCTCCTTTATTGTTTCCCTTGTGAGTCTTGCAACATGTGGTTCAGCATTGTTATACGGGATCAACACCCTTTGCTTCTCAGGCCTCTTTTCTTGGAGAGCCGCGGCGACTTTGGAGTTGGCCACTGTATGTGGCAGCAGTAAGTATCTCTTCACTTCTGTGAGTTTCCCAGTAAATCACTTCTTTCATATCCCACCAACACTCATGAGAATCTTCCTTTCGTGAACACTGGGCTTGAGATCAGGCTTAGGGTGCTGTCCTTTTGTACCCATTGTCTTTTTCTTCAGAAGTTGGCACACAGAACCCAAGACTTATCGTCTGTCACAATCCGCGGCAGAAACGCTTTTCTTCCTTATCTGCACAGAGGAGAAACAGCGATGGAGAGCCGTTGACCTTTCTGAGTGTCTGGCAGAGCATGTGGAATCCAAGCTCCAACTTTCCATGCAAAGCCAAGATTCTTCTTCAGGATTCCCACTATGAGAAACTTCGAGCTTCTCTGCCAGTTGACGTGTCGTCTGCCTACTATTGCTACGAAGAAGATGGTGTAGTTCAGTATAGTCCAATTCAGTTGGCCTTCCTGACCTTGTCTTGTCTTCTAGTGAATAATCTCCCTTTAAAAACTTTCCTAACCACTCATAACAGGCGCGATAAGTAGTAGATCGCAAGCCACATATGTATATTTATTTATTTATATTTATATATATTTATATATATTTAGTAAATTTATGAAGAATGTCGTGCCAAAAATAGCCAAGAGGTAGATCCGGCATTGAGTCCGGAAGATTCGATAGATAACAAAACACAAGAAGGGTCTTGACCTATGTCCGCGTGCGAAAGGTAGACAAGTGTGATAGGATTACGAAATCAGCAATCAATATCGGCATTTGCAAGGAGGATTGTGATTCGAAATGTGAAGAAACTTTTTCCAACCTAATATATTGATCTTTCTAAAGCTTTTGATAGGGTCAATCATGTGAAGTTGATTCGTCGCCTTTATCAAATAGGAATTGACGGAAATTTGCTGAAGTGGTTTCGATCAGATCTTCAAGAGAGATACATGACAGAGAAGATTTGAGAAAGTTTTCCAACAGACACCATTATAGTAGTGGAGTGCCTCAAGGAGGAGCTCTTTCGCCCCTGCTGTTTCCATGGATTTGCCTTCAGTCATTCTTGAAGGCTCTAAAAATATTGATTTCGAAATATATGCCGATGAGGTTAAAGTATACGGATCCTATAATGACGAGAACTTCATGGAAGTGACCGATATAGTATCTCGGTGTATTGGAAAACTGATTACTTGGGCTTCGAAATGGGATCTGACTGTCAATTTAGATAAATGCTTTGTCATGCACATTGGAGTAGGATCAAGGAACCAGTACACCATTAATGGCGTTACTCTCAGGAGCTGTGACGTTTCCAGAGATCTTGGGGTGACGATTCACAATAAACTCGAAATTTCAGAGCACATCAATGAAGTAGTAAACAAAGCATTCACCTCCCTTTTCTCAATTTTTCGCAATATTCGTAGCAATACCGGCCAGATTTTGACTCATTTGAACAAAGCATACGTTTTTTTTTTCATCTTGAATATTGCTCACAGGCGTGGAACCCTTTTTCAAAAAAGCAAATACTTTAGCTTGTGAAGGTCCAGAAAACTTTCACGAGGCTAGTCTTTTACTGCACTCATCCTGAGTCAAATTCGAGAACAATGCCAAGATATTACGTTCAGATGACAGAATTGCGGTTGAAAAGTTTGCAGCACAGACGTATCATAGCCGACCTTGTATCCATTTTTTGTATTCTTCGGGGCGAAATCAAGATGAAACCTAGTAATACTAGACGTTCATACCTAGTAGTGAAAGAACTCGAGGGTTCAATTTGCACTATAGAAGAATCCTTAGGCTACATTATACCAACTCTTTTCTACAGAATTGTAAGATGGCTGTAGCGTCTTCCGATTGACGTTATAAAATGCAAAACGGGTAAAGATTTTAAAGTCAAACTAGAAAGAATCAATGTTTTACAACTACTAGGTGTCGCGGAAAGGAGTTCTCGTCTATGATCACTTTTCCTGCTCCAGATGGACATATTCGATACGAGAAAAGCTCCTAACCTGCTTCTCTGGCTAACTGAGTGATTGCTACCGCTCCGTCTATCATTTGCAGTCGCGGGTTCTCAAGGTTCCATTCAAGAACGAAAACTTGAATTCAACCAGTACCAAAGAGACAAACTCAATTCTATACGTCTAAGATAGAAAACTGAATAAGAATGTAAAGATGGATTGATTATTCTGAACAGTTTGAAGTCCATAACTAACACATTTCTCTAAATTGTAGCAGGTGCCTTTTTCCTTTTCGACGAAGTTGCCTCTGCCTAAAAAGTTTTGAGTAACAATGCTGCTCTAGTTGATTTGAAATTATTTTTCCTCACTTCTCATGTTCTTCCTACATATAAAGGGAACTGAGAATTATAAAAATTTAAAATTGAAATTATTAAATTTCAACTTATTCTTCAGTAATAATTGTCAGTATTTTGGAATAACGGCCTGGAATAACTATTCGAGTAACGGCTCGGAATATCGTTGATACCCAATCCATCATCCTCTTGTCATCATCGTGTTCCTTCATTCTGTCATCTTCATCTGTCAAACGTCCTTTCCAGACCATCGCCCGAGGTGCGTATCAGTTTAAAGAGGCTCCTGAGAGATGGAGCTCGCCTCGACTGGTACGTGTCTAGGTGGTTTGTGCAGGTGCTCCGATAATTCGAATTGTTTCCTGCCAGGCGTTTATAGCCATTCTGTTTCATTTACGGGCCTAACAAGTGAAATTCAATGACATTCAATGACTGATAAGTGATACGTTACTATATTTTTCAATCATATTTGTTTCAAACTAATGCTTACATTTCTTTTTTCAATTTACTCGTTTCCAAAAAGGGTAGAGAAATAATAGAGAATGGAAGGGAGAAAGGAAAAATTTGGCATTTGCTGATACCTTCACACTAGCTAATCAATCCAATTATCATAAGAATTTAGGTAAATGTTTTGTGTGCTTCTTTAAGCTAGCTATACTACAATTTTAGGCGCAGCTTCGTTGTGTTAATAATGTTGTTTTTGGCACGTACTTAACGTAGAATAAAATAAAATAAAATATCAAAGCCATACCTTGAATGAACAACCAATGACACAAAAATCACTTGAAAAGCTGGAAAGATTAAGTCCTCTCATAAAATCGATACATAATACGATTCCCCTCCACCAGAAAGACTACATGGTATGGCCCTCTTTCGGTTCTCGAACTCAAACCTGACCCGACACGAGGCTGACTTGCCAGTCTCTCAACTGTTTCCAAGGGGTTAGTTGGGCTGGGCTATCTCACTTCCATTTCGTCTCCTTCCCCTATTGACTTTTGAAACTGATGTGTCCTAAAAAGGTTCCTCAGCTAGTGACCTTTCAAACCCCCACTACCTTATCCAACCTCTGAAGATGGCTGTTACGCCGGAACTGCCAAATGAGGCATCGATAATAATCTTCGGCCCACAACTCAATGTTTCCATTTACCATCAACAACTTCAAGGCTTTCTAGTTTATGCTCTGCCGATGTTCATCATAGTGATTAGATACTGCAGTCGACCAACGACGGTTGAAAGCACCAGTATTACGGGCCTTCCTCGTATGTGTTTGCGACTCAGTCAACAAATTCCAAAAATGTGCAGTGAACTCGCCCGCAAGCCGATTGTGCTACTGCAACTGATGTCACCATCGACATGAAGACTGGGTTCGTGAGATGCCACATCTTCAAGGCCTTTCATCGACAACATCAAAAACCCACTAAAACTGGCTGCGGATTCCGATCTTGTGTGGGGTCACACGGAAACTGAGTTTACGAGTTTACGATATACGAGTTTATAATTACAATGAGGAACAGAATGGTTACCGATATCCCAGTATCAATCTTTTTGACGAAAACGGAACGACCAACAATCGGGCGCCAGGGATGGGTAGAACGAAACGGGCGGCTTATGGAGCTGGCAGTCGCGCAGGAGAAACAATGATGATGATGATGAAGAAGAAGGCTTATAGAAGTGTGCAACCGTATTTTTAGTAATGTATAACAAGGGCTCTATACAAACACACGATCCTGGTATTACAAAGAGGAGTCGATGTATAGTTTTCGTTTTTACGTGGAAGGAAGAAGTGCTTCTTTTTGGTCTCCGAAGGTGTCGCTTCCTGAAATTCCTACAACTTTTCATCACCGCTGGATGTTCGGAAGCATAGTAGTCGGCGTACCTGCCGACGACATTCGGACATTCGAGGAATCATCGAGACTTTCCAGACGTTCGGCAGTTAGAAGCAAACAACGCCTAACTTTAAATAATTGCGGTGTCTTAACAACACAGATCATTTTCCTACGCATTCTTTGTGTTGAACGTGAAAATTATTTCCAGTCAATAAACGTTCATGGTGACCTTGGTGTTCAGCAACAGCACAATGACTGGCGCACAGGGACAAACTATACAATTTGCAACAACAACACAAGGATAACAACATTGTAGGAATAGATCGTTACCAAGATAGTACCCGTGTGAACAAAGTGAGAATCTATCAGTCCCAGCCTCAGCCGTGAAGTTCCTGCGCGGACTTGCCCCTCTGTTTCGGCATTTTCTTGTTCGTCGCATCCTCCAGCTCGCGACCTTTGTAGTAGTGAGGAGCGACCTCAAGCAGCCAAGAGCTCTCTATTAGACTGATCTGGAAGAAGAGATTGAAAAACCCTGTCTCCTCCACAGGAAAAAACTCAGCTTACCTCTCTCATGAACTCCTTGCTTGTGAACACGAGTTCATAGTAGACCACCCATCTTGGGAGCTCCTCAAACAAGCACGAGTTCGGATGTACGTGCACGGTGTGTTTGTGCTTCACCGTCTTGTAGTGTCCTATAAAGGACCAGGCTACCAAGGCAACGGAAGCAACAACGAACTATCCCGATGCAGGCAGATGTATAGCAGAATTTGGTCTTTGCTAACCACCACGATGGATTTCCTGCACATCCCACCAACCTTGTGCTATGAAGGGAGCCTAGCTTCAGCTCCATCTCGGATCCGAACAGAAGTAACACAACGGACTATGCTGCGCAGCTGCTGCACAACATCTATATCGATGAGGGGCACAAACGCATTCGACAATTTTACTATTTTACTTCTCCCAGTAAGCTTCTATGAAGCTTATGGCGCTTTAGAGCACAAAGAAGCCAGGCCGGGCGTGAGTTGAGTTGAGACGAGGATAAACTGACATGCTTGAGTTTGACAATGCCTCACGATACACGCTACCACATACACACCCTGTTGGAAAAACCCACTTAGCTGGTTGGCTCATGTAGTAATGAAGGTAGCTGAAGTGACGGTTCGCCTGACATAGGTCAAACGACAGGCGATACCGACAAAGTGAGCACTCAATCTGCCTTTATACCTATGCCATAAGGGATAAATGATGATGCTCGCGTTATTCTATCCCATCCAGACAAGTCTGCTAGCAATGCAGTCCAACTAAGCTCCACGCACCTTTACGTTATAAAGAATAAAGAAAAAAGGAGGCATTACTGATTCCCATTTGGGATGCGCCACGCATTTCACCTCTACGGGATGTCTTGGATGCAATTTGAATGTGTAGTTGACTTTACAATGACTTGGTCTGGGTGAGAAATCCTATCCGGGAACATGGTATCGGGAACGCGGCAGCCGGCATCCCTTCCGGCTGCGCCTACACGCGCACTCTTATGTCATACTCATGGAAAATTCTCCCGGAAAGTATTTTGTAGGAGCAAACATTGCGTAGGAAACACACCTGAATTATCAAGCTTCGAACAATTGTAAAAGTAACCGGCCGTGATCGCCTTACGGATGGCGATTGTGCATGAACTGGACTTCTGAAAAAAGTAAGCTTTCCGGCTACAAATTCATAGTACCACACAGTCAAAGCATGAATGATCCATGCCACATACTGGTTCTATTTCGACCCGCTCAAGCAGCCCAGCAAGTTGGTCACGAATATCTCTCGCTTTCTTCATTGTGCGATGCTGTACGAAGTTCTCCATACACCTGCAAAATATAGTTAGCCAACAGCTAAGACCAGGAGCTCGTACAAGAATGCAGTAACGCAATAAATAATCCTCTGTTGAAGATTCTGCGCACCATTGCTGTGAATAGTTGGTCTCTTTCCATTTATTGTAGACATTCAGAAGCGTAATGTGGTCTCCCGCGGGGCTCCAAAATCCTTTCCTGGCAGAGTCAGCGTGTATGATCATCGCTTTGGGTCTAAAACAAATGGCAAATAATGTCTCGAAAAAAATGTAAAAGAACAGATAGTACAGAATAAAAGATTTAGAGGAAACTATTCATCATAAGACATCATCCACTGCGCGTGGTAGCATAGTCGAGACGCCCCCATAATGGGTGCTCTCCGTACGAAGGCTCTTGATTCGGGTCCCGCCCACGTCAACCAAGTCTTCCATTCCGTGTCGGATGACTGGCACAACACGTGTCTGGGAAGGAGAAAGCACTGACTTGCCATCAGCTGGAAACCGCTAGTGATCGTACGGACCAAATGTGCGATGAAGTTCCCTCCAGCATATTCAGTAGAAGTATAACAGAATGCGTGGGCCATTCCAAAGGTTATTGATTGACTCATTCCCTTCTATTTTTTACTGCACTTTATGACTTGTAAAGTAATGCTTAGAGAGGCTCTTCCACTATTGTATTTCTAGGAAAAACTACAAATATTGGAGATATCATAAGTAATTTAATTGCCGAGCAACCGCAGAAAGTATCGCTCAGCGCCATTTCTAGTTAACTGCTCTTAGTGAAGCAACATAGATGTAAGTCGACTGTGCAGCGATGGATAGAAGGGTGGCATTCAAGGTAACGTCCCGTAGTGCAAGGAAACGTCCCGTAGTGAAAGGGATCCTCAGACGCTTCGTCGGTGTTCGAGGACCAAAGTGCTGTCGTGTGAATCAAATCGCAGAGAATGGGTGAGTCGGCCACGTAACGCGCTCCGTCGCACTCACTAGACGAGCTCACTAACTGACTGGATGCAGCAGGATTTTGAAGCAACGCGGAGAGAACCAGCAGCAGGCCGTCAACTCGACGACCATCATCAAAGCCGTGAACATCCCCCTAGCGAGAAGGACTTACCACACTACTATGACATGTGGGAGTGATGAATGCAGACGCCTTCGGCGCCCGCTTAAGCAAATCTGAGTACTAATTCACCGCCCCCGATGGGATGAAAGGCTTGGTTGGTTTGGGTGGAAAATCCGAGCAAGGAACCTGGCATCGGGTGCACGAGACAGCCGGCACCTCCGACAGCACTCCTCGCGCCCACCACTTCACATGTACATCTTTCCTCATTTGATTCAAGTAAACTCTTGAAAAACACTGCGGCTAATAATGAGGTTGATAGAGTCACACCTGTAAAATACAGCTGCGTTACAGGACAACATCGCGCAGATCGTAATAATTTCCTCCGAACAACCATACCTTGAGAAAACAAAACATTCGGTAAACATCAAAAAAAGCTGAATATCGATAAGCAGACGTACTTCTCGCTGGCAATTATCATTTTGCTCATACAAGGGTCGCAAGGGAACTCCGCCATTCGCCTGCCAAGTTTCGTCAACTCTCCTCGGTGGTTAAGCGCTCCCAACGCATAGAGCTGTTCCAGGGCAATCACGAGGGTTTCCTAGACAACGAATAATATCAGAATGAAGCAGCTGAGCAGCACAAATGAAAACCAACTTGAGGTGGCGGATCCAGAAAATCAAAGTGGACAAGGTCATGGATGCCTAGCGATTTCAACATGAGCACCACATTTCCCAGATTCGTTCTTTGGATCTGCAATGCTATGACATATATCGGACAGAAGAAGTCTCATAGGGCATTTTACAGCACACCTCGGGGATTGGCTGATCTTCCAGCTCGTGCTTATACGCCCACGCAGTGTAGAGTCGAAAGCACTTCCCCGGCCCAGTTCGTCCAGCTCGCCCAGCTCTTTGATTGGCAGACGCCTAAAGCGCGTAATGCTAATCAACATGAAGTATTATATTATTAAATTGAATGAATAAATAAATGAATAAACAAACTGTTGTAGTCGTCCAGGGTAGAACAGCTTTATTGCGAAGAACAGCCGACAGGAAGCACGAAGAACACATACAGAACAATCGGGGGCTATTTATAGACAACTCAGGGTCCAGTGATTACGTGGTTGTGACGTGGATATTATGTAGACAGTACATTGACATGATGTACACGTTAGGGGCTATGACGTAGGTTCCGTGACGTAACTAGGTAAGGATCGATATGCTATTACTGCTCAATGCCTACAACACCTCCCTTTTTTAAATTATATACGATATGACTTATTCTTGGGATCGATGTCGAGGCAGCGTGGAGCACGGCGAACACGCGACGAACGTCGAACTTGAACGGCTGGCGGGAGCGTCGAACTTGTTGTCACGGGGTTGTTAGGTCCTCCTTCATTGGTGGTGCTGGAATCGTCGGAGTTGAACAGAGGCAGGTCGAAGACTTCCAGAAATGTATTTTCTCTCGGCGTGCTGTGTCGAGGTTTCAGCTGATTGATATGTCGAGTCCAGAGGAGTCTTACAGAGCGGATTAGATAAGTGACGTTTCCAGTGCGTCGAACGATCGTAGCCGGAGTCCAAGTGCTTTTCGACGTCCGATAGTCCTTTGCATACACTTTGTCGTCAGGTTCGAAACAGCGGCTGCGAGTTCCGTGGTGTCTGTTGAACTGTCTTTCCATCTTCCTGTCCCGAGGCCCGGTGTTGTCATCTTCAGAAGGCATCATCACATCAAATACGGTGCGAAGACGACGTCCAATGAAGTAAGTTCTCCGCAGGAGACAGATGATTCGGCCCGGACTGGCAGGGTGTTGAGCGGTAGGTCATTAGAAACGTTTGAAGAGCATCAGGTGTCGGTTCCTCCCCTTTCAACTTGGCCAGGGCTCTTTTGAAGGTGTCCACAAAGCGTTCTGCTTGTCCATTGCTTTGTGGATGAAAAGGCGGAATCCGAATATGTGTGATACCACGGGAGCGGCAGAATTCCGTGAAGGTTGCGGAGGTAAATTGTGTGCCGTTGTCCGTGACGAGCTTGGTCGGATTACCAAACCGTGCGAAAAGTTTCTTCATTGCGGCTATTGTAGCTGTTGTCGTAATGGTGTTCATCGGGATGACCTCCGGCCATTTTGAGAAGGCGTCCACAATGATTAAATTGAAGGTTCCCTCGAGCGGTCCAGCGAAATCTGCATGTATCCTTGTCCATGGTGCGGTAGGTTTCGGCCATGAATGAAGGTCGGTCTTAACGGGATCCTTGGAGACGGATGCACAGGTGCTGCAGGTTCTGACGAGGCCCTCGATGTCCTCATCCAACGTAGGCCAATATACGTAACTTCGTGCCAGCATTTTCATCCTTGTTTGTCCTGGGTGGGCCTTATGCAACGAATTGAGTACACGACGTTGAAGAGACTTCGGGATCACCAGACGATTGGCTGTAAGCAAACAATCGTCGACTATGGACAGTGAGTCTCGGCGGTTGTAGAAGTGCCAGAAGGGTGAATCGCGAGTGACTTTAGGCCAGTTTCCTGTTTGAGTGTTTTTAATCACTTGCGACAGCAGGTGGTCTGAGGCAGTAGCGTAGCGGATCTCCTTGAAGGAGAGAGGAAGATTGCGGCAGCTGTCCATGATTTCGGCTGCGACGTCAACTTCAACCTCAGCAATAACGCGATC
Source organism: Heligmosomoides polygyrus bakeri (assembly GCA_947359475.1). Lineage (NCBI taxonomy): Eukaryota > Metazoa > Nematoda > Chromadorea > Rhabditida > Heligmosomidae > Heligmosomoides > Heligmosomoides polygyrus. Next base: position 64,405,339 of record OX375866.1, on the reverse strand, counting down.
TTCAGGTTCCGAAGTTCGTGTAGGAATGAGTCGGGATAAGGCATCAACTTGTCCGAAGTCCTTCGTGTTTACGTACTCGATGGAGAAGTTGTAGTTCAGCAGAATTGTGGCCCATCGTTGAAGTCGGTTGGCACAATAAACAGGGATACCCTTTTTGCTTCCGAAAATCGCAAGAAGAGGTTTGTGGTCCGTTTTCAACGTGAAATGACGCCCATGGACGAATCGATGAAACTTCTGCACGGCAAAAATCAGGGCGCATCCTTCCTTCTCGATCTGACTGTAATTCCTTTGAGCAGGCGTCAAAGCATGACTTACGTGGTAGACGGCTTTTTCCGATCCGTCCGGAAAGCGATGTGTCAGGACTGCTCCGATTCCGTTGTTGGAGGCATCTGCGGCGACGATGATTGGCAGACTGGGATCGAAGTGGGTCAGGAGGAGATCCGAGTTCAGTGTCGCTTTTATTCGCTCAAAGGAGGATTGGCATTCCGGTGTCCACCTGAATGCAGCATTCTTCCTAGTCAGTGCGTCTAACGGAGCTCGAATGTTGTGCAGGTCTTTGATGAATGTTCCGTAGAAGTTGACTAATCCGAGGAAAGCCCGCAGCTGGCTGATGTCTTTTGGAGGAGGCATCTTGCATATTGCCTCCGTTTTGGTGGTATCAGGACGGCGTCCTTCAGCGTCGATGACGAAGCCAAGGTAGGTGATCTCAGTCTGTAAGAAGGCGCATTTTTCCAGACGAACACGGAATCCATAGTCGTGGATCCTTCGAAATAGCGCTTCAAGGCGTGCATTATGTTCCTCAATGGTCCTGCCGGTGACAATAAGATCGTCGAGATAGGCGGCAACTCCTTCCATTCCGGAAGTAAGGACGTCCATTTGTTGTTGAAAGATGCTTGGAGCCGGCTTGATTCCAAAAGGCAAGCGATTGAAACGGTAGAGTCCTCGATGGGCATTAATTGTCAGCAGCGGTTGGGAGGCTTCGTCCACTTCCAACTGGAGGTAGGCTTCAGCGAGATCGATTTGCGAGAAGTATCGACCTCCGTTCAGTCTCGTAAATATGTCATCAGGCGTTGGAAGGGGGTGGTGGTGCTGGTCGAGCGCGTCGTTTAATCCTGTAGAGTAGTCAGCGCATAAACGGATTGAACCGTTCTTCTTCTGGACGACGACGACAGGAGCGGCCCATTCAGAATGGTCGACGGGCGACAATACGCTGCTGGTGACCAGCCGATCGATCTCCTGTGAAATGCGAGGTATGGCAGCGTACGGCACTGGTCGTGCCTTGCGGAACACAGGCTTCACGTCATTTTTGAGTTTCAGTGACGCCTTTGATTTTGTACAGCATCCCAGTCCTGGTGCGAATACAAATTTGGTCTGCATCCTTGCCATGAGTGACGATCGCAGTGTTCGGAGCGTAGAAACTGAGACAGTATTGCAGGTACCTTCCACAAGGTTACGGTACAGCGGCTGATGTTGGGTGATCCAATCGAGGCCTAGCAGCGACTTGGTATCTGCGACGCGGCAGCTTCCATTTCCACGTTGACCATTGATGACAAAACTGCATTTAAAATGACCACGTACCCGAATTTCCTTGTTGTTGGCCGACTTCAGCGTCAGGTATGGCGGCTGCTTCGGGCGTTCGATTGCGATCCAGTCTCTCTCGCTCAGCAGTGTGACGTCGGCACTGGTATCGAGTCGCATCCGAACGGTAGAGCCATTGATTGTCACGTTTCGGTAAATGCGAGTGACTGTTGACACGGCCGAGGTGGTGGAGGCAGCAACAACGACGTTGTTGGCACGTCGGTGGTTCGTCCTGGTCCTTTTCTGCTTCCTTTTGTTGAAATTCTTGCAAAAGCCTTTCTTATGCCCGACGAGTGAGCAGGCGTTACACTTTTTGTTGACGAATTCGCAGTCTTTGGCCCAATGCGATCCTCCACATCGGTAACAGGGCGAAGGCGGGTCCCGCTGGCGCTTTGACGTAGTAGTAGCCACGGCGTTGACGACAGGCACAGGTGAAGATGTGTTTCCGAGTAGCTTAGCGTCGTGTCGGATGTCCACGAATTGTTGAACCTCAGCACTCAGCTCCTTGAGAGTAGTCTGCGGCTGCTCCTCCATTTTTCGTAGAGCGCGGGTACGAATGTCGGCGTATTCAGGAGCGGAGAGGCCACATATCCACACAAGACACTTCATCTGTTCGCCGGTGACTGCGTTAAATTCGGCCAATTCGTGACGTTGGTTGACCATTCCAGTATAGTCGCGTAGAGATTCACCGTTGCACTGCGTCCTCAGGTAGGCGTAGCGGCGTGCGAACACTGACGTATTGTGTCCGAACAGCTCCTTGAGTGTCTTCACCGTCTTCTCCATCGATATATCAGATGGCTTCGACGGCAGGATATGGTTGGTGAATCGGGCGTAGGAGGCGACATCCAGCTTCGACATGATTAGACGAGCTTTGGCTGCATCGTCCAGAGTGGAGCCATCCTTCGCGATCATGTCGTCGTAGCGGCTGAACCACATGTTGAAGGTGCATCCATTTTCTGGGTCGTAGCTGAACTGCGGCAGTCGAGACGAGAGCGAATTCGTGACGAACTCGGTTGTCGTTGCTGGTGCGGCGGTTGAGGTCGTTCCCATCGACGAAAGAAGGCGATCCATTCGGTCCATTACAGCGTTGAGAGTCTTCTCCTGCAGACGGGACTGGGCTTCCAGGATCGAGCGTAGTTGTTCGGCGTCCATTCTTCAGTCCTTGATCGCCACTTGTTGTAGTCGTCCAGGGTAGAACAGCTTTATTGCGAAGAACAGCCGACAGGAAGCACGAAGAACACATACAGAACAATCGGGGGCTATTTATAGACAACTCAGGGTCCAGTGATTACGTGGCTGTGACGTGGATATTACGTAGACAATACATTGACATAATGTACACGTTAGGGGCTATGACGTAGGTTCCGTGACGTAACTAGGTAAGGATCGATATGCTATTACTGCTCAATGCCTACAACACAAACATTAAATCAAAGCTCGACACCAACCTTTGAGATGGTTACAACGTGTAAGTGCTCGACTCCACTTCTCGCATCGAAGGAATTTTGCTTGGAGAAACCAGGATCTATAACGTAACAAATTCCGTCGATGGTGACCGATGTTTCTGCAATATTCGTAGCAAGAATAACCTGAAAACAACCTTTGTCACCAGGAATCGGAGGACATAATGGATCACTGATGAAGGACTACTGAACGCTGGATAATAGACCTTTCTTGCGTTTGGCGGCGTCGGTTCAAAAATTTTAGCTTGGAGATCCGACGGTAGATTTGCGTAGATTGGCAATGGAATCAATTCCTTTATTTTGCTTCCCAGAGTCTTTGTCTTTTCCATGAGCGCTTCTTGAACAGACTCAATTTCCTCCTGACCTAAAAATATGTTAATCGGCAGGCAAAGAGAAAAGCCAGTTGGACAGCAATAGTTACGACTCTGAGGCTGAAATGGTGTTCACCGTCAATAAAAATCAAACCGGGAATTATTATTGGAGTCGTTAAGCAAATAAGTGAAGCTTAACTAAGCTCAGAAGTGCAGTGTAGCGCAGTAGGTTTGTGATACTTGTGAGATCGACAAAAAGTGACGATCTCGTACGCACGTACCAGGCGAAACAACCCTTCCATCCTTTGTATTAGTGGAGCAGCAAAATCACCTGGATGATGTTCCCAACATACAGCTACAGAGACTCAACATTCTGACATCACTACTTTCTTCCTTGGACTCCTCCCATAACGCCCGTTGCGAAGTCTTTCCCTACATCAATCCATTTCTACTTCCTGTTTCTACTACTTGGACCATGAATATGTTCTTCTCATATCCAGAAATTGTTTTCTGGAGTTACTCTAGGAGATGTTTATAAAGATCGGCGATCGGTGAATGGCTGGAAGATTTGCCTGGAAGGGTAAAACACTGCTAGCACTGTAACAACGACTTGTCCGTTAATTCTATACACAAAGAACGCAATCAAACTGCCTCCACGATAGCTCAGAAAAATAGAAGGTGCGGTATATCTGCGAAGGGATTGACACACTTTATCCATTCCCGTCATGGTGGTGCAGTGCAACCTTCTAGCTAAAGGCGTACTTAAGAATCTGCGACAACATCTCTGGTGGTGAAGGTCAGCCTATTTATCTGTACAGGGTACATAGGATTCATTACTGATTTACCCACCAAACTACGATCACCTTATAGAAGAAGAACTACCACCTACTCAAGGTTTTAGTAGAAACCTCTCCCTCATCACGTCTGCTAGTTATATGCATTCCAGCAGAATTCTGAATCAGAGTGGTTGCAAAACGCACGCAGAAAGTATCGGAAGTGGTCACAATCATAAGCAACAAATCGGCGCTAATGGCAGCTGTGACCTAGATGAACGCTTTCACGGTACAGTTTGTCACGTGTCCTCCAAGAAACCGCAGATCCTTACGTTTGGACCAACAGCTCAATGAAGCATTACTGATGGCTGTGTGGCCCTCAACGCGACAGTGAAGGTTGACTAACGTGCCGGTAATGTAAAGCAAAGCCTCACCTGTTAAGAATACGAGTATATCGCCTGGTAGAGGTTGAGTGAGATGAATCTGCATCACGGTTACCATTACAGCGTCCATGTAATCAGCCTCAGGGGCTTGCGTGTAGTAGATGTCGACAGGGAATCTAAACTCTCGGGCTATTCAGCAACAGTATTGTGAAAATAGCGTCCTCTGGAAATGAAGCTTTCGAGAACAGTAATTATCCACCTTCTTCCGGGGATCCTGAAAATCGGCGCGTCATCGAAGAAGGTTGAGAATTTCTCCGCGTCGAGAGTGGCCGAAGATATCAAAAGTTTAAGGTCCTAAACCGCCCTCGTTAGTGGAGCAAATGACGTAATAAATGACCAGGCAAGCAACCTTTCTGAATCTTGCTATGTCTTTCACAAGGCCGAAGAGAATGTCAGTGTGCAAGGTCCTTTCGTGGGCTTCATCAATCATCATCACACTTAAAAGAGATTTCGGAAACTGTTGCAAAGTAGATCGCGGCGCATACCTCTGCGAGTACATGGTTAACACCTAACTCCTACCTGTAGCTAGCGAGGTCGGGCTCGTTCAAGAACTCGCGCAGCAGCATTCCATCAGTCATGTACTTCAGGACCGTCTTCTCGGAAGTACAGTCTTCGAAGCGGATACTGTAGCCAACCTATGACCACACGGTTAGAACAACAGCTCCATAGTGTTCTACTCGAAATAGCACCTGCATGCCGAGTTTGCATCCGACTTCCTCAGCGACTCTGGCAGCGACGGACATAGCGGCAACTCTGCGCGGCTGAGTGCAGCCAATCTTCTTTCCGTCTTTGCAGAAACCCTTTAAGCAACCTTTGAACGACGTGTTCAAATCGGAGCAACAAGGCGATCACACTTACCGCTTCATAGAGATACTGAGGCAATTGCGTGGTCTTTCCTGAACCAGTCTCTCCTTCAATTATCAGCACCTGGAGTGGGATATCATAACGACATGATAAAGTAACTTGAACGCGCATGAAAACCGATTATATCAAGTTTGATGGGATTACGGCAAAATGCTATAGCACGTATGGATTCCGGAGTCACTGCTCCCCACCTGATGTTCTTTGACAGCTTCGATAAACTGCTGCTTGAATGCGTAGACCGGGAGCGACTTCCTCGTCTCCTCTATAGTCATTTTCCTTTTCTGCGCAGCTGTCACCTCCTCGTCCTCAACAGATTATTACAGCCAACGTCAGGTAATCTACACATCATTCTCGACATACTTGCTGTTCCAAGGTGCCAGGCATTTGCAGAGCTTGGATGAAGTCAATCTTGTCGTCGAGTAGCAACTCAAACTCCTCTTGCTTCTGGAGGGACAACCATTTAGATATGGAAAAGCAAAGCTAAGTCATAGACAACTGACAGATTTAGCATCCTTCGCTCCGTAGGTCAGCATGCTTGCCAGAAGTTGCTCGTGCTCCCACTTGGCGCCATCGCCTTCAAGTAAAACGTGTTGAAAATATAGAAGTTGCGAGATTTTGAGATAGAAATTGAAGGAAGCCAGAATGCAGGAAATCCAAGTATCACCGAAACATTATTCCAAAAGCGTTGAACGAAATTCGTGAAATTACCGCCATGATGGTGCTCCTCCACCTCCTCCACATACTCCGTGGGGACAGCCTTCACTTTGGCATCGGGAACATAGTACCGCTTCGTCTTCATTATGTCTGCCGCCTTTTCGTGCTGTTCGGCATACTCCAACACCTTTTTCCGGTACTCCATATCCTTGCGTTCTCGTTCCGTAAGACTAAAGCAACACAGCGTAAGGAGAATCAGCAGCTAAAGTGTATCCTGCAGAACTCACTCTTCGTTAGCAAACAGCACCTCGTCGTCTTCGACCACTCTCCGAAGCTCGTCCAACTTGTCATCCTTCCTTTTAGCTAGATACTGCCTTCGCGATTCTTCTCGTAACTTGTCGATGGTTAACGATTCCTTATCCTGCAACTAGTATAGTAGAAGGACTGCAACTTAGAAGGAGTGATATGTGGCAAAAACGCTCGCACTCTGAAGGATGTGCCTGAGGAAAAGGGAGAGAAGATATTCTACCAGGCTAGGTGATAGAAGGCCAGGCCCTCACATGACCGCCGCCTTTCACTGCTTCAAAGGACCGCACTTTGCAGAAGCATTCGCCTTCCTGCACCTACCTGAACAAGATAAGTGCTTAGTTTTCACTCCTTCTTCCGTAGTGCTGCTTCCTTAGCATTGACGACAAAAACAAGTAGAGACACCACACCCCTTCTCCTAAAGACCCCTAAAGCCCCTAAAGTGTGTCCTTCTTAAATAAAGCTTGACAAAGGCTCCATGGTATTTTTCTGTCTCATCACAAACAGAATGACTTACCATTATGCTTACATGATAAATCGTCCATAGAATGCTGGGTCAGCTTCACAAGAAGTAATGCATGCTCTATGGAAGCAGATATGTGAGGGGGACTCTGCTACACCACAGCAACTTGTCTGAGCTTTCACAAGGAAACCAAACAAAGACGGCGTGGGCGAATGCCTGACACCTTCCTCCTTATTTATAATGCGGGCGCCTCGGTCGTAGTTTGAGAAGACGCCGACTGTCGCGTGCAGGTTCTCGGTTCGGATTACCCGCGTAGGCTAACCAAGTCTTCTATCTCTACGGTGTCGATGAGTTGGTACCACGCCTGTTTCGGAAGGATAGAACGCTGACTTGTTCGTCGGCTGGCCACCGTAAGTCATTGTACAAGCCAAATACGCACTCAAACTGCCTCTATGACATCCCGCAAATTAGAATGCGTGGCGCATCCCCAAAACAATTGATTAACTTACCCCGTCCTTTACCCCTTGTCCTCTAACTGGAATCCGATCATTCCAAGCAGACAGCGCTGCAAATGCCAGTCGAGGCTAAACAGCTCGCTGGTAACTTAGAGATCAACGCAGCAAAAGTGAGAGGATCGTTATCCAATTCCACTATCATGGACGAAATGAATGAGTCAGCGTCTCGTTCTGAAAGCTGGGGCAGATCGACCGAGATTGCCGGAAGCTATAAAACCTTTATGAAGCTTTTGGACAAACAGTCACAGCCTATGTTTACATTCCGGACAACTGGCAATGCTTATCCACCCGACCGTCCTAAGCTCTACTCCCTTACGAGACCACTTCGGACATCCACCTCTTCCTTTACCTCAGCAATCGTCAGCGCGGACCGGGCATCCTTGGCTGAATTCTTCACGGTGTAGTTTCGGCCTTACGAAGAGATTAACAGGTAATTAAAAATTGCTTTCTGTAGCCTATTAGAAGTGGGCACCCCAGCTGACATTCTGATCAGTACTCCAAAAGTGTTTGTCAGCCAATTTAACCACCCATGTGACAACCCACACAGTTGTATATGTATCACATTCCTCTGCCTGTAAGGCTATGCAACAGTTTTGGACGAGCAAACGTGATCTGCTGCAGTGTCACTTACACGATTGGATGAAGATGGCCTGTTCATACTTCGCGACGGGCTATTGGTTGACCGGGCAACTCACACGTACCGATTTTTGTTAAGCGATCGCACGTGAAGAATCAATACGTATGATTTTCCCGGCAGACCAATACCTCCCGTCGCGATGTAAGAGCACGCTCTAAGGTTGAGGCCCACATATGGTCAAGACTGATCAGCAACAGCTCAGGATTAAAATCGTAAAAGGATTAGAAAGTTGACATTTAGAAGCAAATGTTAAGAAGCTCACCTTGTTATCCGGCACCTCTCTTTTCTGCTCGAGCACATTTCGCGTTTTCTCCTTCTCCCTTTTCCGGATTCTGGCAGCCAGCTCATCTCTTTCCTTAATGTCCCGATCCAGTTCCCCTTCAATGGTCTCGAAGTCTGAGTCGCTCGATCCTTCTCTGCGCTTCTCCTGCTTTATCAGAGCCGTTTTCGAAGACTGTGGAGCCTGAAAGGGTCCTGTTAGAAGCTGAGCGGAACCTTCAGATTCACAAGACAAACATACCACTCCTTCCTGGTATGAAACAGGTTTAGGAGACCTCTCCAGCGTTGGAGCGCTGAATTTAAGCACAACGCACCTCATCGTCGCTGCTGCTCTCACGCCGCTTCCGGTGGTGTGACGGTTTCCTGGAGGGGGCGGGCTCGTCCTCGACGACTTTCAAGCTGTTGCTCAGTCGTGTAAGTTCTCGCTCACGAAGCTCCGCAGCTGACGGGCCCTTACGAGCGGTAGGCTTTGGTGCTGAACACTTGAGCGATGAGCACACGAAGGAGGGGCGCAAAGGCTCTCACGTACCGGACCTAGGCAACTTCTGCATGAGCTGCGCGGCGAATCCTCGCACGCCATCGTTGATTTCGAGAGCATCGTTGTCCTTGAGCCTTCCAATAAAGTCTTCCGTGCTGCTGCTTTTTCGAGCGAGGGCAAGAACGTACTGACAAATGGTTCGGTCGCTGATGCCGACAATTGCGTGAAGTTCGTCACTAACCCATTGCTCCACGGACATTCTAAACCAGTCATTGATAATTCGACGCCAGTCTAGGTGGAGGGATCCCCGCTCATTTTTCCCCACGAAATCCAGCGACTTTGTCCGGAAATTCAAAGGATAAAGGAGCTAAGCACATCAGCATGTATTGCACAAGTCCAGCATTCGCTAGGGTAAAAGCACCAAATTTGGAAGAGATACATGGTTGACTCTTCTCTCTGGACTGGCACCGATAAATCTGCGCCAGCGACCCTTAACGGTCCTACAAAGAGTGACACTAATCTCCCGACAAAAGGAAACACATCGAGAGATGTCGAATAAAACTAGAGCTTCAAGACACAGACACAACCCAGGACTGTTTTACATAATACCACGTTCCTCAGCAATTCTTTTTTACTTAAAGGTAGCATATCACCCATCAAAATCGGGCAATAGCGACGCCCAATTACCCGCAGATTGAGATTCGAATATGAAAAAATACGCCTAATGTGTGCGCCAACCGTAACTGCACAAAAGATCACATGAATTTCTGCAGCAGCGAAAAAATCAGCTGAGTGGAGATTCAGTGGTCCCGTTCTGATCTGAGGACTATCCTCGAGGTAGATCCTTTATGGGGTGCCACTTCCTAAGGTCAACACCGGGTTGAAAACCGACGATGGAGGCCGAAGTGTACTTCTCTGCCTATGACGCCCTTCATCAGGTGTGTTTTTGTTCAGCTTAAACTGTCATATTTCGGGGAGAAGGCTCTATCTCTCGTCGTCGTACGCATATACGTTCTCGTTATGCACGTTATACGTTTACATACATCCATGTGGTATGGTAGATACATACGCGTCGGTTCACGTAAAGGGTACATACATACATGTGAAATTGTCGGATCGTACGCGTCACAAGATGATATATCAACTCTGAACGTAACATCACTAGGGTGGAATGGATTATATATGCGAGGCATTAGATGTTCTGAAACTAATAACAACATATACGCCATAGTGTGTCCGTGAGCGTCGGCGGAAAGCTGAGAGGGCTGTAGTGTCGGCGACCATGTCAGTCGAGATGCTACCGCCACTGTGGAGAAGTGGAGCTACGAGCTAACGGCTTCCTGAAGGTAAAACTAAATTCCTCGAGGGGATGGCCAATTGAGGTTATGGTCATTATAGTATGACAATGGGGAAGGTTCCGTGGGGCATCTAAATGTCTCGAAGGACTTTCAATGATCGACTATCGTGATTTTCTCTCTGGCGATCCCAGTCCTGACTGCGTGTGTAGCTGCCCTAATAACCCGAGCAGCAAAATCTCCATCGGCTTGCCTCCGTTGCGTGAACTGAAAAGAAAAGACTGTGGCAACAGATGGCTTCTAATTTTACAGGATCGTACCATAGTAGGGTCTGGGTAAGGTTTAATTTAATGGTCACGTTAGTACCTACTGCAGCCTGAACGGTCTTGGAGTTAGCGATCAGAATCCACCATATGCCCTCACCTCTGTAGGAAAAGTGTTGGAACTGAAGCGCGCAAAGCCCACTAGTCCTTAGCAGCCCCTGGAAAGGGATGAGGACTATGACGGCTTCGTCCAAGCTTTGGTCGAGGGCTGTTTTAACTATTATATCTAGGTCGGACTTGGAAGCTTTGGAATGACGCTTGGCATGTGGTGAAGTCTTAGTGGCCATCCTCCGTTCTATGTGTAGAAACTGCAAAGCGAAAGTTCCGCTGGAGTATATCGGAGGCGAAATGTCATATTTCGCATCAAGCTGTACGTCACGCATTTCCGTTTTTTACGCAGTTCAATGTTTAAGTAGCACTGTGATGGAATTCGAAACTATGGAATAGATTGAGCGACTCTTTCAGCATTGCTGTACTTTCACGACTAGAGATGGGAAAAATTCCCGCTCAACTTCGTCGAAGGGGTGATTAAAGCGCCGGCGACGAGTATAATATCAAGTTTAGAAATTTCAGACGATTATGATAGGTTACGGCAGCCATGGGAGGGTTAGCGTAGCAAGGTTGTTGCCACCAATTTCGCCCAAACTCCTTAAAAAGGTGCTGATCGAGTGCGGTAGCTATGGATATTGCTATACATCCTCGATATTCATGAACCATGGGCATGTTATCAGAACGTAATTCCACCTGTCGAGCGGGATTGTTGTAGGGAAAGCTCAGTGTTGGTGGTATATAGCATTCGTAGTCGCACAGCTCCTGCAACCGGATAAAGGTGATTGAAATCTTAGGGCAATATGCACGACTTGTGTCATTGGCATTGTTTCCTCCCATCTATGTGGTTGGTCTTATTTTCTAGCTTTCTAGTTTGAGGCGAGAATTGCCGCACAAAAACTGGTTATTTAGGAGAAATATCATGTTTGAAATCGGCGCCTTAAATAACCCTTTAGGCGAATTTTCAGCGATATCTTTCTCGAACTCTGACGTCGTGGATGAACAATAGTGCCGCTTCGCTAAAAACTGCTGTGAAACACCTGAACTTGAGGACTGAAACGTTTTTTCCCAATTGGTTTCTTCAAGAATACGAGTAGTGTGCACACAGCGCATGGGCTTCAGTTTGGAAGCAGTTTCTTCTTCAGCCCATTTTAGTGGTAGACGGCTCATTTGCGATTGGATTTTTAGGAAAGTATTGAAAGATGTTGCAGTGGACGGTGATCAGTTCCCTTCCCATCTTTGCTAAAGTGTTCTTGAATACTGAATGTTAGGGTAAAGGTAAGGGGTCAAGGGCTTCCTACTTCAAGAACCTTTCTCCTTTCGAAAATAAGTAGTTGAATTTGGGGAGAGTGAACGTAATATTTTCTATTAGGTGTAAGCTGCTGCAATAAAGGACAATATAACACTGTCTCTGTGGTATGAAATATGCCTAAGCTGTCTGTGCAGGAGGGATCCCCGGCGGATGTGTGCTCTTTAATTTTAGAAGGTTGGCACACGTTTTTTCACAATTTATGGCAAATATTTACACTATTTCCCATTCAGAGCTGTGCTGACAGCAAATCTTGGAGTGGGTGAAACATTGGTTGAAATAGTAGCAAATTTCGTTGTAGTTACCTTTTTATTTGATAAGGGGATGGCCTTGCGGGTTCGGCGGACACGAGCCTGCTTTGCCACTCGTCTGCGCAATTAGTCCGCTGTAGCGCTGGACGCGAATCTCAACGGTCCGAGGAGGTGGCCGCTCTCGTTTGCACGAGACCCGGCTCGGTTCGAATTTCCTAGCCAGACCAACCAAGCGTCCCATCCCACCGGGGTCTTAGTATTGGTACCAGGATTGTCTGCGAAGGATAAACCACTAACATATTCATCGGCTGGCCACCGTTGGTCATTGTATAACCAAAATACGCATTCACATCGCTTCAAAGACATCGCGTAGTGAAGAATGCGTGGCGCATCCCAGAAGTGATTGAGTGACGCCGTCCTTTATCCTTTATTGAATCGTCTAAGTTTGCTCCGTTTTCACAATACGTGCAAAACGGTATGGAACAAAGAGGTTGTTCCTGTGAATTTCTAAAATTGGTAGATACCTTACTATTATGGAAGCGGCCATTTGACCCCTTACGCATCCTGGACGATGCGCTGTTTAAACTTAGGCAGCAAGGTCGAAAACTATTTCGATTTTGTTTGATTAGTAGAGGATCTAGTGAAGATTAGGGATGAGAATGAAAGAAGATGTTAATGAATCCCTTTTGGGATGTGCCACTCATTGTACTTCTGCGGGATCTTGTGGAGACCATTTGAATGCGTATTTAGCCTACACAATGGATTGAGGTGGCTAGCCGATGAATAAAAGGGTAACTTCTCCTACCTAGACAAGGCTGGCTTTAACCGGCTTGGTCGGCCTGGGCAGGAACCCCGAACCAGGAGTACCTGGAATCGATGCCACAACCGGCGCCTCCTTGCACTACGCTACCACGCGCTTCCTAGTGAAAATTCCATGCGCATATCACTCCTTTTCGTTCGATAGTGCGAAATTTTCACTCCTGCTTCTTTTGTTACAACGCAACACTGGGTACCTATGGTTTTGCCAACATGTAAAGTCGTGCCCTATTCTAGTGGAGCAATTCATCCTATATTTTCGCTTGTGTCCTAGCATTCAAGGATTGTTAGGTGTTCATATTTAGCACGTAGGGCGCTGAAGATGGCAGCAAACTTATTTCTAGTACATAATGGAAGTCGCAGAGTTCAACACAATTTCGAGCTCGGATTAGTGGCGGATATTATTTCAGTGATTCAGCATTTTCTTAGTGTACGCGGAAGTCCAGACTCCTTAATTAAGTCAAATAGTCAATCCTGTTTTTGAAACGCACTGCGTAAGATCATTGAAATTGAGTGCCTTTGGTCAGGTTTTCGCAAAGGCATAGCTGAGTTCGATTTTGTTGTGCGCAAACTGTTGCCAATGTTTCTCGTACTTTAGGGAAACTCCTCTCACCGTCGGCTTGAGCTAAGGTTACCTAATGTGTCCAGCATTGGGAAGGTCGTGTGGTCATGCTTTGACTTTATGTGTGGCCCCGAACTGAAATTTGTCTGGGAGGTAACGATCAAGCTTTCTAGCACTTTCGGCTTAAAGTTGACGTCATCTCTGCAGGTTACGTCGTCGTCCTCAGTGTCGCCTGTAAACCTAAGCGGTGAAGAAGGTTCCGTCAACGATGCTGAAAGCTTGGATTCCTCCATGACGACACAGTCTGCTCAATACGAGGACATCGATGACCCACTGGAGGTGAGTGGTCGGCTGCTTCGCGGTGCATCCTTAGTAGGAAACTGCCTCAATGATTCCCAGCAACGGGAGAGAGGGATCGCACAAGAAGAATCTCCATCTTTTAAATAGTGGTAGAACATGTATGCTCTTGCCGAATCGTTGGGGGAAACGAGTAAGCAGTCAACGTTCTCTATGATTGGCAATGGCCGCAGACTCGAGCACAGGATGTAGTCCGGCGCGCTCGTAGCGTGGCTTGGGTATCACGAAGATAGAGGTGCTGCTTCGCGAGCGGACGTGACGGAGACTTGTTTGGTTCGTTATTTAAACGTATAATATACCATGGTCTATGAACTATTTATGAAGCACTTTAATCACCATAGGTACCCGGAGTGCACAAAACGATGCTGATCAAAGCGCGTAATGTTGCCGATCAAAGCGCGTAATGATAGCGTAGGAAGGTGACATTGCTTCATATCCCGGTTCTTCACATGGCCCGAGGTCTTCGGATATCCATTTATACTTGGGCTTTAAAATGGCCTGAATATGTTGTCAAATAGCTCCTGATTCGTGCTCTAGGAATGCAGTCAGTTTCTCCGGGTAAATATGACAACAATTTTACACTGTGACCACATTATGATAGCTCTTACCTCTTCAGCACTGATAATTTGTTCGTATAATTTGTTTCACCATTTCATTTTTACGTTTCGAGACAAAAAAAACATCGAGCAACCTTCATTTAGAAAGATTGCTTTAGATGGTGACCACTAGTCTGACAACCTTTTTCAAGATTTTAGCAGATTACTGTAGTTTCCTAACTCCTCGTGTATTGCATTTTTGGGGCAATGGTAGTGAATCACGAAGTGGTTACAAGGGCGGAGTAGTAAAAAGGTCAGAGAAAGCTCCAAAAAAGTGCAAATAGGATTTCTCTGTGTATGAGTAAAGATGAAAAAGGGCAGCAGACTGAACCGAACCCCCTACGTCCGATTGTAAAGCACCACATCTATCTCCGTGCCACACAAGCTATACCCCGTCTGCGCCGGGACCGTATAGTGCGCTAGAGACTAATTATAAGGACTTTCTAATCATTGCGAACTTTATTGCTTCTTACTCGTTTGCCCCAAAGATTCGACAAAAAAAGCAAAGTATGTTTTATTACTATGTAGAAGATAGACACCCCTCCTGAATTATTCGTTTCTCTCTTTAGGCAACTTCCAGGTTAGTTAATAGCCTTCTGTTCGATTTTGACGTCATAGCGTATGGGCAAGTGGTCTATTGCCGGCGTAATTATTCATTCCATTCGATTTGCTGTTAGGCCTTCTTGGCCCGCATCGACGACCTCTTTCCTATTTTTTGAGAGTTCGTAGTTTTCCTCGGGACGCTATGAAATTAGCACATCTGCGCTTTTGAGAGTTTCCAGGGTGAGAAATTATTCACGAGTTTCAAGATCTTGCCAGTAAATGTTCTGCAAAGAATGTGTCCCCGTAGGGAGCAGTTCACTTCTGTCAGTTTTGTCTGTATTCAATCGCATTTTCTGCTGATTTCATACCAAAGCGGCGTAGTAGGGCAGATGGAGGACACACCGACTGATTCGTATACCCTGAATTGAGGTTATTGGTTTGGGTCTCTCTGAACCCCACCAGGCCTTCTATACCTCCGGATAATATAAACATAGCAAAATGTAAAATTCGTAGAAGTGAAGAAAGGTGTAAAATAATAGAATTTTTAAAAATTATAATTAATTAAGAGAATGGTATGTCACAAAATATAAACATATAAAAAGGTTCGTTTCGCCACTTCCTTCAGACGAACCTTTGTGTTATACTCCTCCCGTGGCTCTTCAGTGAAGAGGAGGAGTGTATTTTAAGATTTCTTTAAAATCTGTCTATAAAAGAAAGAGATAGGAGAGCGAAAATGGAAGAGAGAACAAATGAAGAAAGATGAGAAAGAGTGAAGAAGGAAAGATAAAGAACTAGAGACATTTGAGAGAAGTAGAATTAGAAAGTGAAAATAAATAAGGAGTAAAAAGATAAGTTAAGTAAACCATGAGGTATAATTGAAAGAGGTAATAAAATGTGATTTATAAGTTCAATGAGACTACTTAAAATGTGTTATTATAGTATTTATTGTAATCACCATTATAAAGATTGATCATTATTAGGGTAGTTTATTTATTTATTATTTAATCCTATTTTATTTATTTATTATTATTTATTATTTATTACTTTTATTACTTTTATCAATTATTTTTATTTATAACAAGAACAGCTTTTTATATATATATAAAAATTGAAAGACTTACCATATTTGACCACCGCCATACTCCGTAGCAGTGAATAAGGAAGTGTATACCATTGGACTGTTATATATAATGATATCTACATTAGTTCTCATTTATAATTCAAATATGGCAAAACTGGTTGTATCACTGAGGAGGGTGATTCGACACACACCAACGTCAAATGCAGAGTGCAATAAAACTAACAAGAACACAAGACGGTATCGTCTTCACTGCTAAGGAATTTTCATTTTCATTTTTCGTTTTATGGTAAGATTAGTTCTGTCATAAAGCAGTCTTAGCATATGAAATTTGGAAGTTATTTTATTTTGATACATATTCATTCATCAAAAGTTTAACGTAAAAATACACTTAGATTGTCTTTGACTTGATGAAATTTGAGCTTGTAATATATAAATCTGTGTTTATATAAACATTTAATTATGTTTGAAATAATGAACTCTTTTGTGTATTAGTTATGCTTCAAAATATTTTTCAATTCAATAATTTTTTCTAGAAAATACTCTAGGTCAGAACAAGTGTTTGCTATTCTTAACGTTTCGGATAGAATTATAGCTTTTTTGATATTTATAGAGATCGCTGACGTATAATGAGGAAACCTTAGAACTTTAAAGTTAGAGTCATCTGTTTTATTGTACATTTTAGTTTCTATTCTATTATTGATAATTCTTAATGTAATGTCCAAATAATTGCAGTGATGTTCATTAATATGCGTCTTTTTCAATTCCAGAGTATCTTTATAGACTAGTTTTAAAATATCATCTACATGCTTTTCGTTTAAGTTATGAACTACTAGTAGATCATCCATGTATCTATATGGTATAAACATATTATTACTACTAGCCACAAACGATTTAGCGAATTCGTATTCTAATATAGACATTGTGATATCTGCTAGTAGTGGACTAAAGTTACCTCCTTGAGGAACGCCTTTATTTTGTCTAAAAATCGTTGAGCTAAATACAACATAGCTATTTTTAAGTAAGAAATTAACATAATGCATAATGTCTTGCATATTAAATATTTTGTATCGAGAATTCAAATTTGTTTCATTAGTATAAAATGTTTTGTATCCATTAGAGGCTATGAAATTTTTATTGGCATTTTTGAAACAGATTTTGAGTAGAACCGCTATTTTGTCTAAGATAGTCTTATGAGGTAGGTTAGTAAACATATCTTTAAAGTCCGCCGAATAGAGTTTTAAATGGTCGTCTTGTAGTGCATTTAGTTCGTAGGCAATATTTGTATTATTAATTGCCCAATATACCTTCGTAGATCTGCATCGGTTAGCTACTATGTTACAGTAGTTAATGAAATGCTTCTTAACAAATGTGAATATACATTGTAATTGTAAGGCAAGGTTTTTAATACTGCTCTTGGATGCGCCTGTAATAAATCTGAAACTTATTGGGGACTTGTGCATTTTAGGTAGGCAGTAGATTATAGGAATTTCGGTGTAAGTTGAATTGGTGCCAGATTTGTCTGGGATTTATTAAATACTGACTGATTTATCCGGTTTATGGTGGCAGACGGATCCACCAATTTTCAGCCGTGGACTACGACAAAACAGCGAAGAAAGTTTGGTGGACCTGCGCTGGCTTTGGCTTCGTATTAAGCCACGTTGTCGGTCTCAATTTTCAGCAGTGGTTCGACCAGTTTTCTTAGCACCGTATATAGAAGAGGATAATATCTTTGTGCTAAGTCACCTTTTCCGAATATAATCACATCTGGTGGATTAAAGCAGGGCGACAGGACAGAAATGTCAGACATTCAGTTAGCCTTTGACGAGCTGTAATAGGTTGTGAACACAACCCCAGACGAAGCAGGGGTGCTGACGAACATTCTCCTGAGTGCTATACAGGATAGTGAGTGGTAATCAGCAAGGCATCAACCGATCTGTAGTAGGCGCACGTCTCAACGTGTTCGACTTCGACGCTGGCTATGGAAGCATCCCTAGCTAGGTTTGGTATACGTTCCTTGCGTGGCCCGCCATACCCGAAGCCGGCAAGCCTGGCGTGGCCCACACGTCCACTGACGCTGGTTAAAGGATAAAGAGCGGCGTCATCAATCCCCTTTGCGGTGCGTCACGTATTCTACTTGTACGAATCTCCTGGAGGCAATTTAAATGCCTATTCGGCCTTTACATATACGAATGGCTTGCGGGTCAGCAGAGTCAGTGTTTTATCCTTCCCAGACAAGTCTGATACTAATTCACCCACCCCGGAGGGATGGAGAGCTTGGTTTGCCTGGGCGGAATACTTGACCCAAGATCCTAGAAACGCGCACACGACAGCCGGCAGCTCCTCCGACTGCGCTACTACTATGGCGGTATTTATTTATTTTGTCACGACGTGGACTGAGGCCACACGTGAAAATGCAGCGCTAGAAAAAATTTCTAACGAACTCAATCGAAAACAAATACGACTTAAGGCACCTTTGTGACCTAAAAGCAATTTCTTGAAACCATGTAAAGATAGACCTAAGACTTCCTGATCTGAAATGTGGCTGAGCTCACTTAAAATTCTGTAGGTGAAGAAGCTTGCTTGAGCTCGCGATTTTGCTACAGAAACATAAGGTCTGAACTTTCCTCTTATGTCTAGAGCCAAAAAGCTGGATGGTATCAGGTACGCTGAATGACACACGAGCCCTTCGAAGCATCTATCATTCGGACGTTACTTTTGAGTGACCATTTACCTGTTTGTGTTGTTTTAGAGCAACCTGACGAGTACGGATCTGCTAGATGACATGTTCCTTGACGACTCCATGTATCGAGAGTGTCACTTATCGAGCCGCTCCAGCTACGCGCTTCACGAGCTGCGATACCTCGACGAGTTCATGGTGGACAGTCACTGCAGCACCACCGACTCGAATTGCACAATGACTGACTCTCAGATGCAGGTGAGAGCTGCCTCCAGATATTTGAAGAATAGTCCGCTACGATTGTTGGTTTAGGAGAGCGCATCTGCGTCGAGATCAGTGTCGGCCGCTACAACGGTTTCAATGAATAAGAGTGCAGGGTGGCTACCGCAGCCTGAAAATGTACGCCAGATTTTCCTTGGGGATTTTGTTGCGCAATACGGGTTGGGAGCACTCTTGTGACAGCTACTTTTGTTTTTTCCTTTTTTCTTATCAAAGATCCATTTCGTACCTCTTCTAATGCTGGTTTGGACCACCCCTAAAAACCACAGCATACTAGTGCTACCGTAAGTTTCTTTCCAAAGATATTCACTAGCGGAAGGGAGTGCTTCGACCAAACCTCATTGCGTCGGTTTCCTTTCCCGGCTAAGAGAATCTACGTGTTTTCTGTTCAAGGATGACTCGTCCGTCGCTCCCGACATGATGGTCGGGACACCTATGGAAATGATGAATATCTCTAACCTTCTGACTAACAACCTTACGCTGGTCGAAAATCAGACGCTGCTCGAGACGTAAGTTTGACATGTATTCTCGTGGTTTTTATTTATCTACCAGTCGTTCGGCGGCCTAGCGGCCGCCTACGACTGGTTGGGGGCTTCGCCCCAAACCCCGAGAATAGGACGCCGTGGCCGGTACGGGTTTCCTATTCTTTCCTAGGCCTTCTGACCATTATGTTAATCGAGATGGATCGGCTGATCTTCCTCAACGTGATCCTCAAAAAATCGATAATATCGATCGATATCGATTGGTCGACTTCAGATTCGTGTTCAGCGACCTCGATTACCCCCAAGGCCGAAGTTTCGCGCCACTTGAACGCCATCCTCAAAAAATCTACAATATCGATCGATATCGATTGGTCGACTTCAGATTCGTGTTCAGCGACCTCGATTACCCCCACGGCCGAAGTTTCGTGCCGCCGATGTGTTTGGCACGTCTACGGCTCGCCATGCACGGTCGCCGACGTGTTCGGCACGTCTGGGGCTCGCCATGCACGGTCGCCGACGTGTTCGGCACGTCTGGGGCTCGCCATGCACGGTCGCCGACGTGTTCGGCTGCCGCGCCCCAACTCAAGTGTGACGGACAGACACACGCACACACACACACACGCTTGCTGCTTTATATATAGTAAGATTGGTTTAATTTACAAATGATTTGCATCTCTTGTTTAGATTCGCTTTCTTTCGGTTTGGCTCCTTTGATTCTTCATGCTTCGTCCTCGTCACCGTTATTTTGATTTTGCTGGGTGTTCAAGCTCAGCAGGGAACTGTTTCAGGCGTAAGTTTGAACGGCGAAGCAGGAAATTGGGTACCGTTTTTGCAAAGTCCTTGAACCCGACGAGCTAGGAACCCTCAAAGTCTACTATGGGATCGCCGCATGCACACGTGCTAAACTGTCGTAATCGGCCGAAATTTCAAAAATGGATATGATATTCATGAACAGCTCTCCAGATAATCCCCTAGGCAAAGTTTGGGTGAAATTTTCTACCCCTTCTCGACCTCGACCAATGAGCTGAGTTGCGAAAGCGTAATGGTGCCACTTCAGATTTACCCATAACAATCGCATACTCAGGGGAGCGTACACTCATGTCATGGCGAACCATCGAGATCAACTTTTTGAAATATATCTCCGCATCCCTATCTTCAATAAAAAATCTCTAAAAAATCTGTATATTTGACCATTTTTTAATTGGTCGGCTCACCTTTCAATACTAACGTGCCGGCGTCTAGGTGACGGTGGTCTATACTCCTGCTGGAACTGCAGTAGCTACTTGCTCGTCATCATCAATATGTCTAGTGCTACTTCTTCGGCGGGCAGTAGTAGGATACAACTGGGCTTGTGCAACAATCGGCTGTCCGAGAGCACATGCTAGGTGAGGTCGACTGTACACCCATTCTCGACCTGTGGTCTGGTGCCATCTGACATGCTCTCGTAGTTGCTTTGTTTATGTCTACTCGGGAAGGCACATTTCCCATGTAGCCACGGGTCCTATCAAAAATCTGCAAAGTGTCGCATATAGAGAGGGCAACTGATGAAGACCTCTTACCGAACAAGTACTTGGCACCCTGTAGCGGAACATATGCATAGGAAAAGTAGGGAGGCTGATAGATACCAAACAAGGAATGAACCTTAAAAATGCAAAAGTCCGACAAGGGGCTGAAATCGGACATTTAACCTTGCACCTATGGACCACCGCCACTCCCCTCTGAGCCATCGAGCTGCTTGCATCCGTATCTTTCACCACCTCCCTTATCTCCACGTAGGGCTCCCACAAACGTGTTAGGTACGTGCTGACAGCGCAACTCAATTTTGGACTTTCAGGGTCCCACAACTTGGGTCTAAAGACTTTGCAAAAATGAGACCTATCTTTCTACTATTTCAAGGATGGAGATTCTGGCGGCGGTATTCATTTTCGCCATTCAGACATACGCCTGAGACAGTTCCCTGGTCAGTTTCATCCCTCTACGTATGTAGACATTCTTGTTCCGGACATGTTCGCTTCGCGAGATTTTGCGGCACCACTTATTGTTAGCAGAAGTCACTCCAAGGTAGCTGCCGTACTTTCGTTCTCTCTCCTCTTTAGAAGTACAAAAAACAATTTTTGTAGACCTTAGTATGTTCGAACATTTCGCTACCTTCTCTAAGATCACCTGTGTAGTTTTGCGATAAATCGTCCAGCCATCCCCCTTACTTCAACGTCGACATTATCTCCAGCCGGGTAAAGATGTCATTGGTTTGTGCTAATCAGCGCCTTTGTCTTCGGATTGTTGACAACCCTCCCGATGCTCTATAGCACGGCCCTCTTCACTCTAGATATGACTGCAGTCACGTTCTGTCCGTATCTTTGAAGGTAAGGTTAAAATCAGCATCGTCGTTAAGTGCTGAGCAATTTTGCTCACTTACTCACCAATTGGATCCACCGCAAGGGCTTGTGTTCGCCCACGTTAGTTAGCCAGTAGGGACGATTGGGTCATGCTGCACACCACTGTCGCCGACCGGTCCTGTAGTTCATAATGAGACACAAACGGCAGAAATTCACTCGTAACAGAAAGGCACTCATTCCGGTTGTTCATTGCTGGATTTCTGGTGAAAATCCAGAATGCCTCTAACGCTCTCCTTGCTGAAATGTGTCCTACAACGGCCAAGATGGTACATTTCAGCTCAAAGTCATTTTCGTTATGGACATCAATCTTATGCTTTCCAAGTGGGCTGGTTAGCAATCGGCGCCGTTCACTTGATAGATGTTCCCTCACACAAACTGCAAGAGCCATTTCCGTTGGTCAGATGTATTTGGCGTTACATGCCAAGCACTCGATCTGATAAATTGCTCCAATCTTTGAGCAATCGCTTAATCTTCCACTTGGGCAAATAAAGTTGTGATTTGTGCCACACCAGCTTTTCAGGTGGATGTTTATTTAGCAGGGTCTGAGATTTCGACTTCTCGTCGTCTTCGGAGGCCTGAATGTGGTGCATAGGTTTTCATTTGCGCTCTACCTCACCAAGCGTCTTGGCTACCCTAGCATTTCGGACTTTCCCCACGAACACAAAGGAGGGACCAAGTGGGAGAAACGATAACTCGTAGTGCAGGCGTCTTAATTGTACTTGGAAGACAACTGGAATGTCTGTCGGTATCGACTTTCTCAGAGATCTCAAATTGGATAGCCTGAGTAGTCCAGTTTTTTACAGCGTAGTAGAAACGCACAAGCCCTCCCAGGAGGATATGCAATCCACGTTACCGACCACTTATAAAATAAGGCCTATAATCAGTTGTGTTGGCGGACTAACCGATCGGTCTTGGTTCCTTAATAGCATTGTGAGCCAGCTGATGACCAAAGTTTCTGCTCATTTGACCAACACAAGCAAATTTCTTGAATTACTACACAACTCTAACTTCGGAGAGAGCTGTGTAATAGAGTCACTTGAAGTCTCCGCGTGGCGCCCAAGATTCGGTGAAAGCTGTGGTTGTGAGCAACACTGGTTAACAGCCATTGCTATGACGTTTGCCTAACGAGTATAGTCTTCGTCGATGCATTCCAAAATGACCTCTAAGGCCACGTTGTTAATCACCGTACGAATCGCCTCTGCGTTCCGAATTGTTAGCCGCGACTGTCTTGACATGATCCGTGTAAGGCGCACTTGTGCTCGGTCGATTTGAAGTCGACTTCGGAAAAAGCGGCGATCACTTCCAGAGTTAAATGACGGAGCTACACCAATATATGTTAGAACCCTTGAACTGCATAAAATGCGGTTCAGTTCGTGGTGGTGTTGTCCGTATGGAGATGCCTGCGTCCATTTCTTCACTGACGCTTTGACGAACTAGCTTCTCCCACTGTAGAGGAGATGTAATTCACAGAAGTTCGCCGACATCTGTCCAATTTCGTTACAAAAGTCAATAACACCCTTCCGAAGTCGATAACGTCGATCAGCATTGACTGCTTTGTCGAAACCTTCCACTTGCTGTGAAGAACATATTTCGGCCATCATGGTAGCATAACTGCCACACCGATCTGTTAAGTCTGGGAGAAAATCTATATGACTGTTCAAAAATATAATAGCGATAGATATGGTAGCTTGATAGAGGCGTTTCGTCTGACCAGGAGAGTATCTCAACGATAGGTCGGACTGGCCCATATGTTGTATTTGGGCAGAATCGCCCATCTCTCTGGGAAACAGCGAAATGCACATATCTGGACCCCAATACAACTTTACACAGGACTAGGGACAACGGAAGTTGGGCCGCTTTCAGCGTTAGCCTCTGCCTGCATGCGAAGGGTGGGCTCAAGTTGGCTGGAAACAGCGACGATGAGCGAGCGGTGGTGGCACAGTGGGTAGAGAGGCACCGTAGTGATCCCATGATCGCAGTTTCCAGCCAACTTGATCCCGCACTCCGCGTCCAGGCAGAGAGCTAACACCATCAACGGTACGACTTTCGTCGTCCCTAACTCTGCGCAGAGTTCTACTGCGGTTGACATATTTGTATTTTGTCTTTCACAGAGAGAGGCAATTCTGCCCGTATACAACATTTTGGCCGTTCCGACCTACCGTTGAGATAGCCTTCTGGTGAGACACGTTTTTTGAATCCCAACGCACGTGGGGTGATGTCTTTTGAATGTGCACTGCTTGACGTCTGTGGCACGCTGATGTCTGAGGCACGTTTCATGAATCTCAGTGCGGGTGGGACGATGTCTGCGACGCGTCTTCTGAATCCCGGCGCACGTACCCCGACTCGACACGTTTTCTGTATTCGCTCGCACGTTGGACGTGAACTCGCTATTTTCCGCTAATTTCTTTCATCGAAAGAAAGATGGAGTATCTATGAGATTATGAGTACGTGTATTTTGGCTATCGGTCTCATTATAATATAACTTACGCTAATGTTTTTCTTTTCCACTAAGGGTGGTACTACTAGTTTTTTCAAAGGTTAGCAAAACCCAGCTAGCATTTTGAATGTTTTAAATTGGACGCACAAGTCCATACTAGCTTTTTTAGTGCTTGTATACTTCCGAACGGAGCGCACATTGATATCGCCGTACACATTAGGGGTACGTTCTAGATTCGATTCGGCAAAGGATGGCTCCGAGAGCTCTACTACAGGCGCCAGTAAGACCAGCACGGCGTCGTTTACAAAACTTCTAGAAGACGATGGGAATGGTAATGTAGGCGTTGCTCCTTATGTAGACGACAATGAGGGCGGCAAAGCTGCGAACGGTACATTTCAATCCATCATGACGAAGTGCCTTAGATCGAGTTTCTCACTTTCAGCTCTCACTACGTCTTGCGTGGATTCCGGCATAGGCGGTACTATCTCAACACACAGTGAGTTGAGCGGCCTATGTATGTCGCCTTCCGTTGATCCTCGGTGCAACCCGCCGAAGGCGTTTCCAGTATCTCTCTTGAAGACCAGGTGCGACATGCTGTTAGCACTGTTTCAAAACTATGGAGTGGACGTGTTATTAAGTTTGGGATCGCCTGAAATCACCTAACAACTTTGTGTTCCTTAAAGGTGTTTCAAGGTAGTAAGCTCTCGTGCGTGAGCTATGACAGTTATTAGCTATCACTTTGTTGCATGTGCAAAACGCGTTCGTAGAAAGAGCCCAGTGGAAATTGTAATATAAATAGTACGCGGTGTAGTGTTTGGTAGCGCACAGTGAATAATAAACCAGGCAATCGTGATGGCTTTTTAAAAGGAACGACGTGTTAGGGTAGAGTTGTGCCAATAATTCGCTTTTATTGGTTGGGAGACAATTTTATGACTCTGAAGTAGGCGCACCTGTTTTGCATATCTCCTCGGCATCGGCGTCGTGTTGAATCAAGCAGTTGTTGAGGTGTCCTGGTGAACATTTTATGGCTAGCCTGGAAAGCAATGATAAAGAGTATTGCAGTCTGACAATAACGTTGCTAGTGTCTACGCTGAAGGACATACGGCTGATTTTATCGAGCTCGAAAAGCTTTACGCTGTGATCTTTTAACAGCGAATAGATTTTCGCAAGACACTGTTACTTGAGAAACAGTATGCACTTTGCATGCTGTGGAGGTAGGAACAAGTTGTCATTGTTTTGTGGCGTGAGCGACACACTTTTCAGGCAGCCGCAGTCAGCTGAGTCAACGCCGGGTTCCTTTGACGATGATGTTGTGTCATTCCTAGATTTGCCGGTTAACCACAGGGAGGACTCAATCACTGATGAAGTGTTCGTGTCCAAGTTTGTGCTGGCCGAGCAGGTTTTCAGGCAGGTTTCAGAGTTTCAGTG
The DNA here is from genome assembly GCA_947359475.1 of Heligmosomoides polygyrus bakeri. Taxonomy (NCBI): domain Eukaryota; kingdom Metazoa; phylum Nematoda; class Chromadorea; order Rhabditida; family Heligmosomidae; genus Heligmosomoides; species Heligmosomoides polygyrus. Next base: position 64,379,695 of record OX375866.1, on the reverse strand, counting down.
ATGTTCTCACGTTTCGCCTTACGACGATCGTTGCAGTACCCAGTTGCCGTCGAATCCTCTGATGCATAAAATAACTGTAGTGCCCTCCCGGAATCTTTTGGTCGGCTCATTTATATTCTCCTTCACCGCGCAGGACGGATCGAAGACTATACATGCTCTTTCCTTCCTAATGGGTTGTTGCAAGTTGGTTTCCAATTATTTATTGTTGTGTTGAGTGACTATGTTCTGGAGGGTTTGAAAGGTTTTCCCGCTGAACAGAGGCGCCTGTACATGGCTCACACTGCTTGGAACCTAGCAGTAACACATTCTTGCTTTTTCCCTTTGTTGTGCGCTAGACCACACGGGAAGGATACTAGGTGGCCATTGGCGTTTGAGATCATGGGTTGAAACTTCGAACGCTGATTCCAGATAAGTGTTCCGTTTGTGCTGAACGCATTTGTGAACGGAGTTAGGGACCACTTAGTTTGGCTCCTTTGCCCTCTAGCAGCTTGTAGAGCGGGCCATTCACAAGAGGGGGAGCTCAAGTAGGGTGGACACTACCACGAACATGTGAGAAAAGTTCTGAATCTTGGAGCAGAAGACAGTGTAAATGAGCGATAAGATTCGAAGAACTGAGTCTGCTCCCGCACTGCGGATCTCGGATGGATGCGAAACTGCTGTTCATCCTCTTCTTTGGTATTGTAGGAACGCGTTAAGTATCAGAAGGACCGAATTTCTCCAAAAGGCACGCCAACGCAACCGCTAGGGAGAACATAGTTTGGATGATAAGTCGGCTATGATATTGTCCTTACTGACTCTGGGTGTCGAAAAAATTCGCCTGAGGGGTTATTTAAGGCACTGATCACCCACAAGTGACCAGGGGTGGTGGGATCTCACATATGATGAGCACCTTCAATAAGCCAGGTTTAGGCGAAGAAACTCCCGCCCCTTTAGTCGTGAAAGTGGAATAGTACCAGCGGAACTGGCCTCCTTTTTAATGACCCTTTTGCGGCTTGACATAGAGAGTTGTGGTTGATCGCGGTAGGTTTTTTTATGAAGTGCAAAACCCTCCAGTGAAGTCAAACCACAAACCACCCCGTCTCACCACGCTGCTCCTCCATCCGCTGCATCACAACGGCTCGGCGGACAGCGCAATTTCCATCCCACCTGAGTTCGCTCTCATGTGATTGGCCCGCTCTGCGTGCAGCTATAGGACAAAGGAGCCGAACTGAAAATGGTCCATAACTCTGTTCGCAGATGCGTTCAGCAGAAGCGGAACACATATTTGGAATCAGCGCTCGCATCCAGTGATACATGACTCATCTCATAGTCCCATGGTCACCTAGCATCCTTCCCTTGTCAGCTTGTTTGCTTACAAGAATAGGCTGTTTGTTGTAAGCTCTGAATTGTGTAAGAGGCAGTGTTTCGGTCGGTTACACTCGGCGCTCTGCTTACCATTGTTGCTGAAACATTGTCGAGGCATTCTGTTTAGTTGCCAAGTTCAGCGGCAAAAGGCAGTAGTGCAATAGCTTTTACGGTTTTCCTTGAACAGCGACTGAGATAGGTAATGGAAATTTCTTGCCCGCTTGGTGTCCCCGGTAGGTGTCACGTGTGATCCTTACATGGCACGCTCTGACATCTGACCTTAAGATGGCAATAGTTTTTCCAGATCCTTCGAGACATCCTCATGTATTCGGTTGGTGAAAAAGTCTTGCACCACAGCGTAGTTTTTTTCAAAATTTTATTGCTCCTTTTGTGAGCGACTTCCATCTTCGAAGTAATTACCATTTACATCTACAACCTTCTGCTATCTGTTGGGGAGATCACGAAATCCTTCCTTCCAGAATGAAGTCAGCTATGACTCAAAGAAGTGTGCCGCCTCGGATTCCAGTTCGGTTCGGTCATTGAAGCACCCATCCCTTAGGCGTTGCTTGAGAGCTCGAAAGAGGTAGTAGTCCGATGGCGCAAGAACTGGCGATTAGGGTGGGTGGGGCAGCACCTCCCATCGAAGCTCCTGCAACTTCTGGCGAAACAACTTTGCAAAGTGGGGCGAGGATTGCCGTGAAGAAGGTAAACATTTTTCCACCCTCGCGGATTGCGAGACAAGATCTCGCTCAGCTTTTACAGCTGTGTAGCGTAGATGTTTGCTGTTACTGCGGTGCCGTCGCCAAGGAGCTCATAATGGAGATTCCTCGAGAACCCCACCAACAGCACAGCATTACCTTCCTCTGGTGGATGTCCACCTTGAGGTTGTGGTTCTCCTTGAGGGAGCCACTGGGCCTTCCGAGTATGGTAAACGAGGAAGACCCAGGATTTATCTCGCATGACGACATTCTCGAGAAAGTGCTTATTACGGGAAAGAACAAGGAGAGACTGAGCGATAGTCAATCGCGAAGCCTTGTCCGAGTCACGGAGTCAGTCACACTTCACTACAGTCGCAGTATTTATATGCCCTCAAAAGCAAATTGCCATGTGTGCAAAATATTCTAGAATGTTTGTGCTACAACTACGTAGCACCAAACAGTCCTTAGAGGTTCCCGTTAAATTTAGAAAAATTTTCAAAATTTTTGGTGTGTGGTTCTAATCGAACTTCTACCTAGGAGTTTCTTGAGGCTGTCTAGTGGTTTTCTCCCTTCAAGGTTCCTCGAAGTGGAGACTAACCAAGCCTTATAGACAAGCTTGAGCAACACGACACTAAGGTTTTATCCTTAATAACACGTAATAACAAAGATGACGTAAGATGACAACGGAAGACAAATAATGAGTGATGATTGAGAGTGTGCTGGGAGATGATGACCCGGTATTTATGCCTTTTTGTCTGGGCGTGTCCGCCCTCACTTGCGCAGATGAGGCCTGCGGATATATGGCATCTGCGCCTCGTCTCGCCTGCGGATATACAGCACTTGCGGGCTCGTCTCACCTGCGGATACACGGCCGGCAGCACGGACAGCGTCGTCGCTGTACCGTGAGCAATACCGTATCTAGCTTATACTACATGGGGGGCCTCTGGAAATAGGCGTTTCCACTACGCCGAATTAAAATCGTCTTCCGCCTCGTGATGAGAGCCCTCGGAGTGGAAATGGATTCCTTTTCGAATCTTTTATAGGAACCAATTTGTACATCTGGTTGCCGATTTTATGGATCGGCATCTCCGTTAGAGGCTTTCTTGCGGTGTATCCACCTCTGTTGTGGTGTCCACGATATCGAGATCCTCCTCGATGTTGAGACTGGCCTCGCTGGGCACTGCTTTGAGCCTGATAATTCGGCGTGTTCCGCTGATGATATGGAGTATGTCCGGCGCCTCGCTTCACCGCATTTTGATGTGCTTTCCTTCTGAAGGGAGCAAGCGAGATGAATGCTGAGTGTTGCGCCATAGTCGATGCCCAAAAACGTTTTGCTGCACTTTCGGTGAACAGCTTGCCCTGTTCGTAAGTTGCTGCACGGAATCCAGCTCCGATCATCTCGTACTGAGATCGATATGGTAACAGACATCGGATATGAGTTCGCAGTGATGGGCGCTGGGCTACTGTTTCCTCGCACAAGTCTCGCAACATGTCCAGCGATCTTTTCCATTCTCGGTCATTTTCTGGTCCTGCGAGTATCATGAGTTCCGCGCCACGGGCAACCTGCTGCATCAGGAGCGTCCAAGCTCCACGCCACCGTGTTGTTCCGGCGAATTCTGCTAGGCTAAATAGTACGATTGACGAGTAGTCCTCGACAAACCATTCTGGTAGCATTTCTTCGGGCTTCTTTAGCACGACAGCCTTTTGCGACTCCGTTTTCAAGCAGTCGACTACCCTTTCGAATCCGACGGGTAAAATAATCAAATTTTTTCTTGGCTTCAGTTCAGTCCAGGAAGATTTCGTCCAAGGATGCGTTTCCGCATATCTTCTTGCGATATCCGCAATCGAAGCTAAGTTGTAGGGATCGCAGTTGCTGCGAGATGGGTGATCTGGGATCACGCAGCCGGCCTCGGACACTGAAGCAAGTGTCAAATGAATACAATTCTGACGGTAAAATGACCAGGCCAAACCGAGTCCGGTGGGACTGGTGATGTCATAGGTACGGTCCAACAGTCGAGCAGTTCGCCACGATTCAGGGATGTGAGACTGCGACAATATGGTAAGAAGACGTGATAAATCATAGGGTGAAGAAAATTTCAGCGCTCCAAAAGGCGCGTTCGGGATGACGTCCTGGAGGATAACTGCTGTCGGGCACTCCACTTCCACTCCTTGATACATCAGTTTGCGGGGGCAGTGCCAATCCACATGGTCCACGTTGGTTGTTGATGAGAGGGATGCTCTGAAATTTAGAACTTGAATACTAGAACATTTAATATTCTTTTTATTTTTGAATTTAGTTTTCTTTGGCCTGCCACGGGTTCTACGCGCAGTCTTCCCTATTACCGGGGTATCGTCGATTTCCTTCGGCACTTTAACCAATTGGTCAAATGGTACCCTGCAAGGCTCCTTGTTTCCTCCAATTAGAGTAATAAGGGCAGAATTGGAGCTAGCTTCGATTACACGAAAAGGACCTGTCCAGTCCGTTATCAGTTTGGGATGAGAAGATTTTGCTTTTTCAGCAGGGAGTTTCATATAAACTCGATCTCCAGACACAAAAACTGTAGATTTTCCAGTTTTTAGTCTTTCGTCATATTCCCGTTTCATTTTCTGCTGATATTCTTTTGCATTGTCGGTTATCAATTCCCGAGCTATTTTCATGCCGCAGAGTAGTTGCGTTTTGTAGGCGTCGTAATCCACGACATAGGGCGAGAGGTGTTCGATTTACTGTAGACTTCCGGTTTTTCATATCTAATAACGTGGGTCTTTTCCAGTCTCAGTGCAACTCTTTTAACCTCTTCGTAGGCGTTCCCTTCCTTAGCGTCTAATGCCGCAAGCATATGATATGAATCCTTCCAATGCTGTAGGGAAGAGTACAGCTTTGATGCTACATGGAAGTCCCAGTTACCGTTTGGATGGATTCGTCTGGAGATTTCCTCCATGCGGCAGCAAAAATCGCCGACCGATTCGCCCTTCCTCATTACGATGTTATCCCATTCGCGCATTAGTTTTAGTTTTTCGCAGGGGTTCTTGCGTGCTTCCTTAAGAGCGAAAACAATCTCGTCGAAACTACCGTGCTTCGCACTATATGGCAAGTTCTTATAAATGGATCTGGCCGACCCCACTAAGTGGTTAACAAGTATATCGCGCCGATCCCGATCTGACCAGATTGTTTGGGGGTATTTCACTTCAATTGCCCGAAGGAAGTCACTAAGGGAATTCTTTCCATCATATTTAGCTATTTCCGCTACGCTTTGGGCTTTAAATACTTCTTTAAAGGCATTAAACATGCCACCCATCGCGTTGGACTCCGCGCTGTGTTCTGATGTTTGCCCTTTATTAGCTGTATTTTGTGAACAAGTGAAAGTCTCACTTCTCATCGACGCGTGGAAAGACGACCGCGATGATAGATTCGACCGTACGCTTGAGGTTGACCTCTGGCGCTGACGTCTCCCATCTCTCTGCCATTGGGACTCGGGTTGATGCACCTGAACATTGCTGTTCTTGACTTTGTTCAGTGTTAAAAGCTGTTGGCTAACTGCAGACCAGTTGACCGCACTTCGACGCTCACCTCTTGGAGTTGCAGCAGGATTTACACACTGTTGATCGCTTCCGATCGGTCCAACATTGTTGGCCATTCGTGTTGCTAGGGTGTCCACCTGATTCTGCAATTGAATAGTTAGATTCCTTAGATCTTCTATCTCCTTATTCTTATCAGTTAGCTGTATTTCGAGTCTATCTACCTCTGAAATTTTAGCTTTCATTACTGCCGTAACGTCAGGTATTTCGCAGTTTAATTCTTCAGCTAGGTTCTGCATCAGACTACTGTGGTAACTCGCAATTGGCAAAACTCTGCGCAATTCTTCCGGAGTTAACGAAATCTCCTTCAAAATCGAAGGAAGAGTCTCGCAGATTGACTGCCTTGTCTTCTCCCTAGCTATATCAACAGTTCTTCCAACTGTTTCTAGAATGCACTGCTTTTTTTGCGCGCCTAGATGGCGGATCTGATCGTCAAGAATATCATCCAACCGACGGGCTATGTTATCAAATGCTGCAGTTAACTGCGAATCCATTTGACTCACCTCTGGCTCAGTTGCTGTTGGCAGATTCTGTTCGACAACCATTTGCTCTTCTGTGTCATCCACAGTGTCCATACTACTGGGGACGTTGCCTCTCGATGAAGTCGAAAAAGTCATTGTATTGCTTCCAATACTATCTATAATAGGCCTAATTAGTCGATCCGACTTCGCTAGGCTTGGCTCCCATGTGGTTCTAATCGAACTTCTACCTAGGAGTTTCTTGAGGCTGTCTAGTGGTTTTCTCCCTTCAAGGTTCCTCGAAGTGGAGACTAACCAAGCCTTATAGACAAGCTTGAGCAACACGACACTAAGGTTTTATCCTTAATAACACGTAATAACAAAGATGACGTAAGATGACAACGGAAGACAAATAATGAGTGATGATTGAGAGTGTGCTGGGAGATGATGACCCGGTATTTATGCCTTTTTGTCTGGGCGTGTCCGCCCTCACTTGCGCAGATGAGGCCTGCGGATATATGGCATCTGCGCCTCGTCTCGCCTGCGGATATACAGCACTTGCGGGCTCGTCTCACCTGCGGATACACGGCCGGCAGCACGGACAGCGTCGTCGCTGTACCGTGAGCAATACCGTATCTAGCTTATACTACAGGTGCAGGAGTTTTTCACCAACCTAATATTTGCTCAAAAAGCTTTTCCTATATGCTCTTACTTTCAAGGCAGGAGTGGTATCTGGACAGACAGTCGTTCTTCGAATCAGCAGTTCTTGATGCTGTCCCTAAGATCAAGGCGTCCATGCTGGCGGTTAGTTCTTTACCCATTAGGCAAGTCCATTCTCGGCTGCACACGTAGTTTTTTTTCTCCAGGAGGACTGGGATGATGTGATTGTGCGCGCCAATGCGGAGCTGACTCGCCTGATCCATCTTGTTACGGTTCTCGATCGACATCCTTTGGTATCAGATGCACGACCACTATTGGTATGCCAACTGCATCTCTTTCCAAGGATTCTTTTGGACTTTGTCGGTTTCATATTACTTCGGATTATGTGCCTTGTGAAACATTTAGGATAAGTGTGACGTTAATCAGTTACTCCGTGGGTCCATTGGGTTGTTGCAAAAGAAATTGCCGAAACGGTCGTCGAAGTTCAAAATGTTCATACACAACGTCATTCTTCAGTAGAAAATCCGTTTGATACACTTGATGACAGCATCCTCAACCTTTCCTTAAGGCGTATATCCCTATACAATGAAAGTCTGTTCGCCACCACCGGCTCTTTCGCAGCTTTAAAAAAATGAGTTCAAATTCACAACAGTAGGACTCTGTCTACCGGGTTGCAAGATGCAGTTGTGAATCGTACCTTTGCAGCACCACCGCGCAGTCAACATAGGTTTTTTAGGGTGGGGATCCGGCCTAGGACTAGATGATGATGAGGATTTATCCACCACGACATATCCTCGCTTTCTGTTGGTACAAAAAAGAAATCCATTTCTCATCTACGGTTATTAAGCGATCTAAGAATGGGTCGGTTTTTCAGGCGAGCAATGTTTGAACAGAGGTTGAAGCGAGTTAGGTATTGCTCGTCAGTTAAGTCATTGGATATCCATTTCCGCTTCTTCATCATGGCGATTAAGACCAGATGCCTTGATACTGTACAGAGTAGACACCCGTATATACTGCCGTCTTTAGGATATCTGAACCCGTTTTTCAGTCAATGGCTGCCCTTGAAACTCGATCGTCTAGCGACATTCTCCGACCAGGAACAGACTTGTCCTCGATGTTAGAATCTCTGAAAGAAGACTTTTCGAACCATTATCTCACTGTGCGTTCAGAAGGCGGTTTTAAGTCGAGTGCGTAATAATGTTCAGAATGAAGATAGCCGAAAATGTGAAACGCAGTTTAAATGCGGAGAAAAAACTACAAAATAATCCTCGCAAGTTAGCGTGAAGGATGATTCTTCATGAGGAAGAACTGTCTGTTTCAACGTATATCAAAATGGCAACTTTGCAACATCCTAACACAACGCAATTCTACTTCTGCTGGATGTTGTGGGGCAATCTAAACGCGTATTTAGTCTATAACACGTTGACGACCGCGCAATTTTCGCGCGTCGGGCCCGAGGCACCGCGCGTATTGCGCGCGTGTGACACTATATTTCATCACCTTAGCTTAGCATAAATAGCATTTTCAAAATTCACACCACGAATCTGATATCCGTTCTCGAAATTTTGGTTTTGGTTTTGCAACATTCCCTAAATCTTTTCTATTCCGAAATGAGCTTCCTTCTCCATTTTGATGGTGTAATTGAAAAATAATTGTTTTTGATGCTGAACTTAGGCTGAAGAATTTTAGAATTGCCATCAGAAATAGCATCCGAGCTCAAGGAATCTAGCTAAGAGGATTACGGCAAAATGCAGTGAATGCAACAAATTCTGTTATTTAGATTGCTTCCAAACAACCCATAGCTGTTGATTGTTGATTAAAAATGTTTTCTGTCTGGACTTTATTTGTGAAGTGGATCTCCTTAGTGACGTTTGATAACATCCAAGCAGTAGTTGTTGTAGTTTGTAAACATGCCTGTTTGCTACCTTTATTGAATGAAGTCTCAAAAATAACTCTGAAGTTCAATGGATAGCTGGTCGATGCCATAACAGGTTGCCTCTGATATATTCCCAACTATCCATGCCACTCGTTACTTATTGTAATCGAGCGAAATTCGAGAAGAGGATATCAGATTCGTGACCAGCACCTCAAATAACCACATTCAGGGAGTTTGGACCAAGGTGGTGACAACACTAGTTATCGATATGGTTGGGAGCCGGTCGTAATTCACCAAACGGACATATGTTGTGTGTGTTCAGCATCTTAGGCCAATGTTATACTTCGGCGACGCGTCGCCGAGAGCTCCGCAGGGGGGTGTTATACTTCCGCCGCCGACGTCGCCACAGACGTCGGCGGCGACGTCGGTGGCGACGTCGTCCGTGGGTCGGTCGCCGCGCTGTGCACGGCGACGGGCCGTCGCCGGCCTCATTCAAGGCTGGGAAAAAATGCGCTCAGAGGGAGTATTTTGTTTGTGGGTGGGTTCTTCGTTCCCGGCACTGTCAACATCCTCGGCGGACCTCGAATTACGAAATCGAAAGTGCAAAAACGCCCATCTTGCGGGCACAAATGGTGCCTTTTTTACTCTTCATGTCCATTTAGTCAGATGGCGTTCGCGCTCGGCATTCAAAGTCCGCCCGTTCCACGGCCGAGTGCCCGACGCTATCATCTGATGCGGACGTGAGCAGCGCCGCTATCGCCAATGCAGTCCCCAGCGACCGACGCTCTGAAACCGGTAACCCCCGCTGATCTTCTCCCACTTCCGAGTTGTGGTTTCCGAAAAAAAAAACCCCGAAATAGGGCACTATTGCTCCGTTTGAGCATCGGACGGCTCGATTCGCTCTGTTGTTGACTGGCTGCGTGGTAGCGATGCCCTTCTTCAATTGAATCTCTGCTGCACTTATCACGCCCTTCAGAGCAAGTTCGAAACCCTGCTGCCAGGAGAAGGCTTGGTCCTAGTGATCGACACATTCGGCTTCGCTCTCCCTTCCCACACCATTGTGGACCGCCTCCCTCCATGAGGAGACGGTCCACAAGTCCTTTGATCTCGCTTTTTCTTTTCTGCCATCTCCCTCTTGTCTTGCAAACGCTATAATCATTGCCCGATTTCGTCATGAATCTGCGTTCTACACCAAAGTTCTTGGCTTTACTTCCTCGTTCATTTAGGTGGAGTAAGAAAATAAGCCCAACGCGCGCTCCGATGCTAAAAATGCGCTCCGATGCTCTCCTGTCAACGACGTCCCCGACGCCGCCACAGAATCTGTTGACGACGTCGCCGACGTCGACCACGCGTCTGTGGCGACGTCGGCGGCGTCTGTGGCGACGTCGGCTGCGTCTGTGGCGACGTCGGCGACGTCGCTGGTGACGTCAGCGTCGGCCGACGTCGGTGACGGGCCGTCGCTGACGTGTCGCAGCGTCGGCGACGCGTCGCCGAAGTATAACATAGGCCTTAAATAACCTCCCTAGGCAAAGATTGGACGAAACTAATGCCACTTTGATCGAAATAATACTGTCGCGCACCATTGCGCGACACGGTCCCACAAGACAGACTGGCTGTCGCGCACCATTGCGCGACATTGTAGTCAACGTGATAAATGATTCGCAGTGCTCAGGTGATAGGCGACCCAGTGTTTTATCGCTCCAGATCGCTCCTGGAAGAGTCTAGTACCTACCCTCGTTTCGAGAAGTAGCGGATCTGAGCAGTTGATCAATTCCGGGTGACAGTGACGGCTGACGTTTCCTCCTCGTACTGCTGTACGCTCCTACGAGTGCGGGCATTCCATTTTGTTTATTCTAAGGAAAAGTGAAGGCTGGACATGACGCTTGAGAGAGTAGATGTGATTTGTTAGCGACTTCAAGTGTTCATCAAGAATTACGGGACCACCGCGTCGTATCTCAAAGGCCTAGCTGTAAGGTGTTGTAAGCGGAGCTGTCTAGTTTACAGACGTCCGTATGTTGATATGACCCTCAATTCTCTGAAGCCGACTAATTTCTTGTGCAGCTAGATTCTATTCTTCGCTAAAGTTGGTGATTCATGGTCCCCGTCCACTTCTTCTGAGTAGGCACTTTTGGCGATTTACGGAAAACGTTGACTGTGACTTAGTTTCAGGTCAAAAACACGTTGCTGACGGGGAAGCGATGTCATAGAGACAAAGTGCTGTGCAAGGCCATATCCGGTGTACTTCAAAGCCAAGGTTTTTGCGTCATAATAGGATCGGATACGCTCTACGTTTCGAGGGTGAGATTCACGCCATTATATCTGCAAGCCCCTACATTCGTATTTCTTGGTTTTCAGTTGTTGCACACCCTTGCATTATTCGTTCCCGATGAGCTACGTTGGTGTTGTCTTCGTATGTACCGTCACAAGTTCAGCCCCTATGTGCGGCTTCAAGTTGTTCATCGGGTAAGAGAAATTTTGGCGCTTAGATTGAGGCCCATTCTTCGCAGCCAAAGGCGAAAATATGGACGTGCTGGAGGCACGTCTATGTTTTCGCAGGCGTCAAGAGTTTTTCTGTCACCGTTGTTTACGCCATTTCCATCAAAGTGTATGCTTTGCAGTACGAGTTGCCGTACGTCATGCAATGCGGTGCGCTGTCCAGTTGGCCCATATGTGTGGTTGACGTCGACCGTGCAACTGTGTGCATGTCACCTCCTTACAGCCGTCATCGTGTTCTGAAGCAGAGGGCCGACGTGCAGAGGATAGGCATTGTCCTTGACAGTTCCGAAAGATGCAAGCCGGTCACTCTGTGAGTTTTAGTCCGTACTTGGAACTGGTCCTTCATGGCCCAATCTATGTATTGTACGAGGCGGTTGAGTAGAATTTGCACGTTTGGAGAGATCAGCTATGTTTATCAAAGCTCATAAGGACGCTGCTAGTCAGTCTGCTTTGGTGTCCCACATGATAAGCTGGAGGCACTTCGAATGAGGGTTTGACCTGTACATTGGCTGGTGGTAGCCAGCCAATGCAAAGTGCCTTTCGGCGTCGTACCCTTTGTAGGCATTTGTAGTACAAACTCACCCACACTGGGCTCATGAAAGATTTTTTCAAAATCAACAACGATCCGTCCGCAGAACCAGTGCGGCTCCAGCCGCGTGTGACGGTTCGAAGGAGCCGCAACTACATACTAGTTGTTGATAATCGCTACTAATTGGTGCTTGTGGCTAAAGAGCGTCAATAACAGCGAAGTAGTTTTATTAGGTCGTGCGAAAGGTAACACTGAAATTCGGAAATTTTGCAATTTTGCGCAATTTTCATGCAAAGGATCTGTTGATGATGGTATACGCATAGTACGCCGTTGTGAAGTATATTTTGTGTAGGCTGTGATGTTTGCTTTTTCCAGCGTATTCAGAGTTTTGAAGCCATTTCGGAGCTTAGCTTTGAAGGAGCTGGAGCAGCAGTTTGTCCCAATTTGCTTCCGTGCACTCGCACTACGTAGTTTGTTTTGGAATAGTAGATATAAGGGAGGAAACTGTTAGCTAATGAACAGTTTGCCAGCATTTGCAAAAACCTTTCTCGAACGATTTGATTTGAAAGTGGGACGAATCTCGCGTTCCGTCACCTCCCGATCCCCGTTCAAGCAAGCGCGAGAAGCAATTACCTATAGCTTCTCCACAGAATTCTCCTGGAATTGTAATGTCTGTGCCTAGAAAGAATCCGCCGTGAAAGTTCTTCGCGACGCCAAACGACCACATAGTTCGCGGTCAACATCAAGACCTGGCAGAACTGTGTTACGAGACTGTCGCATCCACCTCACTTGTCGGGACTCTGCAGACGCGTATTAGGTTGGGCCGAACATCTCCGCCGCTATCGATTATCGAGTTCTAGTTCCAACTTATCGTAACTTTGTTCAAAGTGACCCATCATGTGTTGTAGGGGCTGCTATATTTGGCACATGCCGAAGAAAGTCACCGGAAACAATTTCCTGTTTGTTTCTGAACGGTCCGGCAGTTAGCGTTCATGAACTGTCGGACAACATTTTTGACATCATCCTGTACTCGATGAGACGTCTCCTCTGGAAGCTTTCTCAGAAATTCAACAACAACAACAAAAAAAAAATGCTGTAAACGCCACCTATGTATGGCTTATAGAGAATCGGGTAGAAGTTTCGTCTTCTAACCCTACAGCTTTTGTGGGAATAAAATTGAGGATATGTTATTTATAGGTGTCATTCGGATGGATAAGAATTTGTTTGCCGGACCTGGGCACACTTTATCAGATCCCTGTTAAAATTCTCTGCACTAATCTACTAGCTTGCTTACTGGATTCATTTACTAACTACCAGTGGTTCATTGAACTACTCGCTACCAAAACGTCTGGTGGGGGCTTAGCCCCCATGCCCCGAAAATAGGACGACCGATCGCTACGGTTTTCTCTTCTTTGTTTAGACCTGGTGACCGTCATTAACGAACAAAAACCTCATCTCGATTATTACGTGAGATATGAAGACTGGTGTAGAATCCTCAAAACGGTTTCCGCTAGGCTTTTCCAGTGTGCCTGATTTTTGTTTAGAGAAATTGTATTAGGGTGTCCAGAAAGTACCTTCAGAGAACTTCGCAATGTTCCAAATTTTTTCTAGAATGTTCTGAAGATTTCAGTATAAGTGCTATATAAAGACACTATCCTGCTGCATAACATATCCAGCTCCGTCTTCCTTGCCTATTTCACTGTGCGATGGCCGAAGTCCACCCATATTAGACACGTACTCCTTTACGAGTTTGAATCTGGGTACTCCGCTGCAGAAGCTTATCGAAACTTGTGTCGTGTATTCGGCTCTGAAGTTCCTGTACGGTCTGTGTATAGCTGGTTCGAACGCTTCAGAAGCGGGAACAGCGGGAAAGTCTCGCTCTGGTCGACCGACAACGATATCTTTGGATGAACTGAGGAAACAGGCGGAGCAGCATTCATATGAAGGTGTGCGTTGTTTTGCTGCTGCTCTTAGCTGTTCCCGATCCACCGTGGACAATGGATTGCGATCTCTTGGAATGGTTAAAAAGCTCGGTCAGTGGCTCCCACACGAACTGACCGACGACAACCGGCGAAGACGTCTGGACATATGTGCTCAGCTGCTCTCCCGAAGTCGCACCTTCAACTGGCTGGACACCATCGTCATAGGTGACGAAAAATGGGTCCTTTACGTCAACCTCGCTCGTAAACGTGTGTGGTGCCAACGCGATGAAGTGCCGAAATCTTTCGTAAACGGTGAAATTCATGCGAGGAAAGTCATGGTGAGCGTCTGGTGGGGAGTTTATGGGATCTACTATTTCGAGCTGCTGCATGACAGCACGACTGTCACTGCCGAGGTCTACGTTACCCAATTGCAGAGACTGGCCGACAGGATGCGCAAGAAACAGCCCAGGTTCGACAAAGTTCACCTGCTGCACGATAACGCGCGCCCACACATCGGAAAGACGAGTTCTCACAAAATTCTGGAACTCCACTGCGGAAGTTCTGCCGCATCCACTACGTGCAGCTCAGATCTGGCCCCAAGGACTACCGCCTTTTTCGATCACTTCAGCATCATCTGGAAGAGAAGCGTTATGAAGATCGTGACCACCTTGAAAATGACCTCCGAGCTTTTTTCACCTCCAAGTCGCCGGATTTCGCCGGATTCGCCAGAGGAATTCAAAGTCTTGTGGAACGTTATTGGAGAATAGTCGATGTTGATGGAAATTATTTGGTTGATTAATAAAATGTTGATAAAAATTGCGTTATTTTGAAAAAGTTGTCGTATTTCTGCGGATACTTTCTGGACGCCCTAATAGTGTGACTTTCTCATAAATAAATAAATTCGACTGCCCTAGCAAGTGAATGCACTGCCTGAAATTTTGGAAGATTCTATGTTTTTATGAATTAGTTTTTTAAAGCGCAGGAAGGCAGCAGTCGTTTAGTGTCTTAATAAAAGAGGTCGCTGCATTCTCTTGGCTGGATCATCGCGGTGTTTATTAGGTAGCAAAATTCTGTTTGCGTGGAGTGATACAGGTGTGGACGATACAACAAGAATATTGATGAGGAACACACATATCCTCACATCGCTATTTCCAGTAAGCGGCGGCGGTGATAATGCTACGGCGTCCGCGGGAGCCGACGCGCACTCGCAGAGCCCGGCGAGTGTGAGAAGTATGCGAGGGTCCCTGGTGCGAGGACGGCGTCGGGGAACAACTAAGTTAGTCCAAAAGTCCCGTAACGTAAGCAGGACCCGCGTGGCAACGCTGAATGTGGGTACGTTGACGGGCCGTTCGTGCGAGTTGGTTGAAGCACTGGAGCGTAGAAGAGTTGATTTCTGTGCGGTGCAGGAGACCAGGTGGTCCTGTTGCAAGTAGGACGACATAGGACGTGGCTTCAAGGCCGTTCTATGTGGAAGTCCCAGGACCACCAGTGGTATCGGAATAATTGTCTCCGAACGATTTCGTGACTCAATTGTAAGCGTTGAGCGCTTTGACGATCGATTGATGAAGATCGTTGTCGCTGCTAAGGAGCGACTCTATCACTTCTTCTCTATGCTCCGCAGACTGGCTGCTTCGATCAAGCCAAGGATGAGTTTTGGAACCTGCTGGATGAGAAGACAGCAGAGGTACCGTCGAAAGATGTCATCATAGTCGCTGGTGACCTCAATGGGCACGTAGGTGCTACGAAAGACGGGTACAGCTGTCATGGTTGTTTCGGATACGGATCATGTAACGCCGATGGTGAGCGCATTCTTGAGTATGCGGAATCGCATAGCCTCACCATTGTGAACACCGTCTTCTGAGAACGCGACTCGCACCTTATCTCATACTACAGTGGGAGCTCAGATAGACTTTGTCCTTGTGAGAGATCGCGACCGGAGTCTTGTCACAGACGCGAAGATCGTGCCGTATAAGACGGTCGCCCCACAGCACCGACCGCTGATCTGCACTCTGAAGATTGTCCCTCCGAGGCTGAAGCAGGTCGAGCGATGCGGTGCTGCAAGAATCAAGTGGAGGCGAATGAGAGAGAAGGAAACAGCTGTGATTTCTCGCGTGCGGTTACCGACAGTCACGACTGTCGACGAAAACTGGAAGAAAACGACCGACGCGATTCGTCAAGCTGCAAAGCCGGAACTCGGCATTACGAAGCCTGGGCGACGCAAAGTCGACAAGCAGGCATGGCTGTGGACAGATGACGTGAAAGCAAAAGTGCGAGAGAAGAAGTCGCTTTATCACGTGTTTCTCGGCGAAAAGACGGCCGATAACTGGCGGAAGTACCAAGAAGCGAGGAAAGCTGCAAGGAAGGCCGTGGCTGTTGCGAAAGCCACTCATTATGGAGATGTCAACGAAAACCTCGAGTCACGCGATGGCGAGCGGTATCTGTACCGGCTTGCTAAGAATCGCCATCGGCAGACCGAAGATATTGAGAAGTTTTTCGGCATCAATGATAAGAACGGCCATCTTCTTACAGACCGCAAGAAGGCATTGAAGCGATGGCGCGACTACTTTGAGGAAATCTCCACAGTACAATTTCCTCATCCAGCCATCCCTTCCACGGCTCCAACCCACGCCTCGTTCAGAAGATCACCGTGGAGGAGATTGAAGCAGCTTTGAAGAAGATGAGGCCAGGCAAAGCGACTGGGCCCTATGACGTGGCAGCTGATTTATGGAAGTCCAAGTACTGGTACCCTGCTGAGTGGTTTTCGAAGTTCTTTAATCAGGTTGTGGAGGAGAAGAAAGTGCCTGAGTGTTGGCGCCAAAGTACGACGATTCCAATTAGGAAGAAGAAGGACAGTCCTGCGTACTGCTCCAATTACCGTCCGATTCGCTTGCTTTCGCACAGCATGAAGAGCACAGCATGAAGATCTTTGAGCGAGTTGTCGATGGACGAATTCGGGACATCGTCCAGCTTTCCAGCAATCAGTGCGGCTTCGTGGCTGGCTGTGGCACCGTTGATGCCATACATGCCGCCCGCCTCCTGATAGAGAAACATCACGAGAAACAGAAGCCAGTGCATATCGCCATATCCATATCGACTTGGAGAAGGCCTTTGACCGCGTACCGCGTGAAGTGATATGGTCCGCCCTGCGTCAACATGGAGTTCCTGAAGAGCTCATAGAGTGGGTGCGAATTCTCTACTCTTGTCCAAAGAGTCGAGTTCAAGCTGCAGCTGGGACCTCCTAATACACAATACGCACTTCGGTTTCTAAGTACCTGGGATCAGCAGTCGCGTCTGACGGCAAACTGATGGTCGAAGTGAATTCACGCATAAGTGCAGCTTGGTTCAAGTGGCGCTCGTTAACTCGCGTGCTCTGCGACAAGGAGATACCAGAGCGCTTTAAGTCGAAGATCTACAGAGCAGTCGTCCGGCCGGTAGCAATGTACGGCGCTGAGTGTTGGCCTGCGACTAAGGAAGTTGAAACGCGCCTCAGCGTCATGGAGACGAAGATGCTGCGCTGGATGGCTGGAGTCACGCGCATGGACTGCATCTGAAACGATGTCATTCGGCAGAAGTTCGGTGTCGAGCCGATAGCTGACAAGATGCGCGGAGCTCGCTTGCGATGGTACGGCCACGTTCTGCGTGGAAAGAAAGACAGCATCCGCAAGATAGGCCTTAACTTCGAGGTAATAGGAGAGCGGCCTAGAGGGCGCCCGGAGCAGCGCTGGGCTGATACGTTACATACGGACTTGAAAGTAGCTGGTGTCCACCCTGATGTAGCGCTGGATCGGGAAAGGTGGTGTCATGACACCAGAATAGCGGACCCCGCCACGAAGCGGAACAAACGCTGAAGAAGAAGAAGAAGAAGAAGCTATTTCCAGTAAGAGACATTTACAAAATCAAGTAAATAAAAATCGCAGCGATCCAGTCGAGTGCATGCCGCATTGTTTGTCTTAATACACCAAATGACTGCTGCCTCCCTACGCTTTAAAAATTTTATTTCATGATTTTTCCTTAAAATAAAATTTCAAGCGCATTCAGTTAGTGGGCTGTGTAAAATAAAAATTTCCCTTCAACAAAAAGTTATTCCCGCCGTCTAGGAGAGCCTCTATTTTAACCAGACATTTGACAGCCTACCGGGCGTCAAACGATTGGTCATGGACTTCGCCCCAGACTCCTGTCATAGAGCACCCTCGCAGCAACAATTCTTCCTTTCTTCTTTTGGCTTTCTGACGTTGATTACAGTAAGAAAAAGTGCCCCCCCCCCCCCCCGCCTCAGTTGCGAGGCGCGCGACGCTTTTTTAACTGCACCTTGGTCATGATGGATGACGGACCAAATCAGTAGTTCAATATTCATCACTACTAACTACTAGGAAGCGACTGTTGTCTTCGGCCTACTGTGTGGTGTGAAGGTGACGTAAAGGCGTAATTTGAACTACTTCGGTTGGGATCGCTCCATTATGGCAGCCATCGGACAGTAAACAGCGCCGGTCGTTTCGTATTAATTCTTTTGTAGATTAGGCGCTTTGGAGTGAGAATCGAACGGAGACAGTGGGGGGGGGGGGGGTTCATCAAACTTTAGAGGATAACGGATAAAGGTCGCCGTTCATCAGACTGCTTTGATATCTTTTACATGATACCGAGGGGGCACTTTGAATGAAAGTTTCGCTTTGACACTGAATTGAATTGATGAAATCGTTATGCGAATCCTAGCCCAATTTGCCCTATTCTACGTATTAGGTTGTCCAGAAAGTTCTCAGCGTTTTGAGTGCCTCACTTTGAACTACCATAACTTTCTCAAATCTTATCGGATTCAGTCTAGATAAGCACCGTTCGAATTTATTCCATTAGCGAAAAGATTAGGTGGTCGAGATTCAACAAAATCCACGAAAAGCTGTTTTGGCCAGGTCACTGAATGGAGAAGGTTTTACCAGCAAGAAAGTTCCGAAAGGGCTTGAAATGG
Source organism: Heligmosomoides polygyrus bakeri (assembly GCA_947359475.1). Lineage (NCBI taxonomy): Eukaryota > Metazoa > Nematoda > Chromadorea > Rhabditida > Heligmosomidae > Heligmosomoides > Heligmosomoides polygyrus. The sequence goes on along the minus strand of OX375866.1, from coordinate 64,361,176 downwards.
TGGTAGTCGGTTGGAGAGAGGTCTGTAAAATATGGCGGGTGAGGCAGAACTTGAACTCCAATCCTTAATTCTTTCTATTTTCGGTTAGTGATTTGTGAAACGTGTGGGCGGGCATTGTCGTGCAAAAGAATCGGGCCTCTTCTGCTGACCAATGCTGGCTGAGGCAATTTTCGATGCATTTCGTCGATTTTCTTACAGTAGGACTCTGCGGTGATCGTTTGGCCTGGTGCCAAAATGTTGTAATGGGTCACACCAGCCGACGACCACCACACAGTGTCCAATACCTTTTTTGGTGGAGGTTCGCCTTTGGAAAATGCTTAGGAGTTCGTCGGCGTCAACCGCTGCCAAGAACGTTTCCTGTTATCATACAGAATCCACTTTTCATCACAAGTGATGGTTCGACCCAAAAACGAGTTAGTTTTGTTGCGCAAAAGTGGAGAAGAACACATCTCGAAACGTGACAATTTTTGCCGCTCACTAAACTCGTGGGGCACCCACTTTTTGGGCATCTTCACCTTCCCAAGGCGCTTCAAAGCATCCGCAACAACAGTTTTACTAGCTCTTCCGCGATCCCGCGAACTGTGTGGGATGATTCAGCTTCCACCAACTCCTCCGAGTCGTCGTCCGGGATTGCTCTAGGTCGACCGCTACGGGGGTCATCTTCGAAACCGAAATCTCCGGTCCGAAATTTGCTGAACCACTGGCGCACAGTGCTTTCTCCAACACCATTACGCTCCCACCCTTGATTGATTTGTCGAGCTGTCTCTGCCGCGGCTTGTCGCGATTTGAAGTTAAAATAGAATATCGTACGGAATTGCTCGTTCGACATACTTCATTAATCCCTTCAAGAACAGAAATATAAAACAACGTTGAAACAAATTATTTAGTCAGATAGAAGTAACACAAAACGCTGATAACTTTCCAGACAACCTAATATAAGCGATACGAGTTTTCCTTTTTTGAAGAAGTCGGGTCTAAGCAAGAAAGGAAAACAGTTGCGACTAAGGCGTTTTTTTGGGCATTGGGGCGAAGCTCCCAGCCGGTCGGTGAACTAGGATGCCTGCAATAGTATACCAGGTATCCTCTGGCCATGACTAAAAAATTTCCGTCGTTCATGGATGATAGATCTTGTTCAAAAATTTCACAAAACCTATCTTTTCGTTCATATTCTACGCCTTATAATGCCTGAATATTGCTTTAAAAATATGCACGTCCTTATTCAAGTGAAGAATGTGTCGGAGAACATTCATTTTGTCGACGCGACATGTCATAGAGTCAGTGCTGTTTGAACTTACGACTTGACAGGATATCTTTCGATAGCGCAAGCCTTGGCTACGAGCATTAGGTGGGCATTTGAACAACATCAGAGTTTCATCAGTTCCTGTTTGTCTGCCGGATCGTCTATGCTGACCAAGTCTTTTCACCAGCTTAAGGGTTTTTTATCTCTAGTTCAAGGTGTCTCATGTCAACATCTAGCTAGCATTCGCTGTTTCAGCAACTCCTTTTCAACATAGGTCCTGAATTTTGATTTAATTTCCACCAGTCTTCTCCAAGGTCCAAGCCGTAAAGGTCCGTGGCGCGAAAATCTACTTTTCCTCTGCCACACAAATTGGGTCAAACTCCAACGTTTTAGGATTTCACTTCTTTATGCACGTAACGGTACTAATTAGCCTGTTTTGTCGTGGAGCCAATACTGGAACAAAGGCCGGATCACTCGAAGCACAGAAACGGCCGAAGCGTTCAGCCCTATTTAATACTTTTCAGGCCGCTCGATAGCATCCTGGGGGCCAGATTCATCAACCACTCACCGGCCGGTCACGGTATATCGGGTATCTTATCTGTGTCTCTGTATCTGTCTGTATCACTTATTACGAAAGCCGATATGGTGAATCCGACGTAAGATGATACCGGCGGTATCGTTTATGAATCTGGCCGATGTTGGATAAATGCTTAAAATGTCAAATCCATGTGAGAGCTAATTCATATTTCATAGGTTCTAGAATTCAGGAGTTTCAGGAGAGAGTGGTAGCTGGACAGGGGCCATACAGGAACGATCTGTTAATTTTAGTCATTTTTGTGTTGTTAGGAAAATTTGTTCGGAGCTGGAATATGGCGCTTTGAACGTAGCATCTAACTTTTGTTTTTGCCTTGCCGAAATGCTTGATGGAACCTCGTTCCATTAGGCAGCTGGAATGTTCGCTATGAAGGTGAAGTTTTCGAGAGCTGCTTTCAGAGAAATGAGTGCGTGTCGAGGGCTTGATTGTGTGAAGACTTTCCTAAGACGCGTGGACATGCTGCCTTTGGAGGTATGTTGAGCTTCCGGGACCACGGAAAGGAAGTTGCATGGCTTGCTCTCTGAACGCGTTGCAGGAGTCCGCCCGGATGGGATTGGTGAACCAGCTGATGCTCTACGTTGAGAATATGGCTCGCGCTCTGATCCTTCACATTCAGCACGCCAGGTGAGGGACTTGCTCGCCGCCCTAGCTCCGGCTGTTGCATGTGACTCTCTGTTCTAGCGAGCCTTTGTCGTCAGAAAAGTCGTCGGCAACGAAAAGCTCTCGCTTCTCCCTGAGCGAGTGCCGGAAAGCCTTGGATCTGCAGTCGGACAGCTGGTTCCACGCTGTTCTTGCGAGGGCGGAGCTGCTCGTGCCCGACATCGCCGAATTCATCTACAGTTCAAGCTGAGTTCCCGTCTCAGCCCAGGTCTGAGAATCCCAGTGGTCTCCCGTTCGTGGTCTAGCCGTCCATTAGTACCAGATCTTCATCCCGTTGATTGCAGTGCGTGTCCGTTTCCCTACGCGGAGGACCAGTCAGCCAGTCCGTCCCAGTAGCGTGCCTTTGTACCGTGCTGTGTAGCTGCCGAAGTGCCCCTGTATTTGCTAGTGCTGTTGTCACTGGTCTCCACCTTCTACTCTGATCACTTACTTCCGTTTTTCAACCCGGCCGATCACCGTAACTCCTGTGCTGCGGCTTACTAACTGGAATTGTGTATTTCGCTGTGATTTCTGGCCGTTTTTAACAATTCGTTGCATATTCCATGGGCATTTATTCCACCAAGCGCGTCACTTGTGATATGTTATGGATCGTGGCGCCACATTGTCGGCTGTTTTGATTGTCCTCTTAAGATGCATTCATGCGATATGATTTCTCGTGTGATCTAATGAACAGCCTTCAGCATCCACTCGCTGCTTCTTCCCGTGCTTCACTCTCTCCACATGCAGGTTGCTTCTAGTGATTATCCGTCAGATGTATACAGTCCACTCATTTGTGTCTCACATTCGCAAGGTAAAGATTGTGATCTTCTTCGCAGTCACATTATCGCTGAATCCGCTTTGGAGGCGTCGTCGCCTTGCCTGTCATGGAGACAGGAGCATGGAGACACTTCGAACCAAAACGCGTAGTGCTTCCCTACGAGGTCCCCACAGCTGACATTGACGATGATCATTTAGTTGCTTAGGTTTACTCGCTGCTGGAGTTCTTGAAGCAGCCTATAAACCTCACAGGGGAATGGTCTACGGCGTATGTCTGAACAGCGGAAATGTATACCACTGACAAGGGAACTGTCTGAACGGTATGCCGGAACGGCAAGAATGAGTACTATGGGGAGAATCCATGTCCTCCAAATAGTAACAGAACATGTTTTGTTTTTGCCGAATCTTTGAGGCGTACGAGGGTGTAATGGTTAAGGATCCGCAGAGCGACCTCTTCAGGCAGCGCAAGATCCTGATTCAGTGGACTGGGTGGCGCAGTGGTAGAGGGCACGCCTCATGTCCGTGAGGTCTGGGGTTCGGTTCCCATGCTACCTCGTCGTTTTGCACTTTTACCATAGTATCGGATTCCCATAGAGATTTCCATATCTGAACTTGTTTTTGGAGTTTGCTACGGTAAGATGTTTCTATTGCTTATTATTTGTCGACATCTCGTAATTCACCAGCAATGTCCGAAATATGCCAAATGCGATTTTGTATGAAACTTTTACTCCAATAAATTGTTCTCATTGTCAATGTAGGAAATTTTGACACAGGAACAAAAAAAAAACAGCAGCAGAATGCCAGAAAAATGCTTCAAATGCAATTTGTTAGTGTCGGTGAGGTGAGTGCCACCAGTGTACTCACAGTGTAGGAGGGGACCACATGATCTTCAACTTGACCTACCACCTCGATCAATATTCTCGCTTCTGTTATGCCTACAAAGTCGCGCGGCTATAACAAGCTGCTGCCGCCAACACTGACTCTACTATGTCTGCAAACCCTCGAGTGGTCATTCACCTATTGACACTGAAGTGCGGATCTCCACTGGATGCTGTCCCTTCGAGAGACGAAATGACGCTGGCGGAAAGGATAGCAAGTATCCTACAGGATTTCGAACTGCGACAGCTGGAAATCGACGAAGTGGAGAAGTTGGAGGTAGTGGAAGAAGAGGACCAAGAGTTTCAATCAGAAGAGGATTTTGCTGGAGTCACGACACCACTTACCAGTGAAGGCACTGTCATGTTTTTGGGAGGAGAGATCGTTCCGGAGGAAAAGGTTTGGCTATACTAGAATTGTTATACTATACAAGTTTGAGAACTGGGGAAAGTGGACTGTATCGCGATTGCAGGCTTGGGCTGCAGCGGACTAACACTGGGCAGGAACTGTGGAGCCAAACACAAGTTCAGATATGGAAATCCGATACTATGGTAAAATGCAAAAACGCGACGTAGCATGGGAACCGAGCCCTAGATAGGCGTGCCCTCTACCACTGCGCCACCCAGTCCACGACGCCGGCATCTTGCGCTGCCGTTAAGAGCTCGCCCTGCGGACTCTTAACTATTACACCCTCGTACTCGTTTGCCTCAAGGACTCGGCAAAAACAAAACATGTTCTGTTACTATTTGGAGGACGTGGATTCTCCCCATGGTACCCATTCTTGCCGTTCCGGCGTACCGTTCAGACAGTTCCCTTGCGAAAGAATCCCGACCACGGATGGGCGTAGTTTCTGTTTTCTAATTTTCTGGACATTTTGTGCAAATTTTCCTGTTTTTATATTTCTGGGAGAATGGCCAAAAGGTGGCCAGGAAAAAGAAATTAGAGCTGCGAACAAAATTGTATGATAGAAATCCCAAATAAATTCAAAAAGTCAGAGAATGATGAGTTTCATGGCAAAGTAATGTTTCAAAGTGTCTTAAATTTAATGGTGTTTATTGGATATGTTTGTGTGGAAATTGCGCCATGCACTCATGATCCATGTCGCTTTGTTTGTTTTATTGACTGTACAAGTGCCACTGATATGGAGTCTCTTAATAGGACATTTCTCGCCTTTCATAATTAGGCTTCGTATTCTTTTCGATTTCAACACTAGGACCATCTTGATTACTTACAACTTTATGTTAAGACTGCAGGACTAGTGCTCTTTGGTGCTTTTAACTATTTAGTCACATAAATTCCCAACAAAGAACCACTGCACTGAAACTGTTTCAAACGTTTTGCGACAGAGCTAAATCGTACACGAGTCTAAAACAAGTCCATAATCTCACACCCATACTATACTCATATTATGCTCGTTTCTTTCGATCTGAAACGAAAACAGAGATTATGTGATCCGGACGTAAAACCATATCCAGGTGATTCTAAGGAACAAGGAGAGAAGCGAAAAGATTTCCATGTAATTTTGAGAGCATAATGTTAGCGCTGTTATCAAAACTAATGCGAGAGCGCGTGAGAGCATTTGTGGGAGCATTTACATTAGAGAAATCAAAAATGACTGAAGGCTTTCCATTTCTTACTAATATTTGTACCGAAATCTGAGGAAGGCTCAGGGTTAGAAGAGCAACTTCGGCTCTGCAGGAAACGATCATTGGGGCTAACCTGGCAACAACCTTCAATTTTCGAACCGGATGTGGAGACAATCCTACCCACAGTCATTCTATGACAAGCGGTTTTGCTTGCAAGCGCTTTTTTTGAACTTTTCTACACCTCTAATTCAATACAATCCGTGAACAAAATTAAATCTTGGCTCATAGATCCTAGGAGCCTCGACATTTAGACGTCTTGCTCTAGAACAACCCTGGGTAGGGTTATTTTCTAGAAATGTTGGTTAGCCCCAATAATCGCTTCCTGCAGAGCCCTCGGCGAAGCTGCTTTTCTATTGAAACCTCAAGCTTGCTGAGTTTTTCGTACAAGGTAGGTACAGATAGGGTTTTGTACAAGATAGTATGATTACAATGTGAGATACCGACGTTTGCTAAAAGAGAACGGCTTTGGACTAGAGCTCCGACTAACTCTGATTGAGCTGAGCTAAGCTATGGGAACTCCGAAATTTTACTGCAGAACATCCCGAAACTTCCAAAATCTCTACGATGTCTTCGACCGAATGTTTCAAACAGAAGCAGCATTTTCACATCCTGGAAGCGTGTCCAGTTCGGTAAGAAAAGGTCGATGTGGACTATGAAAACGTCCCATGTGTTTTAAAAGTCTCCGGTTTGTAAAAGAGTTGTGTAATCAGGGATGAGTGCAAGGCGTGAGTGCTTCTGCATATCAGAGCATGCGTATCTGCTTGCTTATCGTTATGCATGGGCAGCTCGCTCAAGCGTGCAGTAACAAAACCAAACCAACCCATTCCTTTTGGTTGTTTTCCAATTGAAGTTGCTATTACATACATATCTTTAGTCTCTCGTAATTTGTAACACGTTGCCAGGTCGATATTCTCTGACACGCGGAGCGCAAGCGAATGGGAAACATGCACCTACAAGGGACTGTCTCAACGGTGCGTCGGAACGGCAAGAACGAATACTATGGAGAGACTCTTCATGCTCGAGAAGGACAGAAAGCCGACGTGCTGCAGGAATCGAACCCTCCACGTGACGTCCGTGAAACATAACCTCAACCACTGCGTCACCCAAGCCATGGATCCCAGCAGCGCCGTGGCCCTTGAGGTGTAAATTCGTGCCATCGGATCATTGATCAACCTTCGTTAACTATGCACGGAAATTTCAGCGCCTCCTACTCGTTAGCCTGAAGGATTCAGCAAAAACAAAACATGTTTCATTACTCTCTCGAGGACGGAGATTCTTCCTACAATATTCGTTTTTGAGGTTCCGGCGTACCATTGAGATAGATTGTTGTTGACATGTTTTTCAAACATTCGCCTAGTGTCAGAAATCATAAAAGCTGCGGAGGAGTGTGGCATGCACGTCATCTTGTTTATCAACGAAAAACGGTTTTAAAGGAGGTGCACAGTTGAGTGATCATGTTAGTCTCTTCTTTTCATTGCACGCACACGCGACTGGAAATAAACATGAATTTCACAACAGTATTTGGACCGAATGATCTACTCTACGATATAACACGGACAATCATGAATGACTCGTTCAAATTTAGTTCTCATGCAAAATCGTATGGCTACAGTGGTTCTGTACAGAAAAAGGGAATGGCAAATAATGCAGAGCTCAGCTGTGATTGGGTTTCATCAAGAGTTGAAGAACGCACGATCTTTGTGCATAAGCCAGTATGTCGCGCACTGTCCTTTTCCCTGAAACAAAATCTTTGAATATACTTCGATCAGTACGGCTAGTGTAAATCTAGAGTTCTGTTACACCCAACTGTAGAGTTGCTTTGATTGCCGCTAGCTTGGGACAGATTCATCAACACCTTACCGCCCTTTAACGATGAAAATACCGCTAAACCTGATGCAGAATAAGTGTCATATCAGGGGTATTTTCACCGTTAGAGAGCGGTGAGCGGTTGGTGAATCCGCCCCTGGTGTTCACCATGTTACCAGAAACGTGTTAAACACCAGCTATTCGAAGTGGAATAGGGTCGGCTTTTGAGCTCAGAATTTTTGCGAACATAGGAACGATTGTGTAAGACGATTATATAAGGAGTGCCTTCTGTTTTGCGTTTTGAAGAAAAAAGAATCGGTTGGTCAGGGTGGAAGGGTGTTTAAATCCTGCGCAGTTTTTACGCGACGTGAGATTGCAGTCCTCTGAGGACGTGGTTTTTCATCCAAAGTGAAATACTCTGCCACGCAAATGCTCTGGCAGCACCTGAACCTGCGACGTCATGTCTCGTGTGTTGGTAGCACTGGCTTCCAATTTCTAAGCTTTGCTAGGGCGTAATTTGCATGTTCTTCAGCCGCCGTGAAGATTTCGTACCCAACCAGGTACGTGAATTGGTCTTCGCTACACGGTGCCGCAGAAGATTTCACATCTCACCGCTTCCTCATATGAGATGCCGTGCTCTGTAGTTTGAATATCATATACAGGGATTCTAGGCCTTGCCAAACCTCATATTTCAAAAAGAAATTCGGTATTAAGTATCTCCTTATAAGGAACTCTTGAGAAGCAATTGAAACATTTTGGAGCCCCACCTTCTTCACTGTATTTCTCGTGGGGTTACTCGAATTCCACCGAAACAATAGGAACTCCTTCATGCTGAAATCCCCCTACTTGTAGCGCAGTTGGAGAAGGTGCCGGCTGTCGCGTGCACGCGAAGCACCAGGTTTCTAGTTCGGATTTCCCGCCCAGGCCAACCAAGCCTTCCATCCCTCCAGGAACGGCGAATTGGTGTTAGACTTCTGGCAATCTTCTTCTTCTTCTTTAGCGTTGTCCCGCTTCATGGCGGGGTCCGCTTTTCTGGTGTCATGTCGCCATCTTTCCCGATCCCGTGCTAGATCAGGGTGGACACCAGCTACATTAAAATCCTTGTGTAACATATCAGCCCAGCGCTGGCTTGGGCACCCTCTAGACCTTTTCCAGACACTTCGAACTTGAGGCCTATCTTGCGGACGCTGTCCTCCTCTCCACGCAGAACGTGGCCGTACCACCGCAGACGTGCTTCGCGCATCTTACCACTTATCGGCGCGACTGCGAACTTCTGCCGAATGACATCGTTTCGGATGCGGTCCATGCGCGTGACTCCAGCCGTCCAGCGCAGTATCTCGTTTCCATTACGCTGAAGCGATTTTCCGTTTCCTTTGTCGCAGGCCAGCATTCAGCACCATTCGTCGCTACCGGCCGGACGACGGTTCTATAGATCTTTGATTTTAATCGCTCTGGCATCTTAATGTCGCAGAGTACTCCAGTCATCGAGCGCCACTTGGGTGAAGCTGCACTCACGCGTGAGTTCACTTCAACCATCAGACTGACATCAGACGCTATTGCTGATCCCAAGCATTTAAACACCGAAGTGCGTGCAAGTTCAATACCATTAATCTTAATGGAGGCGGATTCGTTTACGTCAGTCGTTATACTAGTACTAGATACTCGGTCTTCTTGACGCCCAGCCTGAGCCCAAACATCCTCAAGCGGTCGCATCAACCTTGCACCTGCCGCTCGAGTTCACCTTTATCTTCGCAGGCAAGCATCACGTCATCAGCATATAGCAACGTCCAAGAGACGGGCTTCTGAAGATCTCGCGTAATGGCATCCATTACGACAACAAAGAGGAGTGGGGAAAGCGCAGATCCTTGGTGCACCCCAATAGAGATGGGAAACTCCGTCAGGTTCCTGCTGCAGCTTGCACACGACTCTCTGGACATGAGTATAGCATTCGCATTCACTCTACAAGTTCTCCAGGAACACCGTGCTGTCGTAGGGCATACCATATAACCTCACGAGGTAAGTCGAGAAAGGCAAAATGCTCCGACCTCTGTTTCTCGCGATGCTTCTCCACCAGGAGGCGGGCGGCATGTATAGCATTGATGGTGCCGCAACAAGCCACGAATCCGCTCTGATTGTCGGAAAGCTAGATGATTTCACGGATTCATCTATCGAGGATTCGCTCGAAGATCTTCATGTTGAGCAGCGTGCACGGCTGCCCCTCTTCTTCCAAATTGGGATTGTCGTACTTTTCTGTCAACCATCAGGAACCTTGTTCTCCGTTACAACCTGGTTGAAAAATTTGACCAATCACTCAGCAGAGTACCAGAACTTCGACTTCCATAAGTCAGCTGGCAAGTCATCTGGACCAGCCGCCTTGACCGTTCTCATCTTCCTCAGAGCCGCTTCAGCTTCACTCACGGTGATCTTGGGACGGGATCGCGGATAGGAGCCACCGAAGGGACGGCCGGGTGAGGGAACGCTTCAGTCGAAATGCCTCGAAATAATCGCGCCATCAACGCTTCCTTGCGGTCCTTAACAAGATGGCCGTTCCATCATTGATGCCAAAGAACTTCTCTATATCCTCGGATCGGTGCTGGCGGCTTTTCGCAAGTCGCTACAAATACCGCTCACCATCGCGCGACTCGAGTTTTCCGTAGACATCATTGTAATGGGTGGCATCTGCAACAGCCACAGCTTTCTTGGCAGGTCTTTTCGCTTCGTGGTACTTTTGCCAGTTATCGGCTGTTCTGTCGCCGAGAAACACATGATACAGCGACTTCTTCTCTCGAACCTTTTCTTTCAAATCGTCCGTCCACAGCCATGCCTGCTTTTCGACATTTCGTCGTCCAGGCTTCGTAATGCTAAGTCCTGACCTCGCACCAGTATGAAGTATCGCGTCGGTCGCCCTTCTCCAAGTTTTATCGACAGTCGTTCTGTCGGTAACCGTAAGCTAGAAACCACAGCTGCTTCCTTCTCTTTCATTCGCCACCACTTGATTCTTGGAGTACCGTATCGCTTGACCTGCTTCTGCCTCGGTGACGCGATCTTTAAAGTGCAGATCAGCGGTCGATGCTGTGAGGCGACGTCTCATACGGAACGATCTTCGCGTCTGTGGCGACTTCCGTCGCGATCTTTCACAAGGACAAAATCTATCTGCGTCTTGGTGTTCCCACTATAAAACGAGATGAGGTGGGAGTCGCGTTTACGAAACATGGTGTTCGTTATGGTGAGGTTATGGGAATCAGCATACTCAAGGATACGCTCACCATTTGCGTTACGGGACCCGTAACCGAATCCACCACGACAGCTGTACATGCCCTTCGCGGCGCCTACGTGCCCATTAAGGTCACTAGCGACTATGATGGCGTTTCTCGACGGTACCTCTGCTGTCTTTTCGTCAACCAGGCTCCAAAGCTCATCCTTGGCTTGATCTGGACAACCAGTCTGCGGAACATATCCATAGAAGAAGTGATAAAGGCGATCCTTAGCGCCCCTATCACTTCTTCTATGCGATCTTCTATGCGACAACGATTTTCATCAATCGTTCGTCAATGCGCTCGACACTTACAATCGAATCTCGGAAACGCTAGGAGACGATTACACCAACACCGCTGGTGGTCCTGGGACTTCCACATAAATCGACCTTAAAGCCTCTTCCTGTATCCCTTGACTTGCAGTAGGATCACCTCGAGTCGTGCACTGCACAGAAATCAACTCTTCTACGCTCCAGTGCTTCTACCAATTTGTACGAGCGGCTCGTTAACATACCGACATTTAGCGTCGCTACGCAGGTCCTGCTTACGTTACGGGACTTTCGGACTAGCTCAGTGACTCCCCCCCACCCCACCCCAATGCCGTCCTCGCACTAAGGACCCTCGCATACTTCCCACAGTCGCCGGGCTTCCCGCGGACGCCGTAGCGCAATCGCAACAAACATGAACTGGCATACACCCATACGATGCGATATTAGGTTGTTTGTAGGCCGACCTGTCACCAGGGCCTGTCGCCTGCATTCGAATGTCCGTGTTTGGCTTAGCTCGCAGAAGCAAGGAGTTTCCAGTGGCACCGCGTGGAGAAGCGGACATTCTCGCCTGCCAGACTTCTAGGAATATATGCGCTTATTTGTTCATCGGCTGGCCACCGCAAGTCATTGTGTTGCCAAATACGCACTTAAATTACCTTCATGATATCACTTAGAAGTAGAATACATGGCGCATCCCGAAAGGTATTGAGTAATGCCGTCCTTTATCCTTTTTTATTTTGCTTTTGAGGTAGCAGGAGCAGAGAAGTCATCTCAGGATTTATGTAGATCTTGAGTAAGCCTCCTATAAGTTTCTCCAACGTCAGTGATTCATTAGGAAAATGTAAAACACAGCTTTGACCAAGGAAGACCACATTCCTCTTTATTAAAGCCTTACTACGCTACGTCTTATTTGTGTCATTTTCAATCAAATTAGGTCGGTTAGGTTAACGCAGTTCCTATGGAAGCAGCATCGAATGGAAGCGTAATGTGGCTGTGGCCCTCCTAGGTATGACCGGAATTAAGACCGGACTCCTAGGTGCTTCCATCTTTTTGGCTGCTCGAAAGTGATTCACTCAATCGGAATCACGCTATATCTATACTGGTTGCCTATCAGACCTCTGCTCCGTTCTACTACAATCAAATTATTTCTTTAAAATTTGATTAGTATTAATTTACCTATTACTTTTATTATAATTTTTTGTTCGTACATTGTTTCAGGCTACTTGTATTTGAGCTTCTGATGGCTGTAAAGTATACAAAATACTAGTTTGCAGTGCATAGCGATATTTTTTTGTGTTCTCCATGTGTGTTAACTGAATTTGTGCAAGCTTGCCTTGATGTTTTACTCTGTTTTTGGGCGCACTTAAGGTGCAGTAATAAATAAATAAATAAATAAATTGGAGACATTTCAAACCAAATTTGACACCAAATTTGACACAATAGGCAAGCATGACAAAATCAAGCTGAACGTCTTCCAAATCAAAGCGAGAGTTTTCCAGAAAAACTAGAGGCATTTCGAACTGCTAAAATAATTTTCTTTGCCTAACAATGGAGGTCAATGAACTTCTTGTGGCAATATCTGAGGTGACCTATTAAATGTTATAAGGGATTGCCTGAGAAGCACCGTGGGTTTTCAAATTTTCTGCGGCACCTGGGTAGGTCGAAATAGCAAAAAACAGTATCACCTCAGTCCGGATTGATGAAGCAAAACTGACATCTGGAACTGCCATGTCGTGTGCTAGAATTTAGCGTGCAAAACCTTAGCGGCTGGAACAGTAGCGGAATTACAGCAATCTCACAATTTGTTTGCTAGTGTTACAGTAACCGAAGTGGAACATTAAAGTACGCCGCTCAGCACTAAGGCGGCAGCGACTGGATGGCTGAAGGGGGCAACTTGCAAGAAAGGGGTCAGTGGTTCGGATCCATATCCAGGGGATCCTTTACTTTATGCTTGGTGATACGATTTAAAAACAAAAATAAACACCCAGAACAGTAAGTAGTTTAGTTCAAAAGATTACAATAACGACATTCAATCACTGTTTTCTATCTGGGGTGAAAAGCTAGAGATACATATTTTCGTCACGGGAGTTGCGCTGCGCGCCAATTCGATGTTGCGCATTTCGTTTTGAATGTTTTCGTTGTATACTTTTTCTGCTTTCCATGTAATGAATAGTATTAGTCTTGGAAGTGTTTCTAATTTGTGCTCTCGTTTTGTGAACGTGATTGATAAGCGTTGCTTTGATCTATCCATTGGTCGATTTTTGCGGTCATCCTGCTTCACACTGTGCGAGAGATCTTCATGTATTTTACGTCAGTTGTATAACATAATGTCCGTGTCGAGTATTTCGTTGCCTTGTTAGCTACTTTCCTCCCGACTACTCTGTCCCTACATCGCCATAGCAGATGCTTTGAGTATACTTCAAATGATACGTATGTATGGAGATATTGACTATGATGATGAATGTGAAACGCTGTCTGCTGTGGGGCTATATTGGGTGCTGATCACGAATCTGATGTTCGCTTTCAAAACTGCCGAAGAATGTTTTTATATAAATCTACCGCTACCTGCCAAAATTTTGAAAATGGACATAATATTTGTGATCAGCGCCCCACACAGCTCTTCTAAACGGCATTTGGCGATTTTGTTTCAACCTCTCCTCGACCTCTGGAGACACGACAACGCAATAGTGCTGACAGACCCACCATCAATGCTTTATGATGACGGTCAAGACAAAGAATATGGTACTCAGACAAAATGGGACCGTTTGGACCATAGGTTCAGCCCTTATTGATTGCGCGCCTGCTGGGCAGCATGTGCTGCGGGACCGCCCCTCGATTGTGTTTGGGCAATGAGGCGGGGCAGTGATGCAGCATGTGCTGCGAAGGTGCTGACCAGGGATGTGCGGAATTTCCGTTTCCACGTTCCGAATTCTGGTTTCCGGCCGTTTTGAGCTCTTCCGTTCCGTTCCGTGTTCCGTCTGTTTTTGGGCCGGAAGGCGGAAACGGAAATGGGCACTGTTCAACACTAGTTTTCTACTGAACACTATAAATTAAAAAAGAGCTTATAAATTAAAAAGATGAAGAATCAATTAAAAAGAGTTCTCCTTCGTATAATTGTTAGAGAAATCTGTTCGACAACTCCAGTATTAATGTTCTTGAAGTTAGACTACCAAAAAAAAGCACTTAAAATGGCAACGGCTGAGTACAGGGCAAAACTAATGTGCCAGCAAAGGCTATGCCTGCATTGTATGTTAGGAAAATGCACTCAACATTTGAATGATCATACAATTCTTTTCCCACTAGTTACAAATAGCTACAAAAACTTTGTAAGCATATGGCGCAGCATCATGAAGCAAAGGGTTCAATGGAGGTTGTGTCATGCGCTTGTCTGCTCCAAGATTACACCAGCATTCCTGATGAAAGGTGAAAATTCAATTTTGGAGGTTCTCCATCTTAGATCCCAAAATGGATTCTGAGCACTACTTTTGGTGATTACAACGTAACTGCCAATGTTGAGTATGTAGACATCTGTGCAGTTACCACGTCGTTCGTGATGCCACAGGTTTCTAAAAATGAGAGGAATCTTTCCAGGTCGCAAAATGATCTATTTGGCTGCTCTAGTTTTATACTTCATTCGCAGGAACTAGATATGGAAAGAGCGGTGAGACTGCATGCTGAAATAGTAAGGAATAGTGAGATAAGACCCTGAATTTATTTCGTTTACTGCTCTAGCCATAGCTAAAATGTTATCGTAACAATATTATAAATTCATGCTTCGCTATGTTATGTTATGACGAGGATGAGCATTAATCTGTTGAGATTTCGCTGCTTGCAAAGTTCTGAGCAAGAAAAAGTGCAATGGAAGCCGCTTCTGACGCCGGTTCAGATGCACTTGAGAAAAAATGGCGAAAATGGGTCATTTCCGTTTCCGCGTTTCGTATTCCGGTTTCCGGCCATTTTTGAGCGTTACCGTTCCGTCTTTCGCCTTCCGCTTTTTCCAGAGAAATTTCCGCACATCCCTGGTGCTGAAACCGTCACGAAATCCTGATCCCAGCGGGAGGTGCTGCGGAGGTGCTGGCTGTTATCCTGCCCAAACCCTGCAATCTAAGGTGCACCACGACGTTCCCCGCTACAGTACGCCGGTATTGCAGGCTCGTGGTAGCCGGTCATTCTCTTTTTGGGTCGCCGTGCGACTTTCCTGCCGCCCGTCTGCTGCCGAGCTACTGCTCGGCTGTTGTTCTTCCCAAAGCCGGCCATGCGATGGATCCCACCACGATTTTTTCCAACGCAGTCACAATACACTGAGGTGGCGCGTTGTTTGTGAGATGGCAGCGGTGTTCCGACTTTGCGAGGAAGCGCGCAATCCCCTTAAGGTTTTCACTTGTTTCCCACGACAAAATATCGCCGTGTGCTATAGGCCTCTGGCAGCCTCATGTCGTGTATTTTTCCGGCTTTTTAAGCGCTTCATTCAACGAGTTCATGACCACGTGCACTATCGCCGGCAAAATTCCAACTGCTTCTCGAGAGGCAATACCTTGAAAGTAAAGATGAAATTGCTTCCGACTCATGCTTTCTAGATGAAATTATTTTCAAAAATTTAAAAATATTTTTTGGTTTCTACTGCTTGCTCTTTCAGGTGGTCAGCTGAACGTGCAAGCAATTCTGTGCTTCTCTATTTCAAAAAAGTTTTTCGTACTCATGGTCGGCAGCTGAATATGTGGACACGTGACCGTGCTCCTTCTCGACACCAACAGACTATGCGTTCGATGAAGCACGCCTTTATACGCTTTGTCAAGGAACCGACATCACATTCGTGCCTTGCTGTTGGGGCCAGATTCGTCAACCGCTCACCGGCGGGTAACGATGAAAAGTACCGCCAAACCTACTGATACCGCGATTCATCAACATGCGGTGTGGTAAATTTGGGGTCAAATTCTCTGTATCGATTACTACGTAAGCCGGTATGGTGAATCAGCGGAGAGATGATACCTGTGGTATCGTTAGTGAATCCGACGCCTCGTGTCAGAATCTGCTTTGCTTTGAATGTTTTATCGGTGTGCTTGTGTTTTGAATGTTATCATAACTGTTGAGCTATGCACAGCAGATGCTGTTGCTTTGTGTGTTTATTACTGATTTTAAGTTGTATCAGCCAGGTTAAAATAAAGTTCTAATGTCGGTAATCTTTTGCAGGTTAGATTCTAACCACGACATGGCAGTTCCAGACGTCAGTTTTGCTTTAATGGCCCACACTGAAGTGATACGTTTTTTTTGGAATTTTTAACCTACCCAATGCCGCAGGAAATTTGAAAGCCATTACGGCTTTTCAGACAATTCATTACAATCCTCAATAGGTCACATTAGAAACTGTCACGGGAAGTTCATTGACCACTCTAGTAAGGAAAAATTAGTACGACTTTCTTAAAATCTTTTTAATTCATTCAGCGAACCTACTTCGAATTTCATAAAATGTTCAATTTTCGTAGTGAAAGTAACAGTTTAAAGTTTTTAGGCGGCAGGTGGCCAGCAATGTTTGCGTGCTAAAAAAAGACTGAATCATTCACTCGCAGAGAACGTCGAGTTTTCGCTATAATTGCCGGCAAAAATTCTAATTGCGTGGAATTATGCGCTTGTTAATGACACAGTAAAGCTTTCGTAGAAGGCAGATTTATATTCACCTTGCCCTTTCACCGACGTATGTGGCACGATCTCTAAAGGCCGGTGGCACGTAAAACACCCTAGTGCCATCGATTGGGTCAGGCTTTCGCGATGGGGCGCGCTCGCGGAACGTGTAGAGCCGACGACGTGGCATCGTTCGATGGCTTAGCAGCTTCGAGGGGACTGAAAGGGATTACACTACTTCTTGGTGAGGTGGTTATGAGCACACGACTCCGTAGTAGTGGACCGAGTAACGCGCGCGACGTGCGGGCAACGGATAATGTAGCATCGTATAGCATGTAGCATGTGATGTAAATAATTAGCTTTGATGATGTACGTGTACATGTACATTGATACATGTGGCGTAATTTGCCTTGATTTTTTGAAGCATTCGATAGGATAGACCATTATAGACTTATGCAAAAACCTGAACACATGAAGTTCCAATCCTTAGTGTGGAAATGGATACATTTTCCTTTCATAAGCTAGTTTCAGGTCAAGGTAGAAGGTACTTTTTCAGTCTGTAAGTCACGAAGAGGAGAGTTTCCCAGGAAGGGTCCTTTCTGCTGTTCTGTTCGCTATATACGCAGTTGAGCTGCCGTTGATGTTTGAGGAAAGCGGTGTTGTTTGTAAGCAGTTCGCAGACGATGTCAAGATTTAGAGGAAAATTAAAATCATATAACGAGGTGGAGAGAGCACATCGTGCATTGGTAAAGATTGAAGAGTGGTCAAATATCTGGAAGTTACCTCTTGTCCCTGAGAAAACTGTACACATGAGATTAGGGGTGTCGGAATGCTCTGCTCGGTACTCGTAGGGAGGACAAACGTTGAATACAGTGGTAAAGGTAAAGGATTTGGGATTTCATTACAACAATGAGCCACTTCTCTGAACACTGCGAGGTAACTGCTTAAACCCGACATTTTAGACCAAACTCATAAAATAACAATGCCGAAATGAATGCGATTCTTTTTGAAAATGGTACCCTAAGAGGGCTGTATAAGCAAAACTGACAGTGTGACACATACACTCAGTAAGCAACTGAATTTCATAGTTGCTTTCATAAGTTTCAGGAATCGTAAGAGCGGTTTCAAAGTGTATTTCTTTAGCAATTACCGTGCCCAGTTTCGGAACAGCTGTTGCAAAGTGCTTTTCCTTAGCGTTTACCATGAAATACGGCGTGTCGTGAATGCAAAATAGTCGCGCGCTTAATTTCGGATTACGTTATGTAGCACTTTTCTCCGTAATCTAAATTCCTGTTCCCCTCGAAGCTGCTAAGCCATCGGACGATACCGGCCGGCTTTACTGCACGGTGCGTGAGCGCGCCTCATCGCGAAAGCCTGACCCAAACGACTGCACGGGGAGTATTTTTACGGTTAGGCCCCGTTTATACTACCGGCGCAGAGCGACGCTACGTCATGTGCAGTGGCCAATTTATCTATCGCGTCGCTCGATCAATGTGGCCACAATACGTAGTGTCGCGTCGCTCGGCGACGAATTACAGTCTCCTTCCGTTATATGCCTCCGCATAAGAAGCGACTCCCGATATAACATAGAATTTCTCCGGTCCTGGCAGCTTACCTTTACGCCAATACAAGTCAGCTCCGCTTAAGACGCGTCGGATACAACGCTACTTCCGTTATATCGCGGTTTTGGGAGGAACTCTGCGTTCAAAATGACTCCCGTTATAACGCGATCCGTGCTCAGTTCCGGTCCCACTCAGAAAATGAAGAGGGGCAGGATGCTGACTGCATCTGAGATCAGACCTACACTTCAATACACTTCTACTGCCTCGTTCGCAGTCGCGACCAGCACCTGTGCAACAATGAATTAGATGCATGTAGACGTTTTTCATGCGTGCGCAGCTCACAAGTATTCATAGTCAGCAATATGTCGAGTACAGTGTGAGACTCCCGGTAGCCGTTAGGTTATACTTCGGGCACGCTGCTGTCGCCGAAGTATAGCATAGACCTTAGTCAACAACAGGAATTGCCATTACGTGGGACGGATGCCTTTTGCGTTGCGTTGTGCTAGGGAGCCGCCATTACTGGGTAAGGCGCCTTTTATACTTGCGCCGCCCCGCGGCGCGGCGTGATGGTCGGCATGGCTATCGATTTTTCGCGCCGCGTGGCGGCGCCGCATCGCTTCTATACTCCGCCGCCGCAAAACACCACACTTGACGGAATTTTGGGTTACGGTATTCGGCGAATCGCGTCGCTGAGGGGAAGGGCGCGGCGCGGCGCGATCAGCCGCGGCAGACTCGGTGTAGGGTGGGAGATTTCACCTTTTCGACCAAAGTTCTCCTATTGGGAAGGAGCAGGAGGTATTTGGGGAGCTGATCACGAATCTGGCATCGTTTTCTGAAGTTACAGGCGATTACTAGGTTTGGATGATTAGGGAGTTTGGGCGAAATCGGTGACTATGACCTTAACCTGCACCTTCTGTAACCTAGGAAGAGAATGGAGATCTGTATACATTCACGAAGCTTCGTATACAACGCTAAAGATATGCTTAGTGCACAGTGACCCCAGAATGGTCATATGAGAAAGAATTTTGAGTGGTTATCGACGATGAGTACCTTCCAGCAGTTTTACTTTTGGACCCGCCCATATAGCAAAATAAGGGGTAGTTTAGTGCCGTTTGCATTGCAGGGGATTCGACTCAATACCACACTCACCAGTTTCAACAGTAGCCGTAGGTGACGACTTCGACTCCAGGCTTAAGAGAGGATTCGTCGCTCCCATAGGAATCCCACGACAAACATTGACAAGATGCATTGCGCTGATCAGCCAGACGAATCCTTTCTGTCTGTTTCGCTCCGTCAATGACTCATGGACCGTTTTCGGAGCACGGGCCGTAGTGCGCAGAAGATTGTGGCCGCGCGTCGCTGACGCTCCCCTTTCTAACTGCAATCGCGCAGCGGCGCGTCAAATTCGGGCGCGGCGCGACTGGCCGCGCCGCTCCCCAAATTGACGCGCCGCGCCGCGGCGGGAGTATAAAAGGCGCCACAGCAGTGGTAGATTGGTTGGTTATGATTACAAGCAATGTTTCGTGCACCTGGTATATCGCTTGCTTTACGTGCATGATTGAGATTTTATGCCTCCTGTTCCACAACACATGACTTCAAGCATTATCATGCTTCAAAGATAAGCTGGCACAAAGTAAGTCTTTGGTGACAGTATTTGACCATTTCCTGCGTCCACGGTGGGTGATCGTGCTTCCTCCGCTTCCTTGTCAAATGGGTTCTTTCATCATTTCATGTGGCAAGGACTCCATCCCGACCCACCGCGGCTGATTATACTTGAGACTAGAGAAAATGGGAGGTTACAAAGACACTGAAGTGTGTTATCGCCGCCTCCTGATCTAAATCTGTGGCTGATCTGTCCACACGCAGTAATACTCTGCTGAAGGAAGACGGACAATAAAGGAGATCTGGTGGACCACTTGTACACCCTCAGTACTTGGAGTCATCCTATCTATTCCCGTAGAAGGTATCAGCTTCGGCACGTGACATACAGGAAGTTCTACTCTTTTGGAACACTCTCCTCTCCCTGAAATACAGTCTCCTTGCACTGCAAGTCTCCGCAACGGTCGAAGGTTCCCACAGAGACACAGGCGACGAGCGTGCTCACTCATCCGAGCGCTGAGTCGGCTCGTTCGGTCAGAGCGCAGCAGAAGTGTCCCTTTCCCTGCGCTTTCGCCATCCCGCTGCTTTGGTTGAGCATTGCCCGTAGACGGTGGTTTTACGTGCCACCCTAAAGGCCTCCGCACACTTTTGCGGCAAAGCGGCAGGCCTATCCATAAGCATCAAGCTATCCTTAGGCCCTGTTATACTCCCGCGGGAGCTTCCGCGGGACGTCCGCGGACGGACGGTGCACCGTGGACGGTCGTCGTCGTCCCGCGGCGGCTCGGAGCGCGTTTTCCGCGCCGAACTCGGTGGGACTACAGCCTTCCGCGGTGCAGTGCGCCGCGGACGGCTGCATTCCCGCGGGCGGGAAGTATAACACCCCTCTCGTCGTCTGTCGGCGGCGATCCGCGGACGGCGGGCGTGGCGGGCCGCGACGAGTGGCCCGGCGCGGGGTCCCGACGCGATTTCCGCCCATCCGCGGAAGCCCCACGGGAGTATAACAAGGGCCTTAAGCATAGGGCGTAGACGCAGAGGTTGCCGGCGTGCCCGCCCGCTAGTACACATTGCAGCACGATTTTGAGCGGCAATGACAATAATGGTTCGCATCATTATTGCTGTCGTCGGCGTTCGGTCTGCGCTCTAGCCGATCGCGGTGCGGAAATGAAAGTTTTATAAAATTTCAAACAGTGTGTCCACTTATAAGGGCAGTTGAACTAAAAGTGCAGACGCAGATAGAACTAACACTAAATTTTGGACACAAATTTGCTCCAGCCGTCTTGTGGTTTCTTATAGTATTTTAAGTATAGTATTGTATTTTAGTAGTTCAGTAGTTCTTTCTACAGTATTGTAACAGTATTTTATTCTGGAAGACACTCATTTGAACTTGGGATCGCTCAGTTTGATTTCAAAAGCGTCAATGTTGCTTAGAAGTGTCCAGTTTAATTGGGGACGTGTCCAATTTGTCATGTCCTATTAACTTACCCTACAAACGATGTTTCAAATTTTATTTTCCCCATGACTGTGCAGCTGTTGCACTAATGAATCCCAGTTTTATTTTGCTACAGATTCTTTTAGAGATCTTCGAAGTCATAAAGATTACCTTTATTTCGACTTCACCACGCTTCGTCGTGATGAATTCTGGATAGTCGTTGTCAAGGAGATCTTTGGATTGCTGTGATAGTTGAATCTTTCCTGGTTCTCCACTTGACTCCATTCGAGAAGCCATATTCACCTGAGAGTAGTCGATTTGCAATTTGACGGAACCTTCATACCTGTCGTGCAGAAGCACCTTCGTTTGCACGCCTAAAAAAACTACTGCTATCATTTCCTAAACTCATGTGATAAGGGTTTTTGGACGTTGTATGTAGGTTGACTTGGGAAAGCATGTTGAAACGAAAGGGGACCAACAAGGACTTCCCCCATCTACCAAACTGCTTACCAAACGGTTGTCCTTCTTGGAAAGTGTGCAAAATGCCAGAAGATCTTGTCGGGTTTGAACAACTACATCAAGCGGTCGGCTGCTGTGAAAAGTGTGGTTGAATAGCATAGCCACTT
Source organism: Heligmosomoides polygyrus bakeri (assembly GCA_947359475.1). Classification (NCBI taxonomy): domain Eukaryota; kingdom Metazoa; phylum Nematoda; class Chromadorea; order Rhabditida; family Heligmosomidae; genus Heligmosomoides; species Heligmosomoides polygyrus. The sequence continues at coordinate 64,339,239 of OX375866.1, read as the reverse complement.
TTCAGAATTTTATTGGATCTGGTGAGGTCTTTGCTATTCTTATGGTGGTTCCCCATTCTTATGATAGAGCAAACTTGTGGAGCGTGGAAGCGTTTATATCAGAAATTGTGAGCTATTTTATAGTAGAGTAAGGTAATCCACGCCGAACAGTGTGACGTGGCGCCCACTCAATAGGAAACAGCTTTCAAGGAATCCTGATGCTTGCAGCGCTAGTCCTATAAGAGCGCACTCGTTAGATTTCCAGGTTCTTCTCTTCACTCGTTTCTGTCCTGTGCCAGAGCGCTGCAATGGATCCTCTCCGCTCGAGGGAAGGAAGAGCGTCATATCGTCCATCCAGAACTTTCATGAGAAAGTCCGACCAACGCATACATGGGTGTCCTGGTGTTCTCTCAACATCCCGCTGAATCCAGTCGGTGACGGTTCTCATCTAGCTCGTTTCAGCGAAAAGCATCACACGGCCGACCCAACTAATTTTCGACAACGCGCTCATGCGACAGCGTCTCTGATCTTTCTACGTCGACGAAGCTTCGAACTCTGCAGGCCTTCTCTCACCTGCGCGAGTCGTCTGTCCGAGCATCCTTCCCTCAATTCCTCGTTGAGCGACGTTAAACGCACGTTCATTCTGCTTTCTTAGAGTCCCTCTGCCGCGCACGTTAGTGCAGGAAGACAGTGGTGTCGAATAGTGCGCGTGCGCATGGAGCCAGACTTTTTTGTCGCCTTGACGACCTCTATGACGCTCTTGAAAGCTCCCTTAGCTGCTTGTTTCCTCCGGCACTAGGTTCTTCGCGACCTATTTATGCAAATGCAGCTGGAGCATTTGGAGTTATTTGTCTCATTGAGTGAGAAAGAGGCTTCAGGAACTTGTTCGTTTCTCACGAATATCGTCTTCAAAAGATTCAGATGCAGACTTATGACTTACTTATGACTCCCACATACACGATCGCAGTCTGCCAGTATTCGTTCCGCCTGGCTAATAATGCTCAGTGTTATGAGCACGATTTCGTCAGCGAAGTGAAGATGATGCAGTTTCCGGCCGTCGACCTTCACTTCCATGTCTTCCCATTTTACTTGGCGCATGACGTTTTCGAGGGTGGCGCGGAAGAGCTTCGGGGATATGGTATCCCCCTGCCGAACCCCTCTCTTCACGTCGATGACGACGTCGTTGTAGAGTGGTGAAATCTTAGTCGTGAATCCCCTGAAGAGCTCTCGAAATACTCTGATTGAGTCCTATCCGAAATCTTGCTTGTTCGCATGGCTGTCCTTCGTCCAGCGTTTGGCAGATCCTTTTCAGAATGACTTGCGAACAGCTTGTAGACGACGGACAGCAGACAGATCGGACGATAGTTGTCATTGCCGTGCACCTCTCGTGCTGGTCTTCCACTGTGATAGAGCATTGCACTCCGACAAGTGGCGCGTGAAAAGCCGCGCCAGGGTGTTGATGAGCGATGGCGGAAGGTTTTTCATGTGTTCGGATCTGATCCTGTCGAGACCGGGTGCTGTACGCTTCCTCACCGACAAGATGACGTGTCGGATCTCGGAAGGGAGAACAAAGGGAGGACGCATCCATCCTGTGAAAGATGACTTGAAGACGGTGGACATGGCTATCAAAGAGGTCGGAGTAGAAATCGTGAATGACGTTCTACCTGGGGCCCGATTCATCAACGGCTAAAAAAAAAAACTCCTACCTTATCTCTACCTGACTCTTATCTTATCGCCACCTCTTATACACCGCATACTCACAGTTTTAATTGCTGATGAATCCGGCCCCTGGAAGAGGTGACGGTTCCATCAGGGCATCAGAGAGCGTCATCTTGAAGTTGACGATGTTCCGGTGGGCACTGAGGATGCTCGATGCTGCCTTTGCAGCTTCAGCCAACACTTCTCTCCTTCCTCTCTGCATAGCTTCGCAGGCTTGGCCATCAGTTGGTAGTTGCTTGTACTGCTACACGCTGGCGTATCAGCTGAACATTTTCCAGACACAGACGTATCCTGGGGACGGATTCATCAACGATTTACGTAAATTTAACGGAGAATTGTAAGCTTATCAAGCGATATGGTGAGCGATAAGCCGCGTTATCTGAGCTTTTAACGCGGCTTGTCGCTCACCATGTCGCTTGATAAACTTACAGTTCTCCGTTAAAGTTACGTAAGTCGTTGATGAATCCGGCCCCTGGTGGTCTTCAAACTCTCGGCTTCTTTGGAGCTGTCGAGAAGGTGGAGCCCGAAGCGTATTCCTCGTCAATCTGTCCATTACGGCATCTTCCCAAAAGCCGACAAGAAAGTTGTAAGGGTCCAAATTGATAATCTTCTTGGAACTCCTCTTCTTACTTTCGCGGGCTTTTCCCCTTGACGCGAAAACCGAACCCCGCGCGAAGGAGGCGGTGGTCCGATCCCGTGTAGAACTCAAGGACCACGGAGACTTCGGTGAGGCGAAACTTGTGATTGAAGATGGTGTGGTCGATCTCGTTGTGGATCTGGCCACCAGGAGATTCCCAGGACCATCGTAGGGCGTAAGGCTTCTGGGACTGCGAGTTTCCATTGCAGTTCTTGATCGACATGATGAACTCAAAGATCTCTCACTTTGTTCATTCACTCCAGACCTGAGCCCCGATGGGAACTTCTTCAGACGACCTTCGCCGTCCGATTATGGCGTTGAAGTCACCGATGAGATGTATGTATAAGGTGTGATCTTCCTTATAGAATGTTTCCAGCTCCGTGCAGAAGCTTCGACTTGTTGATGCAAGCGTACGAGCGTTGTAAATACAGATGGTCATCCTAATCCCTCTCAAATCGCGTAGCCTGGTTAGGCTATGAAATTTTGGCAGTCTCCACGTACTCGTCCTACAGAGATGGAGGACTTCTCCTGGCAGCAAGCCAGATTGCTCGAAGGAGCAGCCGAGACCTTCTCAGCACTCCCTGTGGCATCATGGGGTGCCCAGTGAAGGGAGAGAGAGAGAGAGAGAGAGAGAGAGAGAGAGAGAGAGAGAACCGGTGAAGGATAGAGGGACCAGTGAAGAGGGGACCAGTAAACCGAGGTCCAGTGAAGGTGAGAGCAGTAGTAAGGACCGACGAAGAACGGGGGGACCAGTGAAGGGTGAACCGAAAAAGGGTGACAATGAAGGGGAACCTCTGAAAATGGACCAGTAAAAGAGGGACCAGTGAGGGTGAGACCGGTGAACGAGGGAGGGGGGTCCAGCGAAGGTGGGGGACCTGCAAAGGGTTCACCTATAAAGGGGAACCAGTGAAGGTGGGATCAGTAATGGAGAGCGGTGAAGGGGGTGGGGTCCAGTGAAGGGGACCAATAAATGGGATACCAATGAAGAACCAGTCAAGGGGGATCAGTAAGGGAGCCAATAAAGGGAACAAAAGTTAAGGGGGTTGAATAAAGGGTCCAGTAATAGAACCACTAAAAGGGGACCATAATTAATAAATAGAACTGGTGGCGATGTCCGTTCCTCCACGTGGTGCCACTGGAAACTGCTCGCTCTGCGAGCTAAGCTAATCACGGACATTCGAATGCAGGCGACAGGCCCTTGTGACAGGCCGGCCTACGAAGACCCATGTCACATCACATGGTGTATGATAAGTCAAGTTTCTCGAGATAGTGCTACGGCGTCCGCGGGAGCCGACGCGCACTCGCAAAGCCCGGCGAGTGTGGAAAGTATGCGAGGGTCCCTGATGCGAGAACGGCATCGGGAGGGGGGGGGGCAACTGAGTTAGTCCGAAAGTCCCGTAACGTAAGCAGGACCCGCGTGGCTACGCTGAATGTGGGTACGTTGACGGGCCGCTCGTGCGAGTTGGTTGAAGCACTGGAGCGAAGAAGAGTTGATTTCTGTGCGGTGCAGGAGACGAGGTGGTCCTGCCGCAAGTCAAGGGACATAGGAAGTGGCTTCAAGGCCGTTCTATGTGGAAGTCCCAGGACCACCAGCGGTGTAGGAATAATCGTCTCCGAACGATTTCGTGACTCGATTGTAAGCGTCGAGCGCTTTGACGATCGATTGATGAAGATCGTTGTCGCCGCTAAGGAGCGACTCTATCACTTCTTCTCTGCGTATGCTCCGCAGACTGGCTGCTCCGATCAAGCCAAGGATGAGTTTTGGAACCTGCTGGATGAGAAGACAGCAGAGGTACCGTCGAAAGATTTAATGGGCACGTAGGTGCTGCGAAGGACGGGTACAGCTGTGATGGTGGTTTCGGATACGGGTCTCGTAACCCCGATGGTGAGCGTATTCTTGAGTATGCGGAATCGCATAGCCTCACCATTGTGAACACCGTTTTCCGAAAACGCGACTCCCACCTTATCTCATATTATAGTGGGAGCTCCAAGTCCCAGATAGACTTTGTGCTTGTGAAGGATCGTGACCGAAATCTCGTCACAGACGCGAAGATCGTGCCGTATGAAACGGTCGCCCTCAGCATCGTCCGCTGATCTGTACTTTGAAGATCGCCTCTCCGAGGCTGAAGCAGGTCGAGCGATGCGGTGCTGCAAGAATCAAGTTGTGGCGAATGAAAGAGGAGGAAGCAGCTGTGATTTCTCGCGTGCGGTTACCGACAGTTACGACTGTCGATGAAACTTGGAAGAAAGCAACCGACGCGATACGCCAGGCTGCAAGGTTGGAACTCGGCACTACGAAACCTGGACGACGCAAAGTCGACAAGCAGGCATGGCTGTGGACAGACGATGTGAAAGCGAAGGTTCGAGAGAAGAAGTCGCTGTATCATGTGTTTCTCGGCGACAGAACAGCCGACAACTGGCAGGAGTATCAGAAGGCGAAGAAGGCTGCAAAGAAAGCCGTGGCTGTTGCGAAAGCCACTCATTATGGTGATGTCTACCGAAAGCTAGAGTCGCGCGATGGTAAGCGGTATTTGTACCGACTTGCTAAGACCCGCCATCGCCAAACCGAGGATATTGAAAAGTTTGTTGGCATCAATGATGAGAGCGGCCATCTTCTGACAGACCGCAAAAAGGCGCTGAAGCGATGGCGTGATTACTTTCAGGAAACTTCCACTATGGAATTTCCTCATTCGGCCATCCCTTCTGTGGCTTCTGTTCACGGTCCCGTTCGCAAGATCACCGTGGAGGAAACAGAAGCGGCTCTAAAGAAGATGAAGCCCGGTAAGGCGACAGGGCCGGATGATCTGGCAGCCGATGTTTGGAAGTCGAAGCTCTGGTATCCTGCTGAGTGGTTGGCTGAGTTCTTCAACCAGGTAGTAAAGGAGAAGAAAGTACCGGAGTGTTGGCACAACAGTACGACGATTTCGATTTGGAAGAAGAAGGGCAGTCCTGCGGACTGCTTCAATTACCGTCCGATTCGCTTGCTTTCGCACAGCATGAAGATCTTCGAGCGAATCCTCGATAGACGAATCCGTGAAATCGTCAAGCTCTCCGACAACCAGTGCGGCTTTGTGTCTGGTTGTGGGACCATTGATGCTATACACGCCGCCCGCCTCCTGATGGAGAAGCATCGCGAGAGACAGAAGCCGGTGCATATCGCCTTTCTCGACTTGGAGAAGGCCTTCGACCGCGTACCGCGTGAGCTTATATGGTACGCCTTGCGACGACACAACGTACCTGAGGAACTTATAGAGTGGGTGCGGATGCTCTACTCTTGCCCAAAGAGTAGAGTGCAAGCTGCAGCTGGAACCTCAATGGAGTTTCCCATCTCTGTTGGGGTGCACCAGGGTTCTGCGCTTTCTCCACTCCTCTTTGTTGTCGTCATGGATGCCATTACGCGAGATCTTCAGCAGCCTGTTCCATGGACGCTGCTTTATGCTGATGACGTGATGCTCGCTTGCGAAGAGAAAGACGATCTCGAGCGGCAGGTGCAAGCTTGGTGCGACCGTCTGGCGAGGTTCGGACTCAAATTGAACGTCAAGAAGACCGAGTACCTAACGACTGACGTGAACGAGTCCGGCTCCATTAAGATTAACGGTACTGAACTTGCACGCACTTCGGTGTTTAAATAACTGGGATCAGCAATAGAGTCTGACGGCGGTCTGATGGTTGAAGTGAACTCACGCGTGAGTGCAGCTTGGTCCAAGTGGCGTTCGCTGACTGGCGTGCTCTGCGATAGGAGGATACCAGAGCACCTGAAGTCGAAGATTTACAGAGCCGTCGTGCGCCCGGTAGCGATGTACGGCGCCGAGTGTTGGCCTGCGACTAAGGAAGTTGAAACACGCCTCAGCGTCATGGAGACGAAGATGCTGCGCTGGACGGCTGGAGTCACGCGCATGGACCGCATCAGAAATGATGCTATTCGGCAGAAGTTCGGTGTCGCGCCGATAGCGGACAAGATGCGCGAAGCTCGCTTGCGTTGGTACGGCCACGTTCTGCGTGGGAAAGAAGACAGCGTCCGCAAGATTGGCCTTGAGTTGGAAGTATAAGGTTGGAAAAAAAGTCTCTTCACACTTCGAAATTTTTTTTACCCTTCCCCTTGTAAACGCACTAGCCAATGTTGATTGCTGATTTCGTAATCCTATCACACTTGTCTACCGTTCGCACACGGACACAGGTTAAGACTCTTCTTGTAATTCGTTATCCATCCAATCTTCCGGACTCAATGCCAGATCTACCTCATGGCCATTTTCAGCACGGCATTCTTCATGAATTCATTAAAGAATCCACAGCACTTCAGGCAGCAGACCAAATTAACCATATATATGGCATGGGATCTGCTACTCATCGCGCCTGTTACGGGTGGTTCGGAAAGTCTTTAAAGGGAGATTATTCACTGAGGGCAAAGCATGGTCAGGAAGGCCAACTGAATTGGACGATACAGAACTACTCCATCTTCTTCGTACCGATAGTAGGCAGACGACACGTCAGCTGGTAGAGAAGCTCGAAGTGTCTCATAGAATAGTAGGAATCCATCTGAAGAATCTTGGCTTTCATGGAAATTTGGAGCTTGGATTCCACATGCCCTGTCAGACACTCAGAAAGGTCGACGGCTCTCCATCGCTGCTTCTCTTCTGTCCAGATAAGGAAGAAAATCGTTTCTTCCGCGGATTGTGACAAGCGAAGAGTCCTGGGTTCTGTGTGCCAACTTCGACGAAAAGGCAATGGGTACAAAAAGGAGAGAGCCCTAAGTCTGATCTCAAGCCCAATGTTCACGAAAGGAAGATTCTCTTCAGTGTTTGGTGGGATATCAGAGAAGTGATTTATCGGCAAACTCTCAGAAGTGGAGAGACACTTACTGCTGTCACATACTGCGGCCAGCTCCACAAAGTCGTCGCAACTCTCTAAGAAAACAGGCTGGAGAAGTCGAAGGTGATGATCCTGCATGACGATGCAAAACTACATGTTGCAAGACTCACAAGAGAAATAATAAGGGAGCTAGGCTGGGAGGTAATGCCACATCCACCGTATAGCACTGACCTCGCCCCTACCCACTACCATTTCTTCCGTGCTCTCAAGCAAGAAATTGGAAAGAAATATTTTGAAGCAGATGAAGACCTCAAAAATTGGATTCAGCAATGGTTCGACTCCAGAACTGCGGTCTTTTAGGCGAGAGGAACTGGAAAATTACCCAGTCTTTGGAGAAGTGTAGCGGAACAAAATAGAGTTTATCTCAATTGATTTGACTTTGTAGTTGTGAAGTAATAAATCTTTGAATAAAATGAAAAGACTTTTTTTCCAACCTAATATCTGGAAAGCGGCCTAGAGGACGCCCGAAGCAGCGTTGGTCCGATACGTTACACACGGACACGGACATGAAAATAGCTGGTGTCCACCCTGATCAAGCGCAGGATCGGGAAAGGTGGCGTCGTAACACCAGAAGAGCGGACTCCGCGACGATGCGGGACAAACGCTGAAGAATAAGAAGAAGAATTAATAAATAGAACTCAGAGAATGGGAATCTCCAGAGAATCGCGTACGTGCAATAGAGGGTGAGGCACCATAGGAGCAGTTTTGAAGATTTTGCCCTACCGTATTCTGCTATATCATTCTATATAGCAAAACCAGTTCTTTTTTACTGTAAAGAATGAGAGAAGGCCTAAAGAAGACAAGAAGACGTTCGGGGTATTCCATTCTCCGAGTTTGGGACGAAGCCCCCAACCAGACGTTTGGCGGCCGGCAGGCCATTGAACATCTGGTTGAAGAATGCTGAAAAACATCTCTTACTGCTTCCAAGTGGCTCGCACCGGTAATGAAGAGTTTCCGGACAAGATAAATCTGAAATACTCATTAGTATTTGAACCCTTCTTTGAATTTTTCCACGAATTATGAAATTTTGAAGGAAATCAATTCATTTCAGTGAAGTGATTTTGACCGAAAATTCGCCGATAATCATGCAAGAGTAAACTTATAATCAATGTCCATCCACACGAACATGAAAACGCCATCTTTAAGGCGTGCATCAGATTTTAATACTCCGATGCGAAAAATTTGGTCAGTCGTATGGCCAGCAACTTCTTTTCTTGATACTTCGTCAAAAGCCTGTGGCATCTAGTGATTATCAGATTACTTTTATCATCTAGCTGTTGCTGATTTCTTGTAAGAACGGGTAATTTCGCACAAGTGTACTAATACTTTTGATACGTTCGAAATGCGTTATCACTAGAGTTTAAGAAACGCTAAAACTCCAGGCATTCTCAATACGTATGTGATAACATTCCCCATACCGGAGTTGCTCTGTTTGGCAAGTGCGACTGTTTCGACGAAGGAGTTAGAAAGTTAGGGAGAAGTTTGGAGCTGGCCAATCTCAGTGTGGACCTATAATTACGATAGGCACCGCAGAAGTAGGAGGGGTTGCGCACTAGCGCTGATCAAGGCGACATTCACCATTTTCACTTACTACTCACTTGTGGCTCACTTGTTCGAATGAACGCATATGATGGTTTCTCACTCGGGCAGCTTCTTTCTTACTCGAGCAAAAGTGTAGTGAGAGGGGGTGGGAGGGAATATGTAGGTGTAGAGGACAAATAGACTTCGGTCCATGTGAGGAACGAGAGCCGCTCAAAGCACAGCCGGCTCAAGCTTGAACATCTGATCATTGGACCCCTTTCACTATTCTTCCACTAGTCATCGAAGTGATTCCAGCCCTTGTATCTCTGCTACCAGATTGCTCCAAGTGCTACTAAAGTCCAAGTTCGTATCCCATCTTACTGAGTTGCCCAGTCCCACCCTATAGAGTATGGAGTTCTTCAAGTACTTTTTAGCTCTGACCACATTTAGGCGACCACTAGTTCCCACGGAGTTCATAAAACAAGATGCTGCTGTTCCTAGGGGACAGAGACCAGTTGTGGTGTGACGGAAACTTCACTGGAATTTTTTCTGCCGTTCAAACACTCGTCCCAAAATAAGTGTCGTCAAGTCGGCAGTGAACTGCAGTACTGAAGTTGACCAGTATTCTCAATTCTAAAGATCTTATTTAACAACTACTCCGATGCTTTACGTAGAACCCATACATAGTCCATTATGTAGATTGCGCTCCATGTCTATTCCAAACAAACGACTGAACTCCCAAGGGCTTTGATGCTTTCTATTGCCCTTTTCCGCGGAAATGAATTTTCTCGCAATTTTCTTTCGTACGAACAGAAATACTCACGTTGCTGCTCCACTCTCTTCACCAAGCCGTCTAATGCTTTCGACGGAGGGGCTCTCTACCAGCTCTGTTTTTTAACTCCCGTGTGGCAAGCCAAATTTCGCTCCACTTACCGTGTCACCGAAGAGGCAGTATCTTGGTGCGTTCAAGCCAACGACTGCTGCTGCGACTGGCCCGCTGTGGAACCCAATCCGGATCACCAGCTGCTCGGACTTGCGGTGCGGTATGCGATATGCGTCGAGAAACTGAAACCGACGCAGACCTTTCCAACCTTGCGCCTATGCCAGCAGAAGCAGAACCCTGATCGGGCTGCATACCTCCATGATGTCGAGAGCAATTTCTGCAATGTTGCTGATGTGACGTCTACCGTTTTCCTCAGGTATTCCGGATACGACCATGTATGCGTCCCCGATTGTTTCAACCTAAGCAAGATTGAAATTCGCAATAAAGTTCAACATGTTATTTTCTTCAAAAGGCCCCTCTAAGACTTACTTAAGGGATCCAAGTACTAAAAATTCAGGTTGTCCAATAATTTCATTCTGCATGAGTGGAGGTGTAAAGCTTTGATGTGAAGTGAAAACGAAATGAATACTGTTGTGAAATTCCTCGAACATCGAGAAAGAGGTATGAAGGCGACCACCACTACCTCGATATGAGTCGCTAGCAGTAGCCTTGAGCTACTCCTTGATGTCTTGCAGGTCACGCATGTTGCGGATGATCCAATGAGCATGAATGCTGGAATTATCCAACCTTTGAGAGGAGCAGGTCTTCTATATAACCAATTCTACGCTCAACAACGTGGGATTTGAATTAGCCTACGACGCGATAGCCGTATAAGTAAGTATAGCATGTCTGCCACCTAAGCGCGCTGCTGAAACCTGCCTATTCTTCTATGTTCCCGTACGAAAAAAGTCTCCTGAGAGTTCCTTCTGAATCCGAACTCTAATCTGAATCTGCGAAATAGATTGTATGCACAGAAAAGGTAATGACCAAACTATCTTGTCAATTCCTCCGATGGAAGTATCAGGTGTAAGTCTTCGCATTGGCCTAGGATTATTATCGTTTTTCTTTACCACTACATCACGATGAGGTGCATTGAGAGCTGGTATTTAAACCTGGACTGCAATACATCCAATTCTTCCCTTTCCTCTTCAACGTTTGTTCCGCTTCGTAGCGGGGTCCGCTTCTGTGGTGTCATGACGCCACCTTTCCCGATCCAGCGCTAGATCAGGGTGGACACCAGCGGCATTCAAGTCCACATGTAACGTGTCAGAACTGCGATGCTTCGGACACACTTTAAGCCGCTTTCCAGACATTTTCAACCTAAGGCGTATCTTGCGTAACACTTATGGCAGACTTCTCGTCATGGAGTCGCAGATAAGCGCCCATGGAGAAGGATGAAGGGGTGAGCCGACAGTTCTGGCGGAATGCGAGATCACGTACCATCGTAAGCGAGCATCGCGCACCTTGACAGCTATCGGTGCGACACCGAACTTCTGCCGAATGATATCGTTTCGGATTCGCTCCATTACTCAAGCCGTCCAGCGCAGCATCTTCGTCTCCATGACGCTGAGGCGCGTTTCAGCTTCCTTAGACGCAGGCCAACACTCAGCGCCGCACATTGCTACTGACCGGACGACGGTTCTATAGATTTTTGACTTCAAGCGCTCTGGTAGCTTCCTATCGCAGAGCACGCGAGTCCACGACCGCCACTTGGACCAAGCTGCACTCACACGTAAGGTAATTTCAACCATAAAACGAACGTTACGTCATCGACACAAACATCGTCCTGAGGAATGGCTTCCCGTGGAATGCCGTCCATCACGACAACAAAAAGGGATGGGGAAAGCGCAAGACCTGCTGCCCCCCAATAGAGATGGGAAACTCAATCGAGGTGCCTGCTGCAGTCTTAACTCGACTCCTTGGACAAGAGTAGAGAATTCGCACCCATTCAATCAGCTCTTCAGGAACATCATGATCTCGCAAGGCGTACCGTATCACTTCACGCAGTAAGCGGTCAAAGGCCGTGTTCAAGTCGAGGAAGGCGATATGCATTGGCTTCTATCTGAGTCTTGGTACTCTCACCATTGTATGAGAAGAGGTGGGAGTCGCGTTTTCGGAAGACGGTGCTAGAATATGCTCACCATTAGCGTGAAGTGACCTGTATCCGAAACCCCCGGAGTCCCAGGACAACCACTAATGGTTATAGGACTTCCACATAGAACGGTCTTGAAGACTCGTCCTATGTTTCCTGACCTGCAACAGGAATACCTGGTCTCCCACACTACCACACCCGTGCTTCAACCAACTCGCACGAGCGGCCCGTCTACGTACTCTTTTAGCGTTGCCGCGCGGGTCCTGCTTACGTATCGAGACTTTCGGACTAGCTCGTTTGGCTCCCAATGTCGTCCTCGCATCATAAACCCTTGCTTACTTTTCACAATCGTCGTGCTTTCCGAGTGCGCTCGGCTCCCGCGGACGCTGTAGCACCATCCCGAAAAACGTGAACTGACACACACCATGTGATGTGACATGGGTGTTTGTAGGCCGGTCTATCACAAAGGCCTGCACTCATTTGTTCGTGATAAACTTACGCAGCAACCGCGAGCAGCGTACATGGCAACACGTGGAGGAACGGACATCACCACCCACTACAATACATTCAATAAGTTATCCAATTTTTGTGTTCTTGAACGAAGCTCGTTGTCAACGGTTAACGATCTTGTGGGCCATAAGCCTTTCTTCAGGTCTAGAATCCGTTACTACAACATTTCCTAAAAACAACAATGAAATTGCTGGAACCAACAGGGGGGGGGGTGGGGCAAGGACGTGTACTGCACGAGTCAGAAATGAAAGGACTAGCGAGGGTGCGTATTTATAAGATGATCTACTATTATTGCAATCATTCGCGGCGATCACTCCGCTCACCGTACAGGGTCGTAAGCTTTATAGCCATCTTCATTTCCTCCCTATTGTTGATAAGTGATCTCCACTGCTTCTGTGATGTTCCTCTCCATCTTATCTGCCTTAGGGTACGATGCTTCGGGAGTAGATTGTCTGGGTAGCTTTGAGGACTACGCAGAGCTCTGAGACGTTCCTTCATTCTCTTTCGAAGATCTTGCTGTTTCGCCTATACAAAATTACCTACAGGTGGAGCAAACCACTTTGTACACTACACCCCTGATCCATATTGTTTCTGTCCTTCGCAGACTGTGCAGTTCATCCTTTCCCACTAATTCTCGTATGGACGAGATGTTATAAGTAACAGTCGTACAGAAGGAGGTGGTCGGAACTTTTGCAGCAGGATCTCTCTCACTTCCTTTTCAACTTTTCAAAAATTCGTCGTAGTCAAACAAGAGGACGGGAAAGCATATGATGAACGACGTTACGCTTCATATACATGGATGGCAGCTTCGACCATTTGTGATGATATTATGAGATGCCGGCACATATACCTCATACTGTTGACTTGACCTTACGATATTCTTATCTTCGTATTTAGAAATAGCGGCAAAAATCAGGAAATAGGTGAAGGAGATCCTGACGTCAACCTGATCGAAGGAAACGCTGAGTTCAACTGCCCTGGTGCCACAGTTACATGTGTCAATCCTCTACAGGATCTTATCAGATTCGCTGGAGAGGGACATCAAAGCATTGGAAATGAAACATTGTTGGCAGCCGATCAACAACAGGGAGGAAATGAAGATGGCTGTGAGCCTTATCACCCGCTGAGAATGAATACGACAGTAGATCATCTTATAAATAGTGCACCCTCTCTAACCCTCCGTTTCTGTCTGAATCGAGCAGATCACCTCCCTGACCTCCCTTACCCCTCTTGATTCCAGGTCCGTAGTTGCTTAATTTGTTGTTGATAGGAAATGTACTACTCCAAAGAAAGGCATTTGGCCCGAAACGTGGTCAATAAACGCTCACAGCGGGCTTCGTTCAAGAAAACAAAAAATGGACAACCAATAATAAAGCTCAGGGTATCAACAACGGCTCTACGAGGCTGATAAGTTTTAAAAACACCTCAGAAAGCGTGTTCTGCCTTTTCGCTACAAACCCTTTGTTGTAGCCACTTCCAAAATTTATTCAAGCCGCTAGAATTGCACTGTTGAATGCTATCCAACAAGTAGAAAATTATTTGAATTTTGGTTTTGAGATTCAATTTTCTCAAATTACCAGACAACCCTTGTTAGTGGCTTCTTATATAGGAGACTTTGCCAGTTTCAGTAATCAATGTTAATCCGTTTTTATTGTTAGGCTTAGGCTCATTACCTTTGCACTCGAGAGGAAGCTCGGTTATAAGCTAGGGTCTAAGCCACCCCGCCTTCCTTGGCGTTTTCCATTTCTTACTGCGGCTCTTGTAGCAATTCTATACAGAGACATCTATTATAAATTTTGTTCAAAAACGGGTCCAGGATCGATCCTCGGATACAGCATCAGATCCTTCATTGATGTTTTGATATTACAGGGTGCGCATTAATTATGGGCCTCAAATAATCGAAGTGTCATAGTAACGCAAACTATTCAAAACGGAGAAGAACACTTCGTAGTCATTACTAATGTCCTTGACAATCAAAAGTTACAGTCTTCATCCTCTTCTTGCGCGTATGCAGCTTCTCAGACGAGTTACGAAGGCGTCGCAGGTGGCACGCACATGGTCCTCATCGAGGTCATTCCACGCTTTGAGTGCAGTTTTGAGCGATTCCAAGTTGTTGTACCTTGCAGACCATATCTTGTGCTCCAAAACTGACGGGACCGAAAAGCCAAGTGGGTTCAGATCTGGTGAATTTGATGGCCATTCTTCATGAGCGATGAAATCTGCAAACACCACTGCTTGACGACACTCGACTTGTCTGCAGGAGCCGAGTCTTGCTGAAAGCACCATGGCTTGTCTCTAAAGTGAAAAATGGACCATGGCTTTGAAACATTCTCCAGGACCGACTTCAAGTACATTTACTTATTGATCTTCACTCCAGCATCGACGAGCACCAGTGGCGTCTCCCATCTGAGGTTATCGCACCCCATTCCATAACAGAGCTTGGATGTGCAGGCTTCCCAATGACTTTTCCTCCATAAATGACCTGCTTCTTATCTGCCGCGGGGATCCAAATGTTTTGTGGATACACAATAGGTTCTATTGTAAAAATTTTCTCGTCACTGGATGCGATGCTCCGGTGCGTGCCACCTGTGAAGTGCATCAAACGCCTCCTGCATCTCTTCATCCTCGCGTTCTTCATTTGGGGCGAGAGGAAATGTGCCGTCTGTTGTCGCTAAGGGCGAAGACCTAGCTTCCCTCTAACCATGTTTCTCACAGAGGTAGCGCTTATGCCTTCCTCTTTCGTCACATTCCTCATTGAGCGGCGAGGAATTTTTCTTACGAATCTTTTCATAGAGTCAGACGTTGCAGCAGGAACCTTTCCACCTCGTCCTCTCCTGACCGATGTATTTTCGAGCTCTTCGAACCGTTCGATCGTCTTTCGGACCCATCGCTGGAAAATAGATAGAAGATGAGCATTTTTTTCGACTCATGACCTTTTCGGTGGAGACCGATGATGGCGACACGCTTCCGATGAGCTTTAACTATAGTTTAGAATGCAAAGAACGTACACAAAACTTTTCATGTAGTGTAGTATAACAAATCACAAAATAATAGCACTTAAATTTTCAGAAGGAAAGCAGCTCGTGGTTCAAATCCGCAAATTTTCGCCGAGACCCATATATAATGCGCATCCTGTGTTCTCATCAGCTGCTGGTTCTGTAACATTGCGTATCTTCATTTCGTACCCACATATCATAGATCAGTGAATGGGCCTCTCGAGGCCTGCGAGAGCCTCTCTCTAATGCCGGGAGCATACTTCCATCGCCGCGATGCCATCGGAAAGTTTGCACTAACCGTTTTGATAGCTTTTTAACCGTTTAAGGACAGATTGGTTTACGTTCAATGCCTTCAATGCCGGAAAGTGAACACATCACCTCGAGTACTTTTCGAGATCTCTCTTTCATCTCACTCAGCGAGGTTTCATATCTTATTGGTGAAAGCCACTTCTGATGAGCATGAGTAGTCGTCGAGTAAGAGGAATGCAAGTCAACGCAAGTGGAGTCAGCGTTCCGGTGCCTTCAGTTGCTTCGCGTGACAGCCTTCACGTCACAGAGACCGGAGGAGCTTACCGACTTCACCAATAGTGCCACTTAACGAACAAGGTGCATTTGAACTAGAGTGAAAATGATGCGCAAAGATGCATCAGGATCAGAAGTGGGCCTTCAGAGGACAGCTTACCCTGTCAGTTAATATTTCGCAAGCTTATTTATTTATTGTTTTTCTACAAGATATTTGATTAAGTTGCAAATCTTCATGGAAATATTGCGAACCTTATAGCCGTCGTGTTTATTGATGATTTCGTCGAATCCTGAGTACACGCTGTTCAGAAGATTGACGACCTAGGTAAAGCGCACATCAATGAGTGTCTACCTTTACGTTGAGGACTTCGAAGTAAAACTGGCAGAGAGCATCCTTACCTCAAGGGGAGTTGAAGTTCCGCACAATTTGGTGAAACCAACGACGTCGGTGAACAGTACTGTCGCTGACGTGTACATTTTCGGGGGCACAGGCCGTCCATTTTTCAGTTCGTTTGCGACGAACCTGACAACAAGTGAGATGAGACGACTTCTTCTTCCTTTCGTGGTGTGTTTGAAACGAACGCAATTGTGACTACGCGTTCTTAGTCTTCAGTTTGTGCCCTCTCTGTTAGTTCTCAATTGCAGATTCAACTTGGCCTTTTAAAATTCCCCGTTAGAAGCTACGGTGCTCACATTATGCTACCTTCACACGTTGTCAGAACTAATGGAGAAACTAAAGAAGACGCGGTCACACATCTCGAAATTCGTTTTGGTGCAGCAGGGTCATCGGTGTTATTAATTTTTGCTGACAAGGAAACCGACCGAAGCAGAAGACGTGGCCTCATATGAACTGATGGATTACTACTAATCCAATGCTACACGAAGTTCGATTATAATTAATTTCAGACATTGGTGGCTACTGGAGTCTGATCGCACAAATTGGGTAAATTACTTGGGTAGCAGCTGAGAGAGAAGCTTGTCGGCTCTGACTGTCGCCTGCTCGAGCATTCCAGTCCTGTCGCTGACGAGTTTTTCCAAATTGTTCGCATATTCCTCCATCATTCTAGTCATCGAATCAACAAGACTGCCTTTCCTGAAGAAATTCATTTATCGGAGGCGCCTCAATGGCTAAACATTCACTAGGAATAGTCATCGCATTCAAATCAACCGAAACTGGCAAGAAGTAGAGCATTCCAACGACGCTGCTTCCTCAAAAACGTCAGCAGCGCCAGGGATTGCAATATTTGGAGTCTCTGTGTTGGTTTATGGCAATCATTGCGACAACTTCTGAATTTCCCTTTACCCGCTAAACAGACATCTGGCGCCATTGCCACCAATGAAAGGTGCAATCGTAGGCAACTCTTACGTCTTCAAAATGGCGTCTGTGGAGAGCCGAACTCGTCGAACTGATGGTCGAGCATCGGCGGAGTCGTGCCAGCAGTCCTTAAACAGCAGTAGGTATTGAGGTTATGCACTGTTAACACAATTCTATCTGTAAAAAATAGCGAGTTTTGAAGTACGCTGAGCACGAGGCCGTTGTATACATTGTTTGAATGGTCGAAAAATTTGTACACCTTTTGCTGCTGCTTCTTTGATTTCCGTTCGAGGTGAGAGCGAGAGAGAGAGAAAGAGGGTCAGAGGCTTCTTGAGGTTGCACTGCCCACTCTCGTTTAATGCCTATCGATGATCACAGAGCTGATACAGCACTTATCGGTATAAGAAGCCATTAACGTGACGTTTCTGTACTTCACGTACTATACTGCGCGAACTTTTGAGACTCGCTTTGTTAAATTCCTGGGATAAGCAGAAGTTGTAGCCGGCCAGACTTACCTATAAAACCTTGCTCAGGAAATGTCGTCTCAGGTTGAAACTCGCTAGATCGGGTACTAGGCTTAATTTTATAGTAGCGGAACGGGAGTCATTCTCCACTAGCCGGGGCCCATATGCGCAAATGCTTTAGTCTACGTTACAAATCCCTGCCTTTGATTATCAGGCACGTTACCACGGAAGGCCAAAAAGCGAAAAGCATTCTTATAGTTTGGGCGCCATCGAATCTTTATCATGTACCTGCAATAGCGCCTGAAGATCGGGATGGAGCTGCTTGTCCTTCTGAACCGAAGGCCTGCTGATCTTTTCTCCTAGCCTGGCTTTCGTCGACATCTCTTAATGGAGTGCCCATAGAAATGAGTTCGGCAGAGGCTAGGAATCATCGAAAGGGAGCCAAAACATCGCCTTGGCCCTACCATGTATGTCCATTTTATCGTTATATGGGAAGCTTCTGAAGAGAATCTCGTACATGACCATGCCGAAGGAATAGATGTCGGCCGCTCGTCGCCGTTCGATACTCTGCAAAGCAGCATGGATGTTCTGCTTCCCTTTCTGCTTTGTTAGTCCTACTGCAGAGTTCTGCAGATGTTCAAGATATTCAAGTTCGGGATATGAGCTCTTGAAGCCAGCTACGTAATTATAGTAGAATTCAGAATAATCTACCTGTTTTATCCAGTTTTGATCGACACGACGTTTGTTGTTCAGTTCGTCTGACAACCGTATTTCAGGCGCCACGTAGAGGATGGCTGGAAAAGAGGGGCTGATAAGGTTACCCATCCCTCGTCATTCCTTGGCAAACCGCGTTAATTAGGCTATCGCAGAACTAATCTCCGTTTCAAGGTATGTATAAATAAATGAATAAGTTTTTTATTAACCCTAAATCATTCCGTCTCAGAGGGAGCCACACATACCTTTCGGTAGGATTTTTCCTGCTCTTTCAAATAACATATGCCGGTGTCGCTCTAATTTTTCTAGCCGACCTTTACCAGGGCTCCGTAAAATCATGAACCGACGCGACTATCGAGTCATCATGCTCTACAAATTTAAATTGGGAAATTCTACGGCAGAGGCATCCCGTAACCTTAGCAGCGCTTTCGGGACGGACTTTGCTTGCGAACGAACGGTGAGTCTGCTTCGAAAAATTCGCTTCTGGCGATTCTGATCTCGAACAAAATTCGGGTCGCGGGCGGAGGTCGTCGCTTGACGATGGGGTTCTGAGAAGAGCCGTCGATGCAAATCCATACGATTACACGTACGTTAGCAGAGGGCCTTCGCGTACATCACAGTACAGTAGCGAGCATTTGGCGAGACTCGGCAAGGCGAAGAAGATGTCGAAATCGGATCGAAGTTCTCCCTCACCCACCACATTCTCCCAACCTTCCCCCCACTGACTATCACTTTTCCGAGCTCTTGATTCTCATTTGGATGATATTGAATGTGCCCTCCTTGATTTCGTTAATTACTGTGCCCTTCATCTCAGTTTTTATTGTAAAACAGTAGACCTTCGTTGGCAAAAATGTATAGATTTAGGTGTGTTTTAATCCGATTAATCAGAGTAATGTTTAAGCTGAGTTATAGAGTATTGAAATAAGCGGTCTGTTTTAGCGATTAATTTTGCGATAGCTCAATATCAATGCTAGCAATTGTGCACTGGCGCATCCAACCGAGATTGTTGTGCTCGAATAGCCTTTTCGAATGATTTTCATTCTAATTTGAATATTCGAACTCGAATAAATCGAATTTTTCGAATGTATTCGAATTCGAGTATCCTGCTCGCTTCTGCGAGCTAAGCCGATTACGGACATTCGATTGCAGGCGACAGGCCCTTGTGACAGGCCGGCTTACGAAGACCCATGTCACATCACATGGTGTATGACTGTTCACGTTTATCGAGATAGTGCTACGGCGTCCGCGGGAGCCGACGCGCACTCGCAAAGCCCGGCGAGTGTGGAAAGTATGCGAGGGTCCCTGATGCGAGAACGGCATCGGGAGGGGGGGGGGGGGGGGCAACTAAGTTAGTCCGAAAGTCCCGTAACGTAAGCAAAACCCGCGTGGCTACGCTGAATGTGGGTACGTTGACGGGCCGCTCGTGCGAGTCGGTAGAAGCACTGGAGCGTAGAAGAGTTGACTTCTGTGCGGTGCAGGAGACGAGGTGGTCCTGCCGCAAGTCAAGAGGCATAGGACGTGGCTATGCGGTAGTCCCAGGACCACCAGCGGTGTTGGTATAGTCGTCTCCGAGCGTTTCCGAGACTCGATTGTAAGGTCGAGCGCTTTGACGATCGATTGATGAAGATCGTTGTCGCCGCTAGGAAGCGACTCTTCCACTTCTTCTCTGCGTATGCTCCGCAGACTAGCTGTTCCGATCAAGTCAAGGATGAGTTTTGGAGCCTGCTTGATGAGAAGAGAGCAGAGGTACCGTCGAAGGACGTCATCATTGTCGCTGGTGACTTTAATGGGCACGTAGGCGCTACGAAAGACGGGTACAGCCGTCATGGTGGTTTCGGCTATGGGTTGCGCAATAGAGATGGTGAGCGTATCCTTGAATATGCGGATTCGCATTAGCTCACCATAATAAACACAGTGTTTCGTAAACGCAATTCCCACCTTATTGTGGGAATTGCGTTTACGAAACACTTTCTATAGTGGGAACACCAAGACGCAGATAGACTTCGTCCTTGTGAGAGATTGTGACCGAAATCTCGTCACAGAGCGAAGAAGGGGAGACCGTAAGAAACGGTCTCCCCACAGCATCCTCCGCTGATCTCTACTTTGAAGGTCGCCCCGCCGTGGGTGCAGCAGGTTGAGGGGTGCGGTGCTGCAAGGATCAAGCGGTGGCGAATGAGAGAGAATGAAGCAGCTGTGATTTCTCACGTACGGTTACCGACAGTCATAACTCTCGACGAAACTTGGAACAAAGCGACCGACAAGATGCTTGAGGCTGCGAGGCCAGAACTTGGCACTACAAAGCCTGGACGACGAAAGGTCGACGTGCAGGCATGGCCGTGGACCAACGATGTGAAAGAAAAGGTTCGAGAGAAGAAAGCGCTTTATCATGTGTTTCTCGGTTACAGGACCGCCAATGAAAAAGTACCACGAAGCGAAAAAAGCTGCCAAGAAGGCTGTGGCCGTGCAAAAGCCACTCATTACAATGAAGTCTACGAAAAGCTGGAGTCGCGCGATGGTGAGCGGTATTTGTACCGACTTGCGAAAAACAGCCATCGCCAATCCAAGGATATAGAGAAGTTCGTTGGCATCAATGATGAGAGCGGCCAGCTTCTGACGGAGCGCAAAAAGGCGTTGAAGCGATTTTGCGATTATTTCGAGGGAATTTCGACTGAAGAGTTCCTTCACCCGGCCGGACCTTCGGTGGCTCCTATCCGCGATCCCGTCGTAAGATTACCGTGAGTGAAACTGACGCGGCTCTGAGGAAGATGAGAACGGGCAAGGCGGCTGCTCCAGATGACTTGCCAGCTGAATTATGGAATTCGAAGTTCTGGTACTCTGCTGAGTGGTTGGCCAAGTTTTTCAACCAGGTTGTAGCGGAGAAGAAGCTGCCTGATGTTTGGCAGGAAAGCACGACGATCCCGATTTGGAAAAAGAAGGGCGGCCCTGCAGACTGCTCAAATTACCGTCCGATTCGGTTGCTCTCGCACAGCATGGAAATCTTCGAACTAATCCTTGATAGCCGAATTCGCGAAATCGTCAAGCTTTCTAGCAATCAGTGCGGCTTCGTGGCTGCTTGTGGTACTATCGATGCCATACATGCCGCCCGTCTTCTGCTAGAGAAGCATCGCGAGAAACAGAGGCCGGTGCATCTTGCCTTTCTCCACTTGGAGAATGCCTTCGATCGCGTACCGCGTGAGGTTATATGGTACGCCCTACGACAGCACGGTGTTCCCGAAAAACTTGTAGAGTGGGTGCGAATGCTACATTCTTGTCCAAAGAGTCGTGTGCAAGCTGCAGCAGAAACCTGACGGAGTTTCCCATCTCTATTGGGGTGCACCAAGGATCTGCGCTTTCCCCAAGGTCATAACTCTCGACGAAACTTGGAACAAAGCGACCGACAAGATGCTTGAGGCTGCGAGGCCAGAACTTGGCACTACAAAGCCTGGACGACGAAAGGTCGACGTGCAGGCATGGCCGTGGACCAACGATGTGAAAGAAAAGGTTCGAGAGAAGAAAGCGCTTTATCATGTGTTTCTCGGTTACAGGACCGCCAATGACTGGCAAAAGTACCACGAAGCGAAAAAAGCTGCCAAGAAGGCTGTGGCCGTGCAAAAGCCACTCATGGACTCTTTGTTGTCGTCATGGATGCCATTACGCGAGATCTCCAGAAGCCCGTCCCTTGGACGTTGCTATATGCTGATGGCGAGATGCTTGCCTGCGAAGATAAAGGTGAACTAGAGCGGCAGGTGCAAGGTTGGTGCTACCGCCTGGCAATGCTCGGACTCAACTTGAACGTCAAGAAGACCGAGTATTTCACGACTGACGTAAATGAGTCCGGCTCCATTAAGATTAACGGTACTGAGCTTGCACGCACTTCGGTGTTTAAATACTTGGGATCAGCAACAGCCTCTGATGGCAGTCTGATGGTTGAACTGCACTCACACGTGAGTGCAGCTTGGCCAAGTGGCGCTCGTTGAATGGAGTACTCTGCGACAAGAAGATGCCAGAGCGCTTAAAGTCAAAGATCTATAAAACCGTCGTCCGGCCGGTAGCGATGTACGGAGCTGTGTGTTGGCCTGCGATAAAGGAAACGGAAAGTCGCCTCAGCGTAATGGAAACGAAGGCTGGAGTCACGCGCCCGGGACGCATCCGAAACAAGGCTATTCGGTAGAAGTTCGGTATCGCGCCGATAGCGGACAAGATGCGCGAAGCTCGCTTACGATGATACGGCCACGTTCTGCGTGGAAAGGAAGACAGCATCCGTAAGATAGGCCTTAACTTCGAAGTGTCTGTAAAGCGGTCTAGAGGGCGCCCGAAGCAGCGCTGGGCTGATGCGTTACACAAGGACTTTAAAGCAGCTGGTGTCCACCCTGATCTAGCACAGGATCGGGAAAGACGGCGACATGGCACCAGAAAAGCGGACCCCGGGACAAACGCTGAAGAAGAAGAAGAAGAAGAAGAAGAAGAAGAAGAAGAAGAAGAAGATTCGAATTCGAGTATCCGAAATTTGTGAGTATTAAAATCATTCGATTATTCGAAACTTGTCAAAAACCCACAATTATTCGATTATTGGACGGATATCATTCGAATGTCGGATTTCCTTTTGGACAGTGCAGAGCGCAGAATAGGCAAATTAGAATTTACACTGTTTTGCAAGGCACCTAATATCAAACGTTGATATTTGCATAAGAACTTCATTAATTGTAAATAAGTGCTATGACGTCTCCCTTTCGCTCCATACGCGGTGCAGTAGATCTAGATCTCCGCTTTTCCCTGTACACAGGAAAGAAGAAGCATGAATGCGAATTACGAAACTGAACCGTAATGACCTTCACTCACTTCCACTCTCCGATGCAATATTTTCGAATCGAATTGGACCTCACGAACCACTTTTCCGTTTGACACTTGCTGCGACTGATCTTGTTTTTCGCCTTCCCCCTTCCACCATTAAGCCTAGGCATCATCGCTTGTTCTCTATAGAGAGACCCTTCGGTTTTTACCTCTGATGCAAATTAAACACAGACGCATTAAGGGTTTTGTGAACGTAGGATTGAAACTCATGATCCAAACTTTCCACCTTCACTCCGAGGTTTTCTGCTTAGTGACAGTGGATCCCATCGTAGCCTTTTTAAGCCCTCATTGCATATCAAGTTACTTCTTAATCCTAACGTGCAGAGGTCGCATTGCTTCCATGAAGTGTTCCCAGCCCGAGGGTTGAGAGATTAGGAATCATCATGCGGTGTAGTTGTTCCTCCTACTAACTGAGCAGTAAACTACACAGATGGGGTCCCGTGGGGACGATCATGCAGGTTGTTAGGACTACGGGGGTATCAGATTCCTGAGTGGTAAATCAGTTACAGCAACCAGATTGTGTAACTGCTCACCACGGGCCGGATTCATCAACGACTTACAGCAATTTAACAGAGAAAATACGCGCGGCGAAATGTTTCACCATATCGCCTGATAATCCGCGCTATCAGGGTTTTCGGCTGTATTTTCTCTGTTAAATTGCTGTAAGTCATTGATGAATCCGGCCCGTGGTGTACTCACCAGGAGACTATCTCAACGGTAGGTCGGAACGGCCTAAGAGTTGTATATGGGCAGAATTGCCTCTTTCCGGGAAGTAAGAAAGTTGACCCCGATACAACTCTCAGAGTAAGGGACGACGAAGGTTGGGCTCTTTTGGAGTATTGACGCACGTGCTTCGCAGCTGGCGCACGCGTACAGGCTCCAGGACATAACTCCAACGCGACGCCGCGCGCCAGCCGCATGCGAAACGCGAACGTGTGCTCGGTGAAGCGTGATTAGCCGCGGGGCACGAGATTTTGCCGGTGTTTGAGCTCCACGGCTAGTTTTTTACCACATGGAGCCTCAAATGAAATGTAAGACGAACCCTCTTGGTGGAGGCGCTTGGAAGAAAAAAACAGTAAAATACCTCTGCCTCTGCTTGTAGATTGGAGAAATAAGGAGATCCTTAGCGTTTGAAAGGGGGGCTTGCCACCGTCATTACACGTGAACTGTGATAAGTGAGTTGGTGACGTTTAAGTGTAACGTTAAGTTAGAATTAAGGGAAAAGCTGTGGGTTAATGTGCTCACCTCCCTCCCCCCCCCCAATAGAAACTTACAAACACTTGCTTCCGGAACTTCTAGCTAGTAATTCTATCCCACTTCTTGTTCCGATTTAACTCACCAGATCCTTCACCATTTCCTTTCTCATTTGAAAAAGATTGAGTCTGATTCCTCCCGAACTTTGTTAACAGTTACTTCCATTTCCCTACCGTTAGACATCAAACTTGTCTCATCCTCATCTCCTGTCTCCTTCCTTCTTCGACGTCGCCGGCGCGCCCCCTAGCGCGAGTCACTAGCCGTCCCTGTCGGAAGCAGTCGGACCGCGACAACTGGTCCAATTGCGTCGCGCCGTGCGCGACGCCAGGGGAGTTCGCGCGGAGTTGGAGTTAAGGCCCCCACATACTTCTGCGGCAACGCCGCGGCCCTATCCTTAACCATAGGGCAGGGACGCAGAGCTCGCCGCCGGCGTCGTCCCTGCCCTATCCTTAACCCTAGCGGCGAGCGCCGTTGCCGCAGAAGTGTGTGGGGGCCTTTAGGCCCGAGTTATACTCCCGCGGGAGCATCCGCGGAAGGGCGGGAATCGCGCCGAGACTCCTCACCTGGCCAATCGCCGCGCCTCGCCATGCCCGCCTCCGCCGTGCACCATTGGTCCGCGGATGTTTCGCTGATGCTCCCGCGGGAGTATAACATATGCCTTATGTCTGCCCCCCGCGCGTACGGGATGAGGGCTCGTATCGCGGCCAACCGCAGCTGTCAGATGCCATAGTAGGGGGCGACGCATACTCGCGAGCGAGGAGTCGGGGGTTGAGTCCCGCGGACTGCGTCTGCTTTGCACCTTCGCAAAACCAATGCTTTTCATGTATGTGATCCACCTAGTGGTATTGTAGTATCTGATCTTGGTAGTATCTTATCTGTAATTCTACTTTGTGTGAAGTTATAGTTATATCACGTCAGATATTTTGTAATTGATTTACTTCGCAGGTGGCATTGCTGTGGAGAACTACCTCGGTTCCTTCAAAGGAAGCATGTAGTTTGAAGCATGTGCTATATGTAAAGGCATGGATAATATGCTATTGATAATGCCGCTAAGTGGATCATATACATGAAGAGCATGTGTTTTGCGAAAGTGCAAGACAAATGTAGTGTGCGGAATCCAAACCCCGAACACTTGTTCGCGAGCCCGCGTCGCTACCTGCTACGCCATCGTCCCGCACGCGCCCGTCAGCTGTGAAGAACGCGCGTCAATACGCCGAAAACGGCCCAACTTCCATCGTCCCTGCGGACTCTGCACAGATTTGTATTGGGATCGAGATACCTGCAGTTTCTTATTTTCCAGGGAGAGGCGATTCTGCACAGTTACAGCACTTGGGCCGTTCCGACCTACCGTTGAGATAATCTTCTGGCCAAACACTTCTGTACAGAGTTGCTTAATTGATAAGAGACGTAATAGACACGCTATGAAGGGGTTTTTCGAAACAGGGGTTTGATTGACTTTCCGGACTGCTCTCCTCTGCATACGGGCGAACACTTATGGACAGCGTGACTATTAGGATCAGCTATCTCTCGGGACTTCTAGAGTCTTTGCCTTCCTGTACAGATCCATGAAAAATGTTCCTTACGTCTGCCCTTTTGTCAATTTGGGTGAAACGACTGTACATGGAAATTCGTGTTGTTTCTTTTATAGCTTCAGTGCCGAACGAGGTGGGTCAGTCACAAATTGCTAAACGACCCCGCCCATCATTTTGTCGGGATGGAATTTACTGATTCGAATTCAAATATTCCAGTCCAACAAAAGCCAGTGCATCCTGTCTTTATCGACTTGAAGAAGGCCTTTGATCGTTAACCGCAATCGCTTCATCGATTATCTTTCCCTTGATTGTTTTTAATTCAAGTTCGGTATGCAAGATCTCTTCGGTACCATTTGTAGACACCAAATCTCTTCTCGTTACACAACTTCCAAAAGGAATATATGTAAAGGTAGCTGATATCGTTGCCGTGCTACCAGGAGTGCCACCAAAGTATTTCTTTGCCCATAAGCTTCCAGCAATTAGAGCCTGTAAGCGTACCGCAAAAAAAAAAAACGCACTGTTGCTCGATTTACCTTCAAAGTTGCTTTACTTTGAAGGTAAATCGAGTTGCAAGTTACGCAGCAAAAAAGATGAGTATTGTGACCGCTTACTTACGCGGTATAAACGCTGCGTATTGTCGTCAACCAAGAGTGATATGCCTAGAACCTCTTTCTTTGATCACCCCTTATCTCACTGTGGTTTAGCGCATCGCTTCAACATTCCACGGTGGTCAAGAAACCATTGCTCCGGTTTGGTGTTAGCTGTTTGGTTTTGTTTGGTTTGTTGCTGGTTTGCCTGTTTGGTTTTCCAAGGCTGAGAGTGCTCGTCTTCAGATTTTCACCAAGTAGGAGCATACTGTTCGCGTATTCTCGCCACCCGTCTTTCGTTTTTCGGCATGTTGACAGCTTCCGCTTAATGGGACAACCTATTAGTGCTATCTGCCTCACCTGCATGCTGGCCGCCGTCGTCTTTCTGGTCTCCGTCCTTCAACGACTCATCGTTGATACTTCCGTGCTTGATCCACCTCGTCACAGCATCTCCCACACCTTGATTACCAGCCAATGAGGAGAGGTGAGAGCAGTGAGCCCCTTGTGAGCAACTCTAAGTTGGGGCTGAACCCAACAAACCATAATCCGTCAGCTTGACCAGCCAGTTACGGTCGATGAGAGTGGACCACGTCGTGAGGGCACCGTGGAAGCCAATGTTCGATAGATGCAGGTATTCGAGACCCTGCAAGAGCGCCTTCATTTGGGAAGAGCTGGGCGTATAACGCACCCAACCAACCATTGTGATGTCCTTCACGAAAGCTCCATGGAACTTGTCGTCTAGCACAAACTGGTCGTTGTAGATGACGTCCTAAATTCGATGAAAATGCGCTTTTATTTTATGGGTTGATTATATTTATGGAGTACTGACCCTTGCAGTGGCGGTAGCAAGATTCTTTATCTCTCACAGTTTCATGGCACTTCTGCTCCAACCACGTTTCTAGATAAAGGAACACTAGACAATGATTATCAGAATAAGTCGCTCAACACTCAGTCGCGTACCTACTACAGTTTTGGAAATACTTTAAACCGAATTCCCCTATTACAATGTATTTCCTATGAACGATGGAAAGTTGTTAAAAATTCAGCTATGCACGAAGTTTCACGATTCTCCTCCAGTGCGGATTAGACGCCTAGTCAGATGATCAACCTATCTTTCTTCTTACCATCTGTCAAGTTTTCGCAATATGTCTAATTTTATCTTTTATATTTTTTATATTTTATATTCACTTGAATAGGCACGGATGACATGGCCGACAGGAGACCCGCTCTCGCGGTAACGGGCCAGCACTCAGCTCCGTAAATAGCTACAGGTCGGACGACTGCTCTGTAGATCTTCGACTTTAGACGCTCTGGTATCTTCTTGTCGCAGAGCACTCCCGTCAGTGAGCGCCACTTGGACCACGCTGCATTCACGCGTGTGTTGGCTTCAACAAGTAAACCGCCATCGGACGCGATTGCTGATCCCAAGTACTTGAGTATCGAGGTACGTGGCAGCTCAATGCCATTTACTTAATGGAGCTGGACTCATCTTCGTCAGTCGTTATATACTCGGTATTCTTGACATTAAGCTTGAGTCCAAATCTCCCCAAGCGATCTCACCAAGCTTGTGCCTGCCGCTGGAGTTCAATCTTATCTTCGTTAGCGAGTATTACATCATCAGCATAAGGCAACGTCCAAGAGACTGGCTGTTGAAGATCACGCGATATGGCATCTATAACGACGACAAAGAGCAGAGAGGAGAGGGCAGATCCTTGATGTACTCCGACAGAGATGGGAAACTCCATCGACGTACCGGCCGCTGCTTGCACTCGACTCTTTGGGCAATAATACGGTATTCGTACTCACTCTATGAGCTCTTCGGGGACTCCGTGTTCTCGTAAGGCATACCATATGACTTCACGCGGAACGTGGTCAAAGGCCTCCCCAAATCCAGTAAGGCAGGATGCACCGGCTTCTATTTCTCCCGGTGTTTTTCTATCAGAATACGAACAGCATGTATGGCATCGACTATGCCACAACCAGCTACGAAGCCGCATTGGTTGGTAGAGAGCTGGACGATATCACGAATGCGCCCGTCGACAATCCGCTCGAAGATCTTCATGCTATGCGAAAGCAATCGGATTGGACGGTTGTTTGTGCAGTCTGCCGGACTGCCCTTCTTTTTCCAAATCGGAATCGTCGTGCTTCTCTGTCAAATATCGGGCACTTTCTTCTCCGCAATAACCTGGTTGAAGAACGTTGCTAGCCACTTCGTTGGGTACCAGGATTTCGACATTTCGACTTCCATAATTCGGCCGCCAAGTCATCGGGGCCCGTTGCCTTGACCGGTTCCGTCTTCTTCAGAGCCGCTTCTACCTCCTTAATGGTGATTTTCTGAACGGGACCGTATACAGGAAGTGAAGATGAAATGCTCGGATGCGCAAACTCTACTGTCGAGACTTCCTCGAAGTAGGTGCGCCATCGGTTCAAAACCATCAAAACCATCTTGCGGTCCATGAGTAGATGACCGTTCTCATCGTTGATGCAAAAGTACTTCTCAACATCCTCAGTCAATCGATGACGGACCTTCGCGAGTCGATAAAGAAATCGCTCGCCGTCGCGCGACTCAAGCTTCCCGTTGACATCATCGTAATGAGTGGCTCTTGCAACGGCTACCGCTTTCTTAGCGGCTTTCTTGGCTTCCTGATACAGACGCCATTTATCGGTCTTATCGCCGAGAAATGCGTGGTATAATTTCTTCTAATCTCTGGCAGTTTCCTTAACTTCGTAGTCTACAGCCATATCTGCTTATCGACCTTACGCCGTCACTGTTTCGTAGTGCCAAGTTCGGAACGCGCAGCACTGAGAATCGCGTCGGTGGCATTTTGCCATGTCTCGTCGTTGGTCGTGACCGTGGGCAACCGAATGCGCGAAGTCACAGCTGCTTCCTTTTCTTCCACTTGGTCCTTGACGGTCCGCTCCGTTCGACCTGCCTAAACATCGGTGGTGTGATCTTAATAGTGTAGATCAATGGGTGGTGTTGTGTGGTGACCGTTTCATACGGCACGACCTTCGCGTCCGTGACAAGCCTTTGATCATGCTTTGGTACAAGGACAAAGTCGATTTGCGTTTTAGAATTCCCGCTTTAGAATGAGATAGGGTGGGATTCACGTTTTTGGAATCTGGCGTTCACGATGGTGAGGTCGTGCGACTCCGCGTACTCGAGGATGCGCTCACCATCAGCGTTATGTGAACCAAAACCGAGACCACCATAACAGCCGTACCCGTCTTTCGCAGCGCCAACGTGTCCGTTAAGGTCACATGCGATAATGATTACGTCTTGTAAAAGCAATTCTGCTGTCTTCCCATCAAGCAGGCTCCAAAATTCATCCTTAGCTCGCACAGAGCAGCCAGTCTGTGGAGCATATGCAGAGAAAAGATGATACCGCCGCCGTTCTGCAGCGATTACGACCTTCATCAAGCGGTCATTGAAACGTTCCACGCTTGCAATCGCGTCTCGGAACCGTTCGAAGACGATTATGCCAACACCGCTGGTGCTCCTGGGACTGCCACACAGAACGGCTTTATAGCTTAGGCCTATGTCCCTTGACTTACTACAGGACCACCTCGTCTCCTGCATCGCACAAAAGTCAATCTTCCTGCGCTCCAGTGCCTCTGCCAACTCAAAGGAGCGGCCCGACAACGTACCCACATTCAGCGTTGCTACGCTGGTCTTGCTTGCGTTGCGGGACTATTGGACTAGCTCTGTTTCCTGTTTCCCTCCCCTCTCCCTCCGATGCCGTCCTCGCATCAGAGACCCTCGTATACTTTTTACACTCTGCGGGCTCTGCGAGTGCGCGTCGGCCCCCGCGGACACCGTAGCATTATCTTGTGAAACATTCACCACCATCAACCATATGATGTGACATGGGCTGTTGGTAGGAGGCTGTCACTAGGGCCTGTTGCCTGCGTTCGAGTGTTCGTGTTCAGCTCGGCTCATAAGAGTGAACAGTTTCCAGTGGCACCACGTAGAGGAACGTACATCGCCACCGGGCTGCTCCCAGAGTATCTCGCAGAAATAGAATGCGTCCCACATCCCGAGGGCAAGTACTTATCGTCGACTTCAAGCCGCTAATATTCTCGTGTTCTAATTTCTAATTTCTCCCACTTACAAAAAAACAAATTCCAGCTCTAAACGGCCATTCACTGGAATATGGAAAAGTGAGGATCTGACTACGAAGCTCTCTTGCAGTAACAACGCTAGTGTCGTTTCAGCCAGCAATCCAACAGTTTTCAGTCACCCTAAATACTCATTTGTGGCTAAATAGTCATAAATTGAATGCGGTATCGAGAATTGTGCTACGCTCATGCCATTTTGGCGAAGCTATCTCAGCTATCCTTTGAGAAGGGTCGTGCTGAAAGATGTGTCGGCTTCTATATAGAAGAATACTCTCAAACGGGTGAATGTTTATGGTGACCTATCACTTCAGCGCACTCACTTACTGTATTTGATTAAGCGGTCCGCTCTCATACGATTTAACATGAACGTGTTACTTATACTGCAGTCTGTGTTATCACCGCAACTCACCTGGAGTGTTCCACGAGAGCAGAATTTCCACAGAAGAAGCATCTCGGATTTCTCGTTGAACGCCATTCCAAGGAATGGGTTCACATTGTCGTGTACCGCCTGCTTCACCTGAACACATCCCGCTACATTAAGCTGATCATTCACTTTTGTGAGAATCATGCATTTTTTGGAGTAAAGTAGTACAATTGAAATATTTCTGAAAGAGCATAAAACCATTATCAGTGGATGAGTGAATTTAACTGGTTTCAAGACGGGCTGTTCAGAGAAAATGAGTTAAGGCCCCCACAGAGTTCTGCGGCAACGCCGCTCGCCGCAATGGTTAAGGATAGGGCAGGGACGCCGCCGGCAGCGAGCTCTGCGTCTCCGCCCTATGGTTAAGCATAGGGCCGCGGCGCTGCCGCAGAACTCTGTGGAGGCCTTTATAGCCTATGCCGAGCGAAGGTAGCTCCTCGCGATCTCAGATTCTGGCTTCTTAGGCAAGTGGAGGTGACCTTACTCTAGTGAGTAGAACCAAGTCTACGCGGCTGAATTTGATCGGCCTCCGCTGCTCATACATGTGGTAGGTGGCGTGGGTGTTCACTCCGATGATCGCGTGATGCTTCAATGCCATCGCGTTCGTGTTCGACAGCTTCGTTCGTTGCGATCCCAGCGACAGCTGAAATCAGAGATCTTTTGCGGCAGGCCTTCTACAATCTCAGACACAATGGTGTACGACAAAAGAAGCTGATGTGAGCAGTGGATTTTCCAGACTTTCTCAGCGTTTCCATAGAGCTGCCTCATACTTTGAGAAAATTTCTAGGAAGGCACTGCTCCGAATGAAGACAATATCCAGCAGAGCTCACCATCGACTTTACTTGCTCCTCGTCGACAATCTGCATGTCGTCGCGGAACACCCTCCAGGGCATGCGATCAAGGGTTCTCGTCTCACTGCAATTATGACATCGTTTTGGAAATCTATTTACATTGGACTGCATTCCGCAATCTCACTCCTGTGATACTCTGGTCCCTCCCTACAGAGTAATTCGCCGCCTTTTTGAGTAACACAGCATATTGTGCACTCAAAAATGTATGCCAATTGCAGCAAAAGCAATATCTTGAAAGCACCTCTTGAAAACTAACTCTCTTCTTTCTTCAAAGTATTGCTGGACGCAGTTTTTCTAGCACTCTAAAAAATGCATATGGCACAATTTTTGCCACTTCTCGCATTTTTCCTTTGTTAAGTGATGACGGTGAATCTCAACTCTGATGCATAGCTTTGTGCAGAGCGGTAAACAGGAGGCGTGAGATGCCTCTTCGCCGGCTAACCATCGCCATGCATACGATTTTGACAGTCAAAGAACATCAGCTACTTCACTTTAAAGAGCAGTTTCGCAGGCACTGGTGGCACTTCTCACTGTTTGTCCATCATAACAATCAACTCCATGTCCTCTCATCTTGAAAACTCGGCACTGGTGTTAGCAACGCCTATAATACTTCTTGCACTGCGAGCTCTGAGAGTGACCAGGAGCGACGTGCTGCCCTCAATACCATTAATGTATAACTGCCGGGCAGCATGACTCTTTCGCCGCTGGTCTCATTGACGAGGACTGGTAGCTGAGTCGCTACGTTCAGGCGGTGGAGCATGGCGCGAGTTCGTGTTCACCGTTCGGGTCTTCGCACTGTGTTTCTGGCTCTAGGTCGGCAACGCTCTAGCATGGGTGAGGCGATCGGCCAGGTTGCAGCGATACAGCCTTTTGGACCTCTGAAGACGACGAGACAGTCGAAACGTCTTGCAACCAAAAATTCCACCTAACAAACTCATAGCACAGAAGTATTATAAGTGCTACTGATGCCTTATAACATCTTTACATGTGTATATGTATACAAAGATGTATGTGTACATGTATACACGTATGTGTATGTACATGTCGTGCGCCTTTTGGCTTTTTTTTTGAAAGAAAACTCGACGAATTATGCGATGCGTGCGGAGGACCTTAAAGGCGCTTTCAAACGTACCAATATCTTCTCAGAATGTATGCTCCGACAATCGAGAGAATGAAGCAGACCGCTGCCGAAGCTGCGACAATGATGAGCGTGTAGTCACACTTCTCTCCTCTGCAATGGCAGAACTCATTACTCCCTTACCTCAATTTTCCATCATATTGGGTGCTTTGGACTAGCTAGTGAATACCTGAAACCACATGCAGGCTCATCGACAGGCAGATTGCCATCTAACGAAGGCCAGAAAGACGTTGCAACTTCGGTGACGTTCTGCAAACAAACACCACATGTACGTCGAGAACGTGGACGGCCATCGTTTTGTCATGATCGTGCCATAGCGTGACAAGTGCTTTCATTTACAACGGTTGAAAGATAGCATTAGGTTGGCCGGAAAGTTCTGGCGATTTTTGTTCCTTGCGCTTTTCATTCATTTATTACTGAATCAATATTCAAACCACTTCGCATTTTCATATAACGCCTAATACGGAACTGTTTGCTCTATCTGGCGGAATAACTTGTTTTGACCTTTGCTTAACAATTGTGCTTCTTCGACGTCCTATTGAAGCACATCGAAAGAGCAATACCGAACGATATTTTATTTCAATTCCAAGCTAAGCGAATTCGCCGTCGAACCAGAACGACAAATCAATCGTGTGTGGGGGCGGAATAGTGTTGAGGCGTGGGCCGTGCAGCGGTGGTTCGAGAAATTGCTCTCTGTAGATTTCAACCTAGAAGATGCACCCAAAAAACCTGCAGTAATCCAGGACGATGATTTGAAGGCCCTTCGTGGAAACTAATCCACCGCAAAGCCCGTGAGATTGCGGAAGGTCTAGGTGTCAGCAAAGCCGCTGTTACGGATCGTTGGAAACGCCTCGGAAATGTGAAAAGCTCGAAAAATGTGTGCCCACGATTTGAGTGATCCATAGAAATTGTCGCGTTTCGAAATCTCTTCATCTGTGCTTCTCCGGAATCGGCCCGTTCTTGGATCCAGTCGTCACATGTGATGAAATGTAGGTTACGATAACCGAAGATGATCAATGAGTTGATGCTGACACCCCCCCCCCCCCCTCCAAGCATTTCCCAAAGCCAAAATCCCATCAGGAAAGGACAATAACAACCTTTTTTTGGTCGGCAGCTGGCGTGATTCACTCTGAGCTTTCATGAACCAGGCCAAATCAGCACAGCAGAGTCCAACTGTGATGAAGTCAACGAGTTGTACCGAAGAGCTGAGCTGCAGTCGGAACTGGTCAACAGAAGAGGTCCCATTCTATTGCAGAATAGCGCCCGCCTACACCTTTCGCAAATCACAATACGAAAATTAAATGAACTATGAATTTAAGTACTCCCTCACCCACCATACTCACCAGACCTTGTGCCAACCGACCGATTGAAGCACTTTAATAACATCCTCGCTGGTAGAACCCTCGCAAATGAGGACCATGCAGAAACAGCATTTCTAGAATTTGCCACATCTCGACCATTTTTTTGCTGGTGGAATTGGTAAACTAGTATCGCGTTGATGAACGTGTGATGATTCGGATGATGCTTATTTTAACTGAACCTGGTGAGTATGAGGAAGTTATGATCCTTTGAAGTAGACCATTCAGAACAGCCAGAACTTTCCGGCCCACATAATAGTTAGGATTTAGTGGTGAATATGAAAAGAGGGCTCTAAGCTCTTCACTTCACTTACTGGCATAGAGGGTCAACCTGGTCCGCGTCGTGCAATGTAAGTCGTTCAAGAAACTCACGATTTCAAAGCACCCCGTACCGGTTTTGAGGCCGTCGCAGTTGGTAATCATCCTCGGCGCCATGTTGGCGAATGGCCTCACCTGAAGGATGAAGGATTGCAGAACAAAAACGATGAAAGCACTGTTTCTATCAGATTTTAGTTGAGAAGCTTTGATCTGTATCAACTTTTGTTTCTGATAAAACAGAATTGTAGGAAAAATCTGTGAAGCCTTTCCAGCAACATACTACATACCTTTCCACCAAGATCAACACCAACCTTCCACTAACATATTAATTTCGATTGTTTATTTTGCTTGTTTGCCTTTTGCTCATTTTTCTATTGTTTCTTTACATTTCTATTGTTGATTATATGTTGAATAAAATCACTCAATTCTTTCTAAACTTTCTGCACGCCATATTACTTCACCACAAAAGTTAGTGCAAAAAGGATCCAACTCACTCTTTGACATGACAGAATAGTTACCCATTGACTTCACAGACCTTACTTGACCTTTGAAGACCTCAGACTAGACGTCTTCTGGTTTGAAAAATCAAAAGAAAAAATAGGAAACCAATAGTGAAGACCGTGAGTTGATAATGGAAGGGTGTAGTACAACAGCATATTTGTTCGAAAAAAAACCCAATAAATGAAATACAACAACGTTTTCGGAATTTCGATGCTAACACGCGCCGCAGGCGATGAGACCTCACTGCTTCAGACCTTCCTTAAGCGGCTGCTTTCACACTGCCGTTGCTCTGCTGTTGCAGCAACGAGCAACGAAAAAGGGGCGGAGTCCGATGCTTGTTGCAGCCGCAGCACGGTGAGACCCGACGCGGTTTGCGAGCGGCTCTCTTGCCGTCTGCAGCTCTCGCCCATGGAAGCGATGGATCTAATTAGAGTCGCATCCAGACTGAATTATAAGACTCAACCAGAATTTGCAGCCACCGTAATCCAGTGTGATATAGCTATTATCACCTCCAAAGATGTGATTGCAACAACCACCAATACAAAGTGCGGTTGTACGGCATTCTCCTATCTTGTCGGCTACAATATGTTGGTTTCAAAAAACAAAGGCAGGTGCACATACATATACAGATCAATTTCAGAAGAAAAAGTACAGCAGCTCCGCAACTCAGGCATAAAATGGCTCTGGGTAGGATCACCAGGGGCACCTGTTGCAATGTCCCAAGGATGTGGCGTTACAGGAAAATCGAAGACTTAGGCGCTGAGTTGCACTGAATTATAGAAATCAACTAGAATTTGCTGGTGCCTGCCTGCCAAACCTGCCTATTAGGATGTTGGTTTGAATAAGTATGTGCACTGGCCTTTATTTTTTGAAACCAACATATTGTAGCCGACAAGATAGGAGAATGCCGTACAACCGCACTTTGTATTGGTGATTGACGGCAACAATCACACTGGATTACGGTGGCAGCAAATTCTATAATTGGTTGAGTTCTATAATTCATACGTATCCAGCACACCATCATTATCATCTTATCTTATCATCTCACCTCATGCCTCCGTTGACGAGCATCAGCAACAAGGAATGACGGCGATCATTCCTTGTTGCTGAGGCCGCGCAACCGATGCCGGTGTTGCTGATGCGGGGTTGCGGCAACAGCAGTCGTGCACCCTAGAAATTTTAATTTTCACTTTTGTTTCTTTACAAAATTTTGGCACTCGTCTCTTTGAACAATAACATTGGTTTTTAGAGTGACTACCAAAACGGCTTTTGGTTTGATGATTATAACTTAAAAGTGATATCTAAAATACCGGAAAAAATACATCTTGACGCATCGCTGTTTCCCTTTGTCGAAGGTCCGACTTGTGAGACCAGAGCGGCTTAGACAACATACCACCTCTACTCACGAATTGTGGCGGGAATGACCTTGTTGTCCTAGCGACTAACTCCGACCTAAATAAGAGTAACATATTTACCTGCTCTCTAGCCTTGTCGACGAAGAAGGCCGAGTAATAAGGCACCCTTTCGGCCAAATCGTCCAACATCACGGTGCCGCTTCCCACTCCTGCACTTGAAACCATTCCTGGAATATCTTCGTCAGTGTCACGAAGAGGAAGTTTCCATTCTAGGTTCTCTTGGGCTTCTTCTGCACTGCTAGCTGCGAATTCGCGGCCCAAAGTGCAATACGCTGCGCTTAGACAACGCATTCGGTTAATGGCGTTTCTGATTTCTGTTTTCCATGTCAACACTATATTCATCTGACTTTGACCACCTAAAGAACGGAGAAGGTACGTTTCGCCTTAATTAGGTGTGCTACGGAAGAGGAAAGTTTCTTCAAGCGAATAGGTTTCGTCAGCTTCAGCATTGTCCTTTTCTGCACAATCGGCAATACTGCTTTGCACTGCAAGGGAGCCACATACTTCTATTTCTATTGCTTAACGACTTTTAATCGTATTTATTGGTGCCTAGCAAACCCATAGCAGTTCATTTCGTTCGGGATGCTACATAAACTATAATTAAAAGGACCGGATGCTCAAGACCTATGCCCAATTGATCACTTTTCAAGAGTTCATAGATTTTCCGCTACGCAGAGGAATGATTTAGCTCAAGCTCATTGACTCTTCAAACGTTTTCCCGCTTCCGTTTTTATCAAATGATGAGTCATTCACGGAAGTAAACCGCCGTGATTCAAAAGTTATTGTAAGACTTCATCTCAACTGCGAAAAGTTCTTCATTAATGAGTATGCTGAAACCCATATCCTTTGGATGATTGCAAACATCTTTCGCAAAAGGCATCCGCTCTATCTGCGACTAAAACTTCTGGGCCAGGTGCGACTCACGTGTCACGGTCTGCCCGATGCTGGCCCAAGGTGGACCCACTGCTGGAAAAGGTCGATGGGAGCTTCGCGCAACAGGGAAGCAAGTCTGCCGGATAAGCAGATAGTGAGACTTGAAGCAATCTTTTTGGTCTCAATGGCTTCTACAGGGGGAACCAAAATAACGTGGACAAGAATTTTTTAATCATAATTATAAAACAACCAACAATTCGAGAAAACGACGACTGAATTACAACAATACAAACAATATGGCACATCATCTTCAAGTGGTTTCGAAGTGGCCTCCCTTGGAGCGGATGCAGAGGGCCAAACGTTTCGCGAATTTTTCGGCGATGGGCCGCAGGTCATAAGGAGACAACCATTCCCACTCCTGGCGCAAGGATTCCTTCAGGGATTCGAGACTGCGGTGGCATTTGACGCCGATTCTAGCCTCTAAAATGCCCACACACTGTAGTCCATCGGATTCAAATCCGGAGAGTACGGCGACCATTCCGAAGGCGTGATGAAGTCGGGGAATTTGACCTTGCACCACGCCTGCGCACTCTTCGCACTATGTGCGGGTGCAGAGTCCTGTTGAAACGTCCAATGGGCATCACCGAAGTACTGGTGGGGGCAAGGAAGAACCACGGACTCAGGAATGTCTCGCTGGTACACATCTTCGTCGATTTTCACTCCTTTATCCACGAAAAGAAGGGGTCTTGCTGCTGGCGCAGATTCCGCCCCAAACCATGACAGATTGTGGGTTTTGGACGATAGCAGAGGTGCTTGGAGGCTCTGTAGACCACATCCTGCCATTTTGGCGATTGTGCGCCTGCTCCACGGTGAACAGCTTCTCATCCGTGAACAGCATCTGTTCCCAGGTACGACCTGCGGCCCATCGAAAAATTCGCGAAACGTTTCGCCCTCTGCATCCGGTCCAAGGGAGGCCACTACGAAACCACTTGAACATGACGTACCCTAATGTTTGCATTGTTGTAATTTAGCTGACGTTTTCTCGAATTGTTGGTTGTTTTATGATTATGACGAAAAAATCTTGTCCACGTTATTTTGGTTCACCCTGTAGTAGAAACCGCTCAAAGCCAACATAAATAGGCGATAAGGACGCAAGTTCGTTCTATGCAAAAAATTGATCATTCAGTAGTCTTGGAGGTTTTGATGATATTATTGAGCTTTATGAAGTGTTTGTGTCAGTAAGCTCTCACTGAACGACAACCCTCACTACTTTGATTCAAGCAATCCCACTATTTCTCGGTTTGCTGGGGACCTGTGACAAGACCGCGCTGAGAGTGGAAAACCGTTTTCGGATTCTTCACGGTTTTTCTTAAATCCTGTATTGCAAACGGATTTATCATGGATTGTCCTGCCGTTATGTTGGTCAGATAATAAATGCTACCTCATATTATTAGAAACTGGAACGATACCAATGGATAATTGCTTTCAATGTTGGGCTCATCAGCTGAGCTGAGCTTAGGCGCTGGAATAGTATCCGAGGTAGCGTGTTAGAGAGACCCCACGCATTCCACCTCAGCACGCTAACGACTTGCATTGATGATGCGATTTCGTCTTGAGCAACGAATTCCAGGGACACATCGGTATCGCCTCGGAACCTGCAGCGTCTGGAAGCATGTACAGCATCACTTCTTCCCTTCTACGTTTTCTTCCATTGCTGCTGAGAGCTTAGTCGTGCGCAGTCGCCTGCTGTTCTTGTTAGCCGCTACTGACTAGGGAAGGGTTTCGACCTCCCATGGAACTTCTAGTTGAGACCAGGATCATTAGAAAGGGCTCGGAATGCTGATTACGAATATGGGTGCCAAAATTGCAAAACGAAACTCCTGAGCGAGTTGTGGCCTGCCGAAATCGGGGGCCTCACCACAGGCTGGCTGTACGACGCATCGGGCGCGAGAGTGGTGAGTCGTCAGGGGTCCGTAAGCAGGGCCGCCAGCTGCGGTGGTGGCGCAGGGGAACTGCTCACGCTCGTCGGGTGCGACGTCGTTGGTTCGGGTCCCGTTGCTGCCGATTTTTTCGCAAATCATAATTCATCTTCGAAATTACCTTCTGTTCTGAACTATGACACGTGTCTGATTACATAGCCGGGAAAAGTACCATACACGTTTGTAAAATTGCTTGAAGGCAAAAACTGCTATGGTGACATTTTTATTTACTCGGCACCCCAAATTCAGCGAAAACAATGGACACCACCTTTGCTGGTGAAAATGACCTAGTGATTGAAGAAAAGCAGTATATCAACGACATTTAGTTCTTCCTTATCATACATTTTACTTACCTTTTTACTTCACACTTTTTTTTGCTTTATTCTATGAATGCCAAGGTTGTTAGAAACACCCCTAGTTATTCAATATATGATTTAGAGTCTATTTGTGCAAAATAGTAGATAAAAATGTTTCCATAGCAGTTTTTTCCCTTCAATCATTTTTACAAACGTGGATGGTAGTTTTCTGGCTATTTAATCAGACACATCTCATACTTCAGAACAAAAATCATTTCAAAGATGAATTATGATTTGCAGAAAAAAAAATGGGCAGCAGCGGGAACCGAACCAACGACGTCGCACCCGACGTGCGTGTGCGCTACCCCTGCCACCGCCGCAGCTGGCGGACCCTTCTTACGGAGCCCCGATGACTCACTCTCGCGCCGATGCGTCGTACAGCCAGCCTGTGGTGAGGCCCCCGATTTCGGCAGGCCAGAACTCGCTCAGGCGTTTCATTTTGCAATTTTGACACCCATATTTATAAACAGCATTCCGAGCCCTTTCTAATGATCCTGGTCTCAACTTGAAGTTCCATGGGAGGTCGAAACCCTTCCCTAGTGAGTCCTGCCCTTTTATAATGTTTTCATTCGGGCCTATTTATGCTTCCCTTCCTGACGTTCCTTACTGAAGGACGATACGTGGAGCGTGACCACTCTTTTGTTCGGCTTTTGAATTTTTTGAAAAATCTCAGGCCCTATTTTCATTTATTTCATTTTCATTTTTCATTTTTCCCTACATTTTCATTTTTCCTCCTGCTTCTGCAGAATCGGAGCTGTTTCGAAAATTGCACCATCGTCGTTTGCCCAGCCTCTCTCACGTCCAACCTCATATCTACCTAACAGTTCGGCACAGCTGCTTTTCTAATCCAAACCAAGCATCTGCTTCTGAGCGGAAGGGCAAATATGACTGCTGAACTATGATACTTATCCTGGGGGCTTTGGAGCATCTACGTTCACTAGGACCTCTCACGGAGCGAGGACTCCTCTATCCTTGCCATCTGATCAGCACTTTCTTCCACACATAAAGTACAGGTCATTTCCAAACTATCATTGAAAGTCCCGTTGACACTTTCTATCAAGGGCTAATCACTGCCATAGAAAAATGCTTTTGGTGTATCTGTATATAAGGCATATAAATGATGTATATAATGCAATTTTCACCAGCCTTTTCTCGAAGTCCGGATATCCTTAGCAGCACATTTTCGATATAACGATGTGTGTTGAAATTCGAAAAAAAAATCAGGATACTGTTCACCATGTTAATTAGCGGTACAAACAAAGATTTAGCAGTGGCTTCTCTAAGTCCTCGTAGATCCCCCAAACATTTCTTAAAACTTTCCTTGATGCTCCTTCCTCCCTTTTAAACTAAGTCTTATCTCCTAATTGAAATGCTGTTTAAGAAAACAGCGGCCCATTCACAGCTCAACTCCCCGACAATAGTTGATTTAGTAGAGACGGCGACTTGCCTTGAATTGTCATTCTCCTCATCGCATTCCACATCAACTTGCCGTCACCGACGGAAGTGATATTCCCAGTTTGGTTCAGCACCTTCCTTCCAGCAGTTGCGAACATTTTCAGCGCGTCGAATAGGGCAATGTAGCCGTAGATGTTCATCTGCAAGACAGGTTTGAAGACATGCTCCAAACGCCATCAGTAAATTTTGCATTTCCCTGGTGAAAGTCGTTATGTACTGGAAAGCCGTAATCACTGTAGTAAGGGTAAGGTCACCGAAATTTACCACAAAATCGAGTGGTGTACCAGGTGAAGCAATCAAATCCCTAAATTAGAGTATAATGTAAATAACAGAAGATTGGGACTGGAATCCGTTATTCCCGAAAACATCGTAGAACATAGTAGGCAGAAAAACCTACCCAATTCGCCCTAAGTGAGGCTAGCGAATGGTAACTTTCAGAAAAGATTTCGTTAAAGTTAGAATCGATTTTATTTAGGTTTAGAACGACTACAAATTAACGATGGATTTAAGCAGCTCGCTCACAAGATCTATGTCCTTCTCGTCAAGACCAATTGAATTCAGCCTCTCCACAAACGGAGTGATCATGCGGTCGTCGAAGCCATTCATGTCGTCAATCTAAATAGGATAGTTTACTTTGTAGAATGACCTTCCCTTCAGCTGTCTAACACCATATCTGCCTTGAGGTTCTTAACTTTCAAGAGAGGAAACTTGGGAGCGTTTTTGCTACACTTTCTGTAATAGCTAAGTATTTTGCTATGACGTTGATATTAGGTTGGTGGGTAAGTTCTCGGACATTTGATCCCTCCTGAATTGAAAGCGCATTTTCCCGCCAAATTTCTCATGTGTATCAACGCGTAAATGATCGATCGATAGAGAAAGGAAAGGGCTACAAAACTGTTCCTAGCATTTACTTCTGCGTTGTTAACGTCAGCTATTATGGCTAAGCAATTCATCCCGACTGAGACGCATATTCGGCACGTCATGTTATTCCTGCATCAATCTGGCCTCAATGCCAACGAATCGTATCGTCGCCTGAAGGATGTTTACAACGAGAGTGCTCCTGCTCGAAGTACTGTGTACCAGCGGTTCTCGAAGTTTGGAGTTCGTGAATTCTCCGTTGAAGATAATGAACGAGAAGGGCGCCCGATGACACTGAATTTGGATGGCCTCCAAAGTAGAGTGGAAGCGGACCCATACCAAACCACTAGCGAACTATCAAGCACTCTTGGTGTTAGTCACTCAACAGTCGCTCGAGGATTGAAGTCGATTGGCAAGGTGCAAAAATTGGGTCGCTGGGTACCTCACGACTTGACACAACAGGACATGGACCGCAGAGCCGATGTCACCCTGTCTCTCCTTAGCGTCAGAGGTATCCACGGATGGCTGGACAACCTTGTCACCGGGGATGAGAAGTGGATACTCTACTCTAATTATCACCGGCGTGCACAGTGGGTTGACTCAACTGGATGGGCAGAGGACGTTCCGAAACCCGACCTTCACGTGAAAAGGTGATGCTATGCATTTGGTGGAGCGTTCTTGGCGTAGAACACTGGAAGCTGCTGGACGAAGGGATAATAGTGACGGCAGAGGTTTACGTCAACCAACTGAGGAAGTTGAGGGCCCACCTTCAAACCACACGAGGAGAGCAAGTGAAGCTGTATTTTCAACACAACAACGCTACACCGCATATTGCTAGAGCGACGGCGACTGAGTTGGCGGACTATGGATGGACCGCATTTCCACATTCACCTTACTCTCCAGATCTCGCTCCTTCTGATTATCACTTGTTTTCAATCATTTAACGCTATTTGGACGGCCAGCAATTTAGGAACCGAGAAGATGTCAAGGAGGCACTGCTCACATTTTTCAAATCACAACCGGCCACGTTTTGGAGAAAAGGCATCCATGACTTACCAGCACGTTGGCGAAAGACAATTGATGTGAAGGGTGGTTACTTCAAATGATTTGATATTGTTGTTCGTACGTTGTGATAATAAATATTTCGTGCCCCAAATGTCCGAGAACTTATGCACCAACCTAATAGCATTACACAGAAAAATTTAAGAAAATTTAAGGTTACTTAGAAGTGAAGAAGGAAGGCTCTGCCAATAAGCAGTCAATATCACGTTTTATTCTTAGTGCCTTAGGTTATGATGTATGCTGCTTGGAATCAGGAGGCTTATCGTGTGTATTTTACCGGTAGTACAAGTAGTATTAAAGCTAGGCACGTACACCAAATTCTGCCATGCAGTTCTGTATAGAGCCGACGACATTTTTTTAAAATTGAGATTATTCTCAAACGAACCAGAATGCAGTTCGAGTAGGTCTGTTTGACTTTCGTCAGACTTTCGCTGTCACTTCCGACAAACGGTGATGCTCCATTGGCGTTCTCCTGAAGCCACGGGAAGATGAAGACGTACTCGGCCTCGGTCATTCCATACTTGGCGGTTGCCTGACGAAACGTGGCTGTCAGGTCCCTTGTGGAGGAGAACATTACCACTACGACTGAAATAATTCATGCTTTAACGACGAAGACGCTTTGTCAATTTTATTCTGTTTGTAGAAGATAACCCTGGATTACCTTCCCTAGCCCCTGTCAAAGTGTTCGCGAGAAAACCTGAAAATGCTATTGGACGATCTCTTCATTAAACGCATAGTCGATGCATGTACGTTGACACAGCTTGTATGAGATTTCAAGAAGAGGGAAAAATGCGACAAATTCTGCGCAATTTCTAATTGAGCTCTAATTTCTTTCAGACAGTTTCAATCGGCAACAAATTTCGACTCTACCAAGTTTTTAAGGCCGTAGCACCTACGTCCAAATCCTCGTTCTTTCAATTCTGGTGGATCAGTTAGTGGACACGTGAGATGGTACAGTTTGAAAG
Organism: Heligmosomoides polygyrus bakeri; assembly: GCA_947359475.1. Taxonomy (NCBI): domain Eukaryota; kingdom Metazoa; phylum Nematoda; class Chromadorea; order Rhabditida; family Heligmosomidae; genus Heligmosomoides; species Heligmosomoides polygyrus. The sequence continues at coordinate 64,295,185 of OX375866.1, read as the reverse complement.
GATGTGTGCTTCTGGTAACTCGTTCCTCTTGCAGGACACGGCATTAATGTGAGCCATGGAATGGGATTTAGTGCAAAAACAGGTCGCAGTCTTTAGGTTTTGGCAATAGCCCATTCCATGATTTATAGGCTTCAATGCCTAATAGCTGTACAGCTAGGCTCACGATATCATATAGGTTCAAATAAAAACCGTCAGGGTGATTGAGGGTGTCACTGCTGTGCAGGGTTTATCTCTGGGATTTTTCCGACAGCTGCTTAGTTACCTACTATTTTTACCCATCGCCTCGAGTTAGGCTAATGCCATGTTTGATGATTTGTCGCTGGCTTTAGGGAAAGGAAGTTCCCGCTTGCCCGTCATCGGCGTTCGTTTCCGATCCGCAATGTGATCGAGAAGAGTGCTGAAAACGTACCTCTGGAATTGTAACGAATCTCATCCAGCTGGCCGCTGCTAAGCATGTCCTGAACCGTGGCCGTTTCATCGAACAGAATCTTCCGAGTCACTACTACTCCATGCCGCTTCAGAACGGGCTCCAGAGCGGTGAGCTTCTCAAAAGCAGCAGCACCGACGTTCGAAACCAGAGAGACCTTGAAGCGCTTTAGTTAGCAATTGGCTTGTTTTGACTCGTCCCTCTTGTAGAGAAGTTCCAGTGTACATTTCAATGCAATCCTTTTTCGAAATCAGATTCAGCACACTAAGCAACCACGGCGGCATCAACGCACCTTCTTCCACTTATAGTGCTTGATAAATGCAGCTGTAGACTCCGCTATCGTATTTATTGTCCTCAGGGATGTGCGGATTAGCGTTTTATAGATCTAAAAACGAGCAGTTCAGTGCAGCGTAAACTTCTCGATTGACACCGACATCATGTAGTTATGATAGCAAGTCGCGTCCTGATCCCATCACGAACTCGTAAACGAGTTGTTTTACTATATCTGATCATCTAAAAATGGCAAAATGCATTATAACAAGCCTAATGCTCATTATCATGGAGTCCCTCCCATCTTCAGAGCGATCAAGGAACGAATGAACAAAATTTTTACAGTCCTTAAAGGGAACGAACCCGAGCTCGTACCATAAACTCCGGGATGTGGGTCGTCTATGCATGCGATTAGGGGACCCTGGTTGGATTCCGTGCCCTCCCACATACAAGGAGGAGAGCAATGAACCCAATCTAAGCATCCCTTGTTCGCACCCGAGCCTTCTACCCTCTGAGATCCAATGTTACTTCAGTCTGCCGCAGGATTGTAGAAAAGTCCACACTACACAACTGCGTACGTGTAACAGCTTGTTTGTAACTGGCAAGACGTTAACGGAGAACACTCACTTTCTTATTGGAAAGCGCGTTTGAAGTGGCCATATACGCAATAATTGGGATGTTCCAGAAGTTCGCCATCGTTGCCACTGGAAGAGTTTCTGAAACGTCTCCAATTTTTTGCGGTTGAATAAATCTTCTCGCCTCGATGCTTTAGTTACTAGTAAGTTTTTATAGAGGCAACTATCTTAACAGTCTGCTGTACGAGATTGGCGTTCTCCTTCCTCTTCACGCATGGTTTTGATCACCTAATTTAAGTCAGTCGCAGTCAAAAACAAGTGTGTTCCAATAGAGGAATCAGCAAAGTTCCAATAAGGTATCCTGTATAATTCTTATTCTTAATCTGAGCAATCAATATAAGCACAAGACGAATTTTGGGCAGCTGAACGTTTTTTTTTTAACGAGACGCCTTGTTCGTGTAGGCCCAACGACTCGTCATTTTTCTAAAAACGCATCGATACACATGAAACGCTGCCATCTCGGAGCATAAAGCCTTCAGTTAAGTAACATGATTTTTCTGCAACATTTTGGCGTTATTCATGGAAGGATTAAGTGTGTCCAGGTCATTTGAAAGTGAAGAAAGCAGTCGATTGAGTGCGAAGAAAGGTGTGCGAAAAATTGAAGAACAGAAGCGTCAGCGACTCTCCTGTAATGCTCAGCTGGTTCTATCGGTTAAGAGATGCAGTGTAAGTCGTCTAGGTAATCACGCCGAGTCTGCGATTAACAACACCGCCAAATCATGCGGTAGGTAGCACCGCTGCACTTGCCTCCGTTACAGTACGGTCCCAAGAACGTTGTGACGTGCTCGATGTGGTACAGGTCAGCAGCCGCCGCCACTCCTTCGAACGCTTCTCCGCATCCATTCCTCGAAATTATCCTGCAACATTCGCATTGGTAGTGGCCCAAATAGATTACTCGGTCGTCAGGATCAGTTTTGCAGCCACCTGAATACCACTCATGAGAGCACACCTGGCCGGCAGACATGTTAGTGGTGACTACCGGAGGTATGACGGAAGGAGTTTTTCGACAAAGCGAGGCTGCTGGCGGGACCACAGGAACTTCGACCGCTCAAGCACGAACTCACTCTATGTCGAAGTCATCTCCAAGTGTTCCATCCTCGAGTAGCTCCCTTCTCGAGAGGTCCAATATTTTGTCGTAGTTTGGAAGAGCTCCGATTGCGCCGATGTGCCCAATTAAAGCCTTAATGTGGGATAAATATTTAAAATAGTATGAGATCTGAAGGAGGCCGCTTACAACATTTGTACGATTGGACGCCTTTTTGAGGAACTGCGCAGGGGCCAGTGATAGAACAATAGCCAGAATAGTGATCGCCAAGAAACAACGACGAACTGTGGAACAGCTCATGTGTGTGTAGTGGGCGACTGTAGGAATGAGGGTGCTACCAAGAGGAGGAGGTTAGGAGTGGCACTAATGCGGTAAGACTAAGCCCGCTTCTTCCATGATTGAATGGATCGCAAACACCTAGATTTCTTATCTCTGCAATCAGATAGAGTACCGGCCGGTACTCACTAAGCTGGATCTCGATCTTGGCTTAGACGACTGCACATCGAATTAACGCCACCATGGCACAACTACGGCTTTCTGAGACCTTCCGTTGAAGACATACACTAGACATACCGCGTTCTCTTGGCAGTAGGCTCTATAGGTATGCTAGACTGCAATTATTACCGCAAGCATAAAGAACATGCGTCCTCGGCGAGTTCCGTGCTGCCAAATCGCGCGATTTTGCCTGCACTATCCATCACGAAGCACAGGGTAGCACTGTAATATTAGAATTTCTGAACAAGTGGAAGACATTACCTTCTCAACAGGAATTGTTTGATAGTGTTCCCAAGGTGACAATGCAGAGAGATAGTGAAGTCTTTGTAGAAAAGCAGACGCTGAAGTTATTGCAGGAGATAGCAGCAACTTCCGATTGTTTTAGTCAAACAGTGATATTCATGCAAATTAATTAGTTCTTAGTTCCAGACACAGTCTTTTCCTGCAGAGCTGACAGGGCGATGAGGCGCTTTCCTCAGCCGAAAACAACAGGTTCCTCCGTTAAACGATGTGATCAGTATTCATTGTTGACAAGCGGGTCTCCACACAATAACGTTCAAAGTTGTGTGTCTTTAGCACTATGGCTCCAATTTCTCGCATCTGATATTTGTACGAAGATAACCAACGAACAACTCCTGCAAACTTATACTCCCTTGTACTATAGCTCCTGCAGGACCTCTGAGGTGAACATGTCTGAATTCGGAAGATCATCCGCTGCGTTCGCTCCCTTTGCTATAAGTAATCGCTTTTCATTCATAGAAGCGCAAAGTTCGTCCAGAAGTGTTTGGAATTAGGCCCAATAGAAGCTTTCAAATCCCTGACCACGATCTGGGAATGGAGAGGAATGTGCAGCCAACGTCTGTTTTGGAGCATCTTCGCATTAGCATTTATATAGTCGCTCATCTGACTAATACACATGCGATCGACTCCCAACTAGGTGACATGACATAAGCAGATGGAGAAGCTCGAATCCCTTCACTATTTTTTACGGACTGGACCTTTTTAGAAGGCAACTAGACTTACAGTGTTCAAGAAAATCCCCACTTTCCTCTAAAAAATCAACATAAAGCTCCTGCAAGTCTCACAGCGACGTACATGACGAACCTCTTCGCTCCACTAATTTGCGTTCGGTGAGCAGTGAGTCCGTTCCACTTCTCGAATAGTTCTCTATTTCGCCTGTGGGCACGCCAGCACACGTCAGCACTATTGTTGTTTACAGCACTAACCAGCAGTCGTAATTAAAACATCATGGAGCAGAATTGAAAACTGATCTCCCTCAACTAACCATCGGGAAGCATAATTTCCTCGTAGTCTAGTCGACCGAAAAGGCCACGTTCCACATTTTTTTCAACGTTACTTTTCGCGTTTTTGTTTCCATTCGTGCCAGGTCCAAACATGCACAGTGCCGCGTCCGCGCAGACGTGGGGAAAAAGTGTGTAAAAACAAATACGCTTACGGACCGCACGTGTGATTATGTATGGAAAAATAGCTCAAACAAATCGTAGTAGTCTTGATGTGTGACTTTTCGGCTTCCACCTTCAAAATCATGCTTCTCACAAATCACATTGCTAGCGCTTTCCTCTCCTCAGCAACAAAAAAATAGAATGCTTCCTTCATTCACGAAAGATTTCATCTACCCGTAGTTGATTAGTTGATCGGTTCCTCAAATGCGTCCTACCGCTAGTCATCAGTCATTTACGTTCCTAAAGTCGCTCTCCCAGAGTTTCGCTCCGAGAAACAGTTGGCTTCCATGTGTTTGAACAAGCAGCAATCAGATCTGCCTTGGCTTTGGACGATGTCTTCTGTTGGACTAGGTAGCATTCTAACTTCTGGGAAGAGATCGCGTTGTTCTCTCACTCGGCTTCGTAATAGATTGCGTTGAGCTGAACTGCTGCTCCGGTGGATCCTTCCTCTTCCGATGGCATTCATGGTTCAACAGCGAAAACAATCACTCCGGCACAGGCCGTCAACCGCCAGTGTCGTTCCAGCAAAGTGTCAGGAGAGCTGAGCGCCCGAAACTCATCAGCGCAACGAAGCAGCATTGGGTTGATCTCGACAGAGGGAGGCCACTACTGGACACGGTATGCGGCTGCATTCCTGTGATTCATCGTTGTTCACTAACTTCGAACAGGTGATTTAATCTCCAATCCTTCCAAATCCAGCTCATCAAAGGATAATAAATCTCCGCTACTAACGCATACTTGTTCTGTGATGCCAAACAGGAAGCGCTCTCTGCAGACTCGACGATGGTGGTTTAGCACCTTCAAAAAGGCAGACTTGTGGGAGGGAGATAATCCATCTTAACAGGTAGCAGACAAACGGTGGAGAGCAGCTCCATCGAGCAGGGTTTTAAATGTCACAGAAATTATTCTGCAAGAAACAGAAACTTTCGAGTACCAAAAGTATTGCGATCACAGTGTACGTACGATACGCTCGTCGGCGTCATCAGTGGTGCGTCAAAGTTTCTGTGCCGAACGAGGCTGTAAGTGAATCAATCTTACTGAGAAGCCTGACCTGCTCAACCTGCTCATCGTCTTCAGGTGGCCGCTGATCACTCCGCAATGTCCGTGCGTCTTATCGAGTTTGGATTTACCCATTCTAGGCAAGTATGTACAGAACCCTCTCTTTATAACGCCTTCGAAGGGGCCGGCGAATCGACGTCTTCCTTACGCGGGATGTATTAAAAATCTTAGTGCTTTCAAATAACGTCTTATTGATGTTGTATTTTTATAACAGCTTATAGTACGTGAACATAATGTATAAATCTCATACGCGGACGCTGTCGGAGGAGACCAGCCAGCCACTTACGCCCGATTCCAGGTCCTTGTTCCAGATTTCCCGCCCAGGCCAACCAAGGCTTCTATCCCTGCGGCGTCGGTAAATTGGTGCAAGGCCTGTCTGCGAAGGATAAAACATTAGTTTTTCATCGGCTGACAACGCAACTCAGTGTATAGGCAAATACGCATTCAACTTGTCATTACAACATCCCGTAGAGGTAGAATGCGTGGAGCACCCTAACGGATTTGATAAACGCCGTCCTTTATCCTTTACACTGTAATCTCATACGCAATCTCGTTGCCTATTATTTTACTTTTTATTCTATGCACCTGATGTCGGAGCACCCAGACATGCAAAAATTTAAACAAATCGGAGAATAAAATAATTGTGAGATTGAGAATTTAATTTCTTCTCTGTTGGGAATCTATGGAATGGATTTCGAAGGGCGCAGTTATCTTAATTTTCACTCAATAGGCTCCGTCGATGGAACCGCACATTATGCTTGGCATAATCCGAGTCTTGACGTAAGGAGATAGGGTTGGAGAACAATTGGGATTTTCCACCATTGATTGTCCTTATCCTCTTAGCATGTTACCGCTGTGGATATGAGGGTTTCACTACCACATGGATCTCTGACGTGATGTGTAACATTAGAGTGGGTACCTAATCCACCAGCAGTGGCTAGCAGATAATGAAAACGTAACGGATATTGGAGGATAGATCTAACCATAGAATTTCTTAGGAAAAGCTTATTGTCCAGGTTTGGTACTAGCCGATCTTGCGCATAGCGTTTCCCCAGGTCTTGTGCTGGCTATATCACCTACTGTTGGAGACGAGCACAGCTGTCAAAAGAGTTTAGCAACGTGTTGAAATAAGAAATACTATGTTCCTTTCCCAGTATGATCATGCCGCTTCCTCGAACACCAGATGGCAGCTTTTCCTTATCATGAAGGTCAATTCTATTTAGTAATCCAGGTTTTAGGTGAATAGTTGCTCTTCTGTTGATTAAATCTTTTGAAGAATGCTTACATAAGTATATGGGTCCAGAAGTACTTGTAAATTATAAAATGGTGAAGCCATACAAATGTAATGGTAACTTCAACTGTAAAGGAATGGAACGCACTCTACTTCTAAGAGACGTAATGAAGAAGACGTTGTTGACGTTATTTGAAGGCAATGTTTAATTTGTGTGTCCCTCGTAAAGAGTGAGGAGGTTAAAACAGGGTCGGAAGCTGCATTTCAGGACGCTTCGTCCCATAAATACTTGAGCGAGTTAGGTGTTTCTGCGCTCGTTCAGGCGAGAACTGCAACAAGCTGCACCGGTGTGCGCTCCATTGCAAATCCCAAAGGATGATGTGAGAAGGGGCGAAGGAGGTAAACGCTAGCAAAGGGGAATGCTTCTTTCCTATGATCCTGTTCAATCACTTCCTTCACTTCATTCTATAATATATATCTTACCTATAATATATATCTTCCAATTAAACTGCTGCTCCCCTAAATGACTCCTTTTTGACATCAGCATATGCTCTTTGAAATTTTTCTCACTGGACGAGCAGGCGAAGCAATCCAATCAGCCCATCGGCTCGATTCTCGTATTAGACTCATTTCAAGGACGCGCTGGAAATTCACTTTGGCGTCGTATTACCGACATCAAAGTGATTCTTGGCCGCCTCAGGCCACCTCTCGTCAGAGAGAGGACAACATGAATTCACTTGAGCTCAGATTTTCTTCTAATCAAAATGCGTGATTTGCAAACCGAAAATGCTTCTTTCTGCTCCTGCTTTGCATAGGAAAACATTTATTCATTATCGAAATTAGGAGTTCTTCCTGCACCACTTTCACGGAAGGTGATAATTTATAAACCATTCTCCATAGTCACATTTTTCAACTTTGCCGGGTTATTCTCGATCTACGATTGAGGCTAACTGTGTTGAGCGGAAACACGTGCTGCCAATGGATGAATACAAACCTGGGGGTGTTGTGCTTAAGCGTACTCTGCAACATCCCCAGATTTCACACCCCTGTCTGGAATCTTTCTTGAGTTGAAGCTGCATGACGTTTCCCCTCATATTGGAATCGCCAGCTAGATCTTGCCATCCCTCGCCGTGTTGCCCCCTCGTGGAATTTTCCTAGCTAGCTTCGACTTTCTTAGCTTCGACTTGTTCGAGCTCTGTGCCGATGACGCCCTTCCAGTCCATCGTTGGGCTCAAGGTGGTCGCCTGCCGAGTACGTTAAAACCCAACACTTGCAATGCAGCACGACCCGGTGATCTTCTCCGTATACAAACAGATCAGCCTAGGCAATCATTGCATCCCTTACTGTAGCTGAACTGAGGTCGTCATCATCGCACCATTCACTGAGTGTTCTATCATGCCGAGTCCGCCTTCGCGTCGCCTTTGTGCTGTTGTCAGTCTTCTGTTTTGTCCTACGACCAGCAATCGCTGTTGCAAAAGGACACTCCTAGAGTGCTATCCCGCGGTACTTCCATATGGATGTCATGAAGTGTCGCCGATCACCAAGGCGTTACATGCAACCGAGGCATGCATAACCTATCCACTGCCTTTCATTATTTGATTTCCAGCGTCGAGTGGAGCCGAAGATCTGGATTGCGACACTGCTTCCCTGTCAGCCTTGTTTACTGGTTTGGATGCCTTTGAACCACTACTACTGAACATTGCTAGATACCACGATAAAGGAGAGAAGGAATGAGATAAAGATAAAGAAGAGACTCTACAGCGCAGCTAGAACAATTTTTCAGGAAAAATTTAGGATGGCTTTCTCTATGATTTTTTAAATTTACTTGAACCAATAGGTGAACATACTGTTTGAAATTTAGCAAAGAATTTTGTTTTGTAAGGTTAAGAATATACTTTTGTTTCGAAGCGCAGGTAGGCTATAATCATTTAGAGTTTTAAAGAAGTTGATTGCGCAAGTTGTTCAACTAGATCGTCGCGATTTTTAATCGAGAGCAAAATTGCTGTTTGCGTGGAGTGATGCAGATGTAAGGCCTATGGTATACTCCCGCGTCGCTCCAGCGACGGGCGTGGGGCAACTGTCAACGGCGCGCATTCGCTGCAGTGGCGAACGGCGCAGTGGGGCGCGGTTGTCAGTTGACGCGCCATCGCTCCCGCGATGCGTCGCAAAGGGGTGTTATACCTCCGCGTCGCGGGAGTGAAACATACTCCCGTGCGACGGCCGTCGCAGCCCATCGCTCGTCGCAGTGCAGTGCACTGCGACGAGCGACGGCTAGCGATGGTCGCGGAGGGGGAGCGTTTGTCGTGCCCTATTCTATGCACTTTCGCTCACTCATTTCGACACTTCTTTGGTTCGTGACCATACCACAGCAATTTCAACACACGTCTGGTGATGTTGGGTGGTCATGTGATTTCTCTGTTGTTCTCCTCCTCATTTTGGGGCTTTTTTCGACGAACCGCTAGTTTTTTGAGGAGATATTTTTCTAGGCCGTTTTTTCCCACTTTTGTGCTGATCCTAGCATTTTTTCGCCTCTGAACTTCCTTGTCGGCACCGAAATCTACATTTCTGTGCCGTGCAAGTCACAGGGAGGTCCCGTTGACATATCCGGCACAGAAGTGTGCCAATTGAACGCTGATTTTTTCGAAGTCATGTTTTTCTAGCGGGGTTTTTTTTCGCATCTTCGCTGACTGCAGTATTTCTTTTGATTCTCAGGTTCCACATAGGCATGAAGACGCACAGTTTTGCGCTTGCCAGGTCATTAGAGGGTTATCGTGACGCGTTGATCACAAATCTGCCATTTCAGCTCCATGTTTTTAAAAATAATGTTTTGAACTCGGTTTTTCGCGTCCGCGCATTTCTAAGAGTACTGCGTTTCATTTCGCTCCAAACAAGAGTACTGCGTTTAATTTAGCTCCAACAATTAAGACTTATGAGAAGTGCGCGTCCACACTTCTATATGAAAAGGGACCACAAGTCGTAGGCATGTTGATTCAGCTGATTCGCTAAAATTCTGCAAAAGTCTCCGTCTGTAGAACTGCGCGGACTATGTCAGCCTCAGCGATGGCGGCGGCTCGCGACGCGCATCGCGAGCCGTCGCATCGCTGTGCATTCCCGCGTCGCTGCAGCGGACGGGAGTATACCATAGGCCTAAGCGGTGCAACAAGAACAGCTACAGTTCCTACGGCAGTGTTTACCTGGCGTTGCAAAATCTTCTAGGCTCACACTGTGTTTTGAACTTACGTGCTAGATAATTTGCGTAAGGCGTTCCATAGGGTCACAGGTGCCATGTACCAATATATTCTACAGCCCGCTTGGAATTCTTCCCATACTATTGAAAGCCTCTTCTATAGGACTGTCTACGGGACATGCTCTTCGTTGGTCCTCGCCGACATGCGCGCTGCACGTAAAGGATGGTTTATCTGATTGATTTGAACCAGCAATCTACAAACTTAAATAAATAAATAAATTTAAATTTAATTAATTAAATAAATAATAGCTGGCTGATGTGGACAGGTAGCCTTGGTGTGAACCTGAACAAGAGTAAGTGACAAATTCACACATTTAGAGGGGCATGCTCTTTTCTTCCGGCCCAGCTGCAAGTTGTGCCACTTGTTCCCCTAGTTCAAAATTGGTTGCCAAAGGGTTGCAACTGCCGGGTGATTTGTTGTTCTCGTTGTTTTAGTGTTGTCTTTTTTTTCATTGCATGGCTTGTTTCGATCTTCTTTTCTGGCGTTTTGTGCACGTCTATTTGACGTATAAATAAATAAATAAATATAAGAGGCGCACATACTCCTGTTCTCACGGACTTCTGTTTTAAGTAAGCAGCATTTGCACTGTCAATCGAAAAAATCGCGTCGAGTCCATGGCGCGATCCTTTTTTTTAATATACTATTACATGATTATTGTCATTGCACGTCTGGGCATCATGTAGTGTATTAAAAGAAGAGATTGCGCAGCGGACTCGACGCCATTTTTATTTGTTTGACTTCGTAAATGCCGATGACTTGAAATAAGAATGTGAAGATATGTGAGATGTGCATGGCGAAATGCAACTTCGAACGCTGATTCTAAATTTGTCTTCCATACCCAGGCCGGATATGGGACAGCGAAGTAGAGTTACTTACTTTACTTTGATACTTTGATGGTCCTTTGTCGGCTGGAGGTCTTCTCAGCGGGGACCACAACTCTTCCAGACCGCTCGATCTCTGGCTGCTTGCATCCAGTGAGGCAGACTCCGCTCTCTGAAAGATCTTGAGAATGAGTCTGCCCATCGCGTTGGCGGTCGTCCCAGTGGTCTCTTATGGTCTCTCGGGAGCCATTCTGTGACACGGAGACTCCATCTATCGTCCTTTCGTCGAAGCAGGTGTCCGGCCCAGCGATATTTGGACTTCTTCATGTACTGCAGCGGGTCTGCTAATTGCGACTTCTCCCGTAGCTCCGAGCTTCGTAGGCCCTCTTGCCATTGCTGACGAAGGCTTGTCCTCAGAAGACATCTCTCCAGTGCACGATGCGTGGTTTGCATTGCTCTGGCGATTGTCTTGTTGTCGGTCCAGGTTTCCGTCGCGTAACACATCGCAGGCAGTACAGAGGCGTTGAATATCGAGGCCCTGAGGCCGGGATCCTTGACCTGATCGGTGACTTCGCGAATCGAACTGAAGGCTGCCCATGCTGCGCGTCTCCTGCGGGCGATTTCAGGAGCGAGGTCGTTATCCATGTTCAGCTCTCTTCCCAGATAGACGTAGGAGTCGACCTGTTGCAGAGCGACTCCATTTAACCTTACGAGTCCCGTGTCACACCACTGGTTGACCATAAATTGTGTCTTGGACATATTCATGTCCAATCCAATCTTCATAACTGCCACATTGAGCTCGTTCAGCATTTCCTCGGCTTCTGCCGTGCTGGTAGAGATGAGAACAATATCGTCGGCGAAGCGAATGTTGCTGATCCGTTTACCGTCGACAAGGTAGCCTTTATCGTCCCAGTTCAAGTCTTTCATGGCATCCTGAAGTGCCGCTGTGAATAGCTTGGGAGAAATCGTGTCTCCCTGCCGTACTCCTTTCCCGATAGGAATTTTAAGCTTTCGATCGAACAGCTGGATGGTAGTCGATGTGTTCGAGAAGCATTCGTCGAGAAGTCGGATGTAGGGCGATGGTATACCATGCACAAGGGCGTTCAGAATGGCGTTGATTTCCACAGAGTCGAACGCTTTCCGATAATCCACGAAGACAAGAACAAGTGGGAGGTGGTATTCGCGGCTCCTTTCGATGAGCTGTGAGACAGTCTGAATATGGTCCATGCAGGAGAAATCCTTGCGAAACCCTGCTTGCTCCACTGGCTGATATTCATCCAAGCAACGCTCCATGCGGTTAAGCAGTATCTTGGTGAAGATCTTGTACACAACCGAGAGAAGACTGATGGGTCGATAGTTGTTGATATCCTCCTGCTAACCTTTTTTGAAGATTAAAACTGTTTTCGACTCCTTCCATGAATCCGGAATCCTACCAAGTCGAAGGTAGTGGTTGAAGTGATTGGCAAGAAGTGAGCAGACGGCACTGCCACCCGCACGAAGGAGATCAGCAGAAATGCCGTCCGGTCCGGGAGCAGTGCCCAGCTTCATCCTTCTGATAGCATGAGCAACTTCTGATTCCAGAATGGGAGGTACTTCCTCAGCTGGTGGCATCAAGCATTTCGGGACAGTGATGGAAGAACGGAACAGATCTGTGTAGAATTCCTGAACGATGGCCTCCATCGCTCTTCGAGACGTTTGCGTTGTTCCATCCTTATCCACGAGGGCTGACATTATTGCCTTCTGATCGCAGAGATCTCGTTTGCAGCGCTTTATGCTTGAACCTTTCCCAGCGGCTTCTAACAGCTTCAATCTTCTGTAGGCTTGAATGGACTCCTTCACTGCAATTCGACAGGTTTTTGAGATGGTGACTTTTTCCAGATGGGAAGCATTAGGATCCAGTTTAACAGCTCTTCTTTGCTCCAAGAGTTTAATCGCATGTGCGTTGAGTCTTGAAGCAGACGGCGATGTGGCTTCGCAAGAGCTGCTAGCACATTTCAACAGTCCTTTGGAGAGAAGGTCGTAGTCTTCCGATGGATCTTCAAGAAGATTCCAATCATACGACTTTATCGCATATTCCAACTCCTCAGACTTGAATGTGGGGATCCTCACCGGTGCCGGTTTATGGGTGTCACGCTTGAACATCCTCTTTTTGAGAGTCAGCTTCGCACGGACAAGACGGTGATCCGAGCCGGTGTCAAATGAAGGCAGTACGGAGACGTCGAACAGACTCCAGCGTCTGTTCGTAAGAACATGGTCGATCTCCGAACGTGTTTCTCCATTTGGGCTTTCCCAGGTCCATCGTCGGTTTGAAGGCTTCTTAAACATAAAATTTCCATGGTAGAGACGGCACGCGGATAGGAAGTCTATCAGGCGCTCTCCGTTTTCGTTCCCTGAGGAAGTTCCATGTGGTCCTAGCCTCCATTCGTCGTGATCATTCGTACCGACGATAGCGTTAAAGTCACCAACTACAACTTTGTAGTAGCTCTTCTCGTCGTTGACAGTCCTTTCGAGCAGCTTGTAGAATTCTTCCTTTTCTTCATCTGTGGCCGCAGATGTTGGAGCATAACCATTTATAATGGACATGGTTCCTTGATCTTTGGTTTCCAGACGAAGAACAGCTACTCGCGGACTGATGATCTCGTAAGAGTCTACTAGGTGGTGCACTGTCGAATTGACGAGAAATCCAACTCCGCCAATATTCTTTCTGTCCACCTTTGCTCCGATAATGAGAAGCTCGTTGTGGTCGGTCCTGCTTATGGTTTCCGTTCTGCCTTTCGTTTCCTGCAGGGCGATAACGTCGTATTTGATGTTTCGGCTTCTATAAAGCAGTGTCCGAAGATCCTGCTCAGATGCGATCGAACGACAGTTATAAGTGCAGACGAATAGGCAGTTTCCGTGTCGTGGTGGGAGGGAGTTTCCGGTAGTCCGATTCCAATGACGTCCTGATAGTTTAACTCCGAGATTAGATGGCCCCTCGCCGGAGGTGGATGCAACCGACGTCGTAGAAGTCCACCTCCGGCGCGCGGAGGACTGGGGCGCGGGTTTAGTTGTTTGAGCCGTACCGGTGGTCTGGTTACTCACATGTTCCTGGCCAGGGATACAGGAGAGGCGCCCATACACGACAAGCGTCGCGTACTGCGTGACCGTTTGTGCCGTTAGCCATCACAAAGTGATGTTCACCCCTTCACCGCGGTGAGGTGGCACATGAAGGGGGAAGTAGAGTTATGTACTATTTTCCATCTGTCCTTGTGACGATGAGTAGGACCCAAACGCCCTAACGACCGGACAGTTGTGGCGCGCTAGGCAGCATTTTCACGGCTCCAGAGGAAGAGATAATGGTGGCTCAAACTTCATCCAGCATGTGCGCAGTTCGCTCATGCATAGAATGTAGTTTAAAAAAAAGAGCTATACATGACCGCAAAGGCAGCAAGGACTCGGCTACGAGGGGAATAGAGCAGAAAGGATAAATATGCTGGTGTAGCTAGAGCGCGCGCACAAGATGAATATTCAGCCGCCGCTTCCTTCGATGAAAATTTTATTAAAGCTGAGCAGTCCTAGACAGGTGAAAATGATTAATACTCCTCTGAGGAACCTGATCGTATGCAAATAACAGCTGCGCCTGGCAATTTTCCTACGATTGTCTAAACATGTGCTCCAACATAAACCTACATAAAAAGATAAAAATCATTAAAATCTTATCCGACAGGCACAAAAATATAACACCGTATTTCCTAGACACAACTGCACTATTTAGACCCAAATTGCACATTGGGCAGAGCTAATGATTCTAACAGCAAAAAAAGGCGACCTTGAAGCGGCTTTCCGTCCATCCGCCCAAAGTCGTACCTGCAGAGGACCAGCTATGGAATTTCTCCATCTTTGCATTGTTGAACCCCATTTGTTTACAGGATGAACCCTTTTTTAAGCAGCAAAGAAGTCGAGTCCGACATCGTCCTTCGAACAAACGAGAAATAAAGTTCGGGAAGAGGTGCGGCTTCATGGCCCGCAACCACACGATCTGGGGTCAGATTCATCAACCGCTTACGGGCCGGTATTGGTATATCGATTATCGTGACTGTATCTCTGTAACTCTATCACTTATTACGTAGACCGATATGGTCAATCCACCGTGAGATGATACCGACGGTATCGTTGACGAATACTGCATTAGGAGGCACTTATCATACCAGAAGTGGCCCCTTATGATTAGTATTGTTCCCATTCTTTCATTGCTACCCTACCTTTATCGCAAAGTGCCATATCGAGCATGTGATAGTTATGTTGCCCATTATGTGGATTAGTATGTGAATACTGAATGAGTAGATAGTTAAACTATGGGATGGAGATAACCTCAGGTGGTCCCTGTAGCAGACAATGGCAGTCTAAACTGAATATTCGTGGTATATGGGATATTTTGGACAGTGGTGGCTTATTCGGAGTACACCCGGAGTTCCGCTCCTTTCACCGTCTTGCACATTAGCGAAGGAAAGCGCAGAACCCAGAAGCAGAACAAAGAACTAAGCTATAGTGAGGAAAAATACGAAAATCATTAAGAGACTGCAGTGGCACGGCCGCTAACCCGATTTGCGCCCGGAACCAAAAAGTGGAGATTTGGGTAGCTTCTGTGTCAAACAGCATGAACGTGAGGCTAATCGCAATCATTATATTGAACGCTCGTCCGATTGAAACCGCGCCCTGATCTCAGTTTCGTGCTCCAAAAATGTAATCCGTGACGCTTTAGTTTTCATAGCACAACTCGTTAGTGAGAGTGGTGGCGTCGGTCTACGGAGAAAATGCCCGAATCTCACGGCGCGAACAGCAACAAAGCGAATCAAAACAGAAGTCCTATACTGAGAAAAACAACAAAAAAGAGCACAACAAGTACTTACGATACCAGCGGTGTATCAGTTGAAAATCACTTGAAAAGCAATGAATGTTGAAATATCTATGTTCAAATCCTGTTTTAGTAAAGAAGGAAAGGATTGGTCAAAAATGAAGACTTCATTAGAAGGACTCAGTAAAATCCCAGTAAAACCTAAAAACCAATTTGTAAATAAATTCCTAAATAAGTTCCGTCATTTTTTCATTTTCTACTTCTCATGTCTCTGAAGTACATGTACCCTACTGTTCACTCCATGTGGCATTTATGTGGCTCAAAAACAAACTCAAAAATTAGGTGGCCTACAGTTCCGCAGCACAATGCTTCGAAAAGTATTATAATTCTAAGTTACCAGGTTCCGCTGATGTGTTTGTTTTCTAGTTTTACGTTCTAGAAATTGAGATCTGAGCGAAAACGCTTCTTTCCCTCCTTCCAGTGTTTTCAAGTGTTCTTTTCACATAAAACACCCTTAGTACTAATTTGGCGCCCGCCTACGACGAGATTTTACGACGAGATGAGTAGTCCAGGAGGCCACGCACTGCTGCCGTGTAGCAGATATCGTACGATGACATTTCTGAGGTTACGACAAAGGGTAAGACATCAAGTTTCTTCCTTTCCATACTTCCTTATTCTACGTCAGCTCCAAAGGTTTCGCTCACGCCATATTCTCTTTTCAACTTTTCCTATGTTTTTTTTCCTTTCCTTCTTTTGTAGTTTGTTAGTTTACTAACGTATGGGTGTGGCTAGCTCGATTTTCATTGCCTTCGTGAAAGTGTATCATAAGGCAAACTATGAGTCACTCAGCGTCCCAAAGCAAAAAAAACACTTTCAAATATGAAAACTAGAAGAACAAAGAGAAAGAAGGGCAAAGAATGGATAAAATCCCCAATCACCATCATACGACAGAAAGTCTGCTTCGCGGCGCATAGTTTACGTCGAGACATAAGGTTTAGTTAGGTTTGATTTTGCTGATGTTGTGATACAGTTGTGATACATTAAATTTTTCATGAATCACCTGTATCATCTGTTGTCCTACTAATCGTCGAGTTATTCAAGCGAGCATCAGGTCTCCATTCGTCCTCGTCGAGTGCCAGAGTGTTCCAATGGATCCTCCTCGCTCGAGGGACACGAAGAGCGTCATATCGCTTCTTCAGGGCTTTCACGAAGAAGTTTGACCAAGGCTTTGGCGGGCGTCCTGGTGTTGACATCCTCTTGACATCTCGCGGAATCTAGTCGATGACGGCTCTCGTCCAGCGGGTGTCTGCGAAGCGCATTACGTGGCCGGCCCACCTAATTTTCGGCGAATTGGCCATGCGACAGCGTCTCTGATCTTCGAACGTCGGCGAAGCCTCTGGAGGCCTTCTCTCACTTGCGTGAGTCGTGTCACTCCGAGCATCGTCCTCTCGATTCCACGCTGCGCAACGCTGATCGCATATTCATCCTTTCGTATAACCCAGGTCTTTGAGGCGTATGTTAAGGCAGGAAGAACAGTGGAGTCGAATAGGTGGGCACGGAGTCGGACTTCTTCGTCTTCTTCGCGACTTCTTCGACGCTCTTGAAAGCTCCCCAAGCCGCCCGTTTCCTCCTGCTCAGCTCCGGCGTTAGGTCGTTGCCCATATTGACTTCGCGACCCAGATACACGTAGCTGGAGCATTCGGAGATGTTCGTTTCGCTGAGCGAGAATGGGGCATCAGAAACTTGTCCGTTCCTCATGAACATCGTCTTCGTAAGATTCAGCTGCAGTCCAACATTCCCACATACACGATCGAAGTCGGCCAGCATTCGCTCCGCCTGACTGATGCTCGGTATTATGAGCACGATGTCGTCAGCGAGGCGAAGATGGTGCAGTTGCCATCTGTCGATCCTCACTCTCATGTCTTCTCATTCTAGTTCGCGCATGACGTTTTCAAGGGTGGTGCTGAAGAGTTTCTGGGATATGGTATCCCCTTGCCAAACCCCTCCCTTCACGTCGATGACGACGTCTTTGTAGAATGGTGAGATCTTGGTCGTGAATCCACTGTACAGCTCTCGACTCTGATGTACCGAGTAGGAACGCCCTGAGTGAGCAGGGCTTCGACGACAGTTTCAGTTTTGATGGAGACGAATGCCTTCTTCAGGTCGATGAACGTAAGGCACAGCGGCAGCTTGTACTCTCGCGACACTTCGGTGAAATCGTAATGGTGTATATGTGGTCGATCGTGCTGAATCCTCTCCGAAATCCTGCTTGTTCGCATGGCTGTCCTTCGTCCAGCGTTCTGCTAATCCTATTCAGGATCACTCGAGTGAACAGCTTGTAGACTACGGACCGCAGGCAGATCGTATAACTGCCAATGTCGTGCACGTCTCCCTTTTTGAACAGCAAGCCCGTCTGCTGGCCTTCCACTGAGATGGAGCCTTGCACTCCGACAGGTAGCGTGTGAAGAGCCGCGCCAAGGTGTTGATGAACGCTGGCGGGAGGTTCTTAGGTGTTCGGTCGGGTCTGATTCTGTCAGGACCGGATGCTGTGCGCTTCTTCAACGACAAGATGGCGTGTCGGATCTCGGAAGGGAGAACAGAGGGACGATGTATCCATCCTGCAGAAGATGGCATGGGGCAGGTGGACGTGGCTATCGAAGAGATC
Source organism: Heligmosomoides polygyrus bakeri (assembly GCA_947359475.1). Classification (NCBI taxonomy): domain Eukaryota; kingdom Metazoa; phylum Nematoda; class Chromadorea; order Rhabditida; family Heligmosomidae; genus Heligmosomoides; species Heligmosomoides polygyrus. Next base: position 64,276,992 of record OX375866.1, on the reverse strand, counting down.
AGAGAAGAAGTCGTGGATGACCTTCTCTATGGTCCTTCTGGAAAAGGTGACGGTTCCGTCAAGGCGTCGGAGAGCGGTCATCTTGGTCTTGAAGTTGGCGAAGTTGCGGATGCTCAGACCTGTCTCTGTAGCTTCAGCCAGCACTTCCGCCCTTCTCTCATTAAGATTTAATTATTTATTAGGTTGTAACGAATAAATGGCACTGGCTCGCGCCATTCTTTGGCGCGTCTTTATGCGTTTGATCAAGAACAAACCGTAACATGTGGCATATCATTTAGAAGCACAAACTTTGCTCTACTGGCGAGTACCAAATTTTTTATGTAAAAGTATGAAAACTTTAGAGTTTTATTGACTTTTTTGCAGATGAACAAAAGGGTAATCCGAGGCATTTACTTGTATGAATTCAAGCTGGGCACTACAGCTAAGGAGGCGGACGAGAAGATCAACGCCGCATTCGGTGAGGGATGTTCCACAATTCGGACGGCGTATCGTTGGTATCAGAAGTTTCGGAATGGAGATGAGAGCTTGGAAGAACATGAACGTCGTGGGAGGCATAGTGATGTTGATGAGGACAAGCTGAGAGATGTGGTAGAGGAGGATCCACACAAAGGTACCAGGGAGATAGCGAAGGTTCTTGTCGTCAGTCATAACACAGCTGCCCGGCATCTGAAGGAAATTGGAAAGACCAAAAAGCTGGAAAGATGGGTGCCTCACGAGCTGTCTGAGGAGCAAAGAAACCAACGATATGAGATCTCGTCCGCACTGCTTCTACGGAACGAAACGGACCCATTCCTTGATCGCATCGTAACCTGTGACGAGAAATGGATAATGTACGACAACAGGCGACGATCGGCACAGTGGGTGGACAGCGATGAGAGCCCCAAGGTTTTTGCGAAGCCGGAATTGCACCAAAAGAAAGTAATGGTGACAGTATGGTGGTGTTCGCTGGGAATTATTCACCGCAGCTTCCTCCCTCCCGGTGAATCCATCACGGCAAAGAAGTACTGCATTGAAATTGAAGAAATGATGAAAAAGTTGAAGGATATCCGGCCGGCCTTGGTAAACCGAAGGCGAGTTCTCCTTCTGCACGACAATGCTCGCCCCCATGTGCCACGCATGACGTTGCAGAAATTGAATGAGCTGAGCATTGAAACTCTACCACACCCTCCGTTTTCTCCCGACCTCTCCCCAACAGACTACCATTTCTTCAAGCATCTTGGCGACTTCTTGGTAGGGAAAATATTCAAATACCAACAGGATGCCGAAAGTGCCTTCGAAGATTTCGTCAATTCCAGAACTTCTGATTTTTATGCTACTGGGATAAAAAAAACTTGTGTCACGTTGGCAAAGATGTGTAGAATCAGAAGGTTTTTATTTCGATTAGTAAACTTGCCTACAAACCGAGATATTAACTGTTTAAATTTACAGTGGTTCAGTGCCATTTATTTCGTTACAACCTAATGTTTAAGATCCTTCTTTATCGCCGCTCCGCCTAGCTTCGCAAGCTAGGACGTCAATTGGTAGTTGCCTGACGCTCATGCTGCTCCACGCTGGCGTATCAGCTCGAGAGTTTCCGGAGACAGATGTCTCTGGTGGTCTCCTCTCGGCTCCCTTAGCACTATCGCGGAGATGGTGCACGAAGCGGTCGTATTCCTCGTCGATGTTGTCCATGACGATATCTTCCCAAAGGCCGGCAAAAAAGGTGTACAAGTCCCAGTTGATGATCGTGCTGGGACTCCTCTTCTTGAACTTCTCGGCCTTCTCTACTTGACGCGAAAATCGGAACCTCGAGTGAGCCGGTGTAGAATTAGGGGACAACGGAGATGGAGAAACAACAATATTCTCCAATATTAGAATACGCTCATACGTGGATTTACCAGAGCCGATATTTTTCCTTTTCTAGTAATTAACCAACTTTCTGGGTTCGTTGTAGTGGCACAGCAATGTCCCAGCTCTTCTGCAGGGGGTCGTTTTCAAGAATCTCATAAGCATCTTCATGTGAAAAGGGAGGCTTACAAATGGGTCACGCCTCTCAGCATTACAATCTCTCCCCTTGAATCGACCAACTGCTGTGCTACAAGAGCTTGCGAGCCACAGTACAAGTGCGAAAGAAGTCGTAAGTCGCGTTAGAGCGGACCTCCCTCTGCCCACTTCATGTTCCTTCTATCTGTAAAGCTTAGCGCATCCGCAGTGTCCGCAGTTCTTGTTTGTCGTCGCCATCCCGTCCTAGCGTGTACCGACAACGTGTTTCGCACAGTGTTTCATGCGGAAAATGCACTACCCCGCATTTATTCTGACTGACCAGGTCTCTCTTGTTCTCTTTCTCCGACATTAAGTGCGCTCAGTGAGTGGCTTCTTTAGCCGAAGCCGTTCGTCCCTCTGTAGCCAGTCCATAACGACCAAAGAATTCCAGTGCAGGCTGTGTACGCCACTTCCGACTAACGCCGTTGCCTTGCTAGCTATTGGTCAGCGAGCTTTCGCCATGGCTTGTGATGGGGTTACCCACCAGGGGTGTGCGCAAATGAAATCGGAAATCGCGTAAATCGAAAATCGTAATTACGCAAAAAACGTCGTAAATCGTAAGAAGTACCTGCACATATTAATAGCACTATATTCCTAGAGATATTTTCTGGTTACGGTAATTAAGGCTAATTCAGTATTTATTTACAGCGTTAACTTCACCTTAAGCCGCAATTAACGCTGTAATAAATAAATAATATAATAAGTAATTTAAATAAATACTGAATTTCTAGCCAGCCCTCTAGAATCAATTGGACTCTCCAAAGGAAACTGGACGCGTTAGGTTTTAACAACTCGTTGAAAAGAATTAAAAGAAAGCATATCCACGGCGAACAAATAGAAAGCACAACCATAAAATTCCCACCATTTTAGTTTCCATTTCGCTTGCTTGTGATGCTATCGACTACGATAAACTGGGGAGCTGCTCTTCCTTGAGACATGCCATTTTTCCTTTGAACGGGATGCTTTACATTGTTAACCGGACTATTTCACTTTAAACCGAACATTTTTCAAGCAAGATAAGAACTTTGTGTTTATTCGAACTGTAGTTTTTTTCTTCTTAGGAGACTGCTCAAGGCGAATGGTTAAGCAATGTTTATTTAAACTTCAGATGCGTCTGACTTCTTGCAAAATGTCCATTTTATTTCTAAATGTGGCTTCAAATTAAAGAGTGTTAAGTTTAAAATGAAATGTTCTGTTCAGAATGAAAAAGTCGGGTTTAGAATGAAGAGAGTCCAGTTAACAGTGAACTGTTCGGTTGGTATAAGTCCTAAAACAGTTCTACAGCAGGCGGACAGTACTGAAACGGTATGACCACATTATTGCATCACCCTGGATAATCGAGTTATTTTTTTAATAAATGAAAGTATATTGTGCATCGCTATTAAGTGAATTTGAAGCTACTCAGTTTAATTCGAAAGAAGCTGAATCTAAGCTGAAAAGCCAAGTCCAGTTTTAAGGCTTCACCCACACTGCGGCAACGCTGCGACCCTATCCTTAACCATAGGGCAGAAACGCAGAGCTTGCCGTTGGCGGCGGCGCGGCAAGTGCCGCAGCAGCAATAATTGTTGACATCAATATTGCCGCCGCTATTGATTTTCCGCCGATTTGCCGCCAGCAAGACTCGAGAGTGCGTGAGCGGCGCGTTTCACGAGCTTTTCCGCATGCCGCCCGCCGCAAAAGTATGCGGAGACCTTTATCGGGACGGCTGCAGATGAGAAAGCTATTAAGGGAAAATCTTTACAATACCGCCCGCGTCGCGCGGTCAAAAAGACGGTTTGCGACGGAAAAATCCGTCGCAAACAGTGGCATCCTCATAACTCCTTTAATTTTGAGTTGTTTCACAAACAGTTGGTACCAATCGATTCGCCTCCTCAAGGTCCATAAAACCATGTATAAAACTTTACCAGGTCAATGCGTTTTCGCTGTGGGTGGCGTAGAAGAATAACTGCAGCAGGCTTTTGCGATTGGAGCACCTCATTTTCCAGGACATGCAGTGTTTTCGGAGTATCTCAAGCAAGGCGTGCGTTGTCAGTGCTCTGTGATGCCTGGAATGCTCCGAGAGTGCGCCGTGCACAAAGCATATAGTATCGAACCTATCAATCGAATGGGCGGAAGCATGCCCACTGGGTTTCTATCTTCATTTAACGGAAAATGTAAAGCCTTCAAGACTATCTTGCACCGTTTGGAGAATTTTATATGAAATTCCCGGCTGTCCTACTTAGGATTTGCTCCGGGCAATCCGACGAGCCTTTGGAGTGTGCCGTACACAATGCACGTAAGATCGAGCCTATCAATCGAGTGAGCGGAAGCGGTTCAAATGTCGTGCTAAACAGCAACGCTTACCCTCTTTAGGTGCTTTACTGCACACACAGGCAGCAGCTTATACAAATGAAGAGGTTTTAAGAAGCGAGAAGAGAGAGTACGCCGTGCAAAATGCATATACGATAGGGTCGTTTAAAATTGGATTCGGTTGTAAATTTCCGCCCGCCCTACTCAGGAATTGCTGTACTATGTTCCGGAAAAACTTTAGAGTACGCTGTGAACAATGCATATAGTATAGAACCTATCAATGCAATGGGGCGACCGCTCGCAAATGCACGCGCGGGCGAGTTCGTAGCTTCAATAACTCTATCAAGATCAAATCGTTTCGGCTGCAACTCGAGGACTTTGTAGGCAGAACGAGGTTCTTGATGTGTTTTAAAGCAGAACGGTATAGCTCATGAATGGACTAAATTACAGCGCTGCGAAAATGCAGGTGAGGCTTGTGCGACCCAATTTTTTCCGATTTCGGTCGACCACTGCGCGAAAACACGGCGGACCAAGGGCATACAAATGCGTAGGTGAGCAGAACACCTAAGGTGCTTTAAGACGATATGCTCGCAACTCCCCAGCTGCCTAAATGCATTAGCCCCATCTGTCATTTTAGGGCGGCGGGCTTTGCGATTGAAGTTTCCTGCCCTCTTACTCACCCACATTTGGGTTTTCTACACTCCCAAGAACACCACTTTGTTCATCATGAAAAGCCCTATCGAATGGTGTCACTCCCGACCAATTTCAATGAAATCGATTTTTGGACAATTTCCCATCGAGAACGTGGGCGCCATTGGCCGAGCTGGCGCGGACGATGATGTCACCGAAAACCGATATTTTCGAAATTGGGCAAATTTCCTCGTGCAAACTTAGTCCAAAATCATCTAGGCGGTTATTTGGGGAGCTGATTATGAATCCGACGTCCCTTTCTGAAAAATCCGCCGATTTCAGTAGGTTACTTCTCGTTTGAGGGTGGTCGTGTCAGGACCACCGATCACCCTCAGTTATCGGTATGGGCGGTCTCCTGCCGTAAGCGTCCGAATGAACTTCGGCATCGTGTTCGGCATCCCGAATAAGTCCCCGCCCCTATACGAAGTTTTTGTACGAGCTTAAGCGAATTGAAAACGAAATGGCACACTTTTTCACTTTGAGTGGGCGTCGTTCTAACGAATAAGACGTTTCACCAACGCAAGGAAAATTAACGACTCATATCAAAATGATCGATAGAAAACAAGCTTTCAAACAAAATATAAAACTTTAGTGGGTTTACTTTGATTTCCAGAAAAAAACAGAAATGTTGCCAAATGTATGATTCAACCTAATAGTTTTGTCTGTGCGCAGCAAATAAATAAGTAAAGAATCATCTGCTGTACATACATTAAGTTAAGCAGGAGGACGATCTAGAAACGGCTGCTATACTTTGCTCATGAAGCAAACTGCAACTGTCACTGGGCATAGCCAGATCTCTTGTTTATGAGTCAAATCTAGCCAGCATTTCGAAATATTATAACCAAAGCATTCCTTAACCAGTATCAAGATAAATCCCCTTCTCCGAGGCAAGATAAAGGGCAGATTCGGACTGTTGAATTCTCGATGCCCTAAGAATTCAGCAGTTTTTATATAGCATTCATACATGCTGTGGCGCATCTGGAATCCCATTCCCTTCGCCATAGTAGGGAACTACACAAATTAGGCAGCAAAGCAGCCGATTACATAGGGTGAATAATCCATTCCATATTTGGTAACAGTTGTCGATCATTTTCGCCAATGAAGTTGTAATATGAAACACTTTCAAAACTAGTGCAGTACTTTATGAGAGAAGTGGGGTGATTTATATATGAACGTTGTATAATGAAGCGCTCTAAACGAGACAAGCTTGACCTACTGCGCGACCGATGAATCTCTACACGACGAAAACCGCCCTCGCCACATCTGACAGGAAGCCGAAATCCGAGTTAGAACGCGAAGGCTGGCCCCACCGAGGCCAAGATACACTTTTACTGATAAGTTTATGTATGCACTGGTAGCACAAGAGTCGTCGCTACCAGTGCATGAGCTTCAACCCCGGAGCCGAACACCAGGCTTTGCGCGCAAGTCTAATCTAAATGAAGCCTCCTACATTGTGGATGTCTTACCTGAATGTGCCATTTCGCCTCTGTTAGGAGTTTGTCAGTCCCATGTTCTAGCCATTATTAAAAAACCAAATCTTTTGCGGGATATTTTCTAAGCACATGGAAACGGTTCCCCGCGTCCCTTTACGTCATCAGACCAACACGATGCGCTATGGATTTTCAGCCATTTTTGGAGTACCCAGAGGTCGGCAGGAAATTTGGACACGGTGCCTCTTATGGTTAGACGATGCTCCAAAATACTCAGTAGCTCAATTTTATTCAACGACGGTCGCTTCTTTTCTAGTGGTAAGTTAATTGTTGTCGATGTTGGCATTACACCTATCTAATAGCGTTCGTAAGGCGTCATCATTTCTGGATAGGTCACACCAAACGACTCCACAAAGCAACCTTCGACCACTCATCGAATCTGATGGATTGTAGAACATGAGTGGGCTGAGTACCCTTTTGTCTTTTCCTGTAGATCTGCCTACGATCACACCAAGGCGTCTGCACCGTGTTAAGACCCGCCTGCGCTAGCGCCACTGCAACCTGTGGACTTCTGTAGATGGGGCTATGCTGCGCTTCAATTCAGAAGCCTCGGCACAGCAACAAATTCGGCACCCTTGTCGCTTACAGAGCTACGAAGCGTGGCACTTGATGGCAGTTTCTTGAACTCTCTGATAGTGTGCCATGTTATTCTTAATGAGCATACGATGTGGCCTGAAAGGACTGGTTCGCAACCGCCTGCTGGCCTCAGTCCTATAACCGCCTACAACTTTTCGAAATGCCAGCACACTCATATTTCGTGAGGGGGAAGATGACGGACCGAAAAGAAGAAAATGATGAAATGTCGGAGAACAGTTGTCTAAGAGCTGTACTCCACCGCTGTCGTAATGGAAATTCTCATTTATCAAGCTGGACGACTGCGATTTGCAATTTCCTCCATATAATTACAAGGGACTAATAATTCGATGACCGGCCATTTAAAGACATAACAGGCAAGCGCCACTAAAACCCATCATCAATGTTTTGAAATCACTGTACTCTGGAGGTGAAAGGATCCTGTTCTCGAGCTCCACCTTCGCGTGATTCTCTATAATCATTGAATGTTCGATGCAAATCGGACGCCTCGTTTAATTTACCTGTACCTTTCGTGCGTGGCAAACGTTATTCACGAATTGTGCCTTGCAGAGCCCAACGAGTCGTTTTCCTGTATGATTCTGATCAATCTTTTTCCTTTTATTTTGGTTCATTTGGCGCAGCGTTAGCGAGGTATCAGTGGCAACTGTCCTGGTATCATTTTATGTGCACAGGTGACGTTCCTGGACACGCAGCTTTTCTGGCTTTGCTGCCACTTACTAGGGAAGGGTTTCGACCTCCCATGGAGCTTCAAGTTGAGAACAGGATCATTAGAAAGAGCTCGGAATGCTGATTACGAATATGGGTGTCAAAATTGCAAATAAAGCACCTGTGCGACTTATGGCCCGACGAAATCGGGAGTCTTACCACAGGCTGGCTGTGCGACACACCGGGCGCGAGAGTGGTGAACCATCGGGCACTGTAAGCGCCGCCGGCCAGGTGGCGCAGGGGTAGTGCTCGCGCTCGTCGGGTGCAACGTCGTTGGGTCTCTTCCGGTTGCTGACGGCGTTTTCTGCAAACCATAATTTATCTTCGAAATGACCTTTTGTTCTGAATTATGACACGCGTCTGATTAAATAGCTGGGAAAACTACCATACACGTTTGTAAAGGCTAAAAAGGCAGGCAGGTTTTTTGCTTGAAGGCAAAAAACTGCTATGGTGACATGTTTATTTACTATTTTGCACAAATACAGTCGAAATCGTATTTTGAATAATTAGAGGTGTTTCTAACAACCTTGGCATTCATGGAACAAAGCAAAAAAATGTGTTAATCAACAAAGGCAAGTAGAATCTATGATGAGGAAGAACAAAATGTCGTTGATCTACTGCACTGAATGCATTTTCTTCACTCCCTATGTCCTTTTTATCAGAAAAGGTGGTGTCCATTCTTCTCACTGAATTTGGGGTGCTAGAGTAAACGTGTATGGTAGTTTTCCTGGCTATTTAATCAGACACGTGCCATAATTCAGAACAAAAGGTCATTTCAAAGATTAATTATGATTTGCAAAAAGTTCGGAAGCAACGGGACCGAATCGTGACGTCGCACCCAACGAGCGTGAGCAGTTCCCCTGCGCCACCGCCGCAGCTAGAGGAGCCTTCTTAAGAAGCCCTGATGGCTCACCACTCTCGCGCCCGGTGTGCCGCACAGCTAGCCTGTGGTGAGGCCCCCGATTTCTCAGGACTCAGGAGTTTCATTTTTCAATTTTGACGCACATATTCGTAATTAGCATTCCGAGCTCTTTCTAATGATCATGATCCCAACTTGAAGTTCCATGGGAAGTCGAAACCCTTCCCTAGTTAGTATCCAATAAAGACGATAGGTCGAGATCTTCAAGCGAAAGAAGTCGGAAGCAGTTGTATGATAACGGATTCGCATTAGATGGAGTAGTTTTCCTTTCCAGCAAACTAGCAAACTGCTCGCTCCTCTTTTGGAAGTCTCGACGGCACCTCTTCAAGCAAGCTCTTCTCTGTGCTCTTCTAATGCGTTCTCGAGGTCGCTATCCAGTAGATCTTCCGACAGGTTGTAGAGAAGGCGTTGCAAACCTCCCTCCAAGGGATTGCATTCCCACCACGTTTAAAGTTCTTTTATTAACAGACGTGTCCATAATCGAAGAAGAGATCCATTTGTCTCGTTTTGCGCTATCGGCTGCTCCCATAGAGTCCAGGCCGAGGCTAAGCCTGCGTCTTCCATTTGACTCATCTGAATTGCACCGTTGGATAGCTTTTGACAAGAGCTGCTCATGCTTTGCGTACGTCGGTGCAACTTCAAACTTCGCCCTATTCTGTTTCGATGCTTCCATACGGGGCTGGTTTCTTGGATGAGGAGGAAGCTTGGCTAGCCGTCTTTCATTTTTCGCGCGCGGTGCGGTGCGTTGAAACCTGCTATTCATCAACAACAGGTCAATTTGGACCGGAAACAATCTCTCCACAAAACGTCGGACCATCACTACCACTTAAAGAAGCAGATGAGCACTGAGTCGAGCAACAGCCCGTTACTTTTTGTGAATGCCAACTAGGTAATGCGAAGGACGTTCAAGTCGAACGACGAATTACGTGCCAACTCTATCGCGAGCTGCTTTCACGACGTGGAGGCATTCGAGCGGAAGTGGCGCAAGGGGTGCGGAGCAATTTCTCGAAGACGAGTTGCTCTTTGGCACGATCTTCAATTACGCTTCTCCTCCCTTCTCGTACTGCTTTATTTTAGAACACACAAAAGGAGAAATGCGAGTACAAATCATGTAATATGTTGTGAGCTGTCATAACGGTGTTTTGTTGCGATCAAAACTTCTAGCGCCGTCGTTATGACAGCTCACAACCTCGATACGAGCCACTTGAGGATTAAAGAAACTGATTTGAATCATGTAATATGTGTTTTTTCATACCAATTTCAAGTAAAGCAGCCGCTGACGCATTTGAAATGAAACCCACCCTCCAAAACAGAAGAAATTTTTTCAGATAAGATCAGACATTATAAGAATGGCAGAGTATTTTTAGACTAAGGGAAGCTTTATATGACCATGAAGGTATGGAATAGATTCCTCGAAATGAGAAAATCCTTCCCCAAAAAGAGAGCACGCTCACTGAAATTTTATTTTTGAAAATGCTGTGAAGAAAAATTACGGTTCGTGCCATATTTTAAGGTGCAGCAAGGCAGCGATTTTTCAGTGCGTAGAAAAAGGAAGGGCGCATGGAAGCGCAGTTGGAGGAGGCGCCAGCTGTCGCGTGCACCATATTCCGAGCTTATGGTTCGGAATTCTGGTCAAGGCCATCCAAGCCTTCAATATTTGCGGGATCGGCGAATTGGTGCCAGATTTGTTTAGGAAGAATAACACACTGACTTGCCTTGCGGCCGGTCTCCATAAGTTATTGAATAGGTCTAGAGCACATTCAAATTGCCTCTACGACATCTAGCAGAGGAAGAATGCGTGGCGCAGTCAAAAAACCACTGATTGACGCTGCTCTCGATCATTTACTTGTTAGCAGGAGCGATCAAGCTATTCCTCGTATAGCGATTTTTCGCGATCTTCATTTGATTGTTGGCACACTGTTGCTTACTTGGGGCTGCAAATGGATTGATCTCTTCATTTAGCATTATATATAATTGGTCGGGAGTTCTGGTTCTAGTAGAGCGTCAGCAGAAAAGGTCTCGTTCTTCTGCACTACAACGCCCACCCACGCATTTCGCAAACCACCTGGCGAAAATTAAACGAAATACAATACCGCTCGCGCCGCACGGTCAAAAGTGGGCGAAAAATCGCCAACATAGCGTCGCAAAGCGTTGCACGCTCATAACTCCTTCAGTTTTAGGTTTTTTGAATAAAGGTTGGCACCATTCGATTCGCCTCTTCGCGATCTACACAAATATATGTAAAACTTTAGCGGAACACCCGTATTTTCGCCGTGGGTGGTCCAAAATTGACTGGACGGGCGATTAGAGCAGCTTATTTCCCAGGATGTGCGTGCTTTCGGAGTATCTCAAAGATGGCGTACGTCGCCAGTGCTCTGTCATGCCAGGAATGCCCCGAGAGTGCGCCGTGCACAATGCACACAGAACCTAACCTATCAATCGAGTGGGCGAGCGCATGTCCCCTGCGCTTCTATCTTCTCTCACTGTGAACTGCGACGTTTTCAAGACTATTTCGAGCCGTTTGGAGAATGTTATCAGAAATTCTCCGCCACCCCACTCAGGATTAGCTCCATTCTGTTCCAGCGAAACTTTGGTGTGCGCCGTGAACAATGCATACAGAATCGAACCTTTCAATCGAGGGGGGGGGGGAGACAGCTTGTAGACTGAGCGTTTGGTGAGTTTTATCAGAAATTTCTTGCCGCCCTACTCAGGAGTTGCTCCAAGGCTGTCCAGCAAGCCTTTGAAGTGCGCCGTTAACAATGCATAGAGAATCGAACCTTTCAATCGAGGGGGGGGGGGGGACAGCTTGTGGAGTGATCGTCTGGGCAGTTTCATCAGAAATTTTCTGCCGCCCTACTCAGGAGTTGCTCTAAGGCTATGTAGCTAGAATTTGGAGTGCGCCGTGAACAATGCATACGGATTCGAACCTTTCAATCGAGGGGAGCAACCGCTCGCAAATTGCACGCATGGGCGTGTTCGGAACGCAATAGCTCTGTCGAGTTGTAACCTTTCAGGCTGCAGCTTGTAGGTTTTGTAGGCAGTCGAACGTTCTTTTCATACGCCAAAGTAGAACGGTTTAGCTTAGGAGGGGATAATGTTATAGGGGTGCGAAAATGCAGGTGAGGATTGTGCGAAGCATTTTTTTTCCGATTTCCGTGGACCACAGCGAGAAGATGCGGCGAGCTGATGGCTTTAAAATACGTACGTGAACAGAGCGCTTAAGGTACTTTACGACGATATGCTCATAGCTCCTCAGTTGCCTAAACTGCCTTAGCCTCGGCTGGCGTTTTAGAGCGGCAAAAGCTAGCGGTTAGAGTTTCTTGCGCCTTTACTCGCCCTGATTTGAGCCTTCGACGCTCCCAATGGCACCGTTCTTTTCTACTTGAAAAGCGCTATCGAACGGTGTCAATTTCGACCGATTTTGGAAACATCAATTTTTTGACTGATTAGCGTCGAGGACGAGGTCGCGGCGGAAGAACGATGACGTCATCGAAAAAAGGTTGTCTTCTAGTTAGGCCATGCTTGATACCATTCGATAGAGCTTTTCATGCTGAATTGAATGGTTCATTTATAGTGGGAAACACTGTAATCTGGGCGAGAAACAGCGCGGAGAACGTCTGCCGTTGTTGCGCTAAATTGCATGCGCGTGCGTGTTCGGAGCACAATAACTCTGTCGAGTTCGAATCGTTTCGACTGCAACTTGTGTGTATTGTAGGCAGTAGAACGATATATAAGTATACTAAAGTAGAATGGCTTATCTTAGGAGCGGGCAATGTTACAGCGGTGCGAAAATGCAGGTGTGGCTTGCGTGATGCATTTTTTTCCGAATTCGGTGAATCACTGCGAGAAGACGCTTTTGGAAACATCCATTTTTCGGCAATATCCCATCGAGGACGTGGCGCCCTAGGCCGAGCTGCGCGGACGATGACGTCATCGAAAACCGATATTTTCGAAATTGGCTAAATTTCCTCGTGCAAACTTCGTCCAAAATCATCTAGGGGTTATTTGGGGCGCTGATTACGAATCCGACGTTCGTATTTGAAAATTCCGCGAACTTGAGCAGGTTACTTCCCGTTTAAGGGTGGTCGGGTGAGGATCATCGATCACCCCTCAGTTATCGGTATGAGCGGTCCCCTCCCGTAATCGTCCAAATGTACTTCGGCATCGTGTTCGGCACCCCGAATAAGCCCCCGACCAAATCGATGATCCTGACCCGACCACCCTCAGTTATCCAGAAGAAATTGCAAACCTACCGAAGTCGACGGAATTTTAAAAACTGACGTCGGATTCGTAGTCAGCGCCCCAAATAACCCCTAGACGATTTTGGACGAAGTTTGCACGAGGAAATTTGGCCAATTTCGAAAATATCGGTTTTCAATGACGTCATCATCAGCGCAGCTCGGCGCCACGTCCTCGATGGGATATTGCCGAAAATGGATGTTTCCAAAAGCGTCTTCTCGCAGTGATTCACCGAATTCGGAAAAAAATGCATTACGCAAGCCTCACCTGCATTTTCGCACCGCTGTAACATTGCCCGCTCTTAAGATAAGCCATTCTACTTTAGTATACTTATATATCGTTCTACTGCCTACAATACACACAAGTTGCAGTCGAAACGATTCGAACTCG
>OX375866.1:64199553-64263454 GCA_947359475.1 Heligmosomoides polygyrus bakeri | reverse complement strand
CATTTTTCGGCAATATCCCATCGAGGACGTGGCGCCCTAGGCCGAGCTGGCGCGGACGATGACGTCATCGAAAACCGATATTTTCGAAAATGGCTAAATTTCCTCGTGCAAACTTCGTCCAAAATCATCTAGGGGTTATTTGGGGCGCTGATTACGAATCCGACGTTCGTATTTGAAAATTCCGCGAACTTGAGCAGGTTACTTCCCGTTTAAGGGTGGTCGGGTGAGGATCATCGATCACCCTCAGTTAATCGGTATGAGCGGTCCCCTCCCGTAATCGTCCAAATGTACTTCGGCATCGTGTTCGGCACCCCGAATAAGCCCCCCCGACCAAAATCGATGATCCTGACCCGACCACCCTCAGTTTATCCAGAAGAAATTGCAAAACCTACCGAAGTCGACGGAATTTTTAAAAAACTGACGTCGGATTCGTAGTCAGCGCCCCAAATAACCCCTAGAACGATTTTGGACGAAGTTTTGCACGAGGAAATTTTGGCCAATTTTCGAAAATATCGGTTTTCAATGACGTCATCATCCGCGCAGCTCGGCCTAGGGCGCCACGTCCTCGATGGGATATTGCCGAAAAAATGGATGTTTCCAAAAGCGTCTTCTCGCAGTGATTCACGAATTCGGAAAAAAAATGCATCACGCAAGCCTCACCTGCATTTTCGCCACCGCCTGTAACATTGCCCGCTCCTAAGATAAGCCATTCTACTTTAGTATACTTATATATCGTTCTACTGCCTACAATACACACAAGTTGCAGTCGAAAACGATTCGAACTCGACAGAGTTATTGTGCTCCGAACACGCACGCGCGTGCAATTTAGCGCAACAACGGCAGACGCTCTCCGCGCTGTTTCTCGCCCAGATTACAGTGTTTCCCACTATAAATGAACCATTCAATTCAGCATGAAAAGCTCTATCGAATGGTATCAAGCATGGCCCAACTAGAAGACAACCTTTTTTCGATGACGTCATCGCTCTTCCGCCGCGACCTCGTCCTCGACGCTAATCAGTCAAAAAAATTGATGTTTCCAAAATCGGTCGAAATTGACACCGTTCCATAGCGCTTTTCAAGTAGAAAAGAACGGTGCCATTGGGAGCGTCGAAGGCTCAAATCAGGGCGAGTAAAGGCGCAAGAAACTCTAACCGCTAGCTTTTGCCGCTCTAAAACGCCAGCCGAGGCTAAGGCAGTTTAGGCAACTGAGGAGCTATGAGCATATCGTCGTAAAGTACCTTAGGCGCTCTGTTCACGTACATATTTTAAAGCCGTCAGCTCGCCGCATCTTCTCGCTGTGGTCCACGGAAATCGGAAAAAAAAATGCTTCACACAATCCTCACCTGCATTTTCGCACCCCTATAACATTGTCCCCTCCTAAGCTAAACCGTTCTACTTTGGCGTATGAAAGAACGTTCGACTGCCTACAAAACCTACAAGCTGCAGCCTGAAAGGTTACAACTCTACAGAGCTATTGCGTTCCGAACACGCCCATGCGTGCAATTTGCGAGCGGTTGCCCCCCGTCGATTGAAAGGTTCGAATCCGTATGCATTGTTCACGGCGCACTTCAAAGGCTTGCTGGACAGCCTTGGAGCAACTCCTGAGTAGGGTGGCTGCAAATTTCTGATAAAACTCCCCAAACGCTCAGTCTACAAGCTGTTCCCCCCCCTCGATTGAAAGGTTCGATTCTCTATACATTGTTCACGGCGCACTCCAAATTCTAGCTACACAGCCTTAGAGCAACTCCTGAGTAGGGCGGCAGAAAATTTCTGATGAAACTGCCCAAACGATCAGTCTACAAGCCGTTCCCCCCCCCCCCCCTCGGTTGAAAGGTTCGGATCCGTATGCATTGTTCACGGCGCACTCCAAATTCTAGCTACACAGCCTTAGAGCAACTCCTGAGTAGGGCGGCAGAAAATTTCTGATGAAACTGCCCAAACGATCAGTCTACAAGCCGTTTCCCCCCCCCCCACCCCCCCCTCGATTGAAAGGTTCGAATCCGTATGCATTGTTCACGGCGCACTCCAAAGGCTCGCTGGGACAGCCTTGGAGCAGTTCCTGAATAGGGCGGCAAGAAATTTCTGATAAAACTCACCAAACGCTCAGTCTACAACAGGGATGTGCGGAAATATTTCTTGAAAAAGCGGAAGACGAAACACGGAACGGAAACGCTCAAAAAATGGCCGGAAACCGGAATACGAAACGCGGAAGCGGAATTGACTCATTTTCGCCATTTTTTCAAAAGTGCATCTGAAACGACGTCAGAAGCGGCTTCCATTGCGCTTTTCTTTTTCAGAACTTGGCGAGCAGTAGAATCTTCCACATATTAATGTTCATCCTCATCATAACATAGCGAAGCATGAATTCATAATGTTGCTATGATAAACCTTTTAGCTATGGCTGAGCATTAACGAAAACAAATTCAGGGGCTTATTTCACTATTTATCACTATTTCAGCATGCAGTCTTTCCATATCTAGTTCCTACGACTGGTTTTTCGCTGACTTTTTTTAAAGCTAATATTTTTTTGAACGGTAGACCGACTTAACCACTTGAGGTTACTTACAGACCCGTATTAAAAAAAACCGACTCGGGTAAGGTCTAAAACTGGAGTAGCACCTAGATCGTTTTCCGACCAGGAAAGACATTCCTCACAACACTTTTTAAAAAACTTGTGGCGTCATGGACGACGTGATGACTTCACAGATATCTGCATGCTCAAGATTAGCAGTTATAATGTAATCACCAACACCAGCACTCAGAGTTCATTCTGGTATCTAAGACGAACTGGATGACTGACTGGTCATGGTGCGTCCAAACTTCCACAGGAATATTCAGTCTGTGCCAGCCTAGAAACCCTACGCCCAAGGCGACGCAGCTGGACAGTTCCAAGATGGTTCTCGAAGTATTAGGTTGGAAAAAAGTCCTTTCATTTTTTTCAAAGATTTATTACTTCACAACTACAAAGTCAAATCAACTGAGATAAACTCTATTTTGTCCCACTACACTTCTCCAAAGACTGGGTAATTTTCCAATTCCTCTCGCTTAAAAGACTGCAGTTCTGGAGTCGAACCATTGATGAATCCAATTTTTGAGGTCTTCATCAGTTCCAAAATATTTCTCTCCAATTTCTTGCTTGAAAGCACGGAAGAGATGGTAGTCGGCACGAACGAGGTTAGGGCTATACGGTAGATGTGACATTACCTCCCAGCCCAGCTCCTTTATTGTTTCTCTTGTGAGTCTTGCAACATGTAGTTTTGCATCGTCATGCAGGATCATCACCTTCGACTTCTCCGGCCTGTTTTCTTAGAGAGTTGCGACGACATTGTGGAGTTGGCCGCAGTATGTGACAGCAGTAAGTTCTCTCCACTTCTGAGAGTTTGCCGATAAATCACTTCTCTGATATCCCACCAAACACTCAAGAAAATCTTCCTTTCGTGAACATTGGGCTTGAGATCAGACTTAGGGCTCTCTCCCTTTTGTACCCATTGCCTTTTCCTCGGAAGTTGGCACACAGAACCCAGGACTCTTCGCCTGTCACAATCCGCGGAAGAAACTATTTTCTTCCTTATCTGGACAGAAGAGAAGCAGCGATGGAGAGCTGTCGACCTTTCTGAGTGTCTGACAGGGCATGTGGAATCCAAGCTCCAAATTTCCATGAAAGCCAAAATTCTTCAGATGGATTCCTACTATCCTATGAGACACTTCGAGCTTCTCTGCCAGCTGACGTGTCGTCTGCCAACTATCGGTACGAAGAAGATGGTGTAGTTCACTGTCGTCCAATCCAGTTGGCCTTCCTGACCATGCTTTGCCCTCAGTGAATAATCTCCTTTTAAAGACTTTCCGAACCACTCATAACAGGCGCGATGAGTAGTAGATCCCAAGCCATATATATGGTTAATTTGGTCTGCTGCCTGACGTGCTGTGGATTCTTTAATGAATTCATGAAGAATGCCGTGCTAAAAACGGCCATGAGGTAGATCTGGCATTGAGTTCGGAAGATTGGGTGGATAACGAATCACAAGAAGAGTCTTAACCTGTGTCCGCGTGCGAACGGTAGACAAGTGTGATAGGATTACGAAATCAGCAATCAACATTGGCTAGTGCGTTTACAAGGGGAAGGGTAAAAAAATTTCGAAGTGTGAAGAGACTTTTTTCCAACCTAATAATAGTAATAGTGTTCCAGAGTTCAATAAGTCACCCTAATCAATCGAAACAGCAGCTCATGGTAGATATTCGTGATGCTTCATTAAAAAATGAATCGCATAACTCTCTATGAATGAGTATCACACCTAAGGAAATTAAACACTGATGAACAAGAACACTGATGTAATCTTGGAGCAGACACCCGCATTGCACAGCCTTCGTTGAACCCTTTGTCTCATGATACTGCGCGATATGCTTACAAACAATAGAAAGAAATAAAGAATACAAAGTTTTTGTGAGCTATTAGTAACTAATGGATCAAAAATTTTATGATCATTCAAATGTTGAGTGCATTTTCTTTGCATACAATGCACGCATAGCCTTTGTGGCACACTAAATTTGCTCTGCACCCTGCTGCTGCCATTTTGAGTGTTTTTTTGGTAGCCTAACCAATTTCAAGAATATTAGTACTGGAGTTATCAAACAGTAATTCTCTCACAATTGAAGGAGAACTCTTTTAATTGATAAGCTGATTGTGTTCAATAGAAAACAGTGTGGAACAGCGCCCATTTCCGTTTCCGCCTTCCGGCACAAAAACAGGCGGAACGCGGAACGGAACGGAAGAGCCAAAAATGGCCGGAAACCGGAATTCGGAACACGGAAACGGAAATTCCGCACATCCCTGGTCTACAAGCTGTCTCCCCCCCCCCCCCCCCCCCTCGATTGAAAGGTTCGATTCTGTATGCATTGTTCACGGCGCACACCAAAGTTTCGCTGGAACAGAATGGAGCTAATCCTGAGTGGGATGGCGGAGAATTTCTGATAACATTCTCCAAACGGCTCGAAATAGTCTTGAAAACGTCGCAGTTCCCAGTGAGAGAAGATAGAAGCGCAAGGGACATGCGCTCGCCCACTTGATTGATAGGTTAGGTTCTGTGTGCATTGTGCACGGCGCACTCTCGGGGCATTCCTGGCAGCCCTGGCGACGTACGCCATCTTTGAGATACTCCAAAAGCAATCCTGGGAAATAAGCTGCTCTAATCGCCCGTCCAGTCAGTTTTGGACCACCCACGGCGAAAATATGGGTGTTCCGCTAATGTTTTACATATATTTGTGTAGATCTCGAAGAGGCGAATCGAATGGTGCCAAACTTTATTCAAGAAACCTAAAACTGAAGGAGTTATGAGCGTGCGACGCTTTGCGACGCTATGTTGGCGTTTTTTTCGCCCACTTTTGACCGTGCGGCGCGAGCGGTATTGTAGGAGTTGAAGTTCTGCCTCACATACCATACTTACCAGACCTTCCCACATCAGGACCACGCAAAAACGGCCCATCCAGAGTTTGTGGCACCTCGACCACCCAGTTCTTTCGCTGATGGAATTAGCCAACCATTGTCGTTGAAAAAAATGTGTGCTGATTGGGATGGTGCTTATTTCGGCTGAATCCGATGAGCATGAAGAAGGTTGTGATCGTTTGAAGTGGAGCAGTCAAAACTCTGACGCAAATGCTCCGATGATTTGTTAGTTCAGATTTAGGTTTTCTCAATGAGTACCTCCGCGCAGTGTATTCCAGTACCACCTATGTCAAGATAAGGTAAGGAGAAAATAGACTACTACCCGTTCCTTTCCTACCCTTATTGTTAACAGATAATAACAAGAAGTTTTTAGTAAAACATAAGGTCTCTCCCTGAACTCCTCATTCTTGTTTTATAGCTGTAGTTTCAATAAGAGAAATGCAACATTCGAATGGCACCCATTGAACATTCGAATAATTGCCGAGTTTTCTAATGACATCGAATACTTGCAATTTACGAACATTCTAATTCGAATTACCATTTTCACATCACATCGAACACTTATCAAGTCAAATTGGACACTCGACTAAGCAAGCCTGACGCTTTTGAAACACGTTGAACATCTTTCAAATCATTACGAATCTTAGGAAAAGTTAAAATTATTTTCGTTTAAGGAGAGTTTAGTAAGAGTTTCTAAAAATAATTTAATTCAATTGCCACAAAAAGTGAACTCAATTTTTAAAATTTTACAAAATTTCTATTTTTAAGTAAATATAATAAAGTTTTTTAAAATGCATGAAGACAGTAATGCTGATCTTAAAATCATGTTCTTGATCTTGTTCGTGCTAAAACAAGCGCCAAAACAAAGAGATTGAGGCAAGCACGCACAGGACGTCACTTTTATTTGTTTGATAGCAAAAACTCTGATTGCGTTCAGTTCAGTCGTCAACATTTTTTTTGTGGAAAACACACATATCTTCGCTTCGCTGTTTTAAGTAATCAATACTACCAATCAAGCGAAAATCGCTACGAGCTATACGAGCGCATGCCGCTATCTCTTTTTAATGCGCAAAAAATTGCTGCCTTTCTACACTTTCGAATAAGCCATAAACCGTCATTTTTTCTTAAAAATTTATTTGTTTCATTTCAAGGTGTTAAACAATACGTTCACTTATTGGAGCAGGAGAAATATGACTGTCAAGGAAGGTCATATCAAATTTCCTTTGAACAAAAAATTCTTATAAAAAAATTATTTAATTAATTGCAAAATTTCGGGGAGTCTGTAGGTTAATCCGGAAGACGATGGAAGATTTGGAAGATATTCGGCGTGATTCCAGAACGGCAATTATTGTTTGAATTAAATTTCGAAAAATGCTATTTTCTGAATATTCCAGATCAAATAGTCGTACTATAATGAAAACCATTCGAACACCTGCTTAAGAAGGTCTTTTGATTACAACGACGGAGATGTAGAAATGTAGGGATAGTAATGGGTACGGTTTAGCTGGATTTTTCTCTTCGATAGGTCCCTATTGATTTATTTCAGACACCACACGCCACCTCCCTTTTCCACGAAAATTGAATTTCCATGGAGAGGAAAGGAAGCCCATTGAGGCGATTAGCGTCCTGTCCTATTCTCAAGGTTTGAGTTTATCGAAGAGTCCTTCGTTTTCGCGCACAAATTTTGTTTTGGCAGTTTCGAGAAGTACGGAAGCTGTTCGCGTCGTGGGCGATTCCTTCGAGCTTTCCCACAGAAGTGGCAGTTCGCCCTCATCATTGTTGAAATATGCGGTACAGCACAATACCAACACATCAGATTTCTGCAGCGACAGCAATACATATTCTGTATCTATAAATAGTAATCAGTACTTAACATTAAAATGCAAGTGGTATTCACCTATGGGCAGAAATCTGGATCACCTCCATCGAATCTAGACATCAGCGACCTAAAGCGGAATACTCAGGAAAACTGTGGAAGCTGGTATATTTAAGAAACGGGTAAACGAGTAGAAACGTTTAAGACAACTTGCGGAGATACCCCAACTCATACTGGACATGAGGAGGGGTTGAAAGCAGTCAGATGAGTGATGTGATCAGATGTGAAGCAGTCAGACCGGATAGTCCTCAGACCACGCAAATAGTGAAAACAGACGAGAACGGAGACGAAACGAACGAATTTGATCCTGCAGGAAGCCATTTTTGTGAAATCTTGAAAAGCAAATAAATCAAATCAAAAATTTCGAATTTGTCCTAGTGGACTTGAACACTGCTACACATACAAGGCTGCCTTCCTCGAGAAGAAAAATACAAAATACTGTATCCAGGTAGCCTAGCCTAGCGCATTGTTGTGATTTAGTAGCCGTTGTCGAACAGACAGAATACGGTGCCTTCCTCCACTAGGATAGTTCCAGACCTTTTACTCGGAAGAAATTGACACTGCGGCTTCATTCTGTAGATAGAGCTCTTCATCGCTGCAGCCATCAGCTACCCATATTTTTCGACGACACGATACTTTTTACTGACAGGGAGGGAAACAAAGTGACCACGGCTCTTTGAGATCAGGTGCATATCACAGAATGAGGCTTCGAACGCTGATTCCCAATTTGTGTTCCCTGTTTGCTAGGCACATCTATGAACAGAGTTCTGACCATTCTTAGCTTGGCTCCTTACCAGCTTGGTTAGCCCTCTAGCTACATGCAGAATGACCTATCACAAGAGAGCGAGCTCAAGTAGGACGCAAACTGCGCTGTCCGCGGAGCAGTGGTGGTGCAGGGGATGGGGGAGCGGCGTGCTGTGAAGGTGCACGTTGCTGTTCGACTCCCCTACGATGCGGGGTTTTTGACTTCCTAAAAAGAGATCCACTACGATCAACCAAAGCTCTCTATGTGAGACAACAGCGGAAACACATTCCACGAATGTCTAATTGAGACCAGAATTAATATTTCGCCGCTTTGCCAGGAACAGGGAAGAAAACCTTCCCCTTGTGCAGCTCCTTGTTGGAATTCATATCCGCAGAATATAAATGGGCTGATTAAAGCCATTTCAAAAGTATTTGCAGCTTTTTTAAAACAATATGTAATACTAGTTGAGATTCAATTCTTGATTTCCACGGAAATTGTCTTGTTAAAGAGGCTAATCCTCTTGGGATAAGCAGCACCGGCCGGGCGAAGTAATCTCTGTAATTGTATTTCTTTATTACTGGTCTTCCTTCCTTCCGCTGGACAATGAAGTCCTAAACGTTAGGGAGAAACGGGATGTTGCTTCTCCTTCGCAATACGCGGAAGAATTGCGAGGAATTTCTGGGTGTTTATAGGCATGCCTTAATTTTCGCGACTGCGTCTCACAAGGAACTTCTACAAACTTATCCAAATGATTCCCAAACAATATATGGTTTGTAGGACATGTTGTTGGACATGTTACGAGAAGCACAGGGGTGGAGGTTGGTTTTTGTTGTGAACCAATGGGTGGTCCAAAATTGAAAAACGGTATCGTTTTAGTGCGAGCTGACAAGGTAAATGTGATGCCTAAAATGACCCTGTTGCCGTGCTTAGAAATTATCTTAGAAAAGGTTAGGAGCTTCAATTATTGTTTACCATTGCAATCCTGATAATTCCCTAGGTTTTCTAAAAGCAGCTGCGGGGTACATTCAAGTGGTTCATTCGCAACCATCTTCAGTTAACTAGGTGGTCGAGTGGATGAGTTGGGGACTTGCGGTAAGGTGATCGAGGGTGAGTGGATAGTGTTGCGGATTTGCGGGAAGGAGGTAGAGTGAGCTAGAGAGCTTCTGCATTATTTATTTTTTATTTTATTTATTTATTCAAGCGTGGGTTACAAAATCATCACACGCGTAAAAAAACGATCGAAAATAACATGAGAAATTCTAGAAAATTACATCGACACAACACCATCTACAAAAAGTTTTTACGAGAAACAAGATGTCTAAAACGAAATGTTGACATGTTAATAATATTTTCATCATCACCTAGAAGTAGGTTGAGCTCCTTAAGATTTCGATACGTGAGGAAGTTCGACCTAACTTTAGACCTAACAACTCTGGGATACAACCTAAGTCTTCCTATCCGATTTCTGGTCAGTGGCACACCAAAAAACTCTGTAGGGTCTATTGAAAGCTTCCTAGTTATAATTTTAAATAGCATGATCAGGTCCGTTATCTTCCGCCTACTGCACAGGGAGGGTAAACCTAGTTGTCTGGCCCTATCAGCACCATTGGGAATGTCGGCATAGCCCATTCTAAAGCACCTCATAAACAGCTTTCTCGTGTAGTTGTTTTGGACGCTTTCAAGGAGCTTAATAAATTTCGTTTGACAGGGATTAAACACAGTGGTGGCAAATTCCATGATGGGTCTCACATAGCATATGTAGGCACGTAAGAGAGTCTTAGGGTCGTTTGTCTTCAGTACCTTGAACAGGTTATAAGTCCGATAGTTTGCTTTTTACAAGCGTTTCGTAGTGCGCACCAAAATTGAGGTCACTAGATATGAGAATGCCTAAGTCCTTAGCTTCCGTAACCTGCTCCAGGTTAATGCCCTTAAGCATATAGATTGGAGAGTACGTCTGGTGCTTAGACTGTATTACAAGACATCGCGATTTCTCAGCAGCAAGAGGAAGCTCCCAGCTTTCTGCCCATTTTTCAATAAAATTGATGGCTTCTTGAACTTCATTGGATACCGCAGGTTTGTCAACCTCTTTGTAAATTTTTACGTCGTCGGCGTATATTTTACATGAAACTCCAAATCTGGATACAGCGTCAGGAAGCTCATAGGTGTACAACAAAAAAAGGACCGGTGATAGAACTCCGCCCTGCGGTACCCCACTAGAAGCTGGATAGATCGAGGAATAATTGCTTTCCACTTTGACCTGATACGTCCTTCCTGAGAGAAAGTTTCTAGTCCAGTCCACAATCATAGGGTGAATACCAACCCTTGCCAATTTGAGTAATAGTTTTTCCAGGGGAACCTTATCAAAAGCCTTGGAGAAGTCAAAGTAGACAACATCGGTTCGATTTTTGTTTTCCATAGCTTTTGTCCAATCATTTAGTGAACTGAGAACTGCAGTCTCCACTGAACGCTCTTTCATAAATCCAAACTGCTCCTTAGAAATGATGCCCTTATCCTCGATATGCTGCAGTATATGTCTTTTTACAATTTTTTCAAAGGTTCTTGCGAACACAGAAGTTATGCTGATGGGTCGATAATTGCCAGGGTTACTGTATGGAGGCTTTTTGCGGATGGGGGTAAAAAACGCATGCCTCCACCTTCGTGGAACTTCACCCTTCATATAACTCACGTTGAAAATCAGTTCTAAGGGAAATGCAATATACTCAATGACGTTTTGAATAAAGGATAGCGGAAGAAAGTCCGGGGAGGTTGACTGAGACTTGGGCCACTTCGACAGTATTTCAAAAATTTCTTCTTTATGGAACCATAGTGAAGAGTTCATTTGAGGAAAACTGGGAAGAGATTCACATTGGACTGCCGTGAATACAGTGTCGACCTCCAATGGGATGCTGAATACTTTTTGGAATTCTTCCGCAAGTAAGTTTGCCTTTTCCATAGCTGACGACACAGATACTCCCTCAGAATTTAACAGGTTTGGAATGCTTTCATTTCCCCCGGAACGGGATCTAACATATTTGTAGAAAGCCGTTTTGTCCGCAGAAAAGATACTCCTCTTTTCAATGTAGATATTGTACCGAAATAGGGCCTTATTTAACCTTCTACTGAAGCGTTCGTAGCTAACCCAGTCCCTGATATTTGAAGAATCAGTAGCAATATTCCATAACACAGCCTGACGATTCATCATTCTCTTGAGGTACTCCGGAAGGCCTAACTTACATGGATCAATCCTTCTTATAGGGACATATAAATCTATCACATGATGGAGAATATGAAGGAATGTTTCATACATTTCGTCAACTGTTTTTATACTTCTGAGGGTCCCTATCCAATCTATATCAGCTAAATACTCCTTCATTTTTCCATAATTTGCTGCTCTAAAATCTTTAATTAGGGTCGCACTGCTAGCGTTAACGTTTTTTGGTCGCGCAATTTTAAATCTTATTGTTGCATGATCACTACTGCCCAAAGGAGGCCCAACTTCGACATCTTGTACCAGATTGGGAACATTGCATAGAATTAGATCTAAAAAAGAATTACCTCTGGTGGGCTTTAATACCAGCTGTTGGAATCCATGAGCGTCAAAAACGTCTCGGAAGGAATTTGTGATCGTGTCGCTAATACCGGCTACCAGATTGGGCAAATTGAAGTCACCCAAAAGGACGCATGGGGCGCTACAGGTGCTGAAGTCGCTGATGACCTTGCCTAATCTGATGGACTCAGCGACATTACATGATGGTGCTCAGTAAATGGCAACAAGGCGGAAAGAGCTAGTAGTCTGCCCAACGTCGCAAATTAAAATTTCGTAGGAATCCTTGATGGATTCTTGGAAAATAACGTCATAGGAGATGTAATTCTTCAAAAGCAGTATAACTCCACCACCTTTCTTAAAAGCACGATCACACCTGGTACCGATATACTCCTTACCGGCGCGACTCAAGAGAGGACTCAAATCATTTCCCGACGTGAGCCACGTCTCAGTCAGAACCACGACATCGTAGTTGTTAAAACACAGGTGTGAGACTAAAGATATACTGTTTTTAACCAGAGATCTAACATTGGAGAGTAAGCATGAGATCGGAAGACTGCAATTCCTCAGAGAGCCTAACAGTTTCCCGAAGGACTGTTAGGCTCAGAAGCAAGCGTTGTATCCCCGAGGTCAGGGTGTGGAGAGTGGGGTCGCGATCCCCCCCGTACCGATGGAGTACGAACAGGATCACCGCCACTACCCCACCTAGTTAGGCGATCTTCTCGCCTACGATCCCGCTCCTGCTTTGTTAGAGATGGGCGTAGGTAGATGCCCTTTTGAGGAGGGAAGAAACGTAGGCGAGGAGCCCTTTTAACTGCCTCAGTTTGAAATCTGCTGGTTGGGAGCACAACCTTTACAAGTCTAGGTCTGCTCAGTCCGGGCTTGCCCATACGATATACAGCCGTTGGTATACACTCGATGTCTAGGAAATCTAGAATCTGTCGACTAAGTCGACTTTTCCGCTTTTTGCAGATGAATACAGTAGTGATGAAAGGGGGAGATATTTTGGCTTGGGTAGGGTATCGTAATATTGAGCAGTGATGAATGGGGGTTTCGAGGTCATGGTCATCGATTTTTCCCATATGGTAATTATTTAAGCAGCTGATCACGAATTTCTCACTCTTTTTCAAAATTATCAGTTTTTGTTGCACTGCTTTTCATTTCAAAGTCGATGGTTTGAAAAATCAGCCTGACCTGGTGGAGAAGGCGATCCTACCAACGAACGAAGCTTTGCTCAGATCTACCTACCATCTCCTGCCGTAATCGACCGAAATTTTAAGATTGGAGGACATATGTATCCGTGAGCACCACCCCAAATGACCGCTATGTGATGTGGGCGAATTTGAAATAGCCAAAAAATCAAAAACCAAGCAGGACAGAATTCCAATGCGCTGATCGTTTATTTGAAGTATAAAAGTATAAAATTAAAATCTTAAAATTATATCGAGAATTATAAGTATAAAATTTCGATTGAAATTGACTCAAAATGACGAATGAATGTGAGAATATCGACAGTTTTCGGTCCATACATTTTCAAAGCATTGTTGGGCTCCTGGATATTTCAGCACTCCTTCATTTTGTAGCGAATTCTAATCGACAAAGGTCGTTTAGCATGGTGAGAGCCTCAAAGTGCTTCAGAAATCGATCCTTAAGAACGAACACCCAAGACCAGCCAACACGTGCAATCAGGAAGATTACGTCCCGTCCCAAATTCTTTTGCTTAAACAAGATGAATATTGCATTAAAAGTGCCAACCGTTGTCATGGAAGGCACGCACCTGAGGAGCTGCATGCCACCTTTCGTGGACTAGGTGAGCTAGTTTGTCAAGTTGTTCAAAGCACATACATTTTGCATCTTTCCACCTCCCTCGCTCCGCAGCTCTCTAACTGCGTCAACAGTATGTCGTAGCGTTTGAGGAGAAGAATGTAGAGAAATTCTCTGCCCTCTAATTAGTTCAGCAGTTGTCCCATTCCTATGAACGACGTGAGTGCCATCCGGCATTTGTGAGTAGCAGTGGAGGAGGGCCCGAAATGGCCCAGTTTTCATTCCGTTCCCACCGATAATTGTCCTCGGAAAAGTTTTTCTGCTCCAAAAGCGTAGAAGGCTGACATCTTCCTCTTATGTTCCATGAGAACATAGGGAATGTCTTGATAGAAATGTGCGTTGGGTAAATGATCGGAAACGGTCGCTAATGGTCGGGGTCAGCAGGCTCGGTACCGCATCCATTTCCATCATGTTTGCACAGCACTTCTGCTCAGCTAAATTTACGTCCAGTAGGTCATAATCACCCACTATTGCAGCAGTCCTAACCTGCTGGCTATCGGGCGCTTCCGCTCTATTATCGGAATGGATAAACTGTGGGGACTGTCCTAGGCCTAGCAGTTCCGTCGTAGAATGGAGCACCGATCCCGCCTCGTAGATTCTTGTCCAAGGAATCGAGCTTCCACTCTTGTAAAAATACTTCGGGAAGCATCATCTTCTAATGGCGTGACATAATCATTGGCTGTGTCAGCTGTAGCGCGGCGCCTTGCATCGAAAAGGAACAATTCTGCTTTCCCTGCATTCGACTTCAACCGTTGATTCTGGCCGCTAACCGGAGGCGTGTGTCTGACACAAAACGGTTCTTGAGACATAGGGGTGGAGCTTGCACGAACTGCTCCCAGCCCCTTTGGACCATCCGACGTCAGTGGTGTTCTGCGAGTTGTGTATTCATGCTCTCACATTCGTGCTCATAGGGGCGTACATTCTGCTTCCTTCCGTCTTTGTCACGAACCCCGCAGTGCTTTCGCAGTTCGTGTTCATTCAGCGTGTGTCTGCAATCTAGCCACCACCACTTTTTATTGCAGATATGTGGTTCTCCATCCGCTCACTCGTACTAGTAGTTCTGATGATCGTCGCAGCGGCTGCCTATATAGGTGGGTTCTTGTTCGGGTGAAAACTGCTTTGCATCTCGATTTTCTCGGACGAGACACCGACTAAAACGGTACGCTCCCAAATGCAGAATATGTTGCACACGAAGGTTCGATCACTTTTAGTCGAGTTAGGAGTCGTCGTTGATCAGAGAAGAAAAGAATTGACTTAAGAAGAGAGCAAGCAATTGTGAGCTTTTGAAAAAGTATTGTAGGTGACGATATCTACAATACCGCTCGCGCCGCACCGTCAAAAGTGGGCGAAGAAACGGAAAAATACCGTCGCAAAACGTCGCATGCTCATAACTCCTTCAGTTCTGGGTTTTTTGAAAAAAGGTTGGCACCATTCTATTCGTCTCTTCAAGTTCTACACAAACATGTATACAAATTTACCGGAACACCCATATTTTCGCCGTGAGTAGTCCAAAATTGACTGGAGCGGGCTTTTGCGAGTAGAGCATCTTATTTCTCACGACATGCGTGCTTTCGGAGTATATCAAACAGGGCGTACGTTGCCAGTGCTCTGTCATGCCAGGAATGCCTTGAGAGTGCGCCGTGCACAATGGACACAGAATCGAACCTATCAATCGAGTGGGCGAGCGCATGTCCACTGCGCTTCTATCTTCTCTTACTGGGAAATGCGAAATCCTCAAGGCTATTTCGAACCGTTTGGAGAATGTTATCAGAAATTTGCAGCCGACCTACTCAGGAGTTGCTCTAAGACTGTCCAGCGAGCCTTTGGAGCGCGCCGTGCACAATGCATATAGGATCGAACCTATCAATCGAGGGAGGGACAGCTTGCAAATTGCACGCGCGGCCGTGTTCGGAGCGCAACAACTCTGTCAAGTCCGAATCGTTTTCGGCTGCAACTCATGGGTCCTGTAGGCAACGAAACGCTGTAGTAGTACGCCAAAGTGGAACAATGTAGCTTGTGATTACGTAAAGTTACAGGGGCGCGAATATGCAGGTTAGCCTTGTGTGACACGATTTTTTCGGATTTCAGTCGACCTCTGCAGGAAGAAGCGGAGACCTAACGGCCTACAAACGCGTGGGCGAGCAGGACAGTTAACGTACTTTACGATGACATGCTCACAACTCCCTAGCTACCTGAAGTGCCTTAGCCCCATCTGCCAATTTAAAGTGGCGGAAGATAGGGGTTAGAGTTTCTTGAGTTCTTGCACGCCCAGATTTGAGTTTTCTACACTCGCAATGGTACTGCTCTGTTCAGCGTGAAAAGCGCTATCGAGCGGTGTCAATTTCGGCCGATTCTGGAAACGTCGGTTTTTTGACAATTTCGCATCGAGGACGAGACCGCTCCAGGCCGTCGCAGACGGACGATTACGTCATCGAAAATCGATGTTTTCGAAATTGTCCAAGCTTGATACCGTTTGATAGAACTTTTCCTGCCGATTTCAAAGATGTTACTAGGAGCATCGAGAACTGTGATCTGGGCGAATAAGAGCGCGGAGAACATCAACCGTTGTTGTGCCAAATAGGACGCAACGGCGTGTTTGGAGCGCAGTAACTCTGTCGAGATCGAATCGACCTGGCTGCAACTTGTCGATTTTGTAGTCAGTAAAACGTTCCAGTTTCCGTGCTAAAGATGAGCGACACAGCTTTGAATGGACGAAGTAACAGGGGCGCGAATATGCACGCATTTTTTTCGATTACGGTGGACCACTGCGAGAAGACGCGGGAACTAACTGCCTTGAAATGCGTGCGTGAACATAGCGCTTAAGGTACTTCATGACGACGTGCTCAGACCTTCTCAGCTGCATAAACTGCTTTAGCCCCATTTGCCGTTTTAGGGCGACTGACTTAGCGGTTGAAGTTCCCTGCCCTCTTACTCACCCATATTTGGGTTTCCTACACTCCCAATAACGTGTTCTGTTCCGCTTAAAAAGCGCTATCGAACGGTGCCAATTTCGACCGATTTTGGAAACATCGAGTTTTTGACAATATCCCATCGAGGACGTGAGCGTCCCAGGCCGAGCTGCGCGGATGATGACGCCATCGAAAACCGATATTTTGGAAATTGGCCAAATTTCCTCGTGCAAGCTTCGTCCAAAATCGTCTAGGGGTTATTTGGGGCGCCGAATCCGACGTCCGTTTTTGAAAATTCCGCCCACTTCAGCAAGTTACTTCCCGTTTGAGGGTGGTCGGGTCAGGATCACCGATCACCCTCAGTTTATTTATTTATTTATCAGAGCGTATGCATAACACTCACGCGCAAAACAAATGAGAAAAAGCAACAAGTTCTACCAAAAACGTCACAAGACAACAATCAGACGTAGACAGAGGCACCTGTAATTCTGAAGGCAGCGATGAACAGAATTTAGTCAACAGCAGAATTTAGTCAGCAGCAGTTTCTTGAAGACATGCATGGATAAGGACAGGAGATTTTCGTTTTCCGTAAGCAGAGAGTTGAGCTCACGCAGCCTTCTATATGTCAAAAATGAAAATCTGATCGTGGTTTTTTCAATGGGAACCTGCAGAAGGAGCCTAATTCTTCTTGTTCTTACTACTTGACCACCGAAAAAATGTGAAGGGCTTATGTGGAGCTTGCCCGTGAGAATCTTGAACAGCATTTTGAGATCATCAATCTTCCTCCTGCACGCCAAAGATTTTAGCCCAAGTATCCTATTTTTTTCTCTGCCGTTTGGGATTTGCGAATAATCTACGCCAAAGCATCTCATTATGAGTTTTCGGGTGAAATTATTTTAAACGCTCCCCAACATATCAATTTTTTTCGTCTTGTCTTTCAGTTATCGGTGTAAGCGGTCTCCTGCCGTAATCGTCCAAATGTAGTTCGGTTTTTTTCATGTTCGGCACCCGAATAAGTCCCCGACCCTATACGAATTTTGAGCAAAATCGATGATGCTGAGCCGACCACCCTCAATTATCCAGAAGAAAGTCCAAAACCTACCGAAGTCGACGGAATTTTTAAAAACGGACGTCGGATTCGTAATCATCGAAACCAAATAACCTCTAGAGGATTTTGGACGAAGTTTGCACCAGGAAATTTGACCAATTTCGAAAATATCGGTTTTCGATGACGTCATCATCCGCGCAGCTCGGCCTAGGGCGCCCACGTCCTCAATGCGATATTGTCAAAAAATCGATGTTTCCAAAAATCGGTCGAAATTCACACCTTCGATAGCGCTTTTCAAGCAGAACAGAACGGTGTTACTAGGAGTGTCGGAAACCCAAATATGGGCGAGTAAGAGGGCAGGGAACTTCAACCGCTAAGTCTGTCGCCCTAAAACGGCAAATGGGGCTAAAGCAGTTTAGGCAGCTGAGAAGGTCTGAACACGTCGTCGTGAAGTACCTTAAGCGCTACGTTCGCGCAAGCATTTCAAGGCAGTTAGCTCCCTGCGTCTTCTCGCAGTGGTCCACCGAAATCGAAAAAAAACGCGTCACGCAAGCCTCACCTGCATTTTCGCACCGCTATAGCATTGCCCCTCCTAAGCTAAGCCATTCTACTTTAGCACACTAATAGAACGTCCTGCTGCCTACAAAACCTACAAGTTGCAGCCGGAATGATTCGAACTTGACAGAGTTATTGTGCTCCGAACACGCCCGCTCGTGCAATTTAGTGCAACAACGGCAGACGCTCTCCGCGCTGTTACTCGCCCAGATTACAGCTTTTTCCACTATATATGACACCGTTCAATTCAGCATGAAAAGCTCTATTGAATCGTATCAAGCATGGCCCAACTCGAAGACATCGATTTTTCGATGACGTCGTCGTCCTTCCGCCGCGGCCTCGTCCTCGATGCGAAACAGTCAAAAAATTGATGTTTCCAAAATCGCTCGAATCGGTCGGTCGGTCGATAGCGCTTTTCATGCTGAACGGAGCGGTGCCATTGAGAGTGTCGAAGACTCAAATCTGGGCGAGTAGGAACGCAAGAAACTTTAACCGCTAGCTTTCGCCGCTCTAAAACGCCAGCCGAGGCTAAGGCAGTTTAGGCAGATGAGGAGCTATGAGCATATAACCGTAAATTACCTTAAGCGCTCTGTTCACGTACGTATTTCAAGGCCGTTAGCTCTTCTCGCAGTGGTCCAACGAAATCGGAAAAAAATGCGTCACGCAAGCCTGACCTGCATTTTCGCACCGCTGTAACATTGATCCCTCAAAGCTAAGCCATTCTATTTTAGTTCGCTAATAGACCGTTTTACTGCCTACAAGACCCACAAGTTCCAGTCGAAACGACTCGAACTTGACAGAGTTATTGTGCTCCGAACAAGCCCACCGTACAATTTGCGAGCGGTCCCTCCCTCGATTGATAGGTTCGATCCTATATGCATTGTGCACGGCGCGCTCCAAAGGCTCGCTGGAAAGAGGTGCGGTACCGAGCCTGCTGACCCCGACCATTAGCGACCGTTTCCGATCATTTACCCAACGCACATTTCTATCAAGACATTCCCTATGTTCTCATGGAACATAAGAGGAACTCCTGAGTAGGTCGGCTGCAAATTTCTGATAACATTCTCCAAACGGTTCGAAATAGTCTTGAGGATTTCGCATTTCCCAGTAAGAGAAGATAGAAGCGCAGTGGACATGCGCTCGCCCACTCGATTGATAGGTTCGATTCTGTGTCCATTGTGCACGGCGCACTCTCGAGGCATTCCTGGCATGACAGAGCACTGGCAACGTACGCCATGTTTGAGATACTTCGAAAGCACGCATGTCCTGGGAAATAAAATGCTCTAGTCGCAAAAGCCCGCTCCAGTAAATTTTGGACCACCCACGGCGAAAAGATGGGTGTTCCGGTAAAGCTGTATACATGTTTGTGTAGAACTTGAAGAGACAAATAGAATGGTGCCAACCTTTTTTCAAAAAACCCAGAACTGAAGGAGTTATGAGCATGCGACGTTTTGCGACGGTATTTTCCGTTTTTTCGCCCACTTTTAACCGTGGGGCGCGAGAGGTATTGTACTGTTACAGGACAGTGTATTAGGTTGGTCCGAATATGGTGTCGAATTCTGCCAAACCACCCTCAATTGTCTATAGTCGCAAAATTTTCCGGAGGAGCTATAGAAACAATTAATACAGCAGAATACTTAGTACCGTTCGAAAACCTTTAATTTTTTCGTATTTCGGAGAAGATTTTTAAACGCAAAATTGGCGAAAAAGTCAACAATGCTTTCTTACACAAATTCAAAAGTCGCAGTATGAATATATAAACAAATCGAAAAACCCAGCACACTCGAACAGGACAACTGCAGCTGACGAGCAGCGCCGTTTTGGCATTGGGCCTATCACACACAAAGTCAGAGTCCTCGGTCATAGGCAGGTCTTATGTGAAGATTGTGGGCTGTTGTGGTTCAGTGTAGTTGTTGTCGAAGTTCGACTCGACTCCGCAACAACCAGTAGTTGTACACTTTATTGTGACCTCAAATTTGGGTAATTAAACCATTTCTAATAACAACATAGATTAGTAATGAAACGAACAGTGTTATGCGAACTAAAAGAGCTTATGCGAACGAGAACCTAACACAACCAATGAATAAGTGGCAATGACCGGGTTAGCACACTGGGTGGCGCCTTATATAGGGGATTTTGACCACCCATAATCAAATATAGACCATCTCAAGAGACGATCAACCAGTCAAACGCGGCCATCCTGCAAGATCATCTGGTGTCAAGTCACGGTCTCCTATGGTCGATCAATTGCTCGAATCGCGGACCATTCTGCGATACCTTAAACGACTGGTAGTCATTGGCGTGCCACTTTTGAGGGAGGCAGAACCTGAAGTTCGAGAGTCGTACGGGTCGCCGTACTTGGTTTTAGGGAGGATTGCCTCTTAACGTTTGCGGCTTCAGGTGGGTTTTTCTATCTCCTAATAAGCCTTTCCAAGTGTGGCTTCGACAGATGGAGAGCAGAGATGGGAGGAATTTCTCCTCTCTGTTTTCTGAGAAAAATGGGGAAAAGTCCATAAATCGGAAAATTGTACTGCATTGAAATTCTGCTATAGAAACGTAGCTGCACTAGTTCAAATAACATCGTAAAACCGTGGTCTCTGCAGCAAAATGGAGTAACCTAAATTCGATGATGACGGTCCTTTCTTGGTGCACTTCGCACCAAGTTCCGTCATGCGCTTCACCGAGTACTTCACGTTTTATTTGATTGACTGTGTAGGTGCAGCCAGCATACAGTTTCTCCGTATCCGTTTCAACGTCTTTTTATAGTTTTGCTCTGATGATTCTCCAATTTGGGCATCAGTCTCGATCAACTAAAAACCTTTTCGTGTAGATGCTACAAACCAAGCCCTCAATACACGTCGTCACAAAAGGATCTCGCTCTTTCTCTCAGTCTCGGTCACAGGACTCACATGGTCTCAGCAACCTTGACGGCTTGTTTTGAAAATCAGGAAAGTGGAACTTTTACTGCAAATGTGCTGCTGAGATCGCGCTGTTCACTTGTTCATGGAGTCGCGATGTTTACTTGATTGGCGGAGTAAGTGCCGCCTGCACGAGCTTGTGA
Organism: Heligmosomoides polygyrus bakeri; assembly: GCA_947359475.1. Classification (NCBI taxonomy): domain Eukaryota; kingdom Metazoa; phylum Nematoda; class Chromadorea; order Rhabditida; family Heligmosomidae; genus Heligmosomoides; species Heligmosomoides polygyrus. Next base: position 64,242,452 of record OX375866.1, on the reverse strand, counting down.
AACACTTTTTCATTTCTGCTCTTCCAAACCATTGTTTTGGAAAACCATTTCATGCCTTAAGATCTGGCTTAAGATCATTTACAAAACTTTCGGTTAGGAACTAGGATACGGCAGTTAATAATAAAATTGCGTATTCACGTTAACTTTCGGTTAGGAAAGTAGAATCTCGATTGACGCGGCCTCAGATTTTTGGATGTGATAGGGAATCCTACTATATTGCTAATTCACAGCGATCGATCAGCTATCCTGCTAGCTATCAATTATTCCCCAACTCTAGAAAGATGGCAGGTATGATAACCATGGGGAGAAAACCCTAATCCTCTTTTGTTTTCCATTTTTTCTCAAGCCTAGAGCGGCTGTTACAGAAGATAGAAGCTGTTAAGAGGTTGTTTAGTTGCGGTCAAAACTCTTGCGCCAGGCGGGACTCGAACCCGCATCTTCTGCTTTCCGGGCAGCGATGTTCGCCTTACACCACCGGCGCTGCGCTACGAAGGCCTTCAGCTTAACCGGTTCCATGCTGATATCAGCGGTCGGCTCATCCCGATATCACGGGTGAGTGCTGATAGGCGAGATTGCTAGGAAGATATCGTGGATGTTCTGTTCGGTCAAACAGCGCCGGTGGTGTAAGGCGAACATCGCTGCCCGGAAAGCAGAAGATGCGGGTTCGAGTCCCGCCCGGCGCAAGAGTTTTGACCGCAACTAAACATCCTCTTAACAACCTAATCCTCTTCTTCTTCGGCGTTTGTAGGCTTCGTCGTGGGGTCTGTTCTTCACCTCTCCCGATCCTGCGCCTGATCAGGGTGGACACAGTTATAAGGCTGCCGCAAAATTAACCTCCGTTTCAAGGTATGTATAAATAAATAAGTTTCTTACCTTGGAGCCACACAAACCATTCCGTAGGGTTTTTCCTGCTCTTTCAAAAACCTATGTGGAGGTCGCTCTAATCCTTCTAGCCGACCTTCTCCGGCGCCTCGTAAAATTATGAACCGACGCGACTATCCAGTCATCGTGCTTTACGAATTTAAATTGGGACATTCTGCGGCATCCCGCAACCTTAGCAGCGCTGTTGGGACGGATGTCCTTGCAAACGAAGGGTGAGGCTCTGGTTCGAAAGTTCGCTTCTGGCGATTTTGATCTCGAAGAAAAATCGGGTCGCGGGCGCAGGTCGTCGCTTAGCGATGAAGTTTTGAGGAGAGCCGTCGAAGCAAATCCGTAAGAATACACGTACTTCAGCAGAGGGCCTTGGCGTACATCACAGTACAGTAGCGAGACATTTGGTGAGAATCGGAAAGGGGAGGAAGTTGTCGAAGTGGGTGCCTCATGAGCTGACCGAAGAGCAGCATTTGGCACGTTTCGACACTTGCTCCAACCTGCTAGTTCGCTCTAAAAATGAGCCCTTTGTAAGCCGTATTATAACTGTAGATGAAAAATGGGTCCTTTAGGATAACAGGAAGCGGGATTTGTCTGGGTAGGTAAGGATGCTCCTCCAACATCCTTTCCTAAACCCGACCTCCACCCTAAAGAAGTTATGCCTACTTTGTGGTGGTGTTGTAAAGATGTGATCAATTACAGCTTTTTGCAACCTGGTCAGGCAGTCACAGCAGAGTCTTACTGCTGTGACTTAGGCCAAATATATTTATTTAAATGTATTTATGTAAATGTATGCGAAGTTGCAAAAAATTGTGGCCGGCAGTTGTGAATAGACGAGGGCCGCTCCTGTTGTAGGACAACGCAAGGTCACACACCTCACAAATCACTCGGAGAAAATTGACCCATTTAAGTAACAAAGTTTTCCCTCACCCACCGTATTCTCCTGACCTTTCCCACTGACTATCAATTTTTCCGAGCTCTTGATTCTTATTTGCGTCAGAAACATTTCACTAATTTGGCCGATGTTGAATCCTCCTTGATTTCGTTAATTCCTGTGATCCCAGTTTTTATTGTAAAGGGTAAGATCTATACGTTAGCAAGAATGTATAGATTCTGGTGGTTTCTACACCGATTAATATAGTTGTCTTAAGCTGAGTTATAGTTGGAAGTGAGCCGTCCTTTTCGGCAATTAATGCTGCGACCCAATACTTTCGTGTCCATTCGTAACGTATTGGACCAGAGCTGCTTCGAGCGTTCTCTAGACAGCTTTCCTGCCACCTCCAACTCAAGGCCTATCTTGCGGACGCTATCGTCCTTCCTACGAACAACGTGACAGTACCATCGCAGGCGAGCTTCGCGCGTCTTCTCGGCTATCGGCGAACTTCTGCCAAACGGCATCATTTCGCATGCGGTCTATACACGTGACGCGAGCCGTCTATTCTTGTCTCTATGACACGCGCGTTTCAACTCTCCTGGTCGTAGGCCAACACTCAGCGCCGTGCATGGCGTACTGTAGCCGTCGTAGATTCTTGACCTCATGCACTCTGGTGTCGCAGAGTATACCAGTCATCTAGCGTGAAATCCCGCAGAAAATCCGAAACAAGAACCTTATATCTGAGTGCACGAAACAGCTGACGCCTACATCGACTGCGCCACCATGCGCCAACATCTTACGGCTGACATAATTCCATCATTGAAAGCGTTCGACTGTCAAGGAAATGGAGTCTGCCTCGAACAAGACTTTTTTCGGGGCCGAGAAACAGGATGGTTATCAAATTTTTGGGTTCATCTGAAACCAGTGGCACATTTCAAGGCTTTACGCCTTATTCTGTAATATGTGGATAAACAAATCTATTACTTGAGATCGTTCAACAGAGACGGAAGCAAATAGCGCAGTTTCAACTATGAAGCTTAGCCGTTCGTTAAGTGAGCTGACAGAGAGCAGAAGAGATGGGGACCGCTCCACAGAAAGAAGCCATTTTGAAATTGGGTAGTCACATACTGTGCAAAAGGGTTGGTTAGAAACTGTGCAATATTCGGCCCATAAGCACTTAACGAGGGTTTTAAACCAAAGACGGTTGAGTTGACAACATAGTTGGGATTATCAAAAAGGATTTGCTGTTGCTCTCCAAACAGCCAAATCAGTGTAAAGGATAAGAGGATCAAGAATGGCCTTACTTGGTCCCTTTTTGTGATGCGCCACGCATTCTACTTTCAGGGGATGTCGATTTTGAATGCGTATTTGGTATATTCAATGACCTGCGGTGGCCAATCGATGATCGAGTCAGCGCTTTTTTCTCCCCGAGAAATTCTAGCACTAATTCACCGAACCCGGAGGGGTGTAGATCTTGGTTTGCCTAGGTGGGAGATGTGAACCAGGAACCTGGTGTGGGCGGCAGCCCGCACCTCCTCCGACTGCGCTACACACACCCAATCAGAGTTGGAAGGAAATCTATACACAAAGGAACTTCAAATTCCTATATCATTACAATGGCATTTAAAACAACGCAACGCCAATCGCAACAAAGGCTGTAGTAACAACTACAGTGGCAACAAACAACAGTAAATATTCCTCCTTTCATTTCTATCTTCAGAGTTAGTTACCCCGAGCCTCCTCAGAAAAAAGGTAACTATAAAACATTCCTGCTCTGCAAAAATTCCGGATATATGAATGTGGCTCAAATCGGACATTTGCTCAGGGACTCCAGGACCAGGAATGGGCGAAAATTTTGAAAATTTTCCACGAAAACAGAAAAGAGAAAATCGCGTTCTTCAGAAAACAGAAAACAGAAAGATTTCCAGATTATCATATGACCTAATTATTCTACCTAAAGATCCATTTCCCAGTAGCAAATGCTTTTGTATGACTAGAAATGTGGTCGGTGTGGAAAGCTTTTTTACTTACAAGCATTTACAAAAATGTGTAGTGCGCTCTAAATTCAATACTATGAGTAAATTGTAAATCGTGACTTAAAGGTTCTAGGAATCTCGACATTTGGAGTATGCAACATTACTCACCAAATCCCTTACACAGCTAATGTCCCAATTAATGTGAGTGGCATAGTTTCCGCATAGCTGAAAGTTTTCAGGCCAACTCACCATACAGCACCAAGACCATATAGCTTCCTTAGCAAACTAAAGGTGTTGTGTACTGGCTTTATATTTCACAGAACAACACGAAATTGTGGCAGAAGTGGCTCTCAACACAGCAGATTTCGGGTGACGGTGATCGCCCGATCTGTCTGTTGTAGTCTACAAGCTGTTCACTCGAGTGATCCTGAATAGGATCAGGAGAACGCTGGACGAAGGACAGCCACGCGAACAAGCAGGACTCCGGGGATAATTCAGCACGATCGACCACATACACACCATCACGAAGCTCATCGAAGTATCGCGAGAGTACAAGCTGCCGCTGCGCCATACGTTCATCGACCTGAAGAAGGCATTCGACTCCGTCGAAACTGAAGCGGTCATCGAAGCTCTGCGCACTCAGAGCAATCCTATTCAGCACATTAGAGTACTTCGAGAGTTGTAGGGGGATTCAAGATTTCACCATTGACGACGACATTGACGACAGTGACGTCATCATTGACGTGAAAAGAGGGGTTCGGCAAGAGGATCCCGTATCCCCGAAGCTCTTCATCGCCTCCCTCGAAAACGTCATGCGCGAACTGGAATGAGAAGACATGGCAGTGGAGGTCGACGGTCACCGGTCAACTGCGCTATCCTCGCTTCGCTGACACCGTACTCATAACACCTAGCATTAGCCAGACGGAGCGAATACTGGCTGACTTCGATCGTGTATGTAGGAACGTTGGACTACAGCATAATCTTACCAAGACGATGTTCATGAAGAACCGGCGAGTCTCTGATGCCCCATTCTCGCTCGGTGGAAAGAACATCTCCGAATGCTCCAGCTGCATGTATCTAGGTCGCGAAGTCAACATGGCCCACGACCTAGTGCCTAAGTTGAGCAGAAGGAAACGAGCAGCTTGGGGAACATTTAAGAGCGTCGAAGAAGTCATGAGGGAGATGGCGAACGTCCGACTCCGTGCCACCTATCCGGATCCACTGTTCCTTCTTCTGCTAACATACGCTTCAGAGACGAAAACAGGATGAACATGCGATCAGCGTCGAACAGCAGAGAATGGAGTGGACGATGCTCGCAGTGGGAGACGAAGCTCGGAACGTTCTCGAAGTTCGAAGATCGGAGACGTTGTCGCATAGACCCCGCGAAAATTAGGTGGGCCGACTACGTATTGCGCTTCGCAAACACCTGCTGGACGAAAACCGTCACCGATTGCATTCCGCATGATGTCAAGAGAACACCAGGACGCCCATCAACGCGTTGGTCGGACTTCTTCGTGAAAGCCCTGAACGAACGACGCTCTTCGTGTCCCTTGAGCAAGTATTATTCATTGGAGCACTCTGGCGCGCGACGAGGACGAATGGAGACCTTCTGATGCCCGCTTGAACAACTCGAAGATTAGTAGGACGACAGATGATACGTTCATGAAAAATTTAATGTATCACAACTGTGTCGCCACATCAGCAACATCAAAGGTAACTAAACCTTATCTGTCTCTACATAATTTTTGACAACTAAAAGCTGAGCAATGTTTAAAAAAGCAGCTTCGCTAAAGGCTCTGCAGAAAGCGATCATTGGGGATGACCGGCCAGCAATTTTCAATTTTTAGACCGGAGGTGGAGAATAATCCTACCCACAGTTACTATAGGACAAACGGTAATTAATAAGCTGTCACAACGATGTTTTGTTGCGATCAAAACTTCTAGCGCCAACGGGACTCGAACCCACACCTCCCACACCTCGTGGGACCGATCAGCACCCACCCGTATCCGGGATAAGCTGGCCGCTGATATCAGCATCGATCCAGTTACGCTGATGGTCTTGTTAGAAACAATTCAAATCAGTTTCTTTAAGCCTCAGTTGGCTGGTATCGAGGTTGTAAGCTGGTTAATTAATAGACAGTTGAATGTCCCTCAGAACATTAGTACATATTTAGCCTTGATATAAAGTTGTAAGTAGTCGTAGATGGTCCAAACTACTGCTGAAATTCAAAAGAAAATGAAAGCCAAGTTATGAAAGACGACAAATGTCCTATGAAGGGACTTCATGTCAACAGCACTTATACAATCAATCAAATAAATAGAGTTCATGAGTGTATGGCGCAATTTCTACATGAGCCCATCCAAGAACGCCACATGCTTTCAATTTAAAATTTTCTAGAAACATTATTTTGGAATGAATCTTATGATTCTATGATGCCTTTTGGATACTTTCTATTGGATTTCCGTGATATAATTTTGTTCGCCCCTCCCCCCTCCATTTTCTGTTTTCCGGCCAACTTTTTGGCTATTTATCCTGAAAACTGAAAACAAAAAAAATCTGCCGAAAATGGCCAGAAAATCAGAAAACAGAAATTCCACCCATCCCTTTCGAGGACATTGCTCCACGCTGCTAGCGGGCTGCTCAGCACAGCGTGCGGGTGAAACTCCCGGTCCGACGCTTACTCATCGCCTCGTGCGACGAGTAACGCAGCAGAGACGCCTACCCCTCATTGCTCCAAGGGAACTTCGTGTTTTCTACACTTCTAGATGAATGTCGCTAGCTGTGACGCAACCATTTCTCGTGTTGAGCTTATGGGTCTCCAACAAGACAAACGCAAATGTAGGCTTGAAATCTGTGGGAAAATGAAAGGGACCGAAGCGGGCGTCAAACTGCTATGCCACTCCAGCAAGCAGGATATGGCCTCAAAAACCACCTTATTGTGTTTACTAGGCTTGGCATGGGTGGATTAGAGTTCCGGTTTCGCCCTTTAAACTGAATATCCTTACACTTCCTGAAAGTCGCTTTACAGCTCATCCCAGGGTCGACTTCGAGACCGTACGTTCCGCACGTTCTGACCCTTTCGACGCTCAGTATGCCAACAACTTCTACAGAGGTTTGTTCAGCCTTCTCTTTGTATTCGCCTCACTTACTCTAAGTGGAAATGAGCTATTTATTTATTTATTTATTGGAGGATATGATAAACATATTTGACAGGTAGTCGACAATTGTAAAAAAAAATGTCTTGCTATTCTTTCAGGTGCTCTCCCAATATTAGGTACCAGATAAATTAGGCAGGAATTGGCAAACGTAAAAGAGTGAGCTGTAAGATACGTTGGATAAATGATGAACGGTACGTCAGGTAATTCATATCTGGGGCGCGCCATGCACACTGCTTCCACGGAGCACACAGCACAGCGGAGCTTCGTGGAGACAATTTGAACGCGTATTTGGCTTATACGTTGATTTTCGGTGGCCAGGCGGTGGACAAGTCTATGTATTATTCTTGTCAGAAAAAAATGGTATCAATTCTCCAACCGCGAAGGTAGAGAAGTTTTGTTGATCTGAGCGTGGACCAAACTGCTGCCTGACACAGTTTATAGCTTTAGCGATAGTTGTTGCAGTCCTGTTCTCACTATTATTTGATTCCATCAACATTATTCGTACTGTTAAAGTAAATCAACGTCAGCAGCAAACATTTGTGTATCTTTTCAGCTACAGAACCATGAAAATTCCATTTATGTAACCATTCATGGAAACATTCCGATACGAAGGGCAATTGTACTGCGTGATCTCGATGTGTATCATAAAATTTCCTAGCGTTTTAAAATACAGGGTGCGTAAAAAGTATTGACGCAGTAAATGACGGTTGTAACGGTTGGCTGGACTGCGAGGTTAGACCACACCGCGTGAAATAGATAGATCGTCCGGCTTTACCGGTTGCTCTTGCAGACCAGTACACAAGCTAATTGAACAGTTTATTAACGAGGTTAAATCACGAAAAAAAATCACAAGGGCCAAAAAGGGTCGGTGTCGGTGTCGGCGTCGGTGTCGGTGTCGGTGTCGGTGTCGGCGTCGGCGTCGGCGTCGGCGTCGGCGAGTAGGGCTGGGAGGGTAGACGGGAGGCGGCGATATGGCAAGGAGTGATCTGGGCAGGTCGCCTCCAGAACACTCCACACAAAGGCGGAACGTCTTCTCATTCAAACCGGCAACTTATATAGCCCAATTCCCGCCCAGATCACGTCTTTTGACCGGGCCTGACCGCGGCCTATCTACCCACATGCCGCCTCCTCCCTGAGCTGCTGTCCTCGGCAGCTCGGTAGTCTTCTTTAGCTCGGGTAGCGGCACTTGTCCTATCGTTTTCCTTCTTATCGTGCTATACAAGATCTTTGCGCATCCGACTGTGCAATCCGAGCCATAATATGCAAGTGAGTTCTCTGGAGCTCCCACTTCACAGAAGACAGTTCCATTTTCGATTTTCGCCGTTGCGGTACTGAAAAACTGGTTCGAGCCTGCGCGTTTATTAAGCGTAGCGTCGAGAATGGACCACATTTCAATCATTTTCTTCCAGGTCTCTGCATTCTTCTCCACTATTGTCGGCCATGCCGACACTGTTCGGCCTCCATTCTCAAAATGTTTGTCGCAGGCCCTTACTACTTCGCAGACTTCGTCTTCCTTAAATTTTCGGTCCATGGGCCAAACAATGACCCAGATTGGATACGCCGTCCATTCGTTCAAAATCTCTCGAAGCTGCTTGAATGTAGTTGCGACTCGAGTCGCAATTCCTCTTCTTGGGCCGTCCTTTTCCAGGAGAGCTCCACTGGCAGGCGCGGCAAATGCTGTCGGGCCTTCTTTTAGAGGACGTTTGGCCTTTTCTTCTTCGTCGAGCTCCTTCTTTAGCTTCTTCAAGGCGCCGTCATAGGTCGAGTCGAACACAAAGCCTTCGACTCTCTCGTGCTTCTTTATCTCCTGCGTGAAACATATAAATTCCGTCCAATCCAGGCATCTTTCATAAGCCATCCGGAGGACTCTCTGTAGCGCTTCTTCATCGAGGCATATCGCCCCGTCCTTCCAAAATTTGATTTTCATCGCAGTGTCGATATCCGTCCGTATGAATATACTGGCCGCTCTCCACGCGTTCCACAGCGTTCCCAGCGGCCTTTTGGCAAGCGCTCCGGGCAGTTGTATCCCTCCTATATCTCCGAGGGTCGCTTCCTTCAGGCAACCGTCTTGGCACGTGTACTCCAAATGGCCTTTTTCGATCCTTGAGCGTAGATCGGCGCCTCTGGAATGAAAACACGTTATCCTATTTACCTTAACTCGGGGTTTTCTTCCTCTTTTGCCCCTACTCGTAACTGTGTCAATTCGATCATCTGGCATGTAGGAAGGTACAACTCTTAGCATATCAAACTGAACCCTAACCGGCTCCGTGTTTTCACCTATCCTACTAATCAGCGCAGAGTTCTCACTTGTTTCTAGAACTCGGAAGGGTCCTGCCCATTCGCAGACGAGTTTAGGATGTGAGTTCAGAGCTTTCTCTCTCGGCGAGTACATGTACACGCGATCCCCTACTTTGGGATGTTTACCCGCATCCACTCCATGGCGACTATCGTATTCCACTTTCATTCTAGTTCGTATGCGCTCATTATATTCCCTTACACGTCCATGAACTTCAGCCACAGACTGCAGTAATTGCGTCTTGTAATCCTCCATTCCTTCGTCCATAGTATACCAAGAAACGCCTCCATTTGGGATTACTGCGGAGGGAAAATTCGGATCTATACCATGCAAAATAAAGTACGGGCTCTCACCAGTTGCATAATGGGGAGTCATATTATAAGCCAGCATGCAAAATGGGAGTCTTACATCCCATTCCATGGGAACTACCGTACTGCGCCTTAGCATGGCTACTATGGTCCCATTCAGACGTTCTGTGACACCGTTTTCTCGCGGATTATAACCTTTCGTGGTAATGTGGCTGATCTTAGTTATCCTAGTGATAGATGAGTTCCTCCATGACTTTATTCTCAAATTCGCCCCCTTTATCGGACAAAATTGTCTTTGGCCAGCGGCATCCTTCTGCTATCCAACGCATGAATTCCGTTTTTGCTACCGTCTCGGTCGTCTTATCTGGAACTGGGTAAGCCGCTGCGAATTTGGAGAAATGGTCAATAACCGTAATCGCATAACGGTTTCCACTAGTCGTCAGACCTAACTCCAGGACATCAACGCCTATAATCTCGTACGGCATCGTTGTGATTATCGGCTTCAGGGGAGGTACCATCTTTTGTCTTGGATTCTGAACAAAGCACCTCTGACATTCTCTGGTCCACCTTTTAATGTCTTGAGTCATAGTTGGCCAAAAAACTTCCTTCTTCAGTCTGTTCAATAGCTTATACGCGCTAAAGTGCCCAGAAAATGTTCCTGCATGCGCCTCGTGAAAAATTTCGTACCTCGCACTTTTGGGAACCACGTATACCAAAGATCTATCTGCGTGATACATTTTTAAATCGCCATCTTCCACCACAAAATCGGCGACACGCAGTGGTTTTTGGGCACCAGTCCACGTGACTTTGCCGTTATTATTTCCAGTTTTCAGTGCTTCCAAAATATGCGCGAAATCTTCGTCTTTTTCCAGCTCATTCATCCATTTCGTCTTGACCTGTGGGCGGATTGAGTTCACTACTGCCTCATCTAAGCCTTGCAGCGATTCTGTCTTCGTCCATTCTATTGCACCCCTGCTGAGAGCATCCGCAACCACATTAGTTTTACCCTTCACGTATCTGATCTCTAGGTTATATCGTTGCAACTCCAACGACCACCGTAATACTCTAGCCGAGACATTACTACGACTGAAGAGAGCAGTTAGCGGCTGGTGATCTGTTAAAACCACTGTCGGAAGCCCATAAATAAACATGTGGAACCGTCTTACAGCAAACACCACCGCTAAGGCTTCCAAGTCCGTGACGTGGTATGGCCGCTCTGCCTTGCTAAGACATTTAGACGCAAAGTATACAGGATGCAATTGCCTATCATCCCCTTCCTGACATAACACAGCTCCCAGGCCAACTGTTGATGCATCCGTGCATATCACGAATGGTCTCGATCCATCTCTGGCTTTCTCTATGTCTGGCTGAGTCAAAACTGGAGAAGTGGAAATCATCGCCTTGACCTTTTCAAAGGCTACTTGATGTTCCTCAGTCCATCTCCAGATTGATTTCGGGGACGTGAGTGAAAACAGACACCCTGTTATCTTGGCAAATCCTAGGCAAAACTTCCTATAGAACGAAGCCATTCCCAAGAAAGTTCTTAACTCCTTTCCGTTCTTAGGGACAGCATAGTTAACGATTGCTTCCACTTTTTTAGGATCCATGTGAATTCCCTGGCTATCAACTATGTGCCCTAAGAAGCTCACTCTAGATTGCATTAGCACGCATTTCTGAGCTTTGAGTCGTAACCCCGCACCCTGTAGCAGTGTACACACTCTATTTAGCAGTTCTGTATGCCTTTCTCGGGTATCCGTACAAATGATACTTACTTACTTTGATACTTTGATGGTCCTTTTGTCGGCTGGAGGTCTTCTCAGCGGGGACCACAACTCTTCCAGACCGCTCGATCTCTGGCTGTTTGCATCCAGTGAGGCAGACTGCGCTCTCTGAAAGATCTTGAGAATGAGTCTGCCCATCGCGTTGGCGGTCGTCCCAGTGGTCTCTTATGGCCTCTCGGGAGCCATTCTGTGACACGGAGACTCCATCTATCGTCCTTTCGTCGAAGCAGGTGTCCGGCCCAGCGATATTTGGACTTCTTCATGTACTGCAGCGGGTCTGCTAACTGCGACTTCTCCCGTAGCTCCGAGCTTCGTAGGCCTTCTTGCCATTGCTGACGAAGGCTTGTCCTTAGAAGACATCTCTCCAGTGCACGATGCGTAGTTTGCATCGCTCTGGCGATTGTCTTGTTGTCGGGCCAGGTTTCAGTCGCGTAACACATCGCAGGCAGTACAGAGGCGTTGAATATCGAGGCCCTGAGGCCGGGATCCTTGACCTGATCGGTGACTTCGCGAATCGAACTGAAGGCTGCCCATGCTGCGCGTCTCCTGCGGGCGATTTCAGGAGCGAGGTCGTTATCCATGTTCAGCTCTCTTCCCAGATAGACGTAGGAGTCGACCTGTTGTAGAGCGACTCCATTTAACCTTACGAGTCCCGTGTCACACCACTGGTTGACCATAAACTGCGTTTTGGACATATTCATGTCCAATCCAATCTTCATACCTGCCACATTGAGCTCGTTCAGCATTTCCTCGACTTCTGCCGTGCTGGTAGAGATGAGAACAATATCGTCGGCGAAGCGAAGGTTGCTGATCCGTTTACCGTCGACAAGGTAGCCTTTATCGTCCCAGTTCAAGTCTTTCATGGCATCCTGGAGTGCCGCTGTGAATAGCTTAGGAGAAATCGTGTCTCCCTGCCGTACTCCTTTCCCGATAGGAATTTTAAGCTTTCGATCGAACAGCTGGATGGTAGTCGATGTGTTCGAGAAGCATTCGTCGAGAACTCGGATGTAGGGCGATGGTATACCAGCGTGCACAAGTGCGTTCAAAACGGCGTTGATTTCCACAGAGTCGAACGCTTTCCTGTAATCCACGAAGACAAGGACAAGTGGGAGGTGGTACTCGCGGCTCCTCTCGATGAGCTGTGAGACAGTCTGAATATGGTCCATGCAGGAGAAATCCTTGCGAAACCCTGCTTGCTCCACTGGCTGATATTCATCCAAGCAACGCTCCATGCGGTTAAGCAGTATCTTGGTGAAGATCTTGTACACAACCGAGAGAAGACTGATGGGTCGATAGTTGTTGATATCCTCCTGCTAACCTTTTTTGAAGATTAAAACTGTTTTCGACTCCTTCCATGAATCCGGAATCCTACTAAGTCGAAGGTAGTGGTTGAAGTGCTTGGCAAGAAGTGAGCAGAGGGCACTGCCACCCGCACGAAGGAGATCAGCAGAAATGCCGTCCGGTCCGGGAGCAGTGCCCGGCTTCATCCTTCTGATGGCATGAGCAACTTCTGATTCCAGAATGGGAGGTACTTCCTCAGCTGGTGGCATCAAGCATTTCGGGACAGTGATGGAAGAGCGGAACAGATCTGTGTAGAATTCTTGAACGATGGCCTCCATCGCTCTTCGAGACGTTTGCGTTGTTCCATCCTTATCCACAAGGGCTGACATTATTGCCTTCTGATCGCAGAGATCTCGTTTGCAGCGCTTTATGCTTGAACCTTTCCCAGCGGCTTCTAACAGCTTCAATCTTCTGTAGGCTTGAATGGACTCCTTCACTGCAATTCGACAGGCCTTCGAGATGGTGACTTTTTCCAGATGGGAAGCATTAGGATCCAGTTTAACAGCTCTTCTTTGCTCCAAGAGCTTAATCGCATGTGCGTTGAGTCTTGAAGCAGGCGGTGATGTGGCTCCGCAAGAGCTGCTAGCACATTTCAACAGTCCTTTGGAGAGAAGGTCGTAGTCTTCCGATGGATCTTCAAGAAGATTCCAATCATACGACTTTATTGCACATTCCAACTCCTCAGACTTGAATGTGGGGATCCTCACCGGTGCCGGTTTATGTGTGTCACGCTTGAACATCCTCTTTTTGAGAGTCAGCTTCGCACGGACAAGACGGTGATCCGAGCCGGTGTCAAATGAAGGCAGCACGGAGACGTCGAACAGACTCCAGCGTCTGTTCGTAAGAACATGGTCGATCTCCGAACGTGTTTCTCCATTTGGGCTTTCCCAGGTCCATCGTCGGTTTGAAGGCTTCTTAAACATAGAATTTCCATGGTAGAGACGGCACGCGGATAGGAAGTCTATCAGGCGCTCTCCGTTTTCGTTCCTTGAGGAAGTTCCATGTGGTCCTAGCCTCCATTCGTCGTGATCATTCGTACCGACGATAGCGTTAAAGTCACCAACGACAACTTTGTAGTAGCTCTTCTCGTCGTTGACAGTCCTTTCGAACAGCTTGTAGAATTCCTCCTTTTCTTCATCTGTGGCCGCAGATGTTGGAGCATATCCATTTATGATGGAGACGGTTCCTTGATCTTTGGTTTCCAGACGAAGAACAGCTACTCGCGGACTGATGATCTTGTAAGAGTCTACTAGGTGGTGCACTGTCGAATTGACGAGAAATCCAACTCCGCCAATATTCTTTCTGTTCACCTTTGCTCCGATAATGAGAAGCTCGTTGTGGTCGGTCCTTCTTATGGTTTCCGTTCTGCCTTTCGTTTCCTGCAGGGCGATAACGTCGTATTTGATGTTGCGGCTTCTGTAAAGCAGTGTCCGAAGATCCTGCTCAGATGCGATCGAACGACAGTTATAAGTGCAGACGAATAGGCAGTTTCCGTGTCGTGGTGGGAGGGAGTTTCCGGTAGTCCGATTCCAATGACGTCCTGATAGCTTAACTCCGAGATTAGATGGCCCCTCGCCGGAGGTGGATGCAACCGACGTCGTAGAAGTCCACCTCCGGCGCGCGGAGGACTGGGGCACGGGTTTAGTTGTTTGAGCCATACCGGTGGTCTGGTTACTCACATGTTCCTGGCCAGGGATACAGGAGAGCCGCCCATACACGACAAAGCGTCGCGTACTGCGTGACCGTTTGTGCCGTTAGCCATCACAAAGTGATGTTCACCCCTTCACCGCGGTGAGGTGGCACATGAAGGGGGTACAAATGATAATGTCATCTATATAGCAGAAGACTTCTGCACCCAAAACATCATGTAGAACTGCATCCATTAACCTCTGGAAAACCGGCGGGCTTGTACTCAGTCCAAACGGCGTCACTCTAAACTGAAACAGACCCTCGGTTGTCGTGAAAGCTGACTTTTCACGAGCCTCTGGTGCTAAAGGGATCTGCCAGTAGCCGCTGCAAAGGTCCAGTGTGGAGAAGTACGACTTCCCTGATAGGCTCTGCAGAACGCCGTCAATCGTGGGTAGCGGATATGAATCCAAGTTAATCCTTTTGTTTAACTCTCTATAATCCACACACAATCTTAGGCTACCATCCTTCTTTTCAACCAGTACTATAGGAAAGGCCCACTCCGAACTGCTTCTTTCAATTATCTTCCTGCTTTCCAAATCAGCAAGCAATTCTCTCAACTTTTTCCTTATACCTAGCGGGACGGGTCTAGCTTTCATCTTGATCGCTTTGTTGTCACCGGTATCAATGTCCATTTCTACCTTATTAGTTCCTGTTAGCTCTTTATCGCAAACTGAAAAGGCGTTAGGGAACTCATCTAGGAGAGCTCGGATATCGTCGTCCAATTTTTCCACCTTCGAGCTCTCTCTCACCAGCTCGTGCAACAGGTTCCTTCTCTCATCCTTACTCATATCTACCGTTCCACTGTCCATCATTAGAGGGTTCAGTTCCTCCCACGCTTCCCGCCATTTTTCTGTTCCCCACTGACCGATTTCTTCGCCTTCTTTTAATATTATTGGCTGTTCACGGTCATTTATAATGGGTACTTCTACCTCGTGATTTCGGGTCCGAAAAACTCCCGCTGCCATGCCACTTATGCTTGGCCAGACCACACATTCTTCCTTACTGTTATTTCCTTCGCACCGAGCCATTACCATAGCTGTACCATGGGGGGGGGGAATGTATATTCGCCTAGCCACCACTACTCTCTGAGAATCCTCTTCCACAACTTCGTCGGTTTCCTGTGGCGTTAGTACAACTTGCACACCAAGCTTATCTAACGCATTAGTTCCCAGCAGTATCTCATCACCCTTCTCGTCTGCTATATGGAAGGCCACCTCCACCTTCTTGCCTCCCTCTAGTTCTACCAGTACTTTGACTGCGCCTAGGAAAGCCATCTGATTACCCGAAGCATCATAGACGGGTACCATCGTGTCCTTGGGTAGAACCTCTAAACTGTCGACGTCATATCCTGCCTGTTGGGCTCTTGCAAGTACTCCTACAGGAAGAATACTTATCATGGAACCTGTGTCTAAGATCGCTGACACCTGTGTATCAACTAATCTGGCCGAAACTGTCATTGTTTTACCCACTAGCGGTGTAGCTTCCCTGGCGGGACTCCTCAGTTCTAGGCTGCGAGCGTTAGTGATGATCTCTGCTATCCTATCACCCTGTTTGCCCACACCTCGATTCTGCACTTTCTCACCTATTAGGTTGACATGGGTTCTCCTCAGTGGACAGTCCCTGCCAATGTGACCAAATTTCTGACAGTTGTAACATTTCCTTTGCTCCTTGTTGCCGCCATTATGCACCTTGGGTTCTATGCGGTTTGTCACATTGCTTCCATTGCCATTACTGCTAGGGTAATCGCTGAATCGAGGCCTCTCTGATGTGGCTCTACTCTCATGCCTCGACTGTTGCTTCATTACGCCTGTGGAAACTGCAGGCTCTCTCTCACACTCTTCATACTCCCTTCTATTTCTTATCTCTTGATAGCCTAGCGATCTTCTTTTCCAACCATCTTTCTCTTCCCTACGCTTGTTACCGTGTGAGACCCAAACACCCTTGGATTGCTCAATGGTTAGAGCCAGCTGCTTGACAGAATCGTATGCCTCCGCAGGATCTGCCCTATGCAACGTACTCAATAGGTGGACGTGCTCCGGCCAGTCGGTAAGGTTATCCAGGAGTATCTGGGCATACTCCAGTGACCTGTCTCCTATTGTGCAATTTGGGTTGGCCTGTCTACCCAATTTTTCCAAAACGACACAGAATTCGCAACACTTTGACCTCTTCGACGCTTTAGGCTTCTTAGTTCAGTTAATGCCCGTAGGCGGCCGGCCATGGAGTCACTAGCCAACAGTTTTCTTAACTCTTCCACCACTGCGTCGAAGCCCTGTTCCCTTACGCTCCTAGGCAGCGATAGGAAAACACTCTTTGCCCTACCATCCAGATGATCGTCTCCCAGGATGTCCAGTAGAGTTTCGTCATCGAAAATAACCGATCTGTACTTCCTACTAAAGCGTCGTATAAACTCATTGAAACTTTCCGATCTATTTCCTCTGAACACCCCAGGGTTGACACAGGCATTTGACTGCATTAGTGCCATTATATGAAAAGACTCCTGACCTGGCTCCACGCTGTGCTCCTCGTCCAATCTCGCCAAATGCGGCCTCGAGCGCGGTGCGGAGCGTTGCCCAATCAGCGGCTGGACTGTGGTCGCGGTCGCTGCTGTGATCTGGAATGGCTCACTTGCCTCATTTGCATCCAACTTGTCTGGAATTCTTCTCCGCAACTCACCATTCGTGATGTCCATTCTTTCTTCTGTGCTGGTCCTCCCGTTGGAAAGATCGCCGAGCACTTTCCGCACTTCTCGCACATTAGTCTGGAACATGTCACATATGTCGGCTATCAACTCTCCATCACTTTCTGTAGTCGCGAAATAGTCTTCTAAATCTGCCATGTTCTCTATTCCTTTCCCACTTAACGCCTTAAATAGTTCCGCTCCAAATAGCTGGTAACCTCGGACATTGGGCTTCAACTGTCGCAAAATTTCGCATACCCTCTCAGTCTGCTCCCTTAGGACCTTTGATAGCTGAGTGCGATATTTTCCTGCTATACGGGCGTCTTCCAATGCTTCCTCTACTTTAGCCGGTACCTGTTTTAACTCCTTCAAAGCCCTGTCCAACTCATCACATAAATCTCCTATAGGTAGACTTCTAGCTCTAACGCTCACCTCCGCTTCTGGGCTCTGATCGGCCTTTTCCTCCGGCGGCTGCCCATTCGCTCGTGCTAGACCCATGATCCTGGAATCACACGGTTCTTGACAGTAATTCGCCGCTCCGATCATAACGACTGCGAACGATCACGACGAGAACCAATACTCTCAGCAGTGTCTACGCGAAACCGTAATCGGAATTTTTCCACTGTCCTTTCTCACTTCTTTCTCACTCTTCTCTTACTCACGGACGGCTTACTATGCGTCCTTTCCTCTGAGCTAGCCTTCGGCCCCAAGTGACTTTCTGGCGTCTTACTTTGCGCGTCTGGTCACTCTTGCAACGGTCGGCTTGGTCGTTTTGTCTCGATCCGAACCACTAGAGACTCTCCTGGCGTCTTACTCTGCGCCTCTGGTCACTAAAGCCCTGGTCTCGCAACTCTCACTTTCTGCCCTGGCAGTCTCCTCTCCTGATTGACTGCACTTCCTGACGCTGATACTTGGCTTCTGGTCTGTTCCTAAGCCGGTAATTGGACGATCTACCTCACTCGGCCGGTTCGGCCCCCATGTAACGGTTGGCTGGACTGCGAGGTTCGACCACACCGCGTGAAATAGATAGATCGTCCGGTTTTACCGGTTGCTCTTGCAGACCAGTACACAAGCTAATTGAACAGTTTATTAACGAGGTTAAATCACGAAAAAAAATCACAAGGGCCAAAAAGGGTCGGTGTCGGTGTCGGCGTCGGCGAGTAGGGCTGGGAGGGTAGACGGGAGGCGGCTATATGGCAAGGAGTGATCTGGGCAGGTCGCCTCCAGAACACTCCACACAAAGGCGGAACGTCTTCTCAACCAAACCGGCGACTTATATAGCCCAATTCCCGCCCAGATCACGTCTTTTGACCGGGCCTGACCGCGGCCTATCTACCCACACGGTTGTGGAAATAGTAATGCAAAGTAAGTATTAAAATATCCACTTGAGAAATATGGAAAATGATCTTGCAAACACGATAGAATAACTCGTAATCGACATTGGCTTCTTTACTGTGAATACGGGAACGAAAACGACGGAAAAATTCATGAGCACGCCCCGCAAGTACTCGCTTGGATTTCGTCCCGTGCTTTTAACAGGGTAGCTTCTGCGACTGGTCACTTCTGTTGAAATTAGCCTAGACTTCATTCTCCAAAATCTCATAAAAAGAGTAATCCAGCGAATTCTTGTTTAAGCTGTGCTCGTCTGAGAAGCTGTCTACACCTGCGCGCGTTATCTGTTTGCCGTTATCGAACAGAGGTTGATAATTTTGGATTTGAACATTATCATGCTTGAAGATCTTGTAATCGTTATCTGTTATGACAGAGCCGTGGCTGACGTTTGGGTTGCTGACCTCTTTCCTCACCAAGCGTTTCGAACAGCGCCTAATTCTCTCGTTAAGGAAGTATTCAGCTCTTTGGATGGCAGACAAAAAAGGGCCACCGTAACGACGACGATTATGTTTCTTCAGTTTTTTCTGAGTGTTTTTAAGCACAATACTGACAATAAAAATAACACACAAAAACTTTGAAAAGTAGAAAGAGAAAGTTGGGGCTGAAACAAAAAGTAGGTGCGTCAATACTTTTTACGCACCCTGTAGACTGCTTCGTTACTCTAATGGTCTTCTGCAATTATTTAGACACTCGCAACATTTCCTTGGGGACACTATCCGTTCAGTAAATCTCCAGACCTTCAGCATTGTAATTCACACTGTTCAACAGTAGGCACACATTTATCATTCCAGACTGGTTTTTGGTAAAACTGTTATATTAATGGCGCATCAGCCATGTTCTCTCTGACCGTGCCGTAGAAGAAATGCGACCAGAAGCCCAGTGTAAGGTCGCTTTCGCAACAAACGATTTTGACGACGTTTTTAAATGAACGCGCCCCTGCCCTCCGTAGGAGGCTACTCTAGAGCAGTACCGTATCTGGCATACCTTATAATCTAGAAACTATTAGCAGAAAGTTTTAGAGCCATATAAGAACTTATTTCATCCAAGCTACTTCAGCTACTATTGAAGATGTATTTCAGCACGTAACTTGTACTGCTTTAGGCTACGGTTCTGATTCTCGATTTGCTCCGGGAGCAGACATCCCCGAAGAGCGCTACTGGTGAGGACGACATCACTAACATGACAGCTTCTGTTATATCTTGGGTGAATCATAAAGTTATTGTTGCGGAGGGATGTGACGGCAGCCAACCATCAAATGCGAATGAATTCTTAGACAAATACACCCGCTGTCGGTTTTTAACAATGTTTCCGTCTAATGAATGTGCTTATGCCATCGTGAAAACAGATATCGCCTGGGCAGATACGTGCAGAAGAGAACAACAATCGGGAGCGGCTAGTGAGGAGAGCGTCAAAAAGGCCGTGAAGACGATGCCATCGAGCATCCTCAAGGCGTGTATTTGAAAGATAAACTGAAACTTCACAGCAAACACTTCAGAGTTAAAGCAGAAAAGTATAAAATTAAGGGTAAAGGGCAACAGAAAAGTCGAGATCAACCAATTTCCATGTCATATAAATCCTCATGGAAGCTATGTACTTCTACGAGATGCTGTGCTGACAGTTCGTACGCGTATTTCGCTTACACAGTGACATTTTAGTGGCCAACCCAACACTCATTGTCAGACCTTTGTCATTCTTTGACAAGTACCATTTCGTAGACCACATGGGAGAGGAAAACCTGATTTCCTGAACGTGAGTCGAACTTTTCTCAATTCGAGGTGGAGTCGGCGCCTATTCTGACTGAGCTACACTCCCAGTCAAACAGAGTGCAGAGTGGAAATTAACTTTCCAGACTTACCTAATGTTATCTCCTTGGTTTAACATTTTCGTGCCCGGTGCCCCAGGTGGCCGCTATAACCCCGTTCCCACCGTTCTGGGACCGGATTCATATACACGTGGGTATGCGGGGTAAAAGGTGTAGAGATAAGATAAGAGTCAGGTAGAGATAAGGTAAGAGTCAGAGACGGAGGCTTCATCGTGATCATCTCTACCCCTATACCCGCGGGTTAGTCGTTGATGAATCCGGCCCCTTGATCGCCACGCTATCGCGGGAATGCAGATGACTCAACAGGACGACGCTGTATGCGTTGTAGTGAGTGAAACTGCGCCCCTAACGGCCTCGGAGAAAATTGAAATGATTTGCTTCCATCTTGGGCTGGAAAACAAGGAACGCGACTTTAACGCATGAGCTGGCTTTACTGGCCAGCATTTTTCATCTACATTGCATTCCATAAGTCATAGAAAACTGAACTGCTTGATTTCACACATCGAATTTCTTTTCACTCTTTTCTATTACTTCATGAAGTCTCCCCATTCCAGTTGTGCTCGAATTCGAATAATTATTCAAATAGTCGATTATTCGAAACTTATATTCATTCGAATTCGAAAATAGATGATTTCCGAAAATCCGTCGTTCAAATTCGAACCTCAGTGCGGAGCCATATTATTCGAAAATAAAAGCATCGCAGCTTGCATTGGTCAAACCATACTGTTTCCTCCAATTTGGCCTTAGATCAAGATTCAAAGAGATCGTTATCCAAAGGATTTATTTTACATTTTTGATTGTATTAGAAGCAGAGAAGCTGAGAAATGGCTATCGTTCATAACATTAATCAGCGCGAGTAAAGTGCAACATGAAGATTGAACAAAGGTGCATGAAGCTGTGAAACTGAGTGCAAAACGGAGCGATTCTGCAAATAACCTTGCAAAAAAAGACGAAAAAAATAAAGGCAGAACAGTTGCGCCAATGAATTTCCTTGCAAAAGAGTACGAGATATTGCCAGAACAGCCTATACAGAAAACGCGGGATAAGACTGAAAAGTCTAAGAAGGCTTCATACTAATTTCCGTGAAACAACGCGCCAAAGAAGACTACCTCTTGTTCTTCCCTTCTTCTCCGATAAGGTTACGGCCGCGTTCCAAAAAAGTCATCGAACACGCACAGTAGCAGGATGATGTTGTGTTGGTAACATTCCCAGCGACAACATCACGCGGATACTGGTTCGAAACAAACTTTATGATAGGCAGTGCCTTTCGGAGAATTGCGCTGTATGTCCAAATGGCAGCACTGGAGATTGTCAAGACCGGAGTAATCTATGAGCTCGAGTGCACTACATGTGGCGCAGCTTACGTTGGGGAGGCTGGAAGGATGCTAGCAATGCGTAGAACACCTTGCTAGTAAAAGGCGTGGATCATTAGGTAGCCCACTTGGGTCGATGTGTATGGTGGTAATGACTTTGGTGTCAAGGGTAAGATTTTGGCCGTAGAGGAGATGTCTGCGAGGAAGGCATTAGAAGCGCTCTGGATTTTTAGAGGAAATCCAGCAATGAACAACCGCTATGAGTGCATATCCGTTACAAGTGAACTCCAGCCCGACCAGTCAACTATTGCGCATGTCTAGGAATGTCTAGTTATATAATGACTGACGATGACGATGACAGTGTGTTTCATTCGCTCTTAACGATTGGTCGCCAAAACCGCTAGAGCAGACAAACCGCTTGGCGGTGTAAATTGCATGTCAAAAAAACCTTGCGCCACATTCAGGCCCCTGAAAAGAACGTCTCCGTCGAAACGTTTGGTCGAATGAAGACCCGCTTTAAAAGCTTCGTCTTGGCGCAGTATTAATAAGAAAACAATAACTAACCATGGCGAGGTCTCAAGAAGAGAGAAGTTGGAGAAAACGTAGGATTATAGTCTCCGTGTAAGATTAGGTCTCTGGAATGATGCTGAAACTTGTGCCACCCTGACCGAGATCTTCCTGAAGCTACGAGTATGTAAAAGCAACTCGCAGTAAATCTCACTTGTACATTTTTGGGAAGGTCACCATCACCATTACCAGCGGGTGGCAACTCGGCTCACGCGGATGTTGTAGCCTAAGGGCTACCTAAAAACGCAAAAAAAAGAAAAATTTTGATCATTTCGTTTTCGGGATCGTTTGACAATCAAAAAAATTTAAAACAAACTAGGTCCACCTGTGGGTCGTTACTGGAACTAGGTCACCTGTGCTTCAATACGAACATGCGGAACAAGCACAAGCAGATGGGAGCAAAATGAGATATCGGCACTTACTCGACTGTACACCAGAGTCATAGATGTGTCAGCTTTAGGCGCCCTCGGTAAGCCGGAGTGAGCTGCCAAACCATGTCATCCAATCCGCACCACAATGTAGCTTTGGGAATGTTTTCCGGGTTCGTTCCAGTTTGACCCCTTGTTTCTTGTTGCTTGGAGCAGCACTCTAGTTCAGGAAATAGATAAGAGCATAGGAAGTATCTAAAGAAGCAAACAAGAGTCAATAGATTACTACTGTGAACATTATTAGGGATGGAAAAATCACCGCATAGCCCGTTACCACTTTATCACAGTGAAACGAAAATTTTGGGTATCTTCTCAAGCAATGAATTTAGTTATTGCTCAAAATAATGTGCACTATAGGGGTTAAAGAAATTTAACTTGAAGAAAAAGTAATTAATAGAAAACTGCAGCTGAGAAATCTACAACTGAACGCTGCAAGGCCGTCCTTACCACTCTCTCAGGTCTTCCAAACCTTTTTACAAATAGATCACTATTGGATGCGCACAAACTGTTGCAGCAAAAAAAAACACCTAAAAGAGTTTGTTTTGTAGAAAAATAAGATGGTAGTTCTATTCGTTATCGGCGAGTCGGTCGTTTTAAGGCAGGCTTTCGTCCAGCGATGCGGAACCCACTGCTTTACTGCTCTCGTGTTTTGGGCCGGGTTTCGAGATGCACCTATTTCCATGTCAGTTACTCTTGGAGGTAGGCTGCTCGAGTTAAAGAAAGTTCACGCCTGTCGAGCCGCACTCGTATGACGGTGCATAGATCGCTCTCGTCTCGACAAAGAAATGGTAAGCCTTCAGTGCTGACCGAAACTCAAAACAGAGCTGTACTCAATGTGTCTTAGAGAGGAGGACTGACGATTGTCTCAGAGAAACTCGGCTGTTTTATAATTGAGCAGTTTATCGAAAAAGCGAAATCCATGAAGTGCTCCAGCGGATGACGAACGGTGCAATTCGTGATGGTCTCCAGCAGTTCGCTCGGGTGAAGGAGAATCCGTTTAGCCCATTTGGTCAGAACCTAATTACATGTATATTCTTGCCTCTGAGCCTCTGAGTTCAGAAATGAAGCTCCACAAATATTCGAAAAATTCCCGAACAACTCCAGATTTGTTTATTGAACGTTTTCTCCAAGCCATTTATTGAAGGCAAATTTCGAAAACATTTAGAATGCCCTGAATGAATTATCGTAGACGTAGCTCGTGAACAGAATTATGATGTGAGCACTATCAAGTGCAGAAACCCAGCCAGTTGTTAAACGTCAATCGGTGATCCGAAAAAATGATAATAAAGGAAAACGAGGACGCAAATGTGAAGGAACACGATGTTATAGTGTAAAGAATGGCGAGGTACTTATGCAACAGAATAAGTTACTGAGCTATTTGGTTCGTGCTCACATTTCTCCCACAGAGCATCGTCGCCCCCATTTACCCATTTCACCGGGGGTGTTCTCATTCACATGCAGCTCATTCAGTGCTTACTTCTAATTTGTTGGCATGGAAGTTGTAAATACAGCTTCAGAAAGGCTAAGATTTATTAATGAATACGGTGGCAGAACATTCTGGTAATTGAACAAGTATGCTAATAGTTCAATCTCGCCTACCCATGAAAGGAAAATCGTAAAATCAAAGACAGGAAATCATGCTCTGGGGATGCTAATAGAAACGTTAATAGAAATCTGAGGTTTCCAGCAAGTCGTTCCTGCCACTCAAATGAAGTTGTCCTTGAATCCCTTGTAGTAGCCGGCGCCATGCTGAAAATCCGATGTGGGAGTGGATGTTCGAAAAGAATTCCGAGTTGCTGCCGCAGCCGACTTTCTCAGCCGGGAAGCTCGAGCATCAAGAGCCGTGCAGGCGAGCCTCCATATGTCTTTCTCGAGAGATCGTGGGACACCGTAGTGGAAGAAGATGCACTGGAAAGTGTTATTCTTACGTGTAACTCTACGTAGCGGCGTGAAATACACAAATTACACTCACTTCCTTGATAGTCTGAATCTTGGCAGTACATCGCAGACGTTTCTTCATCGGGATCTGCATTATCCATGGCTCGTCGATGAACAACAGTCGATCCAAAGAGAGGGCAAATCCTCTTGTATCGTCGGGGAACTTCTTGAGCACTTCTGTCACTTCTTCGTACGAGACGAATTCATAGTCGGGTGGTGCTCTACCTGAACGTAGCAGGCATCATAATGAAGCTTCAAACGAAGCGGCAACTGAACTAAAATGCTGAGAGTGAGTATACCCGAAAAGGCTGCTTAGAAATGGAGACTAATTCGAAATAGGCCAGAAGTGCCCCTGTGAGAATGCTTCTAATTCAAATATTCTTTTTTTAATATCGTCGCTTCGAAGCGAGCCCAACGTCACTTGCCTTCCTCTTTCAACGAGAATTGCCTTAACCGTCCGTCTATCCTGATTTTCATGAGTTCCATCTGCGTCTCCCATTCCGTCATGAGCGCTTCCTCTTCTCGTAGAGTGTTTTGAAAGAGCCGCAGCTTTCCTTCTGTCTCGGACAGCACTGCGCCCAATCTGTCTGCACTGGGCGAGAGAAGTCGCGTCTCCAGTTCGTTCGTAAAGCTGAAACATTCCAATTGAGAGCGCAAAACGCAAAAGCCAAGGAAGCACATACCTATCGGATGCCTGCTGCGATGATCCATCCGATGTTTCCAAGAAGAAGTCGCAGTTGTTAACTGAAGTGGCGTAGTTCCGACAGTGGTACATGCCTAGAGCGGTCGAGTGCCTCCGCAGTTTCTCTTTTATTCTGCTCAACGAGCCTCGTCTCTCCTGCGGGCATTGCCGTCTACCTCCAGGTGCCACACGCGACCATCAGAGCACCGCTGGTTCCAGGCCATCGCGATGATCACGCGGCAATTGAGAGGTCACTAACATAGCCTAACATAGCCCGGAGTTGCTAGCCAGGCCTGGCTGGGTCAAGTGACGAACACTGCCGGCTTATATGTGCTCTGGAAAATCCAGTGCAGTTTATCAAGCTCCACTGTTTGACTCCACTGTTTCAAAGGAACTTCTGATTTTTTTTAGTCAGAGGGTATTTTTTGCATCTGTCGTTAAGTGCTCGCTTCGTGAAAATACTTATTTTAGACCCAACGTTTCAACCACTTTGGAGGAACGGTCGAAATGTCCGTTCTCAAGCAAATACTATGTGGCAGCTAGGTTTGCGCCATGAGTTTAACGAGCGATAACTTTTTAACTAATGGTAAAACTTCCTCTCGGATGGCGTGAACACAACATGTGGCGATACAAATGAACTTGGACACCACATGGACTTGCAGTGGGGAGAAGTACGCAATCCTGTGAACTCGAAACGTCTTCTGTAGTGTGCTCCTCTTCCTAGCTCCGCTTTCACCCTGATGTTAGATGTGGAAGAGGCTAGTTTCGTCACGTGGAGTTATGTCGCGTGTTCAATAAACCATGTCTGTCTCGCTGGGAAAGCTCTCGATAGATGCTGTTCCTATATGCCCTCTTTGAGCTGCTCTCCATTAGTTTTGACAATGAGATGACATCAAAAAAATGTTAAATTTCGGTTGATTACGGGAGTTTACGGTAGATATGTCTGACTCCTTGTTAGATGGCCTACATTACCGTTTAGGTAGTGTGTTGGGAATTATTGCGGTAAATTCACAGACGTTCCTTGTTAGGTGCAGTTAGAAAATTATGCCATTCCTATAAGGAAAACACGAACAGACACCTAGAAATTCCTCACACGGCCAACCAGCATATTGGAAAAGAGAAGCAACATCCCGATCTTTCCAATGTTTAGGACTTCATTGGCTGGCGGAAGAAGAGATGTGAAAAAAAACAACCACGTCTAGCCACTTTGACAAGATGATTTCCATGAAAATCAAGAATTCAATCGCAACTAGTATTAAATATCGTTTAAAAAACCTCTACAATTACTTTTGGAATGGTTTTAATCAGCCCATTTATATTCTGTGGGTACGGGAATTCCAACAAGAAGCTGCGCAACGGGGAAGGGTTTCTTTCATGTTCTTCGAAAAGCGGCAAAATATTAATTCTGGTCTTCCTAGGACAACCATGAAATGTATTTTCCGCTGCGATTTGACTGGAGAGCTTTGGCTGACCGTGGAAGGTCTTTTTTAGGAAGTGCGAAAATCCAGGAGTGAACAGCAAACTATCCCTTCACACCACGCCCCCCCCCCCCCCCCCCCGATGCACTGCACTACCACTGGTCCCACTGGTGTTTTATCTGCTGTGACACAGTGGTTATAGAAAGTTGGATAATCAAGCGTCTAAAGGACTAAGGCGAAATTTAAGATGAAGTAAAACGGGTGGGAAAGGAAGTTTAGGTGGTCGCCTCTGAAACTGTCATTGTGGGTATTCTGTCAACAGATAGCGCATGCGTTGCTTTCTTTTATTCTAAGCGTAGTTATCTGACCTTGTGTCGTGGCTGAAAAATCACCGAATGTGGGTTCGGACGCTGATTCCAAATTTGTGCTCCATGTTTGCTATACGCATCTGTGACACAGAGTTATGGTCCATTTTCAGTTTGGCTCCTGTGCCAAACTGAAAATGGGCCATAGCGCACGCAGAGCGGGCCCATCACAAGAAAGCGAACTCGACTAGGGTGGAGACTGCGCTGTACGCCGAGCAATGGTAGCACAGGGGATGGAGGAGCGGCGTGGCGTGACGGAGTAGTTTGTTGTTCGACCCCATGTGATGTGGGATTTTTGCATCTCCTAGAAAGAGATCACGATCAACAAAAGCTCTCTATGTCAAAGGCTCGTCTCCACACTGACAGTTTCGTAGAGGCACGGAGATCCAATTTGTTGTGAATAGTTGCTATAAACGTGTCGAAAACACAAACAGGCATTATACTAGCAACTGGGCACTACGAAGAGCTTAGGGCATAGCAGCTGTTCGCGGTGACTGCTCTAGTCTCCTTTCTGGTGATCCTTTCCATTGTGACATTGGCACAGAAAGCGTTGTTTGATAGTGACAGATCCTTTTAGGAAGTGCAAGAGTCTTGCACCACTGGGGAGTCGAGCCACAAACTACCCGTCTCAACACGCCGCTCCTCTACCCCTGCGCAACCACTACTCGGCCGGCAGCCTACTTGAGCTCGCTCTCTTGTGATTGGCCTTCTCTGCGTGCAGCTAGAGGGAAAGGGACCAAATTAAATTCGTCCATAACTCCGTTCACAGATGCGTCCAGCAGAAACGGAGCACATATTGGAGTCAGCATTCGAAGCCGCATCCTATCATATAATCTCAAAGTCCCATGGTCACCTAGTATCCTTTCCTTGTTAGATTGTACTTACCAACCTCGGCGCAGAAAAAATAGAACAATAAATCGTCAGTGCAAGATCAGAAAGTGCAAGGAAAATGTGGAGTCGGTTTCTTTTCTGTTCTAGCTGGCTTGTAAGTTCATGGATCAGTGAAAGAAGTCAGTTGGAAATTCACTTCAGTGTCTTTAACACTGCCTTGTTCCATTGGTTCGATGGGAGTGTGAAACTATTCAAACTAGTGTGGTGAGAGCTTCCTGGTGTCCAGTGCCTTTCCTGAGGGGGAGAAGGAAACACAAACTGAGAAACAAGACGAGGAATATATACAGTTCAGAAGATTCGAAGTTCATCAAACAATTCATTAAGACGCCAGCGCCTCTTTTGAGGAATCTCTATTCCCTTCAGATAGAAAAGCAGCCCAACACGGATTTCATTCCCTTCCATGATGTCTGTCAATTTCTCCAAACGAAAATTCGTTAGGTTCAAGATTTCTGGTGGCTACTTAACGTACTGTGGTTTGTCTTCATCATACATAGGACTGCAAGATTAAAAGATTTAGTCAACGAGAGCCTTCCTCGGTTGCTATAGAAGCCAACATGAAGCTTATACTTAGTTCTACTTCAGGTTCATGGCATATTTCAGCACCTAAGGCTCGCAGCAACCATGTGGAACGTGCAGCGCAGAAATAGCTCCATCCTTAAGCATAAAACCAGTATTTTGAGCGTTGAGTTCGGAGTTTGTTGAGCGTGTTCGAGAGAGACAGAGCGCTGCGTTTTATCTCTGGATTTCGATGGTCTTCTCTCTTCATCCCTGGCACTGAGAATTTTTTATTAGGCTGAAACCGTTTCGCTCTCTACTAGAAAAGTGAAGAACTATCCGGTTAAGTTCCATAACTTCTTGGAGGATGCGCAAGACCAGCCCTAAACCTGTTCTTCTCTCATACCACTAATAATCCGCAAATTGTGTGACAGCTGCCTAATTGATGTATTCAATAAGCAAGCAGAGAGGACATAACTTAAGTATTTTTAGTTGCCTCGTAGTTTTAGGTCTCAAAATCAACGACTATGCAAGTCGTGTTCGATGTGACAACCTTCTCGGTTGAGAACTTGAAGTAATAACCGGTAAGGACAAGGATCCCTAATTCAAACGGTGCCGATAACGCTACTCGCCTCACCGTCAACATCAAACGAACGGTTGTAGGAAAATAGTAAACATACAATGAACAGCCCTGCTTGGCAAAGTGCGAAAAAGATATAGAAGAATGGTATAGTTACCTTCAGTTTGCGGCGCAGCAATTTTCATTAGGTCCACGTTACAACTGATTTCAGCTCACAGCTAGAGGCGCTGCATTTGTATAGAAATCGCAGTGCCTTAACCGCACATGTTTTGAAACCTTGAAACCGGTTGCTGCCTGATACTAGACGCCTATCACAGCAGTTATACGCCTTTGTAGTCGCTTTTTTAACATGTTACGTCTGAAGTACCTGCTTCTTCGACAGCCGGGGTGACTGCATGTTACAGATTCCTACAATACCGCACACGTTGCGCAGTCAAAACGGCGGTATGCGACGTCGCGATCCGTCGCATGCTCATAACTGCTTCAGTTCTATGTTGTTGTTGTTTTTTTTTTGAAAGAGGTTGGCACCATTCGATTCGTCCCTTCGAGATCTACACAAGTGTGCACACAGCATCACCAGAACAACGTACTTTCGTCATGGGTGGCCCAAAAAATGACTGGAGCAGGCTTCGGCGATTAGAGCAGCTTATTTCCCAGGACATCTGTTTCGGAGTATCTCGAGCAGGGCGTACGTTTCCAGTGCTCTGTCATGCCAGGAATGCTCCGAGAGCACAATGTATATAGGATCGAACCTATCAGCCGAATGGGCGTTCACTACGCTTCTATGTTCCCTTACTGAGAAACGCGAAGCCTTCAATGCTATTTCAATGCTTTTGGGGATTTCTATCATAAATTTCCAGCCGCCCTACTTTGGAATTGCTCTAACAAGGAGAGCTTCCAGAGTGGCGGTGATCTTTTGCGATGCAATTTTTAAAGAATGTAGGGTCCCGTGTTGGGAGTCTAAAACCATAGTTACTTTTTTTTCGGAATGCTCTTCTGTGGTCGAAAAAAACGTGTGGAAGCTCAGCGCGAAGTCCATGGAGCCTTGCTGCCACCCAAACCCAATGTGGCCGGTTCGCGTAGTTGCAGCGGGTAGCCTCTCGGACGCACCGAGAGGGTTTGATGGATCGTCGCTCCGATGTCGCCAATGCTTCTGCACAGATCACCTTCATCATCATTTTCGTTAGCGTCTGTCCCGCTCGGTGGAGGGGTCCGCTCTTCTGGTGTGGTGACGGCAACAACTGTCGGCAGAAGGCTACAGAAGTCTCTTGTCGGCAGAAAGCGACAGAAGTCTCCCGTCAGTGATTCATGCCTCTCTGCTTTATATAATAGGATTATTATGGGCTTGTGTGATCACAAGAGGCCACAACTCGCTTATGAGCCCCAATTATCAAATTTGGTCTACACTTGGAGTCAGCATTTTGAGCGCTCTTACGTGATGTGCGCCTATACGTGAAGTTGGATGGGAATCTAGGCTGCTCCCTGGTAAATCTGCAGGCTCTTTGGTCCTACAGAGGGTCATGAGACACGAATCACATACCAACGACTGTTTCCAGCACATCTAGACAGGCTAGTTACTGTCTAGCTGTGTTGGGGAATATTTTGCGATGTTATAAGTATTCCCCTATATTTCTATTCCCTCCCGAAACAACCATTTTCTCCAACTAAGGGAACCGAAGGCCCTCAAATAGGTGAGGGCTTATGAAGTTATGAGAGCTGCAGACGCCGCGCGCTTTTATATGTTCGACTTGCTCCCCTTTGTTAGGCCTAGTTATCCATGTTCAGAAAGTTTGACCTTCTTTTTGTTGGAATAGTATGAAGGCGCCTGAATCTCACTTTGTCGCTCCGTCATCCGACAAGGCGTCAGATCAATGAATGCAGGCAACTGGGCTTCTTTTGTTCAAAATGTGCGAATATGGAGCATCACTTTACCATTAGATGGTTTTTCTTGCCAAGTTAGTAAGGCACCGTCAAGGTTTTTTTCTCGCACAATTCATTCGGAATCCTATTTTTCATCCGAGGTATTCCCTCTCAGATTAAAGTCGCAATTTGCCAGAAGTCATTCTTATATGCTACGCAAAGTCACTGAAACACTGATACCAAGTTTTTCAGGCAAACTTCTTGGTTGCTTCATATATATGTAGGGCGTGAATGAAAAATAGTTTTCAAATGAAATACGCTCTTTCCTGTTAGTAGTTTTAAATCATGCAGATAATATGTATGTAGAAAGCGTTCCAACAAGAATTTAATTCGAGAGAACAAAAGCCTGCTTTTCGTGGACACAACCATGGGGTAAGCGTTTATTCAAATAGAGCTTCACAGAGAACCATCTTCTCGCATTCTGTAAGAGCAGTGTTCAGAGTGAAATCGGGAATGGGAGCTGAGTTTGAGGAAGACCTCGGAGTACTACGAGTGCAAAGCACCTTCTTCGCTGGGCAGTATTTCCATTAGTCGCAGCAACTGCTGCTTTACCCATGCCGTCCTCGAGGCTTTGTCGAACGAAGTGGAAATGAAGACCTGCACTCGAATTCGTCAGTCGTTAGTTAGCCCTCCGCCGTACTCTGTCCGCACTTTATAGAGAAGCAGTGGCTTAGGCAGGCGAAGACACGCGCTTCGCCGCATAAGCGTTCGAAGCCGGTAGTTCATCCGCGTACACCAACTGCTCCAAAGCCAAACCAAACGCCACGGGATCCGATGGGTATTGGTAGTACAGCCGCGCAACATCGTTATGAGGTGCGTACTCGTAATTGAGCGTAGGCTTCTCTAAAAGGAACATCATGTAGTCCAACAATGTCGACGAAAAGGGAATTCGAAGAGATCTTCTTGCCTTAAATCAATTGATTTCTCAGGCCAAATCGCCCAACTTTTGATAAACGCACACCATTTTGAATGGAAGTGTGTTGTGAAAACGATTTGAGTGAATGAGCAGTCAGTAAAACGAGCTTATCAATAAAACTTTTTCTCCATTTCAGAGTTTGTACAATGGAAATGTCATGCAGTTTTTAAAGAAAGGCAGTCACTGATATTCTACACATCGTCAGCTATTTGAGAAGCAACATCTCCACAACGAACCGTGCTCCTCCGGCTGACATCGTCTCAGCGCTTCATTCGCGGAACATCTGAGAGCATCAACTTTCGCTCCCCAATCCTTCAGCGCCGATGATCTTGCCATCATCACACCGCTTATCGCGTTCAGTTTTTCTTGTAATCTGCCCAGTCTCTTCGACGTAGAACTGGCAGAAGTCGCAGAGTAGCTGGGCGTCAATCCTGCTTCATTTAAGGACCTGCAATAAGGTCCCACACTGGTGAAGAATGATATTCTCTGTGAAAGATCTTACAGAATACACATACCTCTCGCACACGGCACCACCTAACTCGTTGAAATTGTCCTGCGGGTGATATTCCTTCACAATGTGGTTGAGACAATCCGAACTATGGAACATACCTATGATTGAGCAATCAAGTGAGCATCTCCATGTTCCGCATCCCTTTTATGCCGCAGAGTCTGGCACGCATACCCAGCGGCACCGTCTTTCTCCTCAAGTACTGCGGCCGGCTGATGCAATACCAGCGGTTCTGAGCCGCTTAAGGAGACGCAGCGGGTCAGCAAACAATACTTCGGGCACTTATCGAACCAAGACCAAGATTCGTTCGAGGTCTTTCCAATTAATGCTTTTCGCAATTGCATAGCATCTAGTGGTAAGTTGTTTTAACTATTTGAGAAAGAAAAGTCACGGTTTCGAGCTGCTTCGTAATAGTAAGCTGTGCAGAGGGCAATCCACCCTTTAAATCAAACATGCAATTTCTAAGCTTTTTGAGTCCGATGAAATGCACTGCGATCTGCGAATCACAGCATAAGAAGGTTTTAATCACCTATCAAACACTCCATTCATGTTTGACTTAAAGGGTGGATTGCCCTCTGCACAGCTTACTATTACGAAGCAGCTCGAAACCGTGACTTTTCTTTCTCAATTAGTTAAAACAACTTACCACTAGATGCTATGCAATTCCAAACAATTCCCTCCAAACATCAAATTAAAGAAACTCATATGAGATTGAAAAGTTAGCTCCGCTACTACCTTTAAACGAACCTTTCGTCATGGCGATTTCCCGGTGGCTGATCTATGAAACGGGGAGATGCTATGCAAAAAAGTTTCAGATTCAGAAATGTCTACGGTTTCCAGTGCCCTTCACCATCAAGTTGATTGTGCCTCCTTATTGTATAACACCTGCAGGCACTTTTTCAATCACATCACACTCCAGAAGCAAATCATTTCAATTTCCAAAGAGGTCGCACGCGAGAGCTGGGCACAGCGAACTTCTCCGACCTCACCTTTATCTGCTGCAGC
The DNA here is from genome assembly GCA_947359475.1 of Heligmosomoides polygyrus bakeri. NCBI lineage: Eukaryota > Metazoa > Nematoda > Chromadorea > Rhabditida > Heligmosomidae > Heligmosomoides > Heligmosomoides polygyrus. Next base: position 64,209,241 of record OX375866.1, on the reverse strand, counting down.
AACGGATCACGCTTATTTGACACTTAAGTCTATGAAGCTTGATGTTCTGTTTCCAAAACAGACCCAATAGCATCTGCGAAAGTTTTGCGGCAGTTTTGTGGCATTCGCTTGTTGTTTCTTTGTAGAACCTATATCTGCTTTCAATTCACTCAATTCTGTATCGGCAACATCAAATGCAGCATTGACCAGCTGTCGATTTCAATTCTGAGATCGAATTCGGAAAAAAGGGGTTGAAGAGCAAATTTAGTCGTGAGTGGCATTTTTAATTTCATTTCTTGACACTGCTTTCAGTCTTCCGTACGACGTTATTGCAGCATTTGAATTCATCGAAGTAAACGTGGCAAAACCGCTGCTTCGAGCTGCTCAGTATCTAGCGAATCCTTGGTGCTATGCTCTCTGCCAATATGATAGTTCCTACAGCCGGAATCCGGCTCCACATATTAAAGAGTGGAGGTCTTTCATTTACATAGAGCGATCGGCTATTCTGCCGTACGTGTTGGGGCATTACCATTACGAAGTTACTAAATTTCCACGGATAGGTGGATGGACATTAATTATTATATTCTAAGGAAGTAGCTGACAAGGAGAGCCTCCAAGCTTGCGGTGAGTTTTTGCGATGCAATTTTTACATACAGGATGTAGCGTCCGATGGGGAGTCCAAAAACCATAGTTAGTTTTTTGGAATGCTCTTCTGTGCTCGAAAAAAGGCGTGTGAAAACGTGAGCGCGAAGTTCATCACGCCCTACTGCCACCCACCGAATGTGGTCGGATGGCGCAGTAGATAGCTATGTCGCCCCTCGGACGCACCGAATGGGTTTTATGGTCCGGTCCCAGGTATCGTCGAATTTTTGCACGCGTCGGGTTGTTATTATTATGTTGTTGTGTGAGCCACTTTGTACACGATTAGTGCTTTTAGTATGAAAATATAGCCTTTTTGTGCTATTTGTGTGGATTTTGCCATACACAGCTGCCCCGGCAGTTTACAAGTGGGTAAATAGCATCGAATACCGTACAAACTGGAAGCTCAACCATTCACACACGTTTGCTCGATTGCAGATTATAAGTCAGGTCCACAGGCAGTTCTGCGCTCCTCTTGCTCATGTCTGACATGTGCGAGGGTGGCTGGATATGTTGATGGTCACCCGGGGCGTCTCTCTACGCCCGCCAATTATTCCTTCAACAAAGAAGAAGTGATGATGCCCTATCAGGGAGACAAAGATTATTCGTCCCTGGCGTTTGTAAGATCCTGCAGGCGCCAATGCTTCGAATGTTTCATAGTTTTACATCATAGTCATTGATTTCCATTATCCACAGTTACTTCCTGTGACTCAAATGAAAACACATAAAAGGCTATATTTACTTACTGAAACCATTAATCGTGTACAAATTGACTCCTGTGATCATGCAACAACATAATAACAACGAACCGATGTGTGCAAAAACTTCGACGACACCTGGGGCCGAACCATAATACCCACTAGGTGTGCCCGAGAGGTGACATAGCTATCCGCTGCGCCAAAATACCACATTCGATGGGTGGCAGCAGGGCGTGATGATTTTCGCGGTCACGTTTTCACACGCGTTTTTTCGAGCACAGAAGATCACTCCAAAAAAATTAACTATGTTTTGTATTCCCCCATGGGACCCTAATTTGTAAAAATTCCATCGCAATATCTCACCGCAAGCTTGGAGGCTCTCCTTGTGAGAGGCATTCCGTGGGGGGGGGGGGGGTTGGCTCTGAATTTCAAAGGCCTCTATTCGCACCCAGACGACGGCTCCTAGCTGAGGCGCAATAGTTGAGTTGTCCAGGATAAAAAATATTGTTTATTTTCTGAAAGCAATCATAGGCTAGTCTCAAGCTAGGCTTTGTACAAACACCGAATAATATACGCAAAAAAACCGCAAAGTATTGAAAGAGACAACATTTCTATCAATGCTGGGAATAAATGCAAACTGAGATGAAATACAGAAACTGTTGCGTTCTAGAAATGCCCACCAGAAATGCTCCAAAATCAAAAAAAACTTCTATGCACCTGCACCTGAAATTACGACGTCTAGTTGATGCCGATCGGCTCTGTTCATTATTTTAACCACTGTGCTGACTAGCGCGCTTTCAGACTTGGCCTGATTATATTTTATGGATTTACGGTGATTGTTTATTTTTTGACGATTTGTTATCGTTTTTATTTTCCACATGTGGTATCAATTAAATCAAATCACGCCCAAAAATCGATGCTAGTGCGCAGAGTGGGGGTGGATTCGGGATGACACTCTGATCTTACCTGTAACTACTATCACGGAGCTGCCCTTCTTCGTCATCTGCACGCTCGTGTTCCCACATTCGTTTCCTCCTCCTCCCCGGATCTAGGAATTGGTCAGGTTGACGTGTAGCTCGTTTCAAGAGCATTCACGGATAGAGACGTACATTCTGTAGAGCGTGAAAGGCGCAACAAAGACTTCTCCGTCTTTCCTTAACAACACCAGTGCAGAGCAGTGGCTATCAAAGAGAGTGTTCTTAACGTAACCACATCAAACTCTTTCATTTCGCCTGCCATGCTGTCTTCCAAGAGAAGGTCCCAGTTGAGAGTGGCGTTATGACCCCTGTTAACATTTGGAACACACAGAAGGACATGGAAGGGGAAGTGTTCAGTAAATAGAAGACTTGCACTGCCAGCCCACCGAACAACGTAGATTTTAACGGAACCGGTGCAGCAATTATGGATGCCTGGGCAAATACAAAATTCGCTGCACAGAGCACAGAGAGCGGACCTCGTCATTACGTCGTAGTCTTTTAGCACGGCTGTGGATAAAGAGCAGGGGTGTGCGTTTAATTTTTTTCGGTAAATTTTTAACGACCGCTTTTTAACGAAAAATTTTTGCGTTAAAAACGGTAAATTCGGTAAATTCGTTAAATAGAATATCTCTTAGTTGTATTCAGTTTGGCTGTATTTTAGCATGTAAAAAGCCAGACCTTTTTTCCTTATTGAATTTTTTTCGACTCCATCTGTATGATAATTAACTAAACTATGCCTTCATCTTCGCAGCAAATAACAAAAGTTTATCTATCATCAGCAAAATTGCTAAGAGAGAGAAATCATGAAAATTTTGAAACCAAACAATAACAAGACTTCTAAAATAGGGAATTTCTTACTATGCCTAGTTCCTTTAGTTGGTAGAAAGTCGTCCAGCTTCATGAAGATCCAAGGTGCATCGTATCGCGCGGGTTAACGTTTTTGAGCTTTTCTTTTTCTTCTTGACGAAATTTTTTTTACAAAATCTGAGCCCACTCAGCAGACTTTTGCGGTCAACTGATGAACGCTATTAAAGTAAATTCGCATATTAGGCGAAAAAATCCACACACATGAAGGAAATTTCTTGCTAGAGCCGGATCTGCACTTTGAGAGATATACCTCTTTCGTAAACCTTCGCAAACTCTTTATGCGACAGACAGCTTGTAAAGTACCCGTTTTTATACTAACCTACATATACAGTACCGCGCATAGGCTTTGGTCGATTGCCGAAAAGAACGCTTCTGAGCGGGAGCGGCAATCTGTAGAGCAAGCGACAGCTTGTAGAGTGAGCGTTTAGGGAGTTTTAACGGGAATTCCTAGCCGTCCAACTCAGGAATTGTTCTAAGACGGTCCAGCTTGCCTTTGGAGTGCGCCGTGAACAATGCATATAGAATCGAACATATCAATCGAGAGAGGGGACAACTTATAGAGTGAGCGTTTGTAGAGTTTTATCAGAAATACCTAGCCCTACTCGCATAGCTTGTGTTTCGTAGCGTCTTCATTGCGTTCTCTATGCTTTTCAGCCCCACTTACAAAGCAAATATCACAAAAACTGTAAAAAAACTGAATGGTTGGTAATTAGGAACAACTAATATGTAGCAATCAAACGCAAGAAACGGACCAGGAAGTCGGAAAGCACGGAACGACTGTGGCGGAGAAAAGTGAGGTCGCACGCAAATTAATTGGGACAGGAGCAAAGAAAATGCCAATAAAAGGAAAATGCATAGAAACTCGAGAAAAAGAATATCGATTACCTACCATGATTCAAGTAAATAGAAGGATTTCTTGGCATACTGTGAAAGCTCATCCAAAAAAAAACCGATCAAAATGGATTTACATGGAGAGGAATCAAAATTTTAAAAGTGTGCAGAAAAAGTCGTTAATGTAATTTAACGATTTTTTCGTCGTTAAATTTCGTTAAAATGATTTAACGAAAAATGCCAGTAAATCCGGTAAATCGGTAAATCGTTAATCGTTAAACGCACACTCCTGATAAAGAGGCTCCTTGTGTACACAGCTAGTTGTATCGTTCACCTATGTTGATGTTCTTTGCGGGGGATAAGTAACGGCTTAAGCGTTACCTACACACGGATCACGAACCAGTACCACTAATTTTCTCAATCGCTGCTCGTCGGTAAAACAGGAGAGGCTAGTGGAGTTGCAGCGAGCTCCGAAGTCAGGAATGATATCTGTACTGTATGCCCTATTCATTGAGGGCAAGCTGACTAATGGCAAATGGGACCACAAAATAGTAGAAATCACTTCGCTGAGAAACAGTAGCTAATGCTCAATGAATCTTGTGTGTTCATCCTGGCTTCAGTCGAAGTTGCTGCTATTGCAAAGTAAAAGCTCTATCCATAAGTCCTTGACTCGTTCAACAGACTTCTGTCGTGAGGCTTCATGGTGCGCAAGCTCCGGTACAATCCTCCTAAATTAATAACGAGCATAGCAAGACAGCAGTCTCGGATGGACACAGAAAAATTCGCCCTGAGGGAGGTGAACTTCTACGATAAAAATGCACAATTGACTATCGTGACGGATTAGCCATGACGTGGGTGTGTCGAGGGAGGTACCCCTGAGAAGACTCTGCTCTCCCCTCTCAGTTGGAGTTATCAGTGGGCAGAGAACGGATAAGCATCAACAACAGAAACGCCAACGCATGCTTTACCAATATACGTATCAGGGTGTTGCAGATGTATTTAAATGTGGAAACAGAAGTCGTTGTTCAAAATGTCACAACTCGGTACGTACACAACGTTACTACTCATCAAAGTAAAAGCGATTCGATTCAACACAGCTTTCCCAACGTTTCTTTATCGCGCACATCCTCTGCAATAAAAGTCTAGATAGCAAGAATCGAAAAACCTTCGAAGGGCGGTTTCAAGCTGGTCCAGATTATGAAGCTGCTGCTGTCGCAGGCATGCATCGAGAGCTCGGAAAAGTGGTAGTCAGTTGCGAAGAGGTCTGGAGGATAAGGAGGGAGGAGGCCGAGCGTTGTCCTGGAGCAGGACGGGCCCCTTCTGTTCACTGCCGGCCAAATCTTTCGCAACTTTTCAAACACGACTTCTAAATCACAACACTGGGACTCTGCCTTGACTGTTTTACCACGTTGCAGAATGCTGTAGTGGATCAAATCTTTGCACCACCATCAAACATTTAACACAGCCTTTCTAGGGTGGAGATCCGAATCAGGGAAGTCTGATGGTGGGGAGGATTTTCCACCTTTCCACTCTGTCAGACATATCCTCGCTTTCCGTCCTTATGCAAGACCCATTTCCCATCTACGGTTAACGGGCCGTTTTTTAAGCGAACAAGAAGGTTTGAACACATGTTGAAGCTACTCAGGCGCTGCTCGTCAGTCAAGTCATGGGTATCCAATTCTGCTTCTTCACAATGCCGATTGTAGCCGAATGCCTTGATACTGTAGCAGAGTGGACACCCATATCCTGAGTCTGTCTTTCGGATAGTTGCGTGAGGCTTTGACTCTATAGCTGCTCTTAAAACTTAATCGTCTAGAAACATCCTTCTACCAATAGTAGTCTTGTCTTCGGGGTTAAAATCTCCAGAATCGTTTGGAAGCAGTATCTCACTGTACGTTCAGAAGAAAATCCCAAGCAGATTGCTCTCGCAATATTACGAGTTGCCTGAACTGCAGAATGTTGGGGACTGAACGTGTGGTGCACAGTCACTCGAAAATCGCGCCGGCGCACCTTTTTTCTAAACCATAGAATAACGTCCAGAGTGAAAACAGGCGAAAATATGGAGCACAATTTGAAAGAGGAGAAGAAGACCAGAAAATCGTTTTCGCAAAAAGGCTTGGAAGATGATTCAAAGATCATGTGAAGTAATTGTCGATTGCAATATACCCCGAAACGACAATTATTATAGTTTTGCACTAATATAATTCGGTAAACCCGTCTGTCACGTTGTTCGTCACAGCGAGGGGGAATCAAAGCCCAAAGACGCCTTGGACAGGGTGAAGTACATATGCCAGCGGAGTCCCTTCGACCTTATCTATGGGCGGTTGTCAGCGAATTTATAGTCTCGGCTGCCGAACATCTACGATAAATGTATGACATTCCAAGCAGGCATCAGGGCATGGACAGGAATAATGTGCTGGGCGCTCGGATTCAGAACACGTGACACGGTCGTCGACCAACGCATGTCGAGATTCAGAAGACATGTCACAGGCTCCGTGCAACGAGAGAGCGCATCTCTTAGACTGTTACTTTGACTGTCTGTGAAGGTATACCGACGGGGGGGGGGAGAAAGGGTTACTATTACATGATTCAGTATTATTGCCGTCGGAGAACAAGCAGTATCGATAGATCGACCAATATCGATTAATTTTATTCATGTTTCTGCAGATTAGAGACTTCGGATTGTGACTCTCACGGTCCCATATAATGAGCGAGGACGTACAGTACCGCTCGCGCTGCACGGTCAAAAGTGGGCGAAAAAACGCCAACATAGCGTCGCAAAGGGTCGCACGCTCATAACTCCTTCAGTTTTAGGTTTCTTGAATAAAGGTTGGCACCATTCGATTCGCCTCTTCGCGATCTACACAAATATATGTAAAACTTTAGCGGAACACCCGTATTTTCGCCGTGGGTGGTCCAAAATTGACTGGACGAGCGATTAGAGCAGCTTATTTCCCAGGATATGCGTGCTTTCGGAGTATCTCAAAGATGGCGTACGTCGCCAGGGCTCTGTCATGTCAGGAATGCCCCGAGAGTGCGCCGTGCACAATGCACACAGAACCTAACCTATCAATCGAGTGGGCGAGCGCATGTCCCCTGCGCTTCTATCTTCTCTCACTGGGAACTGCGACGTTTTCAAGACTATTTCGAGCCGTTTGGAGAATGTTATCAGAAATTCTCCGACACCCCACTCAGGATTAGCTCCATTCTGTTCCAGCGAAACTTTGGTGTGCGCCGTGAACAATGCATACAGAATCGAACCTTTCAATCGAGGGGGGGGGGGGGAGACAGCTTGTAGACTGAGCGTTTGGGGAGTTTTATCAGAAATTTTCTGCCGCCCTACTCAGGAGTTGCTCTAAGGCTGTGTAGCTAGAATTTGGAGTGCGCCGTGAACAATGTATAGAGAATCGAACCTTTCAATCGAGGGGGGGGGGGACAGCTTGTAGACTGAGCGTTTGGGGAGTTTTATCAGAAATTTGCAGCCACCCTAGTCAGGAGTTGCTCCAAGGCTGTCCAGCAAGCCTTTGAAGTGCGCCGTTAACAATGCATACCGATTCGAACCTTTCAATCGAGGGGGGAGGGGGGGAACGGCTTGTAGACTGATCGCCTGGGCAGTTTCATCAGAAATTTTCTGCCGCCCTACTCAGGAGTTGCTCTAAGGCTGTGTAGCTAGAATTTGGAGTGCGCCGTGAACAATGTATAGAGAATCGAACCTTTCAATCGAGGGGGGGGGGGGACAGCTTGTAGACTGAGCGTTTGGGGAGTTTTATCAGAAATTTGCAGCCACCCTAGTCAGGAGTTGCTCCAAGGCTCTCCAGCGAGCCTTTGGAGTGCGCCGTAAATAATGCATACAGAGTCGAACCTTTCAATCGAGGGGGGAGGCAGCAGCTTATAGACTGAGCGTTTGGGGAGTTTCATCAGAAATTTTCTGCCGCCCTAATCAGGAGTTGCTCCAAGGCTGTCCAGCAAGCCTTTGAAGTGCGCCGTGAACAATGCATACGGATTCGAACCTTTCAATCGAGGGGGGCAACCGCTCGCAAATTGCACGCATGGGCGTGTTCGGAACGCAATAGCTCTGTCGAGTTGTAACCTTTCAGGCTGCAGCTTGTAGGTTTTGTAGGCAGTCGAACGTTCTTTTCACACGCCAAAGTAGAACGGTTTAGCTTAGGAGGGGATAATGTTATAGTGGTGCGAAAATGCAGGTGAGGATTGTGTGAAGCATTTTTTTTCGATTTCCGTGGACCACAGCGAGAAGATGCGGCGAGCTGACGGCTTTAAAATACGTACGTGAACAGAGCGCCTAAGGTACTTTACGACGATGTGCTCATAGCTCCTCAGCTGCCTAAACTGCCTTAGCCTCGGCTGGCGTTTTAGAGCGGCAAAAGCTAGCGGTTAGAGTTTCTTGCGCCTTTACTCGCCCTGATTTGAGCCTTCGACGCTCCCAATGGCACCGTTCTTTTCTACTTGAAAAGCGCTATCGAACGGTGTCAATTTCGACCGATTTTGGAAACATCAATTTTTTGACTGATTAGCGTCGAGGACGAGGTCGCGGCGGAAGAGCGATGACGTCATCGAAAAAAGGTTGTCTTCTTGTTGGGCCATGCTTGATACCATTCGATAGAGCTTTTCATGCTGAATTGAATGGTTCATTTATAGTGGGAAACACTGTAATCTGGGCGAGAAACAGCGCGGAGAGCGTCTGCCGTTGTTGCGCTAAATTGCACGCGCGTGCGTGTTCGGAGCACAATAACTCTGTCGAGTTCGAATCGTTTCGACTGCAACTTGTGTGTATTGTAGGCAGTAGAACGATATATAAGTATACTAAAGTAGAATGGCTTATCTTAGGAGCGGGCAATGTTACAGCGGTGCGAAAATGCAGGTGAGGCTTGCGTGATGCATTTTTTTTCCGAATTCGGTGAATCACTGCGAGAAGACGCGGCGAGCTAAAGCCTCAAAATGCGTACGCGAACAGAGCGCTTAAGGTACGGTTCTTTACGATGACGTGATCAGAACTTCTCAGCTGCCTAAACTGCCTAAGCCCCATCTGCCGTTTTAGGCGCCTTTTATACTCGCGCCGCCTCGCGGCGCGGCGCGATGGTTGGCATAGCTATCGATTTTTCGCGCCGCCCGGCGGCCCCGCATCGCATTCATACTCCGCCGCCTCAAAAACACCACATTTGACGGAATTTCGGGTTACGGTATTCGGCGAATCGCGCCGCTGGAGGGAAGGACGCGGCGCGGCGCGATCAGCTGCGGCAGACCCGATGTGGAGTGGGAAATTCACCATCGTGATGAATCATTTTGCTATGTCCTCTTTGTTTTGGCTCCACAACTAACAAAACGAAGAAGGTTTAGCAAAATTATGGCACTATTGTACTTTCAGGACTCCAGAGGTCGACTAGAGGTCGAAAAGGTTTTTTGACCAAAGTTCTCCGGGGGGGGGGGGTTATTTAGGGTGCTGATCACGAATCTGACATCGGTTTTCGGTAACCATTACCTCAGTCACCCGTACCTTTCGCAACCTAGGAAGGGAATGAAGATCTGTAGACATTCACGAAGTCTTACCTACTGCGCTAAAGGTATGTTCAGTGAACAATGAGCCTGGAATGGCAATATGAGAGAGAATTCTGAGCGATTCTCGACAATTAGTATTTTCCAACAATTTTACATTTGAACTCGCACATGTTGCAAAATAAA
>OX375866.1:64121038-64199353 GCA_947359475.1 Heligmosomoides polygyrus bakeri | reverse complement strand
GTCTGCCGTTGTTGCGCTAAATTGCACGCGCGTGCGTGTTCGGAGCACAATAACTCTGTCGAGTTCGAATCGTTTCGACTGCAACTTGTGTGTATTGTAGGCAGTAGAACGATATATAAGTATACTAAAGTAGAATGGCTTATCTTAGGAGCGGGCAATGTTACAGCGGTGCGAAAATGCAGGTGAGGCTTGCGTGATGCATTTTTTTTCCGAATTCGGTGAATCACTGCGAGAAGACGCGGCGAGCTAAAGCCTCAAAATGCGTACGCGAACAGAGCGCTTAAGGTACGGTTCTTTACGATGACGTGATCAGAACTTCTCAGCTGCCTAAACTGCCTAAGCCCCATCTGCCGTTTTAGGCGCCTTTTATACTCGCGCCGCCTCGCGGCGCGGCGCGATGGTTGGCATAGCTATCGATTTTTCGCGCCGCCCGGCGGCCCCGCATCGCATTCATACTCCGCCGCCTCAAAACACCACATTTGACGGAATTTCGGGTTACGGTATTCGGCGAATCGCGCCGCTGGAGGGAAGGACGCGGCGCGGCGCGATCAGCTGCGGCAGACCCGATGTGGAGTGGGAAATTCACCATCGTGATGAATCATTTTGCTATGTCCTCTTTGTTTTGGCTCCACAACTAACAAAACGAAGAAGGTTTAGCAAAATTATGGCACTATTGTACTTTCAGGACTCCAGAGGTCGACTAGAGGTCGAAAAGGTTTTTTGACCAAAGTTCTCCGGGGGGGGGGGGGGGTTATTTAGGGTGCTGATCACGAATCTGACATCGGTTTTCGGTAACCATTACCTCAGTCACCCGTACCTTTCGCAACCTAGGATGGGAATGGAGATCTGTAGACATTCACGAAGTCTTACCTACTGCGCTAAAGGTATGTTCAGTGAACAATGAGCCTGGAATGGCAATATGAGAGAGAATTCTGAGCGATTCTCGACAATTAGTATTTTCCAACAATTTTACATTTGAACTCGCACATGTTGCAAAATAAAGAGTCGTTTAATGCCATTTACATTGCAGGGGACTCGACTCAATGCCACTGTCAATAATTTCATCCATATGTTGAGCAGACGACTTTGACACCAGCTTTAAGAGAGGATTCGTCGCTCCCCACAGGAATCCCACCACTAGCATTAGCCAGATGCATTCCGCTGATCGGCCAGACAAATCCTTTCTGTTTTGGTTCTTCAGTGACTCATGGACCGTCTCCTCCGTCGTCCTTTGTGGCGCACGGAACATAGTACGTAGAAGTTGGTCGACGCGCGTCGCTGACGCTCCCCTTTCTAACTACAATCGCGTAGCGGCGCGTCGAACTCGGGCGCGGCGCGACTGGCCGCACCGCGTCTCGAATTGACGCTCCGCTGCGCGGCGGGAGTATAAAAGGCGCCTTAGGGCGGCGGACTTAGCGGTTGAAGTTTTCTGCACTCTTACTTGTCCATATTTGGGTTTTCGACACTCCCAATAACATCGTTCTGTTCTGCTTGAAGAGTGCTATCGAATTGTATCAATTTCGACCGATTTTGGAAACATCGATTTTTTCGGCAATATCCCATCGAGGACGTGGCGCCCTAGGCCGAGCTGCGCGGACGATGACGTCATCGAAAACCGATATTTTCGAAATTGGCCAAATCTCCTCGTGCAAACTTCGTCCAAAATCATCTAGGGGTTATTTGGGGCGCTGATTACGAATCCGACGTTCGTATTTGAAAATTCCGCGAACTTGAGCAGGTTACTTCCCGTTTAAGGGTGGTCGGGTCAGGATCATCGATCACCCTCAGTTATCGGTATGAGCGGTCCCCTCCCGTAATCGTCCAAATGTACTTCGGCATCGTGTTCGGCACCCCGAATAAGCCCCCGACCCTACACGAATTTTGAACAAAATCGATGATCCTGACCCGACCACCCTCAGTTATCCAGAAGAAATTGCAAAACCTACCGAAGTCGACGGAATTTTTAAAAACTGACGTCGGATTCGTAGTCAGCGCCCCAAATAACCCCTATACGATTTTGGACGAAGTTTGCACGAGGAAATTTGGCCAATTTCGAAAATATCGGTTTTCAATGACGTCATCATCAGCGCAGCTCGGCGCCACGTCCTCGATGGGATATTGCCGAAAAATGGATGTTTCCAAAATCGGTCGAAATTTATACAATTCGATAGCGCTCTTCAAGCAGAACAGAACGATGTTATTGGGAGTGTCGAAAACCCAAATATGGACAAGTAAGAGTGCAGGAAACTTCAACCGCTAAGTCCGCCGCCCTAAAACGGCAGATGGGGCTTAGGCAGTTTAGGCAGCTGAGAAGTTCTGATCACGTCATCGTAAAGAACCGTACCTTAAGCGCTCTGTTCGCGTACGCATTTTGAGGCTTTAGCTCGCCGCGTCTTCTCGCAGTGATTCACCGAATTCGGAAAAAAATGCATCACGCAAGCCTCACCTGCATTTTCGCACCGCTGTAACATTGCCCGCTCCTAAGATAAGCCATTCTACTTTAGTATACTTATATATCGTTCTACTGCCTACAATACACACAAGTTGCAGTCGAAACGATTCGAACTCGACAGAGTTATTGTGCTCCGAACACGCACGCGCGTGCAATTTAGCGCAACAACGGCAGACGCTCTCCGCGCTGTTTCTCGCCCAGATTACAGTGTTTCCCACTATAAATGAACCATTCAATTCAGCATGAAAAGCTCTATCGAATGGTATCAAGCATGGCCCAACAAGAAGACAACCTTTTTTCGATGACGTCATCGCTCTTCCGCCGCGACCTCGTCCTCGACGCTAATCAGTCAAAAAATTGATGTTTCCAAAATCGGTCGAAATTGACACCGTTCGATAGCGCTTTTCAAGTAGAAAAGAACGGTGCCATTGGGAGCGTCGAAGGCTCAAATCAGGGCGAGTAAAGGCGCAAGAAACTCTAACCGCTAGCTTTTGCCGCTCTAAAACGCCAGCCGAGGCTAAGGCAGTTTAGGCAGCTGAGGAGCTATGAGCACATCGTCGTAAAGTACCTTAGGCGCTCTGTTCACGTACGTATTTTAAAGCCGTCAGCTCGCCGCATCTTCTCGCTGTGGTCCACGGAAATCGAAAAAAAATGCTTCACACAATCCTCACCTGCATTTTCGCACCACTATAACATTATCCCCTCCTAAGCTAAACCGTTCTACTTTGGCGTGTGAAAAGAACGTTCGACTGCCTACAAAACCTACAAGCTGCAGCCTGAAAGGTTACAACTCGACAGAGCTATTGCGTTCCGAACACGCCCATGCGTGCAATTTGCGAGCGGTTGCCCCCCTCGATTGAAAGGTTCGAATCCGTATGCATTGTTCACGGCGCACTTCAAAGGCTTGCTGGACAGCCTTGGAGCAACTCCTGATTAGGGCGGCAGAAAATTTCTGATGAAACTCCCCAAACGCTCAGTCTATAAGCTGCTGCCTCCCCCCTCGATTGAAAGGTTCGACTCTGTATGCATTATTTACGGCGCACTCCAAAGGCTCGCTGGAGAGCCTTGGAGCAACTCCTGAGTAGGGCGGCAGAAAATTTCTGATGAAACTGCCCAAACGATCAGTCTACAAGCCGTTCCCCCCCCCCTCGATTGAAAGGTTCGAATCCGTATGCATTGTTCACGGCGCACTCCAAAGGCTCGCTGGACAGCCTTGGAGCAATTCCTGAATAGAGCGGCAAGAAATTTCTGATAAAACTCACCAAACGCTCAGTCTACAACAGGGATGTGCGGAAATATTTCTTGAAAAAGCGGAAGACGAAACACGGAACGGAAACGCTCAAAAATGGCCGGAAACCGGAATACGAAACGCGGAAGCGGAATTGACTCATTTTCGCCATTTTTTCAAAAGTGCATCTGAAACGACGTCAGAAGCGGCTTCCATTGCGCTTTTCTTTTTCAGAACTTGGCGAGCAGTAGAATCTTCCACATATTAATGTTCATCCTCATCATAACATAACGAAGCATGAATTCATAATGTTGCTATGATAACCTTTTAGCTATGGCTGAGCAATAACGAAAACAAATTCAGGGGCTTATTTCACTATTTATCACTATTTCAGCATGCAGTCTTTCCATATCTAGTTCCTACGACTGGTTTTTCGCTGACTTTTTTAAAGCTAATATTTTTTGAACGGTAGACCGACTTAACCACTTGGGGTTACTTACAGACCCGTATTAAAAAAACCGACTCGGGTAAGGTCTAAAACTGGAGTAGCACCTAGATCATTTTCCGACCAGGAAAGACATTCCTCACAACACTTTTAAAAACTTGTGGCGTCATGGACGACGTGATGACTTCACAGATATCTGCATGCTCAAGATTAGCAGTTATATTGTAATCACCAACACCAGCACTCAGAGTTCATTCTGGTATCTAAGACGAACTGGATGACTGACTGGTCATGGTGCGTCCAAACTTCCACAGGAATATTCAGTCTGTGCCAGCCTAGAAACCCTACGCCCAAGGCGACGCAGCTGGACAGTTCCAAGATGGTTCTCGAAGTATTAGGTTGGAAAAAAAGTCCTTTCATTTTTTTCAAAGATTTATTACTTCACAACTACAAAGTCAAATCAACTGAGATAAACTCTATTTTGTCCCACTACACTTCTCCAAAGACTGGGTAATTTTCCAATTCCTCTCGCTAAAAAACTGCAGTTCTGGAGTCGAACCATTGATGAATCCAATTTTTGAGGTCTTCATCAGTTCCAAAATATTTCTCTCCAATTTCTTGCTTGAAAGCACGGAAGAGATGGTAGTCGGCACGAACGAGGTTAGGGCTATACGGTAGATGTGACATTACCTCCCAGCCCAGCTCCTTTATTGTTTCTCTTGTGAGTCTTGCAACATGTAGTTTTGCATCGTCATGCAGGATCATCACCTTCGACTTCTCCGGCCTGTTTTCTTAGAGAGTTGCGACGACATTGTGGAGTTGGCCGCAGTATGTGACAGCAGTAAGTTCTCTCCACTTCTGAGAGTTTGCCGATAAATCACTTCTCTGATATCCCACCAAACACTCAAGAAAATCTTCCTTTCGTGAACATTGGGCTTGAGATCAGACTTAGGGCTCTCTCCCTTTTGTACCCATTGCCTTTTCCTCGGAAGTTGGCACACAGAACCCAGGACTCTTCGCCTGTCACAATCCGCGGAAGAAACTATTTTCTTCCTTATCTGGACAGAAGAGAAGCAGCGATGGAGAGCTGTCGACCTTTCTGAGTGTCTGACAGGGCATGTAGAATCCAAGCTCCAAATTTCCATGAAAGCCAAAATTCTTCAGATGGATTCCTACTATCCTATGAGACACTTCGAGCTTCTCTGCCAGCTGACGTGTCGTCTGCCAACTATCGGTACGAAGAAGATGGTGTAGTTCACTGTCGTCCAATCCAGTTGGCCTTCCTGACCATGCTTTGCCCTCAGTGAATAATCTCCTTTTAAAGACTTTCCGAACCACTCATAACAGGCGCGATGAGTAGTAGATCCCAAGCCATATATATGGTTAATTTGGTCTGCTGCCTGACGTGCTGTGGATTCTTTAATGAATTCATGAAGAATGCCGTGCTAAAAACGGCCATGAGGTAGATCTGGCATTGAGTTCGGAAGATTGGGTGGATAACGAATTACAAGAAGAGTCTTAACCTGTGTCCGCGTGCGAACGGTAGACAAGTGTGATAGGATTACGAAATCAGCAATCAACATTGGCTAGTGCGTTTACAAGGGGAAGGGTAAAAAAATTTCGAAGTGTGAAGAGACTTTTTTCCAACCTAATAATAGTAATAGTGTTCCAGAGTTCAATAAGTCACCCTAATCAATCGAAACAGCAGCTCATGGTAGATATTCGTGATGCTTCATTAAAAAATGAATCGCATAACTCTCTATGAATGAGTATCACACCTAAGGAAATTAAACACTGATGAACAAGAACACTGATGTAATCTTGGAGCAGACACCCGCATTGCACAGCCTTCGTTGAACCCTTTGTCTCATGATACTGCGCGATATGCTTACAAACAATAGAAAGAAATAAAGAATACAAAGTTTTTGTGAGCTATTAGTAACTAATGGATCAAAAATTTTATGATCATTCAAATGTTGAGTGCATTTTCTTTGCATACAATGCACGCATAGCCTTTGTGGCACACTAAATTTGCTCTGCACCCTGCTGCTGCCATTTTGAGTGTTTTTTTGGTAGCCTAACCAATTTCAAGAATATTAGTACTGGAGTTATCAAACAGTAATTCTCTCACAATTGAAGGAGAACTCTTTTAATTGATAAGCTGATTGTGTTCAATAGAAAACAGTGTGGAACAGCGCCCATTTCCGTTTCCGCCTTCCGGCACAAAAACAGGCGGAACGCGGAACGGAACGGAAGAGCCAAAAATGGCCGGAAACCGGAATTCGGAACACGGAAACGGAAATTCCGCACATCCCTGGTCTACAAGCTGTCTCCCCCCCCCTCGATTGAAAGGTTCGATTCTGTATGCATTGTTCACGGCGCACACCAAAGTTTCGCTGGAACAGAATGGAGCTAATCCTGAGTGGGATGGCGGAGAATTTCTGATAACATTCTCCAAACGGCTCGAAATAGTCTTGAAAACGTCGCAGTTCCCAGTGAGAGAAGATAGAAGCGCAAGGGACATGCGCTCGCCCACTCGATTGATAGGTTAGGTTCTGTGTGCATTGTGCACGGCGCACTCTCGGGGCATTCCTGGCAGCCCTGGCGACGTACGCCATCTTTGAGATACTCCAAAAGCAATCCTGGGAAATAAGCTGCTCTAATCGCCCGTCCAGTCAGTTTTGGACCACCCACGGCGAAAATATGGGTGTTCCGCTAATGTTTTACATATATTTGTGTAGATCTCGAAGAGGCGAATCGAATGGTGCCAAACTTTATTCAAGAAACCTAAAACTGAAGGAGTTATGAGCGTGCGACGCTTTGCGACGCTATGTTGGCGTTTTTTCGCCCACTTTTGACCGTGCGGCGCGAGCGGTATTGTATCTGTGCCTGTGTTTATCATTCCGTCTGCTCACGACAAAAGAAGGGCCATTTCGAAGTGTAAATCGCATGAATGCGATAGATGGTGGACAGCTTCATAGAAACCTCTTTGAAGACCCTACTTTCCCATATTCCCATACCTTACAATCTTATTCTATATTATATTTTAGGCTACTTTTTGTACTGTAATTTAGGTAAGAAGGCATAAAGCAGAAAATAAGACGGCGATGTTCTATTCTCGGAGGTAGGGAGAAGCCCGAACAAGACAGCAGCTGACCGCTAGGCCGCTGAGCGCCTGGTTAACATGTGGAGAAAACGGAGGGAATTCATACGTACTGTGGAAGGGGACGGGGTGGTTGAAGTGGGTGTGGAGCTGCCAATAAATGGTGGTCTCACGTAACTCTTTTGGATTACTGTGAGCAGCGCAGATCTGTTTTAAAAAATCAGAGTTTGTGTCAACTACAAACGATCTGAACAAAGAATCTCCAACAGATCAGATTATGTCTGAAAGGTGGACGGAAATTCGGAGCCGGAATTGCATCGTGCTGTACTGTTGTGAGACTGCATCATCAGAATGCTGTTCTTCGGCGGAAGTACCGAACAATGTACTGAGAGCGATGTTGTCCCTGCTGCACTCTGCATTAGTTCCTCTGTCACGTTCTGCCATATAACTTTCACAACGGATTCAACATATCTTTATCCAACCGCATCGAATGAGCACTTTATCACTTTCCGATTCCCTTGAAGAAGTCTCCAATCTTGGCAAATACTCCCTTTTCTGAAAGAGGTGTGTATTGTGTGTCTAAATGCCATCTGTTAGAAAGAAATGTGCTACCTTTCTCCGTTCCTTGAACAGCTTGACCAGCTTGCTGAGCCTTTTCCTTTACGGTTTCAGTACCTGCATATGAATCATAACTAGAAGGCTAGAAACTAATCGGAAACTGAAGGAGATTTCTCATTAACCACGGAAATGTATTTTGGGGTACGAAGGGTACAGCTTTTGCGAAGGTTGAAGTGCATATGGTTGCATTAATCACAGAGCACATATAGCTGCAGATTTGGCCAAATTCACTGCTGTCTTCTACAAGAGGTCTCGTATACAACGACCGATTTCGTCGCCTAGTTAATTTATTGAGTTTGAGTCCATGATCGTCGTTGAAAGTTGAGGATTAGAGAGGAAGCTGTATTTTTCTATGAATCTCCTATAATTTCTACAGCTTTTAGGTAAGGGAAAACTCTGTTAGTTGCTCGTGATATAAAAGCGCACCAAATTTTATTGTCTTATCGTTCATTCCATTCATTCGTCGTCTCTGTGGCAATCAGAAGACCTCTTTGTAAATGTGTGTTGCCTAGGAAATGTCGACATCCTTCCATTAATGTAGCTTCTTTTATTAAAGGATACATGCTACAGTTCATCGTATTTCTGATTTCCTGAGCTACATGTTAGACGAATGAGGCACCTGAATTTGTAGCAGCTACAAGAGAAAGAGGGAGCAAGACCGATAGAGCTGCTCGCTAGATTCAAGCGATTATTGGACGACTACGACGCGTAGAATTCGAAGAAGGGCCGGACAGTCTTGCATCAGTTTGTCGTGACTACCGAAAGAACGAGACGGAAACCACTAACGGCAGTTGTTGAGAAGTAGATGGCTAAAGAGGACCCACGCTTCTAACACCGTGCTGTTACTACACACCTCACAAAACTTCGACCGTCGAAATGCACCAGCAGTTGGGTAGGCGTCCATGGGCGTCACCCATTGACGAAGATCGGCGCTTGTCAGCAGCGGACATCTATCTCCGGAAGGAATCGTGCGAAAGCGCCGTTTTTGGCAACTTTTGGTAGAGGGCAGAGAGTGTTTTAGACCAGGTGCAGGCGCTCTGTTCACTGAATATCTATCTATAGCCTCTGGAGACCTTTTCTGAAGTGTTTTGCAGGAGCGAAGCCATTCGCAGCTGCATGGAGGTCCGCACCCAGTGTGATCTTACGTTTCTTTTCCAAATAAATTCAAACCACTATGCATCAGGCAGATGCGTGCTAAGAGCAGAAGCTCTTGCGTTAAGTGAAAAGGTTTCCTCGAGGTGATCTATGTATGTTCTGTTAAGAAATGCCTTGAAAACTTACGGAATTTTCCTTATAATCTAATAATTAGCAGCCTCGTTATCTACACCATGTAGGACATATCGCACATATTCTGCATATTGAATTTTAACGCAAACTGGTAAACCTGAACTGCTGTATGGCTGACAGCGCAGCTTGTTTTACGTCCTTTAGATCAGTTGTGGGAAAAGGCAAGGAGTGAACTTCTCTAGCACTGACCTTGAATGATTCCCTCATGCACCTTGTCCAAAGCCGCATCTGCGGATTCTACTAAAGAAGACAGTTTTATCGAATCTGTGCTGGCTGAAGCAACCTGTTTTCACCCACCGACTTCCTCTCCGCTTCGTTTCACGGTGCCTGCTGCTCCCACAACCCATGTTTTTGCATCAGCAGCCACCTCTTTCCCGCGCTCAGCCGCTTTTTCGGCTAAATATTACATGATACCAAGGTCCACAAAGAGGAGTTAAAACGAGTTTCGCAGCAAGCATCCTACCTGCTCCTTTCACTGTGTTGGCCATCTCTGCTGCTTTCTCTTCCGTGGTTTTCCCTGAAATAGAGACCTTTCGTCTACGGGCAAAGTAGCAAGACTGACACACTGACACGCCTGCTTTGCCTGCTCTCCGACTTCCCTTCCGGCGTTAGACAGGAACTGGCCGGCGTCTTTTGCTGAAGTGAGGAGCATTGCAAACACCCTCCATGCAACGAAACAGTTTCAGCTGCAGGCGGTTCTGCCGAAGTGCGCATGATTTTACCTCGTTGTCCTTTGCTCGGTCTACCACCTATGATCACTTTCCGGCCGCTTCGGCTCCGTTTGTTGCATACACGTGTGTTTAGATGTCTACGAGAAAAAAATATCCAACTTCCTAGGTCCTACTGAAGGAGGAAAAGCTCACCCGTCTCGGACATTTGAAGAGCGAGTTCTCTCTTAACTGTTCTCGGACCCTTTTCTAGTAAGAGCTGCAAAACGGGAAATGGCCTAGCAAACGTAGTAGTTTCATCGCGAACCTCGGCCAAATACACTCGCAACACTGAGGCGCACCTCGAGCAAAGCGGTTTTTCCTGTCGTCATCTTCTCTAAGCGCCGGATAGCAACAGCGCGCTAGCTTCCCATCGCTGCCCGTTAGTGTTTATCAAAAGTATCACTCTAAGAATTTTCGAGAACTTCGCCTCACGTTGTCTGAATGTGGAGCGGACTACTTGCAACGGATATTTACTGCTCGAAAATGGCAGGTTAGAAACCATGTATAAACCTCTAAATCTTCTCAGATCTTACCTTTGTGACCAGGTGCAAATCTTCTTCCAGTGAACAGTGGATTGAACAGTTAAAAAATGCCACACTTAGGCGATTCAGTAGAAAAAATATTTGCATCTTAGGATCCAGAACCAAATTGAGCAAGCAATAAAGGGAAGATTTTTGAGTGAAAAATTTCCGCCGACCAACAGTTCTCAGGAATTGTTGTTACAAAACTCACGAAACTGCCCTTTAAAGAAGCATCAAAAGAATAATATTCAAAGTGGCACGATATGCCTACATTTTCATCTGACCAGGGAGCTCCATGAACTTCCCCTAAAGCCAGAGTGAGACCATTTCTCACCTGCATTTTCTGCCCAGTCCACTCCTGTTTGTCCAGTTGCTTGAATCTCCTTCACCGGGCTATCTTCCGGACGTGCCTGAAGGTCAGGATTACTCTTGTGTTCAATCCATTTCACCTCCTCACTGTCGTATTCGATTAGCTGTCTTTGGAGAGAAAGATTTCTCTGTTTTCTTCAACACTTTGAGCGCATCCTCTGGAGGAATGGAGTTAGACAGACAAAACAGTGTTTCGCGCTTACACTCAAAAATGGTAAATTGTAAGAAAAAAGTTGAGACGGCTCTGTCTCTTCAAAAAACCTTCGGTGTCTGCGGAACTCCACAAAATGACCTACATACACACATCATTGATGATCCACGCGCAAATGACAAAATGAGAAATCGAGCTTGCTCCAAATGCTACGACAATACTTGCACATGTTTTGTATTTGATAGCGCTGGTGTCGTTGTCCCTTCCAGACTCGCATTCAAATAGACTGAGCCGCACATTAGTTTGGGGCAAGTTCGCATAATATGCCTTTAAGAAGTACAGTTCAATTGAGAGCAGTGCGATGCAAGATCCTGTGCAGCGTTGAATCCGTCCGCATCTTTCTATTCTGCGTTGGGCTTATAAACTGTTTAAGAGCTTTGTGTTTTGAGATATATTGCACAACTTTGGTGCTTAAAGAGGCCGTATTCGACGAAACAGAGGTTCGATAGTACAATGGGGACTTCGAGAAGTTTATCTTTCATTTTTTGCCGCTCTTGGGACGGAGGATACTAAAATCCTAATAAAATCAAGCAAAAAAAAATTTCCGGTCTCAGGCAAGTCGATGGCCTGATTCTTCGTATGCCTTCATAATTACTTTCTTCTTTGCTCCCGCTTTCATCTTTTATTTTCTTTCTATCTTATAACGTTGTTTTATCCTCCGTATTCATTCCGCAGTTCCCTTTGTCAAGTCACTTTGTTATTGGTTGCGATAATGAGCTTGCTCACATCGTTTACTTTACATGTGCTTGCCCACATGTCCGAATAAATAAATAAATAAATAAATAAATCCAATATCACGAGACGGGACGGCTCCATATGTTTCATAGGTTTCCTTCTGCGCAACTACTACACAGAAGATCGCTGCGTCATGCATACATTTTTACACGCGTGCGAGGATTTCGAATTTTTCATACCTAAGCACATATAAAGGGGTGGGGTCCACGCTATCTGTCTCAGGCCTGCCTTATTTTTAACAAATGTCAGTACCCCAAATAGTGAGGGACCTAAAATCTAACCGGGACCCGTAGCTAAGGAATGTGTGATGATTGCCAATAATTCCCAGCTTGTTTGGAATTTTAAGAAGTGTAGTGGGATTGTGCTTTGTTACTGTCAGTTCATGACCAGCATTTTTAGTTGGCAAGCACTGATCCCCAAATGCCATCTGCGGCCATACATTGTCGAAGATATTCTAGGAGTGCATTCAAACTACAGGCGCTTGCACTCTTGTCCACCTTGTTGCGTGTCGATCAGCTGGTCGCCGAGTTGCTTGATCGGGTGCAGGCAGCGTCTCCATTCGCCCTTGTCGCGTGCCACGGTGCTCAAGCCCTGGGCCTGGACCCTCCTCGTTCGAAAAATATGAGGGTGTCTGTGATGCGCATTACGTACTCGGTCCACTTAATTTTCGACGACATGGCCAATGCGACAGCGGCTCTGATCGTCGAATGTCGAGGAAGCTCTGAATTCCGGAGGTCCTCGCTCACTGCGTGAATCGGATCACTCCGAGCATCGTGTTGTGCTCCTCGCGACGCTGATCGAATGCGCATCCTGCTTTCGTATGACCCAGGTCTCTGAGGCATAAGTTAGGGCAGGAAGAGCAGTGAGTGGGCAGGGAGTCGGACGTTCTTCGCCTTCTTAGCGACTTCTTCGACGTCCTTGAAAGCTCCCCAAGCCGCCCTTTCTCCTGCCAAACTCTGACACTGGGTCATGCTGACTTCGCGACCTAGACACGTAACTGGAGCACTCGGAGGTGTTCCGTCCGTTGAGCGAGAATGGGGCGTCAGAAACACGTTCGTTTCTCATGGACAACACAATGCAGCAATCTGGTTAATCATTTCAAATGGGCGTCAATACAAGGAGGTAGGCGTGCCGTAGGTCTTGACGCGTTTCGAAGCATGTTTACTGAAGGGTTCTTGGGAAGACTAGCGCCGTGGCAGATGTGGCCTTTCAGGTCAACCTCAACGCTTCATGGACTGAACGTGAAGACTCTGCTTCACAATGCAAAAAGCCGAATTCTTATCGTCAGCTACTAATCCTTGCTGTTTCTGTAGCAAGAGGGAGCCTTCTCATTACCCTTCATATATCGTTTTTCATTTTTATCTGCACCTCTTGTATGCTAGTCGACAGCCCCTTTGCTGAAGTTTCAAAGGATGAAAAATATATGTAGATCGGTTGTGCCATTTCTTTCCGAAAATCTAACCACGAATTCTCGAGCTTGTGGAAAGGGAAAATGTCTTCAAGGATTTCCCGAACACAATCTCGAAAAGGAGTTGTTATCACTTGCACGTTGGTGGTAGTGTGTGTTATGTGACGGAAGTTTCTTGGGAAGCTTTTGCTGTGGTAACAGCCTCGTCAGGTCTACGGAGCGCATTGTCAAAATGCTGTCAGCGTTACGGTGATGAAGTAAACTATAATGTAGCATCCTGTCTACTAGGAGGTTTCAAACAAATGGCGAGAAAGCCGGATTCATTATCGTGGAGTGCTTCTATTTTATTTCAAAAGGGAGAACCATGTTACACTGGCGACTTCTGGAAGTCATTGAGCAGTAATCCTGTTCAACTAGTCCACCACAGGTCGTTCGATGATAAGTCACTACGTAAGTGTCCTTTTTGCATTTCGGCTTGCCCACAAGTACATAGAAGGCGGCTAAATTCGGAATTTGACAACTGATGACGAAAACTGGTGCCAATCCCTTGAAGGCACAAGTGAAGAAGATGCGCAATTGGTGGTCAATCTCAAGAAGTTATGGGAACAGACATTTTTGTCTGCCCCTCCCCGCTAGGCATAAGGGCACATCTTCGTCGAAGCGAATACGCTAACAGGAGGCATGAACTGGGAGAAAAGAAATTGTACGGTCAGGGCGCGTAGCTGCGGCACCCGAAATGTGGACGACGAATTTTAGCCTTCATTTTCTAGACATTTTACGATAATCGATGCTGTTCATCCAGCAACTAGCCGCACACCTCTCGAACACGATGGCTCTCATCTTTAGACCGCTCCAACGGCAAGAATGGGTAACGAGAAGTCCGTTGAAGAAACAACTTTGACAGAAACAATTAAACTAAGTGTAAGCCTGATAAACCGATGTGGCGGGTAGAACTGTGAGAGCATTCCTAGCATTCTTCAAAATCTTCTTTACCTCGGGAACAATGGAAAATGCGCGAAGATTAGAAAAATATGGAAGAAGGGGGTATTGATCAAACTGGAGTGGATTGTCTTTGGTAGTAATTTATTAGACTCATCATTTTTAGAATTCAGGATCTTGCTTTTTTTTGGCCGGTGGGCTGTACTTCATTGGAAAAAGCAAAGTGTTGTGAACTTGTCCTCAAACAATAGCAGAGGATGCGAACCAACGAAGAACATGGCGAAGTGACGGCCCAATGGAGAAACCTTACCGAAATGGCCGAGGCGAAGGCTAGCACGAGCAGTGATGATCGCATGGTAGTGTGAGTCTGAAGGGAAGTGGAGGATATTTGCCGCCCGACACTGAACAGGACTTATCCGGGATAATCAACCGGGAAACATTCGCATCGATGACGATGAGCGATGACACACTTGCACGCAGAACCAGTTACGGAATGAATGGCCGAGAGATTCACAGGCATCAGTGAGTGGATGCCCAACATTAGGTGGGAGCTTCACCCTTCACACACAACGAATGAGATCGGAGTGCATGGTCGTGGACGAAAACAGATGTTCTTGTATCCGAACATCAAAGGAGTGCTGAACAGCTAGTAACGCTGTGCTAAAAACTGATAGTACCCATCATTTCGCACTTAACCAGATTGGATCCATGATTATGGACTTCATGTGATCAGCACATAAATACAGAATACATATGTCTACACATAAGATTTGCTGAAACTTCTGGAGTGGAAGGAAAGGTTCTGCGTTTGCTGACGACAGCAAAATATACAACTCTCACTTGGGCTTTCAATTTACAAATGAAGTTGGTTACTCTCCTGAACAAGCGTACGCATTTAAAGTCAAGCTGAGCACCCTCCCATTATGTTGGTGGCGAAGTGTTGAGTTGATTTTGTGAGGTTTCCAGAACATCTTCCAAATCAAAACGAGCTTGCTTCACACTAAAATAGAGACTCTCCGAGGCGTTTGAAATAACTTTCTGTTCAGGGAGAAATTAATGCTGCGTTCTTAGTGAACTGTCTAAAATTTTGAAAAATGAATCAAAATTTGTTTTAAAGCGCTGGGTGGTAGTAATCTTTTAGTGTGTTGAAAGAAGACAGAGCGCCATGAACTCGACTAATCGTTTCCATTTAACTGGCTGCAAAAAATCTGCTTACGTAGACACAGATGTAAACGGCGTAACCAACAGGGTTGTAGGAAGATCCTCCCACGCTGTGTCTTGC
The DNA here is from genome assembly GCA_947359475.1 of Heligmosomoides polygyrus bakeri. Lineage (NCBI taxonomy): Eukaryota > Metazoa > Nematoda > Chromadorea > Rhabditida > Heligmosomidae > Heligmosomoides > Heligmosomoides polygyrus. The sequence goes on along the minus strand of OX375866.1, from coordinate 64,184,045 downwards.
AAGCAGCATTTACACTATCACTGAAATGAAAATCGAATGAAAGACTGGACAGTTTCATGCCGTTATTTCCTTTTAAGGCATAACGATTTTGTTACCACCGCGGGATTTGGAACATACGTTGAACAGCTCATTACTTTTCAGTGAGAAACATTTTTTATGTAATAAGGTTTCAATGTCGACTCGTTGTCGCAAAAATTTCAAAGAAAGTTATACTATGTTTCCTTTGAACAAATGTTTTAACACTCGACGATTCTTTGTTTTCACTAGAAGAAGCTTGTTTTGATTGGGAAGGTGATCGCTTTGATTTCGAAAGTACCAGGTACACTGGTATCTAACAAAGCTATGAGAGACAAGTTCAATGTTCAATGTTCAGAGCGGTAACTTCTATTAATATTAGCCTTCTAAGAGCATATAGAACTTTTGTCAGGCTATTTCTTAAATTTGACTTCAGCTTTTAATAATACATTTATATTTTTTACTTATATAGGTAATAATATAATCGTATATTTATGTAGATTTAATAACAACACACTAAATGACACGTACGTTGGAATAACTTTATGGCCAATTACCCACCAGATAATAAGAAAGCGAAACGTCTCAATAGCATTTTGAAAACCCACGGCTTGTAATTGTGAATGGACTTAAAGGTCTAGTGCCGTTAAGAGCATTCACCAGGAGAGATCGCACCATTGATTTGTGGTTGCTAGCACTTGCTGATGAAAGCCTACTACATTCCCTTGCCTTTCTGTTGTTGTTGACAAAGAACATAGTTGTGCAATTTAATTAACAATTAAAATTTAATCAAATGGTTATGTTCACTACAAGGCGAGCTTGGTGTATTTTCTATAATTCACGTAATGGTTTTTCCCGTCGTGCGTTATTCAAATTTCGTTAACTTAAGAAAAACTTGAAAATGTTGTGAAGTTTGCTCATTACGAATATGGGTGTCAAAATTGCAAAATGAAAGTCCTGAGCGAGTTATGGCCTGTCGAAATCGGGGGCCTCACCACAGGTTGGCTGTGCGACGCACCGGGCGCGAGAGTGGTTCATCAGGGCTCCGTAAGGAAGCCTGCCAGCTGCGGCGGTGGCGCAGGGGTAGTGCTCACGCTCGACGGGTGCGACGTCGTTGGTCCCGTTCCCGTTGCTGACGGTTTTTTGCAAATCATAATTTATCTTCGAAATGACCTTTTTTTCTGAATTATGACACGTGTCTGATTAAATAGCCGGAAAAACTACCATGTTTGTAAAAATGCTTTATCACCTGTATCACCTGTCGTCCCGTTGATCATCGAATTGCTCGAGCGGGCGCCAGCAGCGTCTCCATTCGTCCCTGTCGCGTGCCAGAGTGCTCCAATGGATCCTCCTCCCTCGAGGGACACGAATAGCGTCATAGCGGTCGTTCGAGGCTTTTACGAAGAAGTCCGACCAACGCGTTGGTGGGCGTCCTGCTGTTCTCTTAACATCCCGTGGAATCCAGTCGGTGACGGCTCTCGTCCAGCGGGTGTCTGCGAAACGCATTACGTGGCCGTCCCACCTAATTTTCGACGACTTGGCCATGCCAGCGTCTGATCTTCGAATATAGACGAAGCTCGGAACTCCGGAGGCCTTCTCTCACTTGCGTGAGTTGTGTCACTCCGAGCATCGTCCTCTCGATTCCACGCTGCGCGACGCTGACCGCGTGATCATCCTGCTTTCGTATAGCCCAGGTCTCTGAGGCGTATGTTAGGGCAGGAAGAACAGTGGAGTCGAATAGGTGGGCACGGAGTCGGACGTTCTTCGTCTACTTCGCGACTTCTTCGACGCTCTTGAAAGCTCCCCAAGCCGCTCGTTTCCTCCTGCTCAGCTCCGGCGTTAGGTCGTTGCCCATATTGACTTCGCGACCCAGATACACGTAGCTGGAGCATTCGGAGATGTTCGTTCCGTTGAGCGAGAATGGGGCATCAGAAACTCCGTTCCTCATGAACATCGTCTTCGTAAGATTCAGCTGCAGTCCAACATTCCCACATACACGATCGAAGTCGGCCAGCATTCGCTCCGCCTGGCTGATGCTCGGTGTTATGAGCACGATGTCGCCAGCGAAACGAAGATGGTGCAGCTGCTGGCCGTCGACCTTCACTCACATGTCTTCCCATTCTAGTTCGCGCATGACGTTTTCGAGGGTGGCGCTGAAGAGCTTCGGGGATATGGTATCCCCCTGCCGAATCCCTATTTTTACGTCGATGAAGACGTCGTTGTAGAATGGTGAGATCTTGGTCGTGAATCCACTCTACAGCTCTCGAGGGACTCTGAAGTACTGAGTAGGAACGCCCTGAGTGAGCAGGGCTTCGAGGACCGCTTCAGTCTCGACGGAGTCGAATGCCTTCTTCAGGTTGATGAACGTAAGGCACAGCAGCAGCTAGAACGAACCTTGCACTCCAGCAGGTAAGAGAAGATGCCATGGAGCAGGTGGACGTGGCTATTGAAGAGATCGGAGTAGAAGTCGTGAGTGACCTTCTCCATGGTCCTTCCGGAAAGGGTGGCGGCTCCATAAGGACGTCGGAGAGCGATCATCTTCGTCTTGAAGTTGGCGAAGTTCTGGCGGGCATTGCAGATGCTCAACCCTGACACAGCGGCTTCAGCCAACGCTTCCTTTCTCTCTCAGGTCTTCCTTTATCGCAGCTCTGCAGAGCTTCTCAAGCTCTGATGAATCAGGTGGTGGCTCCTATCTTGGTGCGTGTGTCCATGACGGTGCGCTTGTGCTGCTCCACTCTGGCGTATCAGCTCGAGAGTTTTCAGGGACAGACGTCCCTTGGTGGCCTTGGAGCTCTCGGCTGCCTTAGCACTATCGTAGAGATGGTACCTGAATCGGCCGAATTCTTCTTCGATGTTGCCCATGACCGTGTCCATGACGGTGCCTTCCCAAAGGCAGGCGAGAGAGGTGTAAAGATCCCAGTTGATGGTACTTCTGGTACTTCTCGTCTTGAACTTCACGGCTTTCTCTCACTGACGCGCAAAACGGATTTCGTGCGAAGGAAGCGATGGTCCGATCCCGTGTAGAACTTTGGGACAACGGAGACGTCGGTCAGACAATACCTGCGATTGAAGACGGTGTGGTCGATCTCGTTGTGGAACTGACAACCGGGGGATTCAGAAGTCCACCGTAGGGCGGGAGGCCTCTGGAACTGTGAGTTTTCATGGTCGACATGAAAAACTCAGGCAGCCTTTCACCTTGCTCGTTCCAATCCAAACCGTGGGTTCCGATGTGAAGTTCTTCCGGCGACCTTCGCGGTCCGATCTTGGCATTGAAGTCGCCGACGATCACCTTGTAGAAGGAGATCTTCCTTATAGAACTTCTCCAGCTCCACGTAGAAGGCTTCGACCTCTTCGTCGTCGTAGTCGGATGTTGGGGCATACGCGACGAATACAGTCAGAGCTGGTACGGAGCCACATCGCTTCAGTCGCAGACGTCCGATTCGGTTGTCAGAGACTCGTACGAATCGATGTTCATGGCCAAGTGCGTGTTGACAAGGACACCAACACCGCCTACTCCCCTGCCGTCGCATGTTCCGAGGAACAGTTCTTCTCCGGAATCGTAGGCGGGGTGTACGGGGTGGTGTCTTCTCATCTAAGGTCAGTCCGATGACGTCGTACTTGATCTTCCTGGTTTGCATCATCAGGACCTCGACGGATGCTTCCGATGCGAGCGTGCGGGTGTTGTAAGCATAGATCGTCATCCTAGTCCTTCTCAATTTGCGCAGTCTGGTTAGGCCCTGAGATTTTAGCAGCCTCTCCGTGCTCGTCCTTCCCATCGCTGCAGAAATGGGGGCTCTTTCGGGGTTAGGGAATGAGGCTCTTTAGTGCTGCTGTTTTTGACTGGAGTACACACGGGTAGCTAGTCGGGCTCTGTCGTGCGGGCAAGGAACTCCGGGCAGCCAGCCAGACTGCCCGAAGGGACGGGGCGAGACTTAAGGCGGCCTCGAATCGCCTTACGATGTACTCCCAGTCTACCGAGTGCAAGCGTTTGGCCGGGCCGACACAGTTACAATCCGCACAATCACGGACACATCCACGCACACTGTGCATGAACATGCCGCTCCCACGCACAAGGAAAGCGTCGACCCGACACAGCAGGAGCAAGGAGTCCATCCCCTGCATCCCACCTGCGTCTCTGGGCAGTACACGGTCGCATTTGGTTCGCGTTTAATTCCCCTATCCACCACCCGGGGACGCTCGACGTGGCCGTACGACAAGCGGCAAGATCCCTCTTAACAAGAGAGCCCGAAGGCTCTCTATCCGTGGAAAAATGCTTTAAGGCAAAGAATTGAATGGTGACATTTTTATCAACTATTTTGCACAAATAGAGTTTAAGGCAAAGAATTGAATGGTGACATTTTTATCAACTATTTTGCACAAATAGAGTTTAAGGCAAAGAATTGAATGGTGACATTTTTATCAACTATAACTAATTTATATATTGAATAACTAGAAGTGTTTCTAACTACCTCGGCATTCATGGAACAAAGCAAAAAAGTGTGTGAAATCAAAAGGTAGGTAGAATGTTTGATGAGGAAGAAGAAAATGTCGTTGATCTACTGCTTTTTCTTCACTCACTATGTCCTTCTCACCAGCAAAGGTGGTGTTCATTCTTCTCGCTGAATTTGGGGTGCCAGAGTAAATAAAAATGTCACCGTAGCAGTCTTTTGCCTTCAAGCATTTGTACAAATGTGTATGGTAGTTTTCCCGGCTATTTAATCAGATGCGTGTCATAATTCAGAACAGAAGGTAATCCCGAAGTTAAATTATGATTTGCAAGAAAGGCCACAGTAACGGGAACCGAACCAACGACGTCGCACCCGACGAGCGTGAGCACTACCCCTGCGCTACCGCTGCAGCTGGCACGTCATTCTCACGGAGCCCCGATGACTCACCACTCTCGCGCCAGGTGCGTCGCACAGCCAACCTGTGGTGAGGCCCCCGATTTCGGCAGGCCATAACTCGCTTAGGTGTTTCATTTTGCAACTTTGACACCCTTATTCTTAATCAGCATTCCAAGCTCTTTCTAATGATCCTGGTCTCAACTTGAAGTTCCATGGGAGGTCGAAACCTTTATTTCACCACTTTTCTGTTCAAATCGGACGTGTTTTAAATCAAGTTGGATGCACTTGCAAGCAAACTTGACGCTTTTGTAATCCAAATCAAAACGTGCTTCTTCCACGTTAACCTAGAGAATTTCGAAAAGGAGAAAGTATTTTAACGTCCAGCTAAAATTTATTAAAATATTCTTTAAATTTTTTTAAAAATCGTCTGCTCAAAACTAGTTGAGTTTAGTTACATAACAAAATACTCATAAGTCAAAAGAATTAACGTACTCCTAAATGAGTAGCATTGTCTCTTCAGTCTCTTCAGTCTCTTCAGTGTGTTCCGCTAGTCACAGAATTATTGGAATAGTTCGAAGGTCTGAGTGGAACTGATTCAAGTCGTCAGGTGGTGCGGGTTCGCTTCTCGTCTGGCGCGAGGGTTTTGATCGCAACTGAAGTGGTACTACTCGACTAAGTGTCGTACATTTTCACTCGAATATTAAGTGGCCTTTGACGTGAGCGCCGATGGGGAAGCTTCACTACAAGTAAACAGCTTCGATCGCAGAACCACTATCGGTGTGCATGATCGATGTCTGCCCGGGCATGGCCACAAGAAGGAGTCATTTGAAGACGTTGGCCCACGGATGGGCTCCACAAAGGATGCACTAGTGCAAGATCCTACATAGCTATGAAGGCAAAAATCTCTCGGTAACTGTCGACTTAAGCCTAGGCCTTTAAGAGGATGTTGAGAAAGCATGTTCTTTCAAGTGACATCCGCTGTATTTTACCGTCTTAATTTGCAAGAGTTATACATTTACTTGGTACTCTGTCGAAATACTCGGCCAGCTTTAAAATTGCCTAGCCAAAAAGTTTTATCTTAAGTCATGTGTCTTCTTCAGTTTTCGGCTGTGTTTTTATCTTGAAATGTTTCAAAGTTTCGATGGTTATGTCATTGATGCTGGTTATCTCTCGAAGTCGGAATATGACTACTTCTTCTTGAAACGGCCACAAAACGTTGACTAACCGAGACAGTGGGCATTAAACGACTTCTGGTTCATGACAAGAAAAGCTAGGTCACTTCCAGCTTCGCGGACCAAATACAGACAAGTTGGTTTCGGTTCGAGAATGACCTCATGGAAAGGCTACCTTCATACCTAGTCCCATTTCATGTCCTCTTGCATCCTCCATTCAAACTAAATACTGAAGAATAGCGTAGGAAGGGTCCAAAGTTTTCTAGTAATGTATAGGCAAAAATTGACCACCGCAAGAGGAAAACAAGGTGCAGGTGTCCACAACACATAGCTCACTTTTTTATCTGAAATAGTCATCTCCGCTTGCTCGAAACTCGGTCAAGTCTAACCATAAGGCCACACGAAAACCGAAATCCAAACAAGAACAGGTCAGGGAACATTAAACAGGAGTGGACTTGCTTATCATGTGGATTTGAAGCTGCGCCATTACCGGTTGGTGTACACAGCCTATGCATACTATCTCAAGAAGGTTCCCAGGGAAAGATAAGTGCACCTTCACAAAGTCACTGGAAGTGGAAAATGGGCGGTGAGCAATGAAGTGGAGAAATATCAACACCAATTCACAAATCCTAAACAGCCGGATAAACATTAGGAAGCAAAAGTAATGCGCTTCCGGCTCCTTTACTATCGCTCTGGATAAACTCCACGGACCTCCTAAAACCTCTGTGTGCATTAAGGTTCATATGACACATTTGTATTTTTAAAGGGGATAAGGAATGTGAGAGGAAAGCTGAAGGCGTAGTTTTAACGAAGTGTGCTGTGCCTTCATCACATCTAAATAGAGGTGCTCATAATATACCTCATATGCTCGTTTTGCTGCCGTTTACCTTGCATCTCATGCCTTAAGCAGAGAGCGATACCACTGAATCCGCCATGGAATAAGGCCAATAGCGTCTTCGAACCTTAGTCGAACCGTGTGGCTTCATACACTGTGTCGAACAGAAAAGGGTGAATGCAGGAGCTGAGTGTTTTCTTTGCAACCTCTATCTCGGCAACCCCTGTATATCGTGCAAACTCCTAATCTGTTAAACACAAATTTGGTGATATGTGCTTTCATCCACATAAAATCATGAGTCATGAGTTAGTTCTACAGTACCCATCTATCTGTGAACGGTATGACGGAATCCCTCAAACTGCAGAAAATACTACAATTTTCTTACTAACAAGGAAAGGTTCCCATCTCAAGGAGAGCTTTTGCGATGCTGTTTTGACAGGATGTAGCGTCCTGTGAGCGCAATCCAGAACCACAGTTAGTTTTTGCTGAGCGCTTTTTTAAAAACCTGAAAAATAGGCCTGAAAGCGTGCGCGCAACTACAGTACCGGACGCGTCTTTTGAATAGACGCCGAAAAACCGCAAAAGTGCGGTCTTTTCGGCGTCTATTCAAAAGACGCGTCCGGTACTGTATCATCGACCCCTACGACACCCCACGAGATGCGCCTCGGCGGCGCAGTTACTAGGAGAGCTGCCTTATAGGAGTACACCGGCAGGATTTTGAGTTCGAGTCCGCGTACTGCCATCTTTGCTCATATTAGTTTGTTGTTGCTACGCTTTATCGTAATCACAGGAGTCAATTTTAGACATCAACGCTTACAACAAACCAGGGCCATCTATTTGCGCCTTCATATGGCTAGTTTTTCAACAATGCCTATCTGTTTCACCACCATATCGCACCATATCACTAATAATACCGTCACTGCACACAAATACTGCCAGGTTAACTAGATTAGACTTGCATTCAATTCTAGGAACTCCAGATTTATAGCCAGTCGACCGACAGATGATAACGCATGCCTGATCTGAATGCCGGTGCGCCATCTGTCAGCATCTCAGGGATCCTTTCTTGCAAATTGTAATGAGATGCTTAACGATACAAACCAATTTCTTTATGCCATCACATTCTGATTATAGATTTGGCTCTCTACAGTTCACCAGTACACTCCCCGTTTCAATTGGTACAGTGTTACCGTCTACTGCAAACATATCACAGGTCCTACTGCCTACGCGAAAACCTCTGCAAACGCAACGATCCTCTTCTGAAAAACGTTCTGTTGCAGAATGTGTAATAACTTGTTAAGACTTTTCTCTACAATTGTTTTTACCATCGGCTCCTGTCTAGTACTCGCGTCGTTAGGGAATAATTGCGATATCATGCAAAAGTTTATAACGGGCTCCAATAGTACAGATACCCTGCGGATATATTGTCTCTTTCTTCCACAGTAATTTTTGTAAATATTATTCCATTTACTGGTAGGAGAGGTCAACAAGTGATTTTGTCTACACGACTTCACTTGGGCCTGGGTCTTACGCCTGGGGTTCGTACCAGATCAAAGAGGTGCCTGTGTTGCCGGCACGCCTCAGAATAACGTGTGTTAGTTGCGTTACCCAGGCTGACTTCTCTTACCTCACTGCTACTCTGACAACATGCAATACACTTCTCCCGCTAATACTTTCACTGTAATTTGAAATTTCGATCGAAAGCTTAAAATTCCTATCGGGAAAGGAGTACGGCAGGGAGACACGATTTCTCCTAAGCTATTCACAGCGGCACTCCAGGATGCCATGAAAGACTTGAACTGGGACGATATAGGCTACCTTGTCGATGGTAAACGGATCAGCAACCTTCGCTTCGCCGACGATATTGTTCTCATCTCTACCAGCACGGCAGAAGTCGAGGAAATGCTGAACGAGCTCAATGTGACAGGTATGAAGATTGGATTGGACATGAATGTGTCCAAAACGCAGTTTATGGTCAACCAGTGGTGTGACACGGGACTCGTAAGGTTAAATGGAGTCGCTCTACAACAGGTCGACTCACTCCTACATCTATCTGGGAAGAGAGCTGAACATGGATAATGACCTGAAATCGCCCACAGGAGACGCGCAGCATGGGCAGCCTTCAGTTCGATTCCCGAAGTCACCGATCAGGTCAAGGATCCCGGCCTCAGGGCCTCGATATTCAACGCCTCTGTACTGCCTGCGATGTGTTACGCGACGGAAACCTGGACCGACAACAAGACAATCGCCAGAGCAATGCAAACTACGCATCGTGCACTGGAGAGATGTCTTCTGAGGACAAGCCTTCGTCAGCAATGGCAAGAGGGCCTACGAAGCTCGGAGCTACGGGAGAAGTCGCAATTAGCAGACCCGCTGCAGTACATGAAGAAGTCCAAATATCGCTGGGCCGGACACCTGCTTCGACGAAAGGACGATAGATGGAGTCTCCGTGTCACAGAATGGCTCCCGAGAGACCATAAGAGACCACTGGGACGACCGCCAACGCGATGGGCAGACTCATTCTCAAGATCTTTCAGAGAGCGGAGTCTGCCTCACTGGATGCAAACAGCCAGAGATCGAGCGGTCTGGAAGAGTTGTGGTCCCCGCTGAGAAGACCTCCAGCCGACAAAAGGACCATCAAAGTAAGTAATTTGAAATATCTAACCTATATGAGCTATGCATGGGCTAGGATAGGATTAAGATAGCTTTTATAATTCGTTTTAGTTACTTTTTTGGCTCCTAGCCCTCTATAAATTGTTTAACATAGAGCTTTGCGACAGGGGTTGCTATAGGATCGGTAGTAGCATGGTGATTACTAAATTAGTGCGGTTTGTAGTTTTAATATAATTGAGGGTCTATCTTACTGTTGCTTTTAAAGGTTATTTTGTTTTTTCGAAGATTTTGTTGACGTTGCAGTGCACTCTTGAGTGCATTTTAAATAAATAAACGAACAAATAAATAAAACAGCAATAAAGCTCTCCTTGAGTTGGGAATCTTTCCTTGCAAGCCTCAAGCATATCTGCTCAATCCGCCCTTACCCTTACAAGGGTAGCGTTTGAAGCGTACGTCTCAACGAGGAAAGCAAGTCACATAGGAAGAATCTCCATCCCTCAATGTGTTCCTTTTTACCAAGTCCTTGAACCCAAGGCCAGCCGTTTGCTGTGGAGCGCGACTTTGTTGCTACTTGTTTATTAATGATCGGTATTAACCAAAGGGCAGTGAGAAAGGTGTGTCGTAGTCTCGTTGATCACCGAGTTGCTCTAGCAGAGCCAGCTGCGTCTCTATTCGCCCTTGTCGCGTGCCAGAGTCTTCAATGGGTCTTCCTCGCTCAAGGGACACGATCGTTCCTTCAAGGCTTTAACGAAGAAATCCGACCAACGCGTTGGTGGACGTCCTGGTGTTCTTGACATCCCGCGAAATCCAGTCGGTGACGGTTCTCGTCCAGCGGGTGTTTGGGAAGCGGATTACGTACCCGACTCATCTAATTTTCGACGACTTTATCCATGCGGCAGCGTCTCTGATTTTCGAAGTCGGCGAAGGTCGGAACTCCAAAGGCCTTCTCTCACTTGCGTGAGTCGTGTCACTCTCAGCATCGATCTCTCGATTTCACCTCTCGACGCTGATAGCGCGTTCATCCTGCCCAGGCTTCTGGGGCGTATGTTAGGGCATGAAGAGCGGTAGAGTCGAATAGGTGGGCCGGGAGTCGGACGTTCATCGTGTTTTTAATGACCTCTTCGACGCTCTTGAGAGCTCCCCAAGCTCGTTCACCCCCCCCCCCCCCCGCCAAGCACTGGCGCTAGGTCGTTGGTCATATATTGACTTCGTGACCCAGATACACAAAGCTGGAGCATTCGGAGATGCTCGTTCCGTTGATCGAGAATGGGGCGCCAGAAACTTCCTTCAAACGTTCCTCATGAACATCCTCTTCGTAAGATTCAGCTGCAATTCAACGTTCCCACATACGCAATCGCTCCGCCTGACTGATCTCGGTGTTGTGAGCACGATGTAGTCAGCGAAGCGAAGATGGCGCAGTTGCTGGACGTCGACATTTACTCCCATGTCTTCCCATTCTAGTTCGCGCATGTCGCTTTCGAGGGTGGCGCTGAAGAACTTCGTGGACATGGTATCCCCCTGCCGAACCCCTCTATTCACGTCAATGATGGCGTCGTTGTAGAATGGTGAAATCTAGGTCGCGAATTCTCTGTGCACCTCTTGAAGGGCTCTGATGTACTGAGTAGGAAGGCCCTGTGTGAGCGGACCTTCGATGACCGCTTCCGTCTAAACAGAATCGAATGCCTTCCACAGATCGATGAACGTAAGGCACAGCGGCAGCTTGTACTCTCGCGACACTTCGTTGACCTTCGTGTTGGTGTGCATTTGCTTATTTGTTTATTGTGCTTGCCAATAACGATACTCAGGTAGGGGGAAAAACCGAATACGCGATATGATTGTGTTTGTTATAATAATTACTTAATAACTTTTTTTGTCGTATGAATTTTTTTTTGAGATAGTCCTTTCGAGTCAACACGTGCAAGAAAAAAGAATACAAGGCAACAACAAGAAGTTTTTTAGCTAAGAGCATCTAAAAACTTTTAGAAACAACTGCAGGAAGACTAAAAACAATAGCCCATTAACAAGAGAAGAAAGGTCGTAGAGGCTACTAGTAGGTGAGGTGAGCGAGTGGGCGGGAACGGTGCGCAGGCAAAGGAACCGTATTGAACAGCTTTGAAAGGCCACATTACTTTCCTGTAAGAAGCATAGGACTGAAAACATTGTAATTTTGATCAGCAGCTTTTTTAAAAAAGGTCTTCCCTGCAATTTCGCCTGACACAATCATGAAGCAGCAAACAGCAGAGGCGAAAATGGCTGATACAGGGAAGGAAGTCGTAAATGAAGCCTACCAACACTGATCTTACTTAACGAAAATGGCTAATTGAGGTCTGTCACAGTTGTTAATAGTGAAAACCTTGGCGCCATAGGGAAACAAGCTGCAGGAACAGCTTTCAGGTAGCACATCGAAAATGTCATTTATATACAACAAAAAAGTAGTGGAGCGAGACAGGATCCTTCGGTAACCCCACTCGGGGTGATATAGCACTGAGACTTGTAATTATTTATGACGACCATTTGAGCTCGATCTGCTAGAAAAGATTTTAGGAATTCGTAGGGTGGCCTTTAATACCATAGGCAAAAAGTTTTTCAGCAGTAACGAAATCTGAACGAAATCAATTCTCTTAGCCAAATCCAAAAGACAAACTGAGACATAATTATGAGTATCAATCTCTCCTTGCCATAAGGGACCGTAGATATGAAGGGAGAAACAGCTGATCGGGAAGAAAAGAATCCATGTTGGTTTGTGAATTAAATCGTTTACCTTGAGGAAATGTGTAATTTCCTGACAGATTATGCGATCCAAAACTTTACTAGTTGAACAAGTCCAACAGACTGGTCTGTAATTTGCAACGGAGTTTTTTGATCCTTTCTCAAAAATCGAGCAAACTAGTCCAACCCTACATAGTTGCTGCAGTTGGCCTTGAAGTAATATTCTACTAAACATAACGGAGGTTAGGGAGGGCGTTAGACCTAAGGCCGCGTTCTTGAGGAAGATATAGGGGATGCCATCAGGAGACGTGGAGACTCTATTTGGAAGTTTCCGAGAGCGCTGTAAACAACGTTACTAGATATATCAATCCAATTTAGCTCTGCGCGAGTACTAAACGGTAAGGTATAGCCGCTCTGAGTAGGTTTTTTGTATGTTGATAGAAAGTATCTCGCAAATTCCTCGGCTGCAACCCAATCATCTTTAAGAACACGACAAAGGACAGGTATGTAGTCTATCATGGTGAATCCTCTCCGAAATCCTGCTTGTTCGCATGCTGTCCTTCGTCCTGCGTTTTGCTGATCCTATTCAGGATGACTCGAGTGAACAGCTTGTAGACTACGGACAGCAGACAGATCGGCCTATAGTTGCAAATGTCTTACAAGTCTCCATTTTTGTACAGCATGGCGGTTCTGGTCTTCCACTAAGATGGAACGAACCTTGCTCTCCGACAGGTAAGAGAAGATGCCATGGAGCAGGTGGACGTGGCTATTGAAGAGATCGGAGTAGAAGTCGTGAATGACCTTCTTCATGGTCCTTCCGGAAGGGATAGCGGTTCCATAAGGACATCGGAGAGCGATCATCTTCGTCTTGAAGTTGGCGAAGTTCCGGCGGGCATTGCAGATGCTCAACCCTGCCCCAGCGGCTTCAGCCAACACTTCCTTTCTCTCTCAGGTCTTCCTTTATCGCAGCTCTGCAGAGCTTCTCAAGCTCGGATGAATCTAGCAGTATCGTAGAGATGGTGCTTGAATCGGTCGAATTCCTCTTCGATGTTGCCCATGACGGTGTCCATGACGGTGCCTTCCCAAAGGCCGGCGAGAGAGGTGTAAAGATCCCAGTTGATGGTACTTCTGGTACTCCTCGTCTTGAACTTCACGGCTTTCTCTCCCTGACGCGCAAAACGGATCTCGTGCGGAGGAAGCGATGGTCCGATCCCGTGTAGAACTTTGGGACAACGGAGACGTCGGTCAGGCAATACCTGCGATTGAAGACGGTGTGGTCGATCTCGTTGTGGAACTGACAACCGGGGAATTCACAAGTCCACCGTAGGGGCTTCTGGAACTGTGAGTTTTCATGGTCGACATGAAAAACTCAGGCAGCCTTTCACCTTGCATGTTCCACTCCAAACCGTGAGTTCCGATGTGAAGTTCTTCCGGCGACCTTCGTGTCACGATCTTGGCGTTGAAGTCGCCGACGATCACCCTGTAGAAGGTGTGACCTTCCTTATAGATCTAGCGACTTTTAAGCCTTTTACGTGGAGCTCCTTTTCTAGCTCCACGTAAAAGGTGCTTTCCGCACATTTTCCAATTTGTATTCTGTGGAGGGCATGTATAGCGCAGAAGGAGGAGATGTTGGCTCTACCCTCTCCCCACTCGACACCACACTATCTCGCCATTTGCACACTGTGCAGCGTTTCTACGGTCTGTTGATTATTAATTTCGTCTCATTTCTCCGCGGGTAGTGCAGTCGGAGGAGGCGCGACTGTCGCGTGCACCCGATACCAGGTTCCTATTTCGGATTTTCCTACCAGGTCAACCGAGTCTTTCATCCCTCGGGTCGGCGAATTGGTACCAGACCTGTCGGAGAAGGATATAGCGCTGACTTACTCATCGGCTGGCCACCACACGTTATTGTATGGCCAGATACGCATTCAAATCGCCTCCATGACTTCCTGTTGAAGTAGATTTCATGACGCATCCCAAAATGGATTGAGTAGCGCCGTCCTGTATCCTTTATCCTTTCATGCTGTGGTAAGTAAGCTTGCTGCGCCCTTTTTGTTACTGACTTGTTTTTAGTCGCAAGGCAACGAGAAAGATATTCAACAATGATACACGGACGTTTAAAGCCAGTGATACACAGGCGCAAAGTGAAAACAGATTTCCTTCTTTGAATAGGTCTTCGTCCCACAGATGCCCGATACTGTACTTTCATTCTCCTCTCTTGGCCAGGCTTCTCGAATCACGCTTCTACCAGGTCCATAGGAAGGAGCTCTCGTATTCATGTATCCAGTTTCAGCCAGCCAACGTGGGCTTCTTCAGTCGCTTATGAAGCGATTTCACTCCCGCGTCACGACCTTCCTTTCAATGTACAAAAAAGGGGCAGCGCCCTTAAAATAAGCGCCGAAGTTGCTGTAGCTGGAGGAGGACGGATTTGTTGTAATACCATTTAAGGTCCTGTCGCTGGTGTATCGAATCCTGTGCCAAGCCCACGTTGAAAAGCTCGTTGCCTATGCTCATAGCGGATGCATTCGTCACATGGTGTCTTTGTAAAGTCGAGCAGAATGTTTTTCATTTATTTATGTAGGGAGGCAAGCTGTGATGAGCCTGTAGCTTTTATTCGCTGCCCGCATTGTGACCAGATCTTTGGTTTCATGCACTTTGTGCCTGTGCACCTTTGGTGATGAACATTCATATATACATATTTTTCTTAAATATACTTTTCACTGCGTTGTGCTTAATGACCTGTTAGTTTAAAATAAATCGGCACTGCTGTACTTCCACAGTTCCTGAGGTAGAAGTGGTCGAGGGAATTCCCCTCAAACTGACCACGAATCCGTCATCCTTTTTTGAAATTTTGTGCAATAGTAAGTTACTGTGGATGCGGTTGAGTAAGGCTGTCGAGATTACAATCACCAATTTGCCCAAACTTCGTTTACGGAGGTTATTTTCTGTGCCGATCACGAATCTGACATCCGTTTCCTGTATTACTGTGGAGCGCGGTAGGCTGCGGTGGGTACGGCTGGGTAAGGTTGTTGGCGATTGCACGTGCCTACCTCAACCTATAAATCCACGGAAATTTCGAATTAATTTGTCAGATTCGTGATTAGCACTGGCATTAATTTTTTGATATTTTCGTTGGAGCTGAGAGAGAACATTGGCGCCAAGAAATCACAAGGTTACTTTCCACAGTAGACGATTGGGAAAATACGTAGAAAAAGCCTGAAAATCTGAAGACGTCAGGACCCCTCAAGTCTCAGGCGATTAGTTAAAATGCAAAGACGCTGCACGGCACGGAACCACATTCCCTCTCATGAAGCAGCGCCACCATCCACTGCTGTCCGAAGCGCTTCCAGGCGCGAGCATCAGGGCGAACAAGTGACCTCAGAGCGCTCGTGAGGGCATCGCGCCGCCGATTCCTAGTAAGTTCAAGGACCCCCTGCTCGTTTTGTTTAACAACTTCACAAAAAACCCTTTAATTTCACCTCTGTACATACTACATACTAACTCAAGGGTGGCGATTCTTCCGATATAACTCGCTTTCACCGTTCAGATATGCGCTTCAGAACGTTTCCCTGTTAGGAGAGTGAAAGGACTATTGTAGCAACGAAATTAAAGGGTTCCAGCACTAACGTCCTAAGCAATCGGTAAAGGTACATAATGGAGAAAGTTGCGTGCCAAAAAATCGAAAATTATTTAGGAATATATTGATCCTCGAGGCTCCATTGAACGCGTACATCTCTAAGCTGTTCTTTCGGGTATTCCTCTATTACCACTGATGAGTTGGCGTTATGAACATTGGGGATGGTGTTGTGTCCTTATACACTTACATACACTAGCAATATTGTCCCATCACGACACATTGTATTACAAAACATACACTTTGTTGTGTATGTTTTGTAATACAATGTGTTGTGATGGGACAATACCGCTACGATTTCGTAAGTCTCTCGCCCGACCCGCCCATCTTGAAGACCGCTGTCCCCTTAGGAGTATCTCTTGACGACATTCTCAAAATATGTAGAACGAGTGCTGCAAATCCTTAGCAATCTATTGTGGTATCGGGCAAAGCGCCCTCGAAGTGAAACCAACGTAACCAATTATCACAAAGATTCATTGTTGCACAACGTCTTATTTCGAGCTATCCGAAAGGCATCAAGGTTCTCAGATATTTTGCGTTCACCAAATAAACATGCATAGTGGTAGGTTTAATCGGCATTATCGCAGAATTAGCAGGAAGAGATATCCATCGGTGCTTAACAAACAACCTATTCAGTCGTGCTAGGTGGACGCAGCTCTACCATTGTAGTTGTTTGAAGTCGACAACAGCTCTGCATTCAGACGAGGAGAGACATGACCTCGTGCAGCTGATAGGAAACACATACTGCTCGAGTGCTGCCGGGTCTGTTCCAGATAATGGCATGTGGAGAGCTCCGTGTGGCGTGTTTGCGAGAGACTCTAGACTATCTGTCAGTCAATTCATCCGGCCATTGGCTAGGACCTTTTCAAATTTCATTTAGTGAGTGCGCTTTAGGATAGTGACGGCTGTCCATGACGCATAGAGGGGATGTGACTGGAGTGTGCTCGGGGTAACGGGGTTCCTTTGCTTTCGTATGCCTATACCTCTTTGGACACTCGTGCAATGCGATCGTTTCGTTTCAAAACGGTACCAGCTATCGCCTTAGTCTCCCACATGGTTCAGCGCCTCATCGCGGCGTGGGGGTGGCAATGGGTGTCGAACTGCGATGTACAGCGGAGGTTTTCAATCTCCGGCAGGGTCTCCCAGGCTGAGAAGGAGTTCGACAATTCTTCGGAAGCCTAGCGAAGTCTGAATCACAGCACGCCCCGAAGGCACGAAAGGGGCACCCCGAAGGCAAGAAAGGGGTGATACGAGCTCCGCCCGGGGCGAGAAGGGAGGTAGACACCACAAACGGTTATTGGTTTTGGTGGTGTAACCTCATGTGAAGTCCGGCACGCCATGCCCTGCAGAAATTGCAAAAATGGCAACGGTTCCAGCGTCAGGCCCAGGTTGACAGGCCGGCTGATGGAGAAACCTGTCACAAACCATGATCAAAAGTCGCAATGGAATCAGTATAAAGGCTAGGACGTCACCCGGAAGTGACGCGCAGAACCCCCGCCCGAGTTCTGCGGTCAGTATGCGAGGGCTACCGAGGGCAGAACGACCTCGGCCAAAGAAGCTAGTTCGAGTGGGGACTCTGAATGTGGGAACGCTGACCGGAAGATCCAGAGAGGTGGCCGACTTGATGAAGCGCAGAAAGATAGAAGTCCTGTGTCTGCAGGAAACGAGATGGAAAGGAGCGAAGGCCAAGGAGATTGGAGAAGGGGTCAAGCTGTTCTACAACGGAGAGGATACGAAGAAGAACGGTGTCGGGATAGCTGTCGCAGAGTCCCTCAGGGATTCGGTAGCTGCTGTCCAAAGGATAAACGACCGCATCATGTCACTGCGGCTCGACACGAAGGAGGGTTACTGGACTGTCATGTCCGTCTACGCCCCTCAGACCGGATGCCCCGAGCACGAGAAAGATGATTTCTACTTCACGCTCGAGGAGGCCATAAGGTCCGTACCAGAAGGCGATTACCTGTCCATAGCAGGGGACATGAATGGCCACGTAGGGAGTGGCAGAAGAGGAGTAGAAAGGGTTCATGGAGGTAAAGGGGTCGGCTTGATGAACCCAGATGGAGAAAGAATTCTCGAGCTGGCTATTTCCCACGACCTGGTGGTCTGTAGCACCTTCTTCGCGAAGAGGGAGAGCCAGAAGGTGACCTATGCTAGCGGAGGAAGAAGGACGGAAGTCGACCACATCCTAGTGCGAAGACCTGCCTTGAAAACTGTCCGGGATGTGAAGGTCCTTCCGGCTGAAGATGTAGCACCACAGCACAGGCCATTGGTAGCTGACCTGGCCATACCTCTACCCAGCAAACCCAAGGTAAGAACTGAACCCAGAATCCGATGGTGGAAACTGCGGGGTTCAGAGCGCAACGAGCTACGAAGGAGGGTGCTCGATGCAGGTCTTCCGGATCCAACTGGTCCCGTGAACGAGACCTGGAGGAGGGTGACCCAAACGATTCTACGATGTGCCAAGGAAACCCTCGGTGAAACAAAGGGAGGGATCAGAGGAGATAAGGCTGCATGGTTCTGGAATGAAGAGGTGCAGGCTGCGGTGAGGAAAAAGAAGGAGGCCTATAAGCAGTGGCAAACGACAAGCGCACCCGAGCATCTTACAGTCTATAGGAAGATGAAGAGCCTGGCAAAAGCAGCTGTAGCGAAAGCGAAGAGAGCGGAGATGGATGCCCTATATGAGAAGCTAGACGGGCCACAGGGAGAGAAGTTTGCTATCCGGCTGGCTAAGGCGCGGCATAGAGCTTGCGCCGACATTCGAGTGGTCAAGACAGTGAGGGGTGATGACGGCAGGGTACTACGGAGGCCAGTCGAGGTCAGAAAAAGGTGGGAGGAGTACTTCAAGGAGCTCCTGAATGAAGAATTGCCTCGTCGCGAAGTTCAAGAAGAACAACCAACGGAAGGACCCATCCCATCCTGGACGCGGGAAGAGGTTCGCAACGCCATAGGAAAGATGAAGCTCGGGAAGGCAGCTGGACCTGATGGGGTGCCAGTAGAGGCTTGGAAGGTGCTTGGGGACTGTGGAGTCAATTGGCTGACACAGTTCTTCAACAGAGTCATGATAGACAGTAAGATGCCGGATGACTGGAGGGACAGCATCATAGTCCCCATCTTCAAACAGAAAGGGGACGCGTCCGAGTGCTCCAACTACCGAGGGATCAAACTGATCTCGCACACGATGAAGATCTACGAACGTCTGGTCGACTCGAGGCTGAGGGAGATGGTGACAATCTCCCAGGAGCAGTGGGGCTTCATGCCTGAGAGGTCCACCACAGACGCCATCTTCATCGCTCGCCAGGTAATGGAGAAATATCGGGAGAAACGAAAGCCCTGCTACATGGCCTTTCTGGACTTGGAGAAAGCCTACGACAGGCTACCCCGGGCCGTGCTCTGGAAATCGCTCCGAGGTAGAGGTGTCCCGGAACGTCTGATCACAATCGTAAAGGACATGTACGAAGGCTCGAAAGCGGCGGTACGAACCCCACACGGAATGACAAAGAAGATGAACATCACAGTGGGGGTACATCAAGGGTCGGCTCTGAGTCCGTTCCTCTTCGTGCTGACGCTTGACTGCATAGTGAAACTCCTGGAGGAAGGCCCTCTCAGGACCATCCTCTACGCGGACGATATCGCTCTAGTAGCCGACAGCCGGGAGGAGCTGGAGGAGAAGGTGAGGCTGTGGCAAGTAGCCCTCGCGGATAACGGCCTGCGGCTGAACGTGAAGAAGACCAAGTTTATCAGCTCCGAGCAGTGCACTAGACCGATCCTAGACTGCCAAGGGGAGGCGATCGAGAAGGTGGAAGAATTCCGCTACCTCGGAAGTGACCTATCCGAGGAAGGAAGTGTGGACCAGGCGGTCAGGGGACGGATAAACGCAGCCTGGCTCAAATGGAGGGAGTCCACAGGAATCCTCTGCGACCGTAGGTGCTCCAGGACACTCAAAGGAAAGCTCTATAGAACAGTGGTGAGGCCTGCCCTCCTCTACGGCAGTGAGTGCTGGGCCCTAGGTAAAGCGCAGGAGCGGCAATTGCACGCGGCGGAAATGAGGATGCTCAGGTGGGCTTGTGGGTGGACCCGTCGGGACAGGGTGCGAAACGAGGATGTTAGGGCAGTGATGAAGACAGCTCCGATCCAGCTGAAGATGAGGGAGCAGCGCCTGAGGTGGTATGGACACGTCCTCAGAAGACCAGAGGATCACCCCATAAGGTTGGCCCTAGATTTCGAGGCACCCGGAAAGCGTCCGAGAGGAGCCCCAAGGAAAAGGTGGAAGGATGTCATCAAGAAAGATCTCGCTGAAGTCGGCGCCATGCCAGACGACGCCTTTGATAGGATGAGGTGGCGACGGATCATAAGAACAGCGGACCCTGCGACTGCGCGGGACTAAACGCTCGGGAGAAGAAGAAGAAGAAGACCAGCTATCGCCTTAGTACTGGTACGGTCCCTCTTGTCACAACATTTGTAGCCTGGGCCTGTTGTGGGGTGGGGTATATCTAGCGTCCGAGAACCCAGCACCAGGGTTCCTCCACTGATGCCTTGCCGCTCGTGGGCAGTGACGTCTCCCTAGCGTCACCCACTTCTTCAGGTGAATGAGCTCATTTCTACGTAGAGGGTCTGAGTTCTAGCGGGACTGCCTTGCCGCATATACTACAGCAGCGGCTGCTTAACCTCACCTTCTCCTTACACTATGTATGGATATCGGTTTCGGTGGGTAAGAATGAAGACTCTGCAAAGGAGAAGGACCAGTTTCAACGCGTTTGAATAGAAGCACTCAAAGCACGAGCTACTAGTGCGACTCTCCACATCGTTTGTGGGTTTGCTGTTGGTTGCTTTCTTCAGCTATGCTTTTAAAGAAAGAGCTTCACTTCAGCTATTTCTTTGTGTTGTGTGTGTTTGATGAGGAGTTTACGCACCTGCAGAAGATAAATAATGTCAGCTGCTGCTCTGCAATCGGACAAGAGCGATAAAACATTCATTACCATTGCATCACATTCGAAAACCAAGATAGAGCGATGACTTAAGGGGGGACCTTATCACGAAAAGCAGGCAGGAATAGAAAACCCTAAGAGCGGGGTGGGTACGATCAGAAATACCATCGACGGATCACATCCAGCACAAACACTGAGCCGCAACATGCTACTGTACAAACGGATACGGCTAGCTTCGGGTGAAGCCTCTCAGACGGTTCATAAGCTCTAAAACGAAATGATTGACACGATCACAGAAGTCCAGGGGTATCACAGGTAATGCAGCATTTGCACGTTCAATATAGTGTAGACTCATATATGATAGATAGATCAAAATATATTCATCTTAATAACTTAGAATTATGCTCGACACGAACAATCTAAAACAAGAACACTCCAACGAAATTTAAAAAGCGGAGAACCGACCGCCGCTCCCCTCCTCTTCTCTAATGCGACTGCACGGGAGATCAGGAAAATGTCGAAGACGAACAGCTATTTGGCCACGCCACATTTGGCTGTGGATGCGAAGGGAGGCGGCGTGTACACGCATTTCATCAAGCAGACCTGGGTCAGAGAGAAGACCGAAGCAGACAGCTGGGTGAGGCGGCCGCGGGAGGTCCGGCGACGCCCGACCGACTGAATGTTCAGCCATCCCTCGAGTGAGAACTCAAAACAACAACGAACGCAAACGGAAAAGTCGACCTATGCCTGGAGCCGGAGGGCCTGTCTAGTGCGCAACGGGGATATCCGGAGCGGCACCTCCGACCATGTCTTGCAGCTTCTTCATCTGAATCATCAGCTTCTGGTTCGACATCTCCAGCTGTCGCACGCGACCTGGAAGACAAGGGACAGTTCACACAGAAGACCGCACGGATGACACGCTCTTACTACAGTCAGAAAACGGGCGCGTACAGGGTGTCTAAAACATGGCCCATTGTTTGATTGCTCGAAGGATTTTCATTCTTCTAGCTACAGTAGCATTTCACAGCTAATCAGCAAGAGGGCGTAAAAGTCTTGCTGTGTTTCATTTCCTCGCAAATGGAAAACTTATAGGAGAAGCGTTTCGACATACATCTGAATGGCGAAAACGCGAACGGCATTGCGAGAACCTCGACCCTCCAGATATCGAGAGATATGCTTCGGTTTGGCAATCTTTGAACCTAGGAGGTTGAGAATCATGAGAATTTTCTGTGTAGTCGCATTGCCGACACGTCTCAGGTGCAAACACAGGTCCTTCATACAGATGTAGGAGAGCTGACGAAGGTCCAGGGTTCTAGAGCGACATTCTTTCAAGGGCGCGAGATTAGGTGTTCGATTCCCTCACCTTACAAAGTGTCTGGGTCTTTTATCTGATTTGCTGGTGAGCTAATGGCGGTCTTGAGATGTTCTTAAAGTATTTTTCGCACTATAGGCTGGCAGATACAAGTCGAGAATTAGGTTTTTACTCCGAACTAGTCTCTTTAGATGTCATTGCATTTTCACTACAAATCTTCGACAGTGACCTTCAACAAAATGCCGATCTAGACTCTCAGACTGTTCCAGAGAAATCAATTATCGCACGGAAGTTGGAGTGCATGACGGCATTTGCGAGTACCGTTATGTTGACGAATAACACTAGTATTTCAGGAAGGCTCGGTCTGCTGGATTGCCGTTCACCTACCAAATAGGAATCGTCGTGGTTCTATGCCAAATATCGGAAACTTTCTTTCCCACAATAACCTACTTGAAGAACGTCGTCAGCCACTTCGTAGGGTACTAGGATTTCAACTTCCACAAGTCGACCGCCAAATCATCGGGGCCCGCTGCCTTGCCTGACTTCATCTTCTTCAGAGCCGCTACTGCCTCCCCTACGGTGATTCTCTGAACGTGACCGTATGTGGGAGGAGGGGATGAGAGGGTCGGATGAGGAAACTCTACTGTCGAGACTTCCTCGAAGAAGGTGCGCCATCGATTTAAAACCATCTTGCGGTCCATGAGTAGATGACCGCTCTCATCGTTGATGCCAAAGAACTTCTCCTCAATCTGGAGATGGAGGACCCTGGCGAGTCGATACAGAAATCGCTCATCATCGCGGGGCTCAAACTTCCCGTTGACATCATCGTAGTGAGTGGCCTTTACACGGCTACCACCTTCTTAGCGGCTGTCAGAAATCTATTGTTGGAAACGATAACCGAACTCCATCTGCAGAATGATTCAGTATATCGGCGTGCAAGTGAGGAGGATTTTCTATCACAATGCAAACGACTCAATCATGTTTGGATAACAATAGGAAAAGCAGCAGGCATTAACGACAGACTTCTCAGTAGACTCAGGCTGGATAATCCTTGCTGTCCAGTCTTTTACAGCCTTGTAAAAACTCATAAGCTGGCTGTGCTGACACGCTATCAACGTCTGCGGAAACTTTCAAAATCCGACCTCTAATCAGCTGTGTGAATGGACCAACCGATAGAATATCATGGTTTCTTAACAACATCGTAAGCCAGCTGTTACCCATGGTCCCCTCACACCTGACCAACACAAACCAATTCCTTGCAAAGCTACGCAGTTCCACCATTGGTCCAAACTGCGTGATGGAGTCGTTTGATGTGGAATCGCTTTATACAAATGTTCAAAACGACCAAGCATTGTCTGAAATGCTGGACCGACACATTGGTAATATTAACACCTTTGGACTAATCAAAGCACACATCATGGCTTTAGCCAAGGAATGTCTCTCGTGTAATATCTTTAAATGGTCAGGCAGATAGTTTTCTCAAATCAGAGGATTGGCCATGGGACAACGGCTAGCGCCTGTACTTGCGATCTGCTTTATGAGCAGGATAAAAGAATCGGTACTTGTGCGCTCACCATTAATGTATTGTAGGTATATAGATGACTGTTGTATTGTTACGTCAACACAATCCGAAATGGATGAATGTTTCCGACTACTCAATGAACAGTCTACCTACATTAAGCTTACACGGGAAACTCCAAAGGACGGTTGGCTTCCATACCTCAACACCCAGGTCAAAGTTTCCAATGGCGTTGTTAGTGTAAAATGGTACCGGAAACCAAGCTCAAAGACCGCACCTGTTACGTGCGGTCAAACAGCGCCGGTGGTGTAAGGCGAACATCGCTGCCCGGAAAGCAGAAGATGCGGGTTCGAGTCCCGCCTGGCGCAAGAGTTTTGATCGTAACAAAACATCCTGTAACAACTTATAGCCTCTATATCAGCCGCCCCAGGCTTAAACAAATGTGTTCAAGCATTGTTACTAGTAAGGTCCTCAGCTTAACCGGTTCCATGCTGATGTCAGCGGCCGGCCCATCCCCGTATTACGGGTGGGTGCTGACGGACCTCGAGGATATCGCGGATGTTACGTGCGGTCAAACAGCGCCGGTGGTGTAAGGCGAACATCGCTGCCCGGAGAGCAGAAGATGCGGGTTCGAGTCCCGCCTGGCGCAAGAGTTTTGATCGTAACAAAACATCCTGTAACAACTTATAGCCTCTATATCAGCCGCCCCAGGCTTAAACAAATGTGTTCAAGCTCAAAGAATATCCTGATTCAGGCGACCTCTGCTCATCCTGTAGCCATAAAGCTAGTGTCGTAAGAAACATGTTTCGAACGGCCTCACAAGTGTGCACAGGTGATCAGGAGCGGCTGGAATCATTGAGATTGGCTTCAAATATAGCCAAAGAGAACGGCTATACCGTTTCTCATCGTCGGCACAGAGTCCAAGCTAACCGCCAATCAGAACGACCGCACGAAAGCAGGGTACCTCTTTGCATGCCTTTTAACTCTGATAAGGTAAGCGTTGCAATTCAAAGGAGCATTGTGCGAGCCCAGCTGCAAAACGTTGTTGTTTTAGTTGACATCCCAAACGATAACATCAAGCGGCAGCTAGTTAGAAACAGGCTCTACGATAAGCAGTGCTTGTCAGAGAACTGCGTTACATGTCCCTACGGTAAACTAGGTGATTGTTCTCATATGGGGGCAATTTATCAAATCGAATGTCAGGCTTGTAACGCCACATACATTGGGGAAAGCGGAAGAAGGCTGGCTGTTCGAGTTAAAGAGCATCTGGCTGGCAAAGATCGTATTAATTTAAGAACACCCCTAGGAAGGCATAGGGCGGTTGACCACGACGGTAACGATTTTGGCATTAGATGCACGATTCTGGCCGTAGAGACAGAAATTTCGGCACGCAAAGCGTTGGAGGCGTTCTGGATCTTCGCAAGGAATCCTAGTATAAACGACCGCCATGAACGTCCGTCAATCACACATGACTTTCTGCCCTTTGTGCCTAGATGTGAGCTGTAGAATAGAGGACGGCGTGCAGGGTGGTTATTATTTCATAGTGGTATACGACCACTGCAGTAAGTCTCATTCGTCCTCGCTAACCTTACTAACGCAGAGTGGCATCGGCACTCTTGGTGGATTGAATCGTGAGAGCATCCCTCTCTTCTAAGTAATTTGGTGGGGCCCTCTTTGCTTTCGGAAATGCTGGAGGGCTACGGGGTAGAGTGCAACTTCAATCTTGCACTACGTTCAGGCCTCTGAAGACGACGATCTCGTCGAAACGTGGGGCCACGCATAAATAAAGAAGATTCACCATAATAACCTCGTTTTGGCACAATACTAACACTTGAAGAATCTATTGTTGGACATATTCTTGAATAGGTTTATTCTTTCGATCGATCATTCGAAACGTCAAAAATCGGCAAGGCTCCCTCATCCTGGAGAAGGTCAAAAAGCTTGACTTTACATTACTGTATGCAGGTGGGCTTATTCTTTATTGACTCATTGTTATTCATCAAAAGTTGCCTTTCATTTTGATTTTCATGCGTGACTGCTGGAGTCGGGTGCATCATGCATTGACGACTTTTACTGCAGCCCATCACGTGCCTCGCCGTTGATTTTCGAGTTGCTGGTGCAGTCGCCAGTAACATCTCCATGCCCACCCCCCCCCCCAAATATTTTTCGCTCGTGGCTTTGTTTTGGAAAAGCAGTCTCACCGGCGCGCCGCTGCATAGAAAATGACCACATTGCTCTTTTTGAGTATGCGGATGAGATACTCTCAAGGCTTAATTGTCAGGCCTTTCACAGGTCCCCGTCCATGACGGAATGAGAAAATACCGTATCCGTGTTCATGTCATGTCGTGTAACTACCATACGTTTTGTTGAACGAGTTTGATCGCACTACCGACAACCGCTCAATGGTCGAGGATACTTTCCCTCTGGCAGCGGGCATTCTCTCCACTGACCGCGGACATTTTCTCGCACAGAAACAGACGCGGCGCGGTTAGGGCATTTTCTTTCGTAATCGCCGCGGAGGAGCCGTCCGTCGCATGCTCACAGTTCTTTTGGGGTTTTCGAGAAACGGTCCGCACCGTTCTATTCGTCTCCGCGAGATCTATACAAATATATAAATATATATATATATCAATCGAGTGGACAGAAGCATGTCTATTCTGCTTCTATCTTCCCTTACTGGAAAATGTGAAGTCGTCCTCAAGACTATTTCGAACCGTTTGGAGAATTTTATCAGGAATTTCCAGCCGCTTTACTCAGAAATTGCTTTAAGACTGTTCGGTTCCCCTTTGGACAATGCATAATAGAGCACTGGTGACGTACGCCATGCTTGAGATACTCCGAAAACATGCAAGCATTGGGAAGTAAGCTGCTACAATCACAAAGAGCCTGCTCCAGTCATTTTTTGGCCAATCACAGCGAAGGTGCGATGGCCTGGTCAAGTTCTATATACGTTTCTGTAGATCTCGAGAAGACGAATCGAACGGTGCCGTTTCTCAAAAAACCTAAAATTAGAGG
This sequence comes from Heligmosomoides polygyrus bakeri, assembly GCA_947359475.1. Taxonomy (NCBI): domain Eukaryota; kingdom Metazoa; phylum Nematoda; class Chromadorea; order Rhabditida; family Heligmosomidae; genus Heligmosomoides; species Heligmosomoides polygyrus. Next base: position 64,157,452 of record OX375866.1, on the reverse strand, counting down.
TATTGTGAGCATACGACGGTTTCTGACAGTCTGCGACGGACGACTCGTCCGCGATCGCCCCTCGCAATGGAGCGCGAAATTTCAATTTCGAATATTTTCATGGCTCCATATGAAATATGTAAACCATACGATAGAGCTCGAGCTTCTGGGCTCAAATATGCCCTTGGTTATTCAAATGAGTGACTTTTGGGCGCGTATGATTTAAAAAAAAGCGCAAAAACCGCAAAATCGCGGTCTTCGCGGAGTCTATTCAAAGGACGCGTCCTGTACTGTGCATAGTGGGTAGTGACTATCCCGATCCGCCTAGCGCCCTGTTATTTATGTATTCACTCATGGACATAGACCGTAGTTTACTTTCTAAAAAGGCGAAAATCTGGGCGAGGGGTTGAAGATGATAATCTTCGAAAGATTAAAAGTCGCTCGGATTTTTTAATAACAAAGCCGCTGACGGCGATGTTCTGCAGTGGACTATACCATATCGCGACCTTTTCCAACCGAAGACAAGGCTGTATGATGTCCATCTTCTCCAGACGCCGCATTCTTCCACCTTTTAGACGTACTCCCGTCCAGAATCACTACCACGCCTCATCATAAACGGCAACGATTTCTGCGCCTGCAGTATTTGCGCGGTAATGCGCTTATTAAGACAGGCTCCCTTAAGGCCCATGCACACTTCTGCGACACCGCGGGGCGGCAAGAGGAGCGATGGCCACCTCCGCGAAATCCGGCGGTCGCGGCCCGAGGGCAGCCGCAGTTCACGGCGGCTCTCACCCGCAGCGCCAGGATCTGCGGGTGAGACCCGCCGGAGGGCGTGATAGATGGGTGTCCATTATGGTTCATCTATTCTAAACATTTTTTTAAACGAATCTACATGCTAGAGATATAGTAGGTTGTTGCATAATTTCTGCCTATAAAATGGCTTGACAACCAACAATATAATCACCGCTAGTGTCGACAACTGGAGACGTATGGAATCCTGCACTGAAAGCGTAACGCAAAAAAGTCTTAGCACGATATTAGGTAACCTTGCTGTCATCACAAGGGCTACCACATTATCTCCGAGCATCTTGTGAACCGAGGAACTTTTAGTGAAGTTAGAACGACAAAAGTGAGAGCCAGCGCAAAATGGTACAGAACTGTTGAGTTATAAGGAGTGTTCTATTAGATTTCGGGGCTTAGATTCAAGAACTCCTAACTTGGCTTAGAAAACGCTTCTTCACAAAGAAAAAGCGTTTTGCTTACTAAATCTCTGACATTCTTAGAGGCCCAACTGCCGGCAAAAGTACGCAGTATTGCGTACAGTGACCCTCGCGGCGCCGCACCACCCGCCGCTGTCATGGCGGGTCCGCGGCACCCGCAAGACTCTGCTGTCGGCCTTAGAGCATCGTTATAGGCAACGGGACCGACGTCCCAGTGCACGTCGCGCCACTAGGAATGATTTGAACCATTCCAGCCTGCGGCACTCAGCGCGGAATCGCCGGCGATAGCCGCAAAAGTGTGCATGCCCCCCCCCCCCCCCCCTCTGCGGCACGTGTCGCTATGTCGCGCCGCTCCCGTCGCGGCCCTATCCTTCATCATGGCCGTGCCCGCGCTGTCGCAGAAGTGTGCATGGGCCTTTAGCGGATCGTGCATAGAAATGAAGGGGCACACGACATTCATCTATGCTGGACCATAAAATTCTACGAGAGCTTCAGCGCAGTACAGTCACACGTGTTAAGCAGATTACAGGAAAGTGAAGACTTTTTTGCCATCACCTTCTGGGCAAGTAATGTCGCCTGTTGACAAATAACGAAATTTCAGACACACTAGACCAATAGCAAATATTTATACATACCCTCAGGTGGGTCAGAACGAAAAATTTTCAAAGATATGCACTTCTTCTCTCACCGCTGTGCAAGGATGATACTTCGTCCTGGCTCTGTTGAGTGCATGTTTAAACTAACTTTAATAGTGAGTTAATGTGTCTAAAAACCTTCCTTCTTTCACTGCTGCTCAAGGTGGAGTAGTAAGTTGCTAGTTAATGCTTTCAAAGCGACAACTGCAAAAGACTAAAGGCAAACAAATGGCGATAGCTCTTCCTCTACTTCTACTGTCGCAAATGCGATAGTTCGCTCCCTTAAATTCAATCTGCCTGCCGTATCCGCTCGGTACCCCGATGAGGCACATACGGAGTGACTCCCTGAAGTTTCCCGTTCTATCCCCTAGTCCATTTGTAGGCACTCGCTTTATCTTTTGTGCAGGCTGACCAGTTGAAGTTTTCTCATGCCTCAACCCCTTCTTTTGATTATCACGTTCAAGACGGAACAAAACAGTACATTTATTAAGCCGAAAGTGATGCAGAATCGATTCTGCACAAAAGATAACAGCAAAAGCTGGCTGTTTGAATATTGGCAAAGAGATTTCTTCAAAGACTTGCATAATGTGGGAAGTGCTCATTTCTCAAAGCGATTCAGTATTTCATTCACTGAAAAGGCTACTACATATTCAAAAAAAATTGTATTCCCTTATAAAAACTGTTTTGTAGTTAACTTCATTAAAATCCATTCTCTTTAAGAGAATTTTCTGACTTCTAGTTGAATGTTTTTGGCGAAGAGTTGAGGGTTGATGCCGGAAGCTCGTTCCAGATTTTCACAACACGAGCCGAAAAAGATTCCTGAAGTTCTTTTTAGTGTGGTTTTTGCGGTTGAATTCAAAAATTGTGCCCTTTGACAATCCCCTTCAATTAGGAAAAAGCGAAGAGTTCGTATTTTGTCAATATGCAAGTGGTCATTAGGTATTCTAAGAATAAGGTTTTGATAATAAATAATTCGTTTTGGTGATTACGAAGTAGTACTGAGTTGTGCCAATCTTTTAGGGTAAGAAACTTCGAATAAACCATTTCTAGTGAACGCCTGGACCGGTATGCATATCTCACTAGAGGCCTCCCGTTGGGGAATACTTTAAAGGGCGGCGGAATCCCGCGGTGCCCACCTCCGGGGAGATACCCCCTCGGGGTTGGGGGCCCTCTACTCCGCGGTAGGGGAATGCTGCGGAGAGCGAAGGAAAGCGTGTGATGCGCTCGGAATTTTGCCTGCGAAGTGAATGAAGGTAGCATCTAGCTCAATTTTTTATAATTTGGAGCTATTTTCGCTCTACTGAGAGCCATTGGCCTGTTTTTTGCACTGAAGTGTGATCGTTACATGAAATTTGGATTTTCATAAATTCTTTAGGCGCCATTTCTTGTTGTGCTTCTCACACACTAGAGGGCGTTAAAGTAGTGCTTTCCACCACTGTCCCTGCTGCATTTGATTGTGCGATACTTTGCTGTCAACAACCAGCTTTTCATAAGACCAAATATCGCGTTACAAGCGCGTTCGAAAATTAACGCAAGCGTGATTTGCGAGTTTTTCTGTGGGCTTCAAAGAGGAAACCTTTCGATGCAATGATTTGTCAGGAAGTGGTTGAAAGATTTTGACGCATAATTCAAAAAAGTTTAGGGTCGGAGCGTCCAGAGCCACTACTGCCTTGAAAGAGACTGGAAGTTTCACGAATTTCCGTAAATCCATCTCCTCCAATTTCCTCACGTCAATTTACATTCTTTTCAACACGACTAGTTTAGTTAAGCTTGCAGCACTAATCTTCCAAAAAAAAATAAACGAATAAATTAAAATGTACGTTAATGTAAAAAGCCAAACATGCAAACGAATAAACGAGAGTATAACGGTGTGTCACTATAACATAAAAAAGAACACTAGCATTGCAACCCAATTCCCACCTCATTGTGCCCCTGCATGCCTTTATTACCTTTTTTCTTCAAACGCTGATGAAGCAGCGACAGCGAAGAGGTGGTATTGCCGCCAAGAAATGCACATGCTAATCCGCGTCTACGTATGGCGCGCACCACATACGGCTCGGAAGTTCCCTGAGCGTGATGGGAACCATATGCATCGTGGGTTGGGCGCCCCAAATCCGCCGGGCAAGACCTGTGATGGGACAGCGGAGCGCCCGGCGCCCCGCTGTCCCATCACAGGTCGCCTCGGCGCATGCGGGCTCAGTTCTGTAAATCTTCTTTGACCGCTTTCTATTTCGCTGATTTTACTGTGCTTTAATGGAGACCGTACTGGTGTACAGAACTCCAAAGGAGGTCTTACATAAATGGAAAAAGTTTCAATAATGTTGCCATATAGCGAGTTTGAAACGCCCGTGATATATGTTCATACTGTACTGTAAGCATCTGTCCAAGGAGACAGTTCTTAGCGTCAGGGGTGAATGCTGTTAGGAAGAAGGCTCCTTGAGCTACGAGCGAGTCATCGGATGAAAGTGCCGTTTCGGGTGGCTCGTGCTTGTAAGCCCACAGCGAGCGGAGTAAAGCCGAACTCACTTTTCAGTTGACTGTTCTCGTTGAAATACGCCTGACAGCGGGACTCCAGCGTGTCCATGTACTCCTTGCGCTTGCGACGGGATTCCTGCGCAGACAGCTGCAACACGAACGCTATAGGGGGATGGATGACGGAGGTGGTGTGAATTCGAGCTGTACGAGCACTGGCTCGTCCACAACAATGAATTCTGCCACGTACAACACCATTTATCGACGAGCGACGGGAAAACAGAGCGAATTCTCGTCAAAATGGTGCGAAGCGAATCACTGCAGTCACCTTGTTCTTGATCTTCCTTCGGACAATTTTGAGGGACTCTTCTTCCGCCTTCGAAAGAGGAAGCCGAGTAGGTACCTGCAAACAACCAACCATTGAAAATTTTGGGTGTCATTTATCACTAAAGGCAATTATTTCGAAAGAAACAGATAATCTACTTAGGCAAAAACGTTTCCTTGGGATCCGATACCTAACGAACGATAGCTCAATGGGTGGGAGATGAAGATGAATTCTGCACGATTCCCATTTCAAGTACCTTCTTGAGACCACCTTCTCTCCATGGTTTTATGCAGAAGCACCTTGTTAAAATGGACGAGATAGAGCACAGGGAAGAGAACGTCGAAAGTAGTTTGTGAGAATGCTAAGATGTTACCGGATATCCCTCTTGCACCAGAGTTCTCCTTTCTTCGGCGGAAAGCTGCACCATGCCTTGGCTGCGTGGGTCCTAGAAAAATAGGTTTTGAATACGTGACAAACATAAGAGTACCCCAAATGGAAGCGAGAAAGCGCTACGTCTCTTACCTAGCTACCACTACATATTTCAGTTAATCCGTGTGCCACGCTGTCCTTCACTATGGGGGGATGAGAGCCGAGAAGAATCCCCTGGACACCGCGACATACAGGAATGCCAATCGGCTGTTTCTACGGGCTTAACTGTGGTGGATTGTCAGCGATTTTATAGCCTTGGCAACTGGTCACTCAAATTAATAATACATGCCATTTTCACGTCAAGTTGGAATCTCTTCTAAGCTAGCCCAAGACTTTTGAAATCAAAGCGAACTGCCAAATCAAAATGAGCTTCTTCTGCATTAAGCTAGAAACTGTCGAAAAGATTAGAATAGTTCTTTTGTTCACGACAATTTTAGTACGATTCGCTAGAAGTTTCAATTCACTTGCCCAATAAGTGAACAAATTCTTTGAAATTTTGTAAAATTATCATTTTTGAGGAAAAGTAACGGTTCAAAATTTTTTTAAAGGAGAGGAAGGCTACCATTTTATACTATACCACTACGGCACACGACGCTAGCAGATACACCACGTTCATCCCACAAATATGGTCGGCTAGCCTTGTGTTTTAGAGCAGAGAGAGGCGGAATCAATCAGAGGGACGGAAGAGGGAGGCGTTCGCGTCGGGCCACCTACCTGGTCCGTAATGAGTCGCTGGCGAACGGCCATCTCGTGCATCTTGCTTCGTGATTTCAGCTGTTGCTGCGCCGCTGTGAGGCCGTTGGGAGCTCCTGCAAACAGCGCACTAGGAGCATATCTACACATTCCCACAACAGGTCGGGAGTTGCGATCCTCGTCGACGCACCACCGTTGCCTTGAAAATGGGGTCCGGCACATGCACCGTAAACCACATTGTTCACGCTCATTCCACTGGCCGGAGAGCTGCGCTCTGACGTCGGAGGTGACGGGGTCCGATCCTCGATGGCTGAAAAGGTTGTTCCGATGTTGGGACTGATCGATAAAACACGAGTTCGCACAGTGTTAAAGAGATATAACTGTGAGAGAAGTCCGAACCATCAAAAAATGTTATCGTCTCTTGAGGAGGCACTTCGTTGAAGGACACCATAGCATTCTGACCATGGTGAATCGCAGTGGCGTTATGCAGCTGCTGATTGCGCGCATCCTGTTGCTAAACACGTCTAGTTTAAGTTTTGAGGACGTTCGCAACAATCCTCTGCCTTCTGTACCTGATGAGGGATTATCTGATGTGAAAAATGGCTGACTGGAGGGAGTGGACTGTGTTGTTGTGCGCCAGTCGACATCATCTGTCCAAACGGACTTCTAGAAACGAAGTTTGATAAGGTCTACCACTTACATTGCGCCAGCCGACATCCCTTTCAGAGCCGAATTGGTCCCAAATACGAGATGTTGCTACTCGGTACTTGAACTAGGTAAACAGTAGCCAATTAAGAGCTCGACTCCTAGAAACGTAAGGCAGTCAGAAGCAGCGTCATCTTCATATGATGCAAAGACCGATTGCCTCCAATGCACTGATCACGTCTACGCCAACTAATATTGTGGATCCTTCACGTGAGGGAGGTCACAACGAAGCTACACAGTGAGGACAACACTGTCACGATAAAAGGAACGGTTTCGGGTCCATTCTGCCGTCCAAATCCTTGTAGACATTCTTGAAAGAATAAGACCTTCGCTGCTCGTCTATTTATTTGTTTATTTATTTATTTGCTTGCTCAAGGATGCACGTAAATTGCGTTTAAAACAGCTAGTTGTCCTAGTAAGTAGCAGGAAATAGCTAATATCCCCTAAGGACAAAGAGCGGTAGTGCAAAAACGAAAGGAAAAACGAAAGGAAAAACGCAGTAGAAGTGAAGGAAAAGAAAACACCAGCAGAAACGATTGAGAAGAAAAGCAACCAAACAACATCAAATCGTTAAGAATCGCATGCTGAAGGCGCAGATAGACCTTTATACCTAGGAAACCTCTGAGCTGATGGCTTTATGCACTAGCAATTTGAAGACGCTGAGTTTCATTGCAAGCGGAAGTGAGTAATTGCGGATAAAAGCGTTCAGTATAGTCTGGTGGAGAAAAATTTGGATCTGACTTGTGCCCTTGCAATGCTGCCCCTGATATTATGCATTTCACCGCTCAACCTGAAAGAATTGTGCTCGCTTAAGAGCAATCTTTCCAGTAACAATTTCAGAGGACGCGAGGAGGTCGTTCCTCTTCCTTCTACTTTCCGGACTAGATAATCCTAAAAGTTTGCATCGGGAATCTCCATTCGGGATAAGGCGATAATCGACGCCACCACAGCGCAGCATCAGTCTTCTTGTGAAGCTGTTCTGAACACGTTCTCGACATCCGATGTGTTTCTTAAGGTGTGGATTGAAAACAGTAGTGCCGCTTTAAACAGTGGGTCAACTATACGTCTTGTAGGCGCTAATGAGAGTTGTGGTCCTTGCTTATAAGAGCCTTGAAGAGGTTGTAGGTACGTGTAGTGCCCTTGTTGACAGGCACGGAATGAGAAGTGAAGCATAGGTTGCCAGTAGTCAGTAAGCCGAAGTCACGCACCCTCAACACATTCCAAATTCATACCTGCAATTTGAGAGGAAGCTTTGAAGGGACCACTGCCAATAGGCAATCTTAGACATTTTTGTGTGGCAAGGGAAGCTTACGTCTTGTGAACCACTCCGATACTTGACTAATACACAACTGCAATTTTTTGACGTCTCCCTCCTCCCCCACAGCACGGATGGATAGAAAACTTTGGATCTTCGTAGTCGTCGGCAGCTTTCTTCACCAAGTTATCTCAACTGATGTGCCGTCTTACAATTAGAGAACAATTCTCAGCAACTGCAACCTGAACGCGCACCTATGACAGAGTCGAGGCTTCAGCTCGCAGTTCGGGCTTGCTATCACCCAAGGCAGCGACTGGTAGCAGAGCTGCATGGCGAAAACTGTCCCCACAGCTGTGAAGGTCACGCGTTGTACGATATCTCGTAGAAGCGGATTTTCGAAGTTTGTGACAGATTTCTTGGCCAGCTCACAGTGCCGCCTTTGTCATCACATGGTCAAGCTTTTGTATGTGCAAAATACGTCTCCGAGCTGCTCGACGGCATCGCATTGGAGGGAAATTCGTGACACATCTCAACAAGGGGCAGGATCTCGTGCCTATCAACCCTTCAGTCCCTCCGGAGCCGGTGAACTGGTACCAGACTCGTCTGGGAAGGATGGATGCAGACGTCACCATCGGCTGGCCACCTCAAGTCGTAGACAGACTAAATACACGGCAAAATCGTCTCCAGCATATGTCGTAGAGTAGAATGCGTAGAACACGCCGTCCTTTACCATTTTCCTTACCTCAACAGAGGCTGAACAATACCATCCTTTACTCGTCTACAGGAGAATAAGTACACCGGATATCGTGGGGGCAATTGTATATATTGAATTGGGCTATACGCTAAATTGTGGTGGCCAACCGGTAAGCAAGTCATGCCCCTCAGACCAGTCCGATACTGTGACAAGTGACCGAGCGCACAGGCATAGAGGGTTTCTTTGCCTCGAGCGACATCAGGATCGAGAGCATCGGTTCGACGTGAATGGAAGCGCAAACAGCTTCGACAGCGCTACCACGGCCCTGCACTGTGGGCGAGAACAAAAAGAAAGTGCGCAAAACAGCAGTAACAAGCATACCCATTGCTGCTGGTCGGACTGTTGAGAAAATGGTGGGAGTTGTTATTGAAGGGTATGCAGAAGGAGAGATCAACTCCCAGGTTGTCCTTCATATCCGGACTGGAGAGCGAAGACGACGGGCTTCCAGATGTTGAACCGTGGTAATCTGAAAAGGAAGCATTCGGGATTGGTGGACTCTGAATGGCACTTTTAGGCACCATTCTACGCATCTTTTGAAGCTCATTGGTAGAAGTCTAAGGGAAACACAACGGCTTAGGTAGTGAGCAACGTTTTCGCGTTTCGTTCTCTAATCATACACACCGCTTGTGCCCAAGCCGCACCGAACTGTTTTAGTCGAAGACCTCTCTCATACTAGCCTACGTTGCACTGTAAGCAGATCATAGCATGTTCTTATACCAACATAGGCCAAGACGCAATAATTACACTTATTTAAGGCTTTGTTTTCGGCGTTATGGGTTTTTTCAGAATCTGAAAGGGTATAGTTCGGGTTGAGATGGTTAGGCCAGAATTTCCAGTTCTGGCCTAGTTAATTCTGCCAAGCCAATAACTATGACATTCGCTCTAGCACAATGTTGCTGGGTTCCCATCATGTTTCGGTCTTGTGAATTCAAAATACAACAGCGAAGAGGTTACTATTAAGGATAGTCGGCTGAATAAGCAGCAATGGAGGGGTGAGATCTTTGGGTCAAGGTGTTTGAGGGTGCACGCACATCACACTCTGAATCCGGTATGCCACGGCTTTCACCTCCAATGCTTCTTCGTGGCTGCACAGCGCTTCCGACGTGTCTTACGTGGCTCTTGATGCTCCTCCTTCAGCGGAAGTTCACTGCCACGCTCAGCGCAGAGCACCCGCCTCCCGTCTGATTCCCCCTCTGGTTTTCTTCGGCTACTGACGACGCTCGGAGCTGACGCCCTGGCAGGTATGTCCGTATTCGTTTTATTGACTTTTCCTTTCTCCTTTATCCATTGTCAAGTGCTCCATCACACCATGTGGCTTGTCCCTCAACCGCGCGCTTCGTGCGACTCACTGCACGACTACGGCTGCATGACTGCGCTATGCATCTCAAGTCACTTTGATTCACCCTCTACGTTCAAAAACCATTTCTTGCACCATAGCGGCTTCGTCCCCTTCACTGATGTCATGCTCATCGCCACCACCCCTTCCAGATCATTCAGTGATGACACTGGATTGCGCTGCTCAGCCTCTCCGTGCTTCTCACACTGTCTCGTTATCCCCTCATTGACGTCTAGCAGTCAAAGTGAGTACAAATCATCCTCAATTCCGAACTCCCAAGCGGCCAGCTACACGGAGAAATCTATTAGGCTGTCGCAAAATCAATTCTCTTTCAAGCTATGTATAAATAAATAAGTTTTCTTTTTACTTTACATCACTCCACATCAGGGCAGGCCACAAATAACGTTCGTTAGGTTTTGTTTCTGCTCTCTCAAAAAACATATGTGGACGTCGCTGTAATTTTTATAGCCGACCTCTTCCAGGGCTCCGTAAAATGATGAGCTGACGCGACTATCGAGTCATCATGCCTTACGAATTTAAATTGGTCATTCTGAGGCATTCCTCAACCTTAGCAGCGCTTTTGGGAAGGACTTCCCTTGCGAACGAACGGTGAGGCTCTGCCTCGGAAAATTCGCTCCTGGCGATTTTGATCTCGAAGAAAAACCGGGTTGCGGGCGCAGGTCGTCGCTTGACGATGAAGTTTTGAGGAGAGCCGTCGAAGCAAATCCGGAGACGAATACGCGTACGTTAGCAGAGGGCCTTGGCGTACATCACAGTACAGTAGCGAGACATTTGGTGGGAATCGGAAAGGGGAGGAAGTTGTCGAAGTGGGTGCCTCATGAGCTGACCGAAGAGCAGCATTTGGCACGTTTCGACACTTGCTCCAACCTGCTAGTTCGCTCTAAAAATGAGCCCTTTGTAAGCCGTATTATAACTGTAGATGAAAAATGGGTCCTTTAGGATAACAGGAAGCGGGATTTGTCTGGGTAGGTAAGGATGCTCCTCCAACATCCTTTCCTAAACCCGACCTCCACCCTAAAGAAGTTATGCCTACTTTGTGGTGGTGTTGTAAAGATGTAATCAATTACAGCTTTTTGCAACCTGGTCAGGCAGTCACAGCAGAGTCTTACTGTTGTGATTTAGGCCAAATGTATGCGAAGTTGCAAAAGTTGTGGCCGGCAGTGGTGAACAGAGAAGGGCCGCTCCTGTTGCAGCACAACGCAAGGCCAGACACCTCACAAATCACTCGGCGAACCATTTAGGTATCAAAGATCTCCCTCACCCACCACATTCTGCCGACCTTCCCCACTGACTATCACTTTTTCCAAGCTCTTGATTCTTATCTGCGTCAGAAACAATTCACTAATTTGGCCGATGTTGAATGTGCCCTCCTTGATTTTGTTAATTCCTGTGGTCTCAGTTTTATTGTAAAGGATTAGATCTGTGCGTTAGCAAAAATGTATATTTGGTTGTCTGGAAAGTTCTTAGCGTTTGGAATGCTTCACTTTGAACTACCATAACTTTCTCAAATGTTATCGGATTTAGTCGAAATAAGCACCGCCCGAATCACTTTTGGCAACGGGACAGCAGTCGACTTATTCCATCAGCGAAAAATTAAGCGGTCGAGATTCGACAAAATCCACGAAAGCTGCTTTGCCTTGACTCTGACTGGTGAAGGTTTTGCCAGCGAGAAGATTCTGAACGTGTTTGAAAAGGTGATAGTCGGTTGGTGAGAAGTCTTGAGAATACGGCTTGTGAGGCAGAACTTCAACCCTTAATTTGTTCAACTTTCAAATAGTGGTTTGTGAAACGTCTGGGCGGGCGTTGTCGTGCAAAAGAACCGGGCCTCTTCTGCTGACCAACCGCCACACAGTGACCATTACCTTTTTTGGTGAAGGTTCGCCTTTGGAAAATGCGTAGAGGGATCGTTTCCTGTTATCATACAGAATCCACTTTTCACCACAAGTGATGACTGCATCCAAAACCGGGCCAGTTTTGTTACATAAAAGTAGAGAAGAACAAATCTCGAAACGTGACAATTTTTGCCGCTCAGTCTACTCGTGGGGCACCCACTTTTTGAGCTTTTTCACCTTCCCGAGGCGTTTCAAAGCATCCGCAAGAGCAGTTTTACTGACGTCGAGCTCTTGCGCGATCCCGCGAACTGTTTGGGATGATTTTGCTGCCTCCAATTCCTTCAACTCGACGTCAAGGATTGCTCTAGGTTGACTGCTACGGGGGTCATCTGCGAGACCGAAATTTCGGGGCCGAAATTTAATGAACCACACACAGTACTTTCTCCAACACTATTAGGCCCCCACAATTGATTGATTTGCCGAGCTGTCTCGGTTGCGGGTTGTCGCAACTTGAAGTTAAAATAAAATACCGCTCGGAATTACTTCAATCGTTCAAGAACAGAAATATAAAACAACGTTGAAACATAGTCAGAGCGAAAAATTCTGTGCAGAAAGTAGCCTTATTGCGCAATGCAAGTTGAATTTTGACTTAATGATGGACGAGTGAAAAATAGTAGCACAAAACGCTGAGAACTTTCCGGACAACTTCAAAGATTCTGGTGGTTTTTTAATAAAATTGTGGTTAAGCTGAGTTATAGCAGTTTGAAGTAAGAGGTCCGTCTCGGCGATCAGTTTTGCGACAGCCTAATATATTTAGTATTTAGTTATAGATAGGTACTGAGCTCTTTACCGAGTTCTCTGTATTCCTAGAATCCTTCAAACGATCGTTAAAACACATCAACGTTGTTCAACAAGCGCCAACGAAGCACAATTTGAATGGACAGCGAGTACATAGTCGGTAGATGTAGGTCTGGCCGTGTTACTTATCTGGAAGACTCCGTTTTCCCGTGTCACAACTTCAAAAGATGAATAGGAAATTTTGTCCGCGCGGAGTACGCTGCAGATGAGACAATCTGCTGGTAGAAGCAGTGGCTGATGGTGGAAGCAGAGATTCCTGCTCTTCAGGAATTGCATTTGGACCCGAGTACCGCCTTGCCGATCATTTCCCTCTTCAAGAAATGAATGCGTGTCAGATATCGTAGGAACCGTTCAACAGTGACAGTGACCTGCCTCTTCTACTCAAGGTATTCATATTATGCCTGCCGTATACGCACAAAAGTGCCTTCGAGATGCTTGCGCTGCGATGCGCCCTCGGAATCGCAGTGTGCCACGGTCTCCCTGAAGGTGTTGACTTTCTCTGAAGCTTTACCCGAGCTTGACTGGCATAGGAATTCTTGCATTTCGAATGTGAAAATCAGGACCCGCCGCTCGATAGTGCATGTTTAGCTGTGTTGAAGCACAATAGGAGCTCTGTCGATAAGTGCGTTGCTGTAGAATCAAGGCACCAAATGCGGACGATCCATTTATAACTTCGTGTACGCAGCCGGGCCTCTGCGGTTCCCGCTGTTTGTTCTTCGAAGCGGTCACCGACGTATCAAGTAGAACCATCGCGCCTTTCCTCGAACGGAAAAATCCCCCGACCATTCGCTCCAGCCATACCAGCAGTGCCTACAGTGACTATCGGAACACACATCTTAGATCTCGTCCTCGGCGTTTCCTTGTCGTCAGTAGATGACCGCACAGCACCTTATTGCGAAAACCCTGCTCTCCACAATTGCATTCACGGTCACCCATAACTTGACATCATTCCCACAAGAAAAAGTCACGCTGTTATTCAATGAGCGTTTTAGGAGGCACTCACTGTGGACAACATTGTGAAGCTTCACGGGATTGTTGAATGCAAAAGCAACTTCTGTGATAAGTAGAATTTCTGGCACCTACCAACCTTGTTAACAAGATTGCCCAAACTGCGTTGTGGCAAAATAGGTTTGGAAAACACCTTGCAAAGGAGCATTTGTAATCCCTGACTACCGTATAAGGCGCTAAGGGGCTTCGGGGGGGGGGGGGGGGGAGGGGGTAAGTTTGTAACGCTGTGACACACGGAAGTCGCTATTCTGCCCCACCATGGCGGGCTGCACCCTTTTGCAAGGCAAACAAAAAACTTCTAACTAGGGGGTCACTCATTTCTCTTTTGAAGTAGGCGGATGTCCATTGAACCTACATGGTGGTCTTCTCCAGAGACGGTCTGCACTCTCTTTATCGATGAAAGTCGGTAAAGAAAACAGGGGAGACGAGCGTTCTACCTCTCGCCCCCCTGGCCCGCCCACCCCCCACCCCCAACCCCTGGGCTTGCTCGAGGGTCCATGCTGCCTAGAGATAGTGGAGACGCAGACATTTGCCACGCCTCGGTTTAAAGGGCGAGGGGAAGAACGCCACTCCGCCAAGAAAACAGTCTTCCTTCGCTATATCCACTCGTTCCGCGTGGCGAGTCACCATGAGCTGATGTAGGGGCTTTCAGGGAGGGAGGAAAGAACTGAAAGGGATTGTGAGCCTGGCTTATTTCTCCCGACTCTCCCTGAAGCGCCGGCCAAAAAGGAGACGGATAATGATCGACATGAGCAGATTCTGATCAAGCCCTATGTGATTGCAAGTCTCCGGAAACCCTTGTGTTCCTAACTGTATAATTTCTGCTGGTACTTCTCCCTTGCTTTTAGAGAAGGCATTAGTCTTGTTCGTTTTTCGGAACAGGAATGTCATCTCGTTCACTAGGCTTACCAGATATCCAGCGGCCTAACACCGGCCAAATATCTGGCTTCGCCCCCAAACCCCGAAAAAAGAGCGCTTTTGGACACGACAGCTTTTAGACCTTTCGATCCCATGAGTGAAGAGAATACTGGTCTCGCTTATTATAGGGCTGTAAGGCTGTAAGGTTTGACAGACGCAAGGCAAGAACAAGGGCAAGCACAGAGATGGTCGCATAGCTCCGAGTCCGATGCATGAAATCCTGGCGAAAGTCGATAACTCCAGCTGAAAAATCGATAACATCAATCGATTTTGGTCGTCCGGTTGAACCATTGCACCTGCTGCGAAGTCGATTCATCGGCCATCGTAATCCCAAGTGGTCAAATCTGGCCGGAAACTGAAAACTTCGACCAAGGTACAATAACGGTCATTATTTATCGTCCGATCGAATCCCATCACCCACTTGTCGACCCTTCCCATCTGCAAGTCTCCGCTAAGTTTTGTCTATTTTCGGTGTTTGCACGTGAGGGTCACTTCGACTTGTTTTATGTTTAGGCGCAGGTCACCTTCACACGTTCGCGTCTGCCTTTTTCCAGAATCTTACGGTGTAGACCAAAAATGCCGTGTAAACTATTAAATTTGGACTAAAAATGAAAAAAAAACCAAAGCGGAGGCCTGAAGTTGCTTTTTTGTGCGCAGAAATTAGCCCTAGAAATTAATTCTGAAGAGCTGAAGAGCTCTGCACTAAAACCCTGGGAACCCATCTGAAATTTGCTTAGGAGCCTAGAAGTAACTCCGAGTAAATAGAGTGATTTCCAACAGGAGCGGCTCGGAGTTCCATTCCAGTGATGGAGTTTACTGTGAGTGTTCGTTACGTGTCTGCCAATGTGCCAGTGGCTTTCGGACAGGAGTAACATAGCGAAGTCGACTTCTAACCTGTTCTCAACCCTCTGCGAGAAGAGCCTGAGCAGATTCAATGTCGAGTAGATTTGCACTGCGTCTTTCTTCAAGTAAGTCTGCCCACTTTGGAAGACTACATGCAGTCCATGAAGGGATGTTGTGTAAAGCACAGTATTCGTGGATTTGGAAACGAGGCGTAACATTTTCTGGATATCAAGGATTTCTTATGAAGATCTTCAATAAGAAAAACAATTCGATAGCAGCCCAGAATACCGATGTCGAGTGGGCGTCTTGCCATTTAAGATAGGCGGGCTTTTAGTTTCTGAAGACTAACACTCCCAAAACTTCCCTTAAAACGTGATATACTTCTACATCTTTACTGTAAAGTCCACCTTTCTGAATGTTGCTTGAGAATGTTCTGGTCTTTCGGAGTGGACCTATTAGATTCCAAACGAGAGGAAAATGTTCTGCGAAGCACAAGGCATTTTTCATTAAAAAAAAACTCAGAAAGCGCTTAAGTGCCATGGCTGCTTACATCTACTCTGGCTCCTTCTTCTCTTTGGACGATTCCATTGCATTTGCCCATTACCGACTCGTATTATTGGAAAAAATATTCATGGTAACAGCAAGCGACTGCTGTTGCGGTCTTCAGATAAACGGGCTCCTGTTCCAACAATAAACAAACCTGGATCGGCGTATTGATGTGTAGGCGATGAAGGGTGAAACATTGCGAAACACAGCTGCAGAAATGCCAGGACCATAATTATAAGCCGCTCAATAAGCTATTCATGTGCATATTCTGAGCACATTCCAACATCGCTCCCTGAATACTTTAGTGACGGATTTCGCGACGGAGCAGGGAACAGCTGGATGAACGAGAGCGCTTCCGGATGCGATGAGATGCTCTTCAAGTATATCTTGCCGGTAGACATTATGAGTCCCAAGTCAGTAGAGATCCGTTAAATACGGGAATACGGGGGGGGGGGGGGGGGGTGGGGCTGGCAGCCTACGAAAATGCGCGGCGCTTCCGACGACTCGGCGTCTGTATCGTGAGCACTGCTTTCTCCTGAAGTCGACCCCTCCGCCTCCCCCGCTGCATACGCTCAGCTGTTTCGGGAAGTAACCAGAAACCATTTGATGGCCAGCTCCTCCGACCGTTCTACAAAGCGACCTCGATACATCCACGGCGCAAATTAGGACCAGTTGCATACCATGAAGGGACAGCTATTAAACCAAGTAGAGACCAGCACCAGAAAACAGTTGTTTCCTAATTAG
Source organism: Heligmosomoides polygyrus bakeri (assembly GCA_947359475.1). NCBI lineage: Eukaryota > Metazoa > Nematoda > Chromadorea > Rhabditida > Heligmosomidae > Heligmosomoides > Heligmosomoides polygyrus. The sequence continues at coordinate 64,140,879 of OX375866.1, read as the reverse complement.
AATTTTACTTCCTACACTTTTTATCTCTAAAATTCGTCATATTGCAACCAGAGCTTTCTCTGGGTAGTCTCTCACGTCATGTGAGTAGAGCCACACTAAATGCAAGTCTAGTCTTTTTCTCATTTTTAGCATAGTTCGATTTTCACCCTTAAAAGGAATATATTTTGCGACTTGTGAATTTTATGAGCTATTTTAGGATCAGCATTATTAACACAACAACTAAAACCCTCAGTTTTCTGACTTACTTGTGCCTTGATTCATGTCCGTTCCTTGCTCTTTGTATTACGTTCTCGACATTATGACGCCAGTTTCTTTCTTTACGGAGTGCTGACTGTTTTTCCTTTGTGACGCACCCTTTGTGAATGCATGAAGTAAACAATTAAATTAACACCGCGTATTCCTGTGGAAAATGAGCGAGTACCACTTGTTCTTTTGGCGACTTTGGAGCAGTCACCATTCACTCCTTACTAAGATCTAGGAATTTGATGCGGAAACCGAAAGTGTTATCCCATTAGCACCAATGGAGTAGGAGACTTGCGAGCGCCGAAGGTGAAGGGAGCTCCAGAGATTGCAACACGCGTCTTTCCCCTAAAAAATGAGTTCTATTACCAAGACTCAGCGAAGAGGCGTTCTCAACACATCGCTGGGAGGGGGTGGGGTGAGCGGCGCTCCAAGCCGCCAATTACGGACGAGGAAAATTTTAGTAAATCTTTCTTTGAAATTTTAATTCACCTACCCAAATAAGTGAACACATTGAAATTTTAGAATTTTTTTGAAAAAGTATTGGTTTGAAACCTGCTTTAAAAAGCATGAAGGAAACACCCACGCCTCGTCCAAGACGTTGCGATTTTTGTACAATTGATAGCAGAATTTCTGTTTGCATAGAGTATGACACCTGTTAACGAAATAGCAAGGACAACTGTAAACGAAACGCATATCCTAAATTTGAAGGTTCATGTAAATGGCATCATCAATCAAGTGAAGTTGCGGCGAACTTTTTGAGTGAACGTCGCGATTTGACCTTTTAATGTTCAATATGCTTGCTTCCTTGCTGTACTTTGATTGATTTCATTTTGTTGATTAATTTTCTCCAAAAATAAAAATTTTACAAAATTATTACATCTACTGGTACAGACAAAGTAAACGATATCAAAAAAAGTTCTACCAAATTTTCCTTGAACAAAAACTTATTCTAGCCATCTTATCGACTCTGCAGTCTAACCTACCTGAATGAAGGTCATTTCGATTTGGAAGAGTTCGCCTTGTTTTAGAAAGTCTTAAAGCTTAGAAGAGCGTAGCTTGAAAGAGTGTTCAATTCGATGTGAAAATGCTATAGAGTCTATACCTCGATAGATTTGACACATTTTCGAGCAGATTTCTACGCGTCCAAGTGGGAACCGCACAACCCTGTGAAATAAGAGAGGGTGCTTCTGTGTGTATCTGTCGGTCCACCTGTTTGTGGGCATGCAGAACTGGGGTACACATCGGAATAATCGCACGAATGTGAAGCTCACTGTGATCCGTTCCGAGGACCCAACGAAACTGTGTCCTTATCGATAACAATTTTTTCTACAGTAATGAAGGCATGAAGGACTAGAGAAGGGAAGAAGAACCGCTACAGGTCAATGGGTCCTATTACTAGGGTTTGGGTTGAGGACGCGACCATTCCTTACTCGGCCGTACTCCGCTGAACGTCTGTTCTAGTGCTAATCAAGTAGTATAACTAACAAGGGAGGTCAGTAGCGTCCTGTGGCAATTTTGAAAGGGACCTATTTAGGGACTGTAAGAGAAGCACCGTAGTGGTTATAGAATTTCCTGCGGACAGTTGAGTAGGTCAAAAATTGCAAAAAACCGTATCACTTCAGTGCTAGTCAATAAAGCCAAACTGACGTCTGGAACTGCCATGTCCATATTCTAATATTCTATAATATAATATTAATATTCTTTATCTTGACCTGGTGTTATCTGTTAATATATCTACGCGATTGCAGGCGACAGGCCCTTGTGACAGGCCGGCCTACGAAGACCCATGTCACATCACATGGTGTATGACAGCTCAAGTGTTTCGAGATAGTGCTACGGCGTCCGCGGGAGCCGACGCGCGCTCGCAGAGCCCGGCGAGTGTGAGAAGTATGCGAGGGTCCCTGATGCGAGGACGGCATCGGGGGGCAACTGAGCTGTCCGAAAGTCCCGTAACATAAGCAGGACCCGCGTGGCAACGCTGAATGTGGGTACGTTGACGGGCCGCTCGTGCGAGTTGGTTGAAGAACTGGAGCGTAGAAGAGTTGATTTCTGTGCGGTGCAGGAGACGAGGTGGTCCTGCAGCAAGTCAAGGGACATAGGACGTGGCTTCAGGGCCGTTCCATGTGGAAGTCCCAGGACCACCAGTGGTGTCGGAATAATCGTCTCCGAACGATTTCGTGACTCGATTGTAAGCGTCGAGCGCTTTGACGATCGATTGATGAAGATCATTGTCGCCGCTAAGGAGCTACTCTACCACTTCTTCTCAGCGTATGCTCCGCAGACTGGCTGCTCGGATCAAGCCAATGAAGAGTTTTGGAGCCTGCTTGATGAGAAGGCAGCAGTGGTGCCGTCGAAAGATGTCATCATAGTCGCTGGTGACCTTAGTGGGCACGTAGGTGCTACGAAAGACGGGTACAGCTGTCATGGTGGCTTCGGATACGGATAACGTAACGCCGATGGCGAGCGCATTCTTGATTACGCGGAATCGCATAACCTCACCATAGTGAACACCGTATTCCGAAAACGCGACTCGCACCTTATCTCCTACTACAGTGGGAGCACCAAGACTCAGATAGACTTTGTCCTTGTGAGAGATCGCGACCGGAGTCTCGTCACAGACGCGAAGATCGTGCCGTACGAGACGGTCGCCCCACAGCATCGACCGCTGATCTGCACCCTAAAGATCGCCCCTCCAAGGCAGAAGCAGGTCGAGCGATGCGGTGCACCAAGAATAAAGTGGTGGCGAATGAAAGAGAAGGAAGCAGCTGTGATTTCTCGCGTGCGGTTACCGAGAGTCACGACTGTCGACGAAACTTGGAAGAAGGCGACCGACGCGATTCGTCAAGCTGCACAGTCGGAACTTGGCATTACGAAGCCTGGGCGACGGAAGGTCGACAAGCAGACATGGCTGTGGACAAACGACGTGAAAGCAAAAGTGCGAGAGAAGAAGTCGCTCTATCACGTGTTTCTCGGCGAAAAGACAGCCGATAACTGGCGGAAGTACCAAGAAGCGAAGAAAGCTGCAAAGAAGGCCGTGGCTGTTGCGAAAGCCACTCATTATGGAGATGTCAACGAGAAGCTCGAGTCTCGCGATGGTGAGCGGTATCTGGACCGCAAAGAATCGCCATCGCCAGAACGAGGACATCGAGAAGTTCTTCGGCATCAACGATGAGAACGGACATCTTCTTATGGACCGCAAGAAGGCATTGAAGCGATGGCGCGATTATTTTGAGCAAATCTCTACGGTAGAGTTCCCTCATACAGCCATCCCTTCAACGGCTCCAACCCACGGCCCCGTTCAGAAGATCACCGTGGAGGAGATTGAAGCAGCTTTGAAGAAGATGAGGCCAGGCAAAGCGACTGGGCCCGATGACGTGGCAGCTGATTTGTGGAAGTCCAAGTACTGGTACCCTGCTGAGTGGTTGGCGAAGTTCTTTAATCAGGTTGTGGCGGAGTGCCTGAGTGTTGGCGCCAAAGTATGACGATTCCGATTTGGAAGAAGAAGGGCAGTCCTGCAGACTGCTCCAATTACCGTCCGATTCGCTTGCTTTCGCACAGCATGAAGAGCACAGCATGAAGATCTTTGAGCGAATTGTCGATGGACGAATTCGCGACATCGTCCAGCTGTCCAGCAATCAGTGCGGCTTCTTGGCTGGCTGTGGCACCGTTGATGCCATACATGCCGCCCGCCTCCTGTTAGAGAAGCACCGCGAGAAACAGAAGTCGGTGCATATCGCCTTTCTCGACTTGGAGAAGGCCTTCGACCGCGTACCGCGTGAAGTGATATGGTACGCCTTGCGACATCATGGAGTTCCTGAAGAGCTCATAGAGTGGGTGCGAATTCTCTACTCTTGTCCAAAGAGTCGAGTTCAAGCTGCAGCTGGAACCTCGATGGAGTTTCCCACCTCTGTCGGAGTACACCAGGGTTCTGCGCTTTCCCCACTCCTCTTTGTTGTCGTCATGGATGCCATCACACGAGGTCTTCAGAAGCCCGTCCCTTGGACGTTGCTTTATGCCGACGACGTGATGCTCGCTAGCGAAGAGAAAGGAGAACTCGAGCGAGAGTTGCAAGCTTGGTGTGATCGCTTGGAGCGGTTTGGACTCAGTTTGAACGTGAAGAAGACCGAGTATTTAACGACGAACGTTACCGAGTCCAGCTCCATCAAGGTTAACGGCATCGACTTCCACGCACTGCGGTCGTTAAGTATCTGGGATCAGCAGTCGCGTCTGACGGAAACTGATGATCGAAGTGAATTCACTCGTGAGTGCAGCTTGGTCCAAGTGGCGCTCGTTGACTGGCGTGCTCTGCGACAAGAAGATACCAGAGCGCTTTAAGTCGAAGATCTACAGAGCAGTCGTCCGGCCAGTAGCGATGTAAGGCGCTGAGTGTTGGCCTGCTACCAAGGAAGTTGAAACGCGCCTCAGCGTCATGGAGACGAAGATGCTGCGCTGGACGGCAGGAGTCACGCGCATGGACCGCATCCGAAACGACGCCATTCGGCAGAAGTTCGGTGTCGCGCCGATAGCTGACAAGATGCGCGAAGCTCGCTTGCGATGGTACGGCCACGTTCTGCGTGGAGAAGAAAACAGCGTCCGCAAGATAGGCCTTAACTTCGAGGTAATAGGAAAGCGGCCTAGAGGGCGCCCGAAGCAGCGCTGGTCCGATACGTTACATACGGACTTGAAAGCGGCTGGTGTCCACCCTGATCTAGCGCTGGATCGGGAAAGGTGGCGTCATGACACCAGAATAGCGGACCCCGCGACGAAGCGGGATAGACGCTGAAGAAGAGGAAGAAGAAGATTCTTTATCTTGACCGTTTTCGTTAGGCATTGACGTTGATTCTGTCAGCACTACTGTACCTCATGACCCCAAAAGTCGAGGAGAGACTGAAAAATGGATAAAAATATTGATCTTAATTTTTACTTATTATTTCTTAATTGTTTTATTTATTATTGTTTTATTAAATTAATTATTAATTAATAATTTCTAATTATATTTATATCAGCAATTATTTAATTAATGTATATAAATGTATATAATTATATATAATCAACTGTTGTGGTCATAGTGCAGCATACTATACGAGTCCTCTTCCTGGAACTGATATCAATTGTATTATACAACGTGCTCTCCGTGCCGAGTTATTGGTTGTCTTGCTAACTGCCTTCCTACCGACTACTCTGCCCCTACTCGTAGGGAGATCGCCGAAGCGCAACGTGTGGACTGGACGATGACGATGATGTGGGTAGTATTACGCCTTCTTGTAACAGTGAGGAGGTTGCTTTATGTGACGGCCGTGAGATCACTAGCAATATGGTTGGTTGAGCATGAAGAACACAGATTGGTATGTTATACTTTCTCTCCAGACGTCGAAGAGTGGTCGAAAAAATCAATCATAAATGTATTAATTAATTAATTAAAGATATAAATATAAACAATAAATGGTAATCAAATATAATAAATAAAAATAAAATTAAAAACAATACATGAATGAATGAATAAAAAATATAAAAACGAACCTTTTTTATCCAATTTTTTCTTTTTCTCCTCGATCTTTGGAGTCGTGAAGTACAGTTGTGCTGACAATCCCACCGTCAATGCTTACCAAGGACGGTAAAAGCAAAGAATATTATCTATTTTTTAACCAAAGAAAAGCCGCCTGCTCTCCTCAATGGCCAATCGAACTATGTGTTATGAACGCTGGAGCTTTATTTTTGTTTTGTTTTTATATCGTAGTATCCAGGTTAAAATAGGGTTACAATGTAAGTATGGTACAATACTGTGGTCAAAATACACTTTACATCGGCAAAATCGGATCGAACAAGCCCAGCAATGCAGGAACACACTCACCGGATCCGAACCACTCACCCTTTCTTGCATGTCCACCCCCGTATCCCCTCGGCTATCCATTAGCTGCGCCCTTTTTCGTGAGCGGCACATCTCAAAGTTCCACTTCGGTCACTGTCCGCTAACAAGCAAGTTGTGAAATCGCTGTGATTCCGCTATTGTTCCAGCCCCATACCTTTTGCAGGTTAGATTCTAACAACGACATGGCAGTTCCAGACGTCGGTTTTGCTTCCTCGGCTCGCACTAAAGTGATACAGTTTTTTTGCAATTTTTGACCTACCCAGATGTCCGCAGGAAATTTGAAAACCACTAGGTGCTTCTCTTACAGTCCCCTACAACCCTCAATAGGTCAATTTTGAAATTGCCACGGGACGCTCATTGACCTCACTTGCAAGGGAAAGAATCCGAATAAACTGATGCAGGCGTTAGCCGGTCGGTTTGTTAGACAGTCTACGCACTGTGTTTCTAAGGGATACATATTGAAGGGAATATCTCTGCATATTAACTGTGAAATGGCATGCGGCGGCAAGCCAAAGAGCAGTGTTTAAATTTTCTCAAACAAGTCTGGCGCCAATATTCCAATACTCCAAGCGAATGGTGGACCTGTTGGCCCGAACCAGGAACTTCGAATTCGAGGTGCTCGCGACAGCCCTCGCTACACGGAGTTCACGCGCACCGGTCATGTAGACAGCCTGCTTTAGGCTGGTCGGTCTAGACGAGACCGAACAATGGCTGAATTGCGCTTGAAGGCCGACACCTCTGCTGACTGTGCTAGTCACGTATATGCAGAGAATGGCCCCTCTACTTACCAGTAGACAAAAAATAGAGGTATTGGGTACTGAGTTAGGATAAGAGAGACTAATCAAGGGCGCTGGGAGGCTTGCGCGTCGACGGAGGCGCGTTGTCCGCAATCGCGGACGGCGGGCTGCCGCGAACGCGCGAACCTCGGGAAGGAAGGTTCTCAAAGAGTCGACAATCGTCGTCTGTCTCTGGCCTGTGCGGCCAGCCCTTGTCCGTCCAGTGTTCCGCGCCTTCGTGTTCCGCGCCTTCTTCATCCGCGCCCGCAGGAGTTTCCACGCCCGCCGCGTGTTTTTGTGCATCTTCCTGGATTCCGTCGGTGTGCTCTGTGTCCGCCGCCGGATAGGTTGTGAGTGCCGGGTGCGTCATCGTCGTTGGGTCAGCGCTGGGTACGCGCGCCCTGCATCGTCTGCCTTCTCCGTGGGCTACCCACTTCTAGGGTTGGGCCTTCGCTGTGCTTCCACTGTGCTCTCTCCGTAGTTGGGTTTTGAGCCACAGTCAGCGTAGCCATCGTTCCTGTGCCGCATACAACGTTCACCGCGTGCTGAGGAATTCGTTTCCCCCTCCACCGGCTACTCGCATCCACTCGACGCCACATCGGGTTCGGTCACGCATCACGTCGCGCCGTCTTCGCCAGTGGATTTGCCCGAGTAGTCGTTGTCGCCAGTCGTCACCTCCAATTCGCCAGGGGTCGAGCAACAGGGCCCGCGCTCACGGATCATTTGCATCATTCGTTGTTAGCATCATCGCATCGCGTCATCATCTCCATTTTATTTGCTGTTGAGTTCGTTGTTGTCTGTTTAATAAATTTTGCCTGATCACTGAGCACCTTTGTGTAAAATCAGGGGTTTCGCCTAACTTTATCTTGGGATCTAGAACTAATACAAAAAGAACCTAACTACTGTCCAGCACTGTTGCTGTTATAGTGAGGGCGGCTGAACTTGGATGAGTTCTCGAGGGTTCATTTCCTACCGATCATTTAAGCCATGCTTAGCGATAAGTACTATTCTACTGTGTAGCGCTCGTCACTAACACATTTTGAAGTAAAAAGTATGGCGCAGAGCCAGTAGGATTGACTGCGGTCCCTATTCCCGCAGTTGTGGTGATAGTATTTTTCTAAGAATTAAAAATCTGGAGTTAAGATAAACTCTAGGATAGGATTAGCTCTTTTTAAGGGAGAAAATGCTGTAAAGCCCATCTGTGGCTTCTTCCGCTAGATTTGTCTCTTCAGAACGGTCCTGCTATTAAGCTCCACAGCCTTTGGATACGCATCAATTACTTCGCTTGCAAATCCACATATTTTGACATTGATATTCCACTCGCTGCAGTGTACAAGTGCTGGAACTGCATTTCCTCAACACGTTCGGGAGGCGCCGAGTGCTACACTTGGAATCTCAAATGGTCCTGCCGATACGCCGAGCAGAATAGCAGTGCTTCGCTTTTCGCAAGCCGACGTTTCCACGCCGAAGCGAGGACGCCCGCTGTCTCGCCGACACAGCTCATGTTCCCGTAAGAATAACAACAGCTATACTGGAATGATTCACATATTTCTATTAGATGTCCTCCCCATGGACTCTCCATGAAGATTGCGGAGGTCTCCTACATCAAAGAGGTTTTCGCAGGTTTGCCCTTGAAGCATCTCTTCATATGAAAAAGTAGTGTATTAAGGATAAAGTATGAAGAACGGCGTTAGTCAATCCATTTGCGGGAAGCGTCACCCATTCTAGTTCAACGGAATATCCTGGAGTAATGCGTATTTGATCTATTCAGCGACTTGGGGTGGGGAGCCGAAGGACAAGGACGTGTTTCCCTCGCAGACATGGCTAGTGGCAATTCGTCGACCTAGGAAGGATGGAAGGCTTGGATGACCAGGGGCCAAATTCACCAACCGTTTACCGACCGGTAACGATGTATCAGTTGTTGTGTCTGTATCGCTGTATCTCTGTATATTCTCCGTATCACATACTACGTAGGCCGGCATGGTGAATCCGCGGTAAGATGATACCAGCGGTATAGTTGATGAATCTGGCCGCAGGGCGAAACCCGACACAGAAATCTCTACTCGAGGTGCGCACAGCAGACAAGGAAGAGAGAGAAGAGGAAGAGAAGAAGAGAAAATGCTGTGCAATAACAGACATTCAAACGTTCTCTCAAAATCTGCGTTCTATAAACCGCTAATGAATAAACAACCTCTATCTCCACTAGTGTCTCAATCTGTCCAGGAAAATTCAAAACGTAAAGGGTCAGAAACAACACGAAAACATCACTGCGGTGTGGAGAATCCTCGCGTGATCCTTTTTTGTATAATACGATTGTAGCCCGACATTCTGAGTAAAGGATCTCTTTGCTTAGGATAAAAGGGTAAAAGACGTCGTTGAGAAGGCCTTTTGGGATGAGCCACGCATTCTACTTCTACATTCTACTTATCGTGGAGCCGAACTTGAATGCGTATTTGGCCATACAGTGAATTACGGTGACCAGCCGATGAACAAGTCAGCGCTTTATCCTTCCCAGACAAGTCTGGTACCAATTCACCGACACCGGTGGGATGGAAGGCTTGGTTCGCCTGGGAGGGAAATCCTAACCAGGAACCTGGTATCGGGTGTACGTGACAGCCGGCACCTCTTCCGACTGCGCTACACGCGCCTCTCTTTGTTTAATAAAGATAAATAAATGAAGGTCGACGTTCTCCAGCGCTTTCGGAAGCGCCACAAGCTAGCACTGAAACGCACTGGAAGGGACCGGCGAAAATTTGCGTTATAATCGTTTCGTTTAATAAGCAAATTTATCTAAGACATAGCGGCTAAATTGCAGCGAAATATGCGAGCAGAAAGACAGTGTAAGGACATAGAACAATTAAGGTAATTACAGGCAAATATGTGTGAGCTATAGCGTGTGTCACAGGTAAGTTTGGCGTGATCAAGAGAAAAAAAAACGAGTAACTGATGTTACATGAAGTTTTGTTGCGGTCAAAACTCTTGCGCTAAGAGGGAGTCGAACACGCAGCCTTTCCTTTCCTTTCGCTTTCCGGGCAAGATGCCAGCCCATCACAGCATAGCGCTGTTTGATCGCACGAATCATCGGCGACATGCTCGTTGCAACGGCATTTCGGCACTCGCCCATGATATCCGGATGTGGTGTGCGGTCAGTGGGAAAGCATCATGCCCGGAAAGCAAAGAGTGCGGACTAAGAAACTGTCGCACGAGTGCCGCTGGTGACTGTGGAGGAGTCAATAGAAGGTCAGGTTTGATAACAAATGCAGTCATCCTCTTCAATTTCTTTGTGGGGGTGGAATTGAGCTCTGGCCCCATTGTAACGGGAGTCTGTTTGAGCGCAGAGTTCCTCTCATTACCGCGTCTTAACCCTGGTTGGTTTGTATTGGTGAGTTGGCCGGTTCCCGAAACAATCAGTGTTGAATCAGGGGCAGGATTCATCAACGACTTACAGGGACTTCCACAGCCAAATTTCCTAAAAAAAAAAACGCGAATTAACGCGGCTTGTCAACAGGCGATATGTTGAAATGTTGGCGTTATCAGGAATCTCGGCTGCAATTTCTCCGTTAAGTCTCTGTAAGGCGTGGATGAATCTGGCCCCAGGGGTGACGTCTTATCCAGAGGCGCTACAACGGAAAGGGACTGTATATGTGTTGTGTCGACAGCACAGTTTACATTAACCATATGCTAAGTTGCGGCACAAGTTGGTAGTCCAGTCAGCGTTCTGCCTTCAACAGCATTTCTTTTGAAAACTCACTCACTACGGCGGTACTATGCGGCGAAGACCCGAGTCTCTGCACAGAGTGCGAAAAAAGGATTGGACCCGGCTGCGCCTACCCATATAGCAGGCATATTCACTCGCTGTTCTACGGAAACTTTCCCACACCAGCATGCGTAAAGATTACACTGCTTCTTCCAGGTGCGCCGGAAACCAATGTGGACCGTGCGCGAATTGGACTAAGAAACCGTAACGTTCTCCTTCTACATCGAAGCTCTTGCCTATACGTAGAGCACTTTTCAGGCAGCTCTGTTTCTATGCATTGTTTCACTTGGAAGAAGTACCAATGTTTCCAAGATAGCGCTCTCCGGTTGACATTATGGATTGCTAGCGATGTAGAGGAATCATCAAAGCAGAAGACTGATAACAAGATGACAAGCATGGCACATACCTGCGCAGCGTTTCGGTGAGACGGCTAGGGGCGAATGAGTTTCCCACTTGACAGGATTGAGCATTTTGCTGGCAGGAACCACGGAGTACGAAAAGCGAAAGCAGCGTGAACTGCGAGAAGCCGGACCTCGCTGCACTGCTATCAGCGCTCGCACTACGTTTGTTATCTTCGAGAAACTTTTCTTTCTTCTTCCACATAATGCCGCTGATCATTGCAGCACTGCGACAAACTGCGCCTTCTGATGGGCACAGCATCAAGCAAATGGCCGAATTAGCTGCTGTGGTTGAGCACGTGGCCAGACACGAGCTGTTCGTGCAATGAGGGGTAAAAGCGCTGCTTCAGCATACCAAGCTAAACCCCCTCAAAGGTATTGAGCCCAGCAGGCAGGTGCCCTCCTCCATGTTCTAATCGCTCCATATAGTTCTCCCCCAAATTGTGCGGACGCTAAATCCACAGCTCCATCAGCAGGCAAAGGTTCACGGCGATGATGAACACCTTGGCGTCCATTTTGCGAGAGAGCGCCTCTGCGGGCGCCGCAGTCGAGATGGCGCCGTAGCAGGAATCGGTCTTAAATTATAAAAGAGCGAAGGCATGTGAGTGTAATAGATACTTTAAATGCAAAAGGATGGAAAGTAAGGGATTGGAGGCGTGGCAATTTTCCGAATAGGGAGCTGATCACTCATGCCCCAGCGTCTGCATTCAGAACACCTGCAACGAGCGATGCTTCGTATTTTTTCAGCTTTTCTAGTGCGTGTAACGCAGTCAGAGGAGGTGGCGGCCGTCACGTACACCCCATACCAGGTTCCTGGCTCGGATTTCACGCCCAGGCCAACCAAGCGTTCCATCCTTCTGGGGTTGGTGAATTGGTGGTAACAGACTTGTCTGGGAAGGATAAAGCGCTGACGTCTTCAACAGCTGGCCACCACAAATCATTGTATGGTGAAATACGCATTCAAATCGTCTCGAGGACATCACGTAGAAGTAGAATGCGTGGCGCATTCCAAAAGGGATTGATAATGCCGTCAAATCAGTTTCTATCAAGACCGTCAGCTTAACTGGTTCCATACTGATATCAGCGGCCAGCTCACCCCGGGTACGGAAGGGTGCTGATCGGTCCCACGAGGTGTGGATGTTGCGTTCGATCAAACGGCGCCGGTGGTGTAATGGCGTAGAGCATTCCCGCCCGGTCAGAGGGAGGTGCGGGTTCGAGTCCCGCCTGGCGCTAGAAGTTTTGATCGCAACAAAACCTCGTTGTGACAGATAATGCCGTCATTTTTCCTTAACCTTTATTTTTTCAGCTTTTTAAGTGATGCTTATTAAGTTGTTCTTTCTAGGAGTGCTATTGACAACGTGGTGGTTCGCGCACAGCTTCGTTCACAGAAGGAGAATTACTATAGGCACATAAGAGAACCGTTTAAAGTTTTGAGTACTCAATGTCCTAATGTTAAAAAAAAGATTTGCTGAGCGCAGACTTCGAAACAACGACGAGCTTCAAGCTTTGCCGACTTTTCGGCATGGACACGAAACACTTTTGCACATAAGGGAAGGATATCTGAAATTGTGCTCTATGAAATATAGAGCGTTAATTGTTAATGGTGACGTAGGTGCTTTCGCTACAAAGATTTCTTTGCAGCACTTTTCGAGGGATCACAGAGTCGCAGTCGAAGGCTTGACTTGCCACGGAAATAATTTTTTTCCTAAATGAACGAGAAGACTTTAGGAAATGAAATTGTTCTCCATAAAATTTCAAGCCCTGAACCAGCCCTTCTAGAATTTGTCGTAGCTCGACCATCCAGTTTTTTCGCCGATGCGAAAACTGTGCTGATTTGAACGGTGTTTATTTTTAAAAAAGTCGAATTCTACTAGAAAAGATTGCTGCAGAAAAACTTTATTTTTCTGCGCTCTCTTTCTGTAATAACCAAAGCTCCTTTGCAGGGTACAATTTCACCTTTTGGTGTTGTCTCCATCAAGCCAAAGCTACACATACGAGCGTTGAAGTAGGAGAACTCTGTTGTCTACACATAAACAGTCACAACTCGGAGTTTTCGGATTCTTAGTAAATTAATGGCATGTTGGAAGATGGGACAAAAGGGTACTTTCGCTCTGAAATCGGCTTCTAAAAACACTATGTTCCTTGTGGCATGGGGTTCGACTTTTGATCGATTTCTGCCGGAAACCATATCGAAGATCGCCGCAGATAAGCTCGGGTTTCTCCTGTATGACAAGAAAGGCGCGATATGTTATAGGTTACCATTTTATTTCCTAAAGTTGTCTCCTCAAAAGGAAAACTTATTTTCGTGGCAAGTCGATCCTCGGCATATCAGTGACGAAGTCAAAGAGCATAGTTGACTTAAACTGTCATAACTCGGAGAGTTTCTAGAGTCTCTGAAAACGTAAGTGCATTGAAAACTAGAGAAAAAGTGAACTCTATGCGCTAGGAAGTAGCTTTTGAAATTGACGGCTTCTATTTGATTAGGGGTGCTCGATTTTTTGCATAGTTTTTTGGCAAAAGATGCAGAGTCGAAACCCTTAATCATAGATCAGGTTATCTCTGAAAAATTGACGCAATCCCCGTAATCGTTCTGGAGCTCAGGAGCTTGGTTACCACTGCATAATAACCAGTAGCCAGATTTATTAACGACTTACAGCAATTTAACGGAGAAGTACAGCCGAAATTCCTGATAGCACGGCTGAAATGTTTTACCATGTCGCTTAATAAGCCGCGCTATCAGGGATTTCGGCTGTATTTTCTCCATTAAATTGCCTGTACAATGTCGAAGTTACACCTAGAAAGAGCAACTTATTAGCTGATCTGAACATAACAAAAAGCTGAAAGCAACAAGAGTGATAAAAATAAAGCGGTGTGGAGAAAGGGGAGTCGTAAGTTTTTGGCAAAGGGAGATTTTCACGATCGCCCTGCTCCCACTCACGCACCTCGCCGAAACGGTGAGAGTCGCCGCTGTTTGAGCATGCGCACGGAACTGGCAACCGTTCCATGAAAGGGGCTGTCGACGGAGATGGTCTCCACCAGCGAGCATCAGAAGAGGGCAATTGGGTTGAAGCCGGAACAATGGGTAGACGCTGCAAGAATCATTGCGTCATAACAACGAAGACGGACTACACGCAGCTCCATAGCTGCGAGTAGTCCGTCTTCGTTGTTATGACACAATTTGTCACTCTGCACTGGTTATACTGATGGTGAATATACCAGTGTCATTCTTAAGGGTTCGCATGTCACCACCGGCCGGTCTACAGCTCACAGTGCGAAAGGAAAGGTAAAAAGTCACAAACTATTATACACTGGACCCGAATGAATCGTTTTCGCATATCCGATTCGGATATCCCTATCCGAACCATCCAAAATCCAAGACCCGCAAAATCGTCCTTATCCGAATCATCCAGAAATCCGGGGTCCGCAAAATCGCTGTTATCCGAATCACCCAGTTATCCGAAGACTTTCGATCGGATCCAATGTTTACTAGCTATCGAGGGACACTCGATAGCTAGTAAACAGACAAGCACAAGGTTGACGGACATGGCGGAACTGACTTTTACGTGAAGAGCACGGTTCTGACATGTGAGACCGGCATTTCGTCTAGAAAAGCGTTGAAGGCGCTCCGGATTTCTGCCCGAAATCCAGGACTTAATGATCGAAATGAGCGACCCTCAATAGCTAGTGATTTTTGTCATTCCTTTCGCATTGTAAGCTAAATGACGACCGGTGGTGACATGCGTGTCCTTAAGAATGACAGTGGTACGTTCAGTACAGTCAGTTCGGAACCGCACAGTGTTTCTTTTTCACCACTCGGTTACTAACCCCAGCGGTAGCGACGTCGCGCCGCGAAGGCGCCGGATCAGCGGCGAGTTAATTCGAATGCGTTGGGGTTTTTCGTTTTGCTCTGGAATCGTATCTGTATCCCTGTATCGCTTAATACGTAGGCCGATATGGTGAATCCACGGTGAGACGATACCGGCGGTACTGTGGATGGATCTAGCCTCTGGACGATATTTGAAAGACGCGGCTGAGGAAGCGTTTGGTCGGGCGGTTGCAAATGGAAAGTCGTGAACCACTATTAGGTCTATGTAGGCGACGAACAGGTCGAGGCGTTAGAGCGCTCAATGAAGATCCACCTCACAACCTCCTTCGGCACAGCAGTATTGGCATACTAAGAAAATGCCAAGGTTTTACGGAGAGAGAACTTGCAGTATGTATGACAGTGTTGTCGGGAATTGATAAATCAAGCAAGTGACTTAGAAGAGGGCCATCAAAGCGACTTGGCCAAGTTTCGAAAGCTCAGTGAAAAAGATGTGATAGATGGCGGCAAGATCATTATTGCAGCTCTTTCAAGTCTACAGAGCACGAAGACTGTTAGGGAATGGTGAGCTATCTTTAAAGCTGTTCTAGGCAGGTCTCGCAGGATTTATGTACACGCAACAAGTGGTAGCACTAGCAGCTTCTCAGCTGCATTCGGCCCACATAAGTTTCTAATCAGTTTTTGAGGCTGAAGTATAATATCCACGAAATCTACGCAAACAGCTGTAGAGTAGGATTTCACTAGAGCTCTGGCGATTACGGAGTATGCCACTACCGAGCTGTATATGAATTTAAAGTACCTTACATTTTAGAGCCAACGTGCACGGAGCACCGTAGTTGCGCGAAGCCAAGTACTCCTGCGTAGCCATAAAGTAGTCACCATGAGGCCGCTCCATCGAATCAAAAAACGTTTCCAAGGAAATTTCGGGGCATTTGCCAAGAAGCGCTGTTGCTATGCCACAAAAATGTGGTCGTTATGCGAAGCGAGGCTCTTTCCGAATAGAGCAGCACCACTAAGCTAGATAACCGGGCTTTTTCCCCCGGACATCAAGAACGGGTAACCACCACAGGATGATAAGAGACATTAGCAGAGGAACAGAAAGCAGCTACGCAGTGGAACTGACCGCTCGTCTCATCGACTGGTTCCTTCTTGATGGGCTTATCCACGGGACCGTACTCGAGACTAGTGAGCTGGAAGTCGTCCTCAAGCGAGAATCCTCCGGGCGTGAAGAGCATACAGTCCTTGCTCAGCAGCGGCGCCCAGTCTTCCTCCATGGTGATGTAAGATTGGCCAATACCTGAAGTGACAAAGACACTCAGCAACTATCCGCTTAAGACAGTGGTAAGGATGGGAGGATGAAACGTGAAAGGACAACGACACGCTAAACGTGCCAAGAGACGGGCGAACCGTCGTGACCCGACCCACACCTCGGGTTGAAAGCAATGATATCTGGCGCTGATAGCGAGGCGGCACCGCCGCTTGAGGTCCAGACCGGGGTTGGCGCGGCGGGACGTGAGGAGCGATGGCGAGGGATATCAGTTTCTAGTCTAACGTGTTGATCAGGTGATATGAAGTTGACTGCAGCTGTTGACCAAGATTGGTATCGACCTTTATTCTGGCTAACGTTTCGGCGATGTCGCCTTCGTCAGAGCCTGGAAGAGTCGAAGTAACATTTGGAAACTATTCGCCCAAACACCATTTCATCTTACAGAAACTAATTCCTAAGGAAACAAGGAGACAAGGAGCGATGTAGTAGAAACCAGCAACGCTAACCTTTACGGTGGGGGTCGAGATGATCCACCAGTCACCTATAGCTGGAGGTGGGCTAACTCAGGTGGGTGGGCGAGCTTATATTTACGGACCACCTGCCCCGGGGACCCCCTTGAGCACGACCACGTAGGTCAAACCCGCAGAGGTCGACGAAGGGCGCCAGTTCTTGCGTCACCGCGATGCACTCCTCCTTGCGGTTGATTTTTGGATTTTGGGCAGCGATCCAAAACGCTTCGAGTGTTCTGCGTGCCGAGATGTCGCGCTCGCGCGCCAAGATCGTCACAGCCACCTCAACCATTGCGCCACCATGGCTTCGGACCCTGTGCTCCCCCAAAGGGGTCGACACATTGGACTTCTTTAGGCCGTCCAAGTGCTCCTTTACCCTTGTACAAAGGGGTCTGCCCGTCTCCCCTATATACCCCTCTCCACATTGACTGCAGGTAATGAGATACACCACCCCCGATGTCATGCAGTCTCCTTCGCTTCCAAACGGGCAGATAACACAGGATGGCGTGGTGCATGTCCTGTCGTACAGCCGATTCCGGACTAGTTGCCCCTTTAGGTTGGTGGGAGGAACCTCTATCACTCTCACCAGCTCCTCTAGACCTGCCTTGCGTAGGCATGTGCGGACGGCCGCACTTGTTTCGTCTGTCCAAAAAGGGATGCAGAAGGGTATTTTTCCATCGTCCTGACGATGAGCCGCCGCCACAGCTCGCCGTCTCCGCCATCCCTGAAACCTTTCCGCGGGATACCCGTTCGTTCTGGCAATACCACTCGCCAGATTCTTTGACGTGGCTTTCTGCTCCGCATCAGACGAAACTAAGGCCGCTGTTCGAAACATATTTCGAACTATTCCTCTCTTCGTACTGGTCGGATGAGAGGATCGGAAGTGGACAAGGATATTTTTGTTGCTCGGCTTGCGGTACCACCTCGTCCTGAAAACTCCTCCAGAGAGGCAAACCTGCACGTTCAAGAATGGAAGCCAGTTTTCTGTAGGTACCTCTCTAGTGAGCTTTATATGCTCCGACTGTTCGTTCAGCAGGTGGAAACAGGTGTCCATCTCAGATTGAGTGGAACACACTACGAAACAGTCGTCTATGTACCTACAGTAAACGATAGGTTTGCGGTCTATGAGCGGAGCTTCCACTTTCGACATGAATGCTACCGCAAGCACGGGAGCCAATCGTTGTCCCATTGCCAGTCCTCTCACCTGACTGTAGTACTCTCCGCACCACCTGAATATGTTGCACTTTAGGCACTCATTCAGCAATGTCATGATCTGCTCAATGCTGAGGCCGTAAAAGTTCAAACTGGCCTGGTGTTCGGTGAGGATTTCGAAGACGGCCTGCAAGGCGCTTTCCTTAGAAACGTTTGTGTACAACGAGGATACATCAAACGATTCCATCACATACCCATCCTCAACCCTGGTTGTGTTGAGCACTTGAAGGAATGCCTCAGTGTTTGGCAAGTGTGAGGGAATAAATTTGAACAGCTGTACCAGGACAAGATTGAGAAGCCACGAGATGCGATCTGTGGGACCAGCAACGTTACTTACAATGGGCCTAACCTTAAATAGGGAGGGGTCGACAGCGGTAGCACCCCCGGGAGGTAGCTTGTGTGTCTTAATAAGTACGTATAGCACTGGACACACAGGTAGTTCACACCTGAGCCGTGTAACTACTCCTCTAGGAAGGTTTGCCGACCTGGCAATCTCTGTCCATTTCCTATTTAGGCGGCGGAACTGCTTGACAAATTCCTCATGAGAGGAAGGGGCATAAACGGTGTCATCTTGAAGATGAATCCTCGTTATGGCCTTGTCCAGCTCTTGAGAGAGCACCACAAATTCCCCACCTTTGTCACTAACTGTGACTCTTATGGCACCAGATTTTGCCAGTTCCCTTATTTCCCTCAAACCACTTCTTTCTACCGCTGTCAGATTAGAAACCCTGGAAATGCAGGACTGCTCAGCACTCCGACGCAGCACCGTGAGCAGGGAGTTCGCAAATATGCGAAATTTTGCATCTACCACAGGATTTGCCTCCTGTGGCCCAATGTACGTCGCTGGGAAGGGAGGAGGCGGTATTGTCGTGCTACTGGCAACACCGGACCCGATCCCCTGCGCATCGATCCTGGCCCTATGCCGCAGGTGATCATGCAACGACTGGAGGTTGCCTACGATCTTGCGCGCTGCGCTAGCAGAAAAACACTGAGCCGGGGCGAAACTGGGCCCCAAATCCAGCGCGGAGAGTGCGCCGCTCGACAAGTTGACGTTGCCGATGACCGTCACACGTGCCGCACGCACTCCACCCTCGTTTTCCTCAACTGTATGGTGACTACTGGTTGACGCTTGGGGTCTAAAACATCGCTCTTGCTCCTTTAACCTTAAGAATTTTTCCTGCAATTTTACTTTGATCTTAGAGCGAATAGAATCACAGATGTTCTTCGACTCACCCACAATTCTCCTCCAAAGACGACTGGGCAGGAACTTTTCACAGCACGCTTCCTTATACACACATTTCGATAAAAGCATGTACAGATGATCTCGTCTGCTTCTTATACTCAACTTGAGAAGCTTCATCTCGATCTTGTGCGTTCTTCTGTCATCCTTGGAATATCCGCATAGCTCGTGGAGACGCTTTTGACGGATGAATTTCGGCACGACTCCATGTTGTTCGCAGCGGCGGAGAAAATAGATGGACTGTCTTGTAGAGACGATCTTCTGTCTCAATGACAAGACATCCATCACAAGCCGGGAACAGCCAGCTGGTACACCACGTAGCACTGTCCACGTCCGACTTTCCATAAATCTTGGCATTGTTAGCACTGATGATATGAAGTTGACTGCAGCTGTTGACCAAGATTGGTATCGACCTTTATTCTGGCTAACGTTTCGGCGATGTCGCCTTCGTCAGAGCCTGGAAGAGTCGAAGTAACATTTGGAAACTATTCGCCCAAACACCATTTCATCTTACAGAAACTAATTCCTAAGGAAACAAGGAGACAAGGAGCGATGTAGTAGAAACCAGCAACGCTAACCTTTACGGTGGGGGTCGAGATGATCCACCAGTCACCTATAGCTGGAGGTGGGCTAACTCAGGTGGGTGGGCGAGCTTATACTTTATTTTTTATATTTTTTATTTCTTTTATTTTTTATATTTTTTCATCGTCAGGACGATGGAAAAATACCCTTCTGCATCCCTTTTTG
>OX375866.1:63938297-64120838 GCA_947359475.1 Heligmosomoides polygyrus bakeri | reverse complement strand
GTATTTGGGCAGATTTCGCTAAGGAGCGCATAATTCGCCACTGTTTCGAAAGGTTTCGATCAGGAGATGAAAGTCTCGAAGATGAAGACCGAGGCAGGCCACCACACTCGTCAACGACGACAACTCAAAGTCACCGAGGAAGCGGATCCACGTCAAACTGTGAAATAGCTGCGCAAGATTTCGCGTTGACGAAAGCACCATCAGTCGCAGCTTAAATGCGATCGGAAAAGTAAAGAAAATGGATAAATGGATCCGCACGAACTGACCTCCGTCAGATGCTGGAGCGCCATGACATCTGTGCCTCGTTAAGGAGGCGCAATCTAAGGAGCTTCTTTTGGACAGGATCGTGACATGCGACGAAAAATGTGTCCTTTCTGACAATCGGCTCTTCACAGTGGTTGAGCAAGAATGCGAGTACCAAGGAGGACCGAAACCACGTCTCCATCCAAAGAAGACCATGGTGACCGTGTTGTGGACAATAGCTAGTATAGTCCAATACAAGTTCTTGAGGAATGGAGAGACTATCAGAGCGGAGAAGCACTGTGCCGAAATGGGAAGTGGCGGCAGAAGTTGATTGAGGGGCAGCCGGCTTTGGTCAATCAAGATGCCCAATCCTTCTGCCTGACAACGCGCGTCCGCACGTTTCAAAAATTGTTGTTCAGAAACAGGATGAATTGGGATAAACTCTGCCACCTCTAGCATATTCACAGATCCGTCCCCTACCAAATGACATTTTCAAGCATTTAGATTGCCACGTGAAGGATAAAAATTCAGCAACCAAAATAATGTCGAAGGTGGGTCCTTATATTTTATTAATTCTCACAGTTCTTACTTTTATAAAAATGGATTTTTTAAGCTATTGCGCGTTGAGAAAGTTGTACTAATTGTAGGTTGCTTATTCCGATTAATAAAATTGCTTCCAAGCAAAGTTATGATCTGTCGAAGTATTCAGTCAAAAAGGCATTTCATACGCAACGACCTAACGTTTAACGCATTTGTGCCTCACGCTTCTTTCAGCCACCTGCTAACTCGAGTCCTGCTTACGTCGTCAGCTAAAATAGCCCCACAATCCGGTCACGCTTAATACAAGAAAACAAGTGAAAAGAAGTCACCATTAATCTCCGGCCAGCGATATGCTAGCGGAGTGGAAGGTCATCTTGTGTCTTTCTAAGAAGACAAAATCATGAAATTATGTTCATCCACAGAGCCAATAAATGGATAGAAGGCGAACAAGTGTGAAGATGACGTCAACAAGTCTCTGTCTCTCAGGATGAGACATCGTGGAAGCAATTTTAAGCGTATTTTGGCCTATACACTGCATTTTGTAGACAGCCGATGGACAAATCAGTTCTTTGTCCGACATACAATTCTGGTACCAATCCATCGATCCCAGAGCTGTAAGGTTTGGTTGACCTGAGTGAAACCGGAATCAAGAACCTCGCCTCGACAGGCATGCGAACAGAATAGCCATTTGTTCCCTGAGTGTTTGGTTGCGACTGCAGGGTATGTGTGACTTCTAGATTGGGCTGTACATCAGACATACATTGTCAGATGGTGAGTTCCCATTAGGGAGACCTGCTAGACATCATGATGCCCACGCCTTGCAACGTTGGGTCGGTGATTCAGCTCATGGAAATAAGATGGTCCTTGATTCTTCATCATCGTTCTTCTTAACACACTACACCACTACAATACCGCTCCTGTACATTGGTTTTTGGTCGGGATAGACATATAAAACCGCCGTTTCCGTACCTTTTCCATAACTCCCTTCAAATTATTATATCAAAAAACAATTGCCATCATTCAAATCTACTCTGGATGATCTATTCAATGATCTAGGTAGCACTCAGCATTTCTTTAAAAATTCGATTCGGGGACCTATATAGTTTCGACGGCGGCGACCTCTCTTCGTCGCTCGAGATAATTGCCCCCACAGGAAATATCTCCCGAGCTGACCAGGATAAGCAGCTTTTTAAGTAGATTTCTTGTCTTCTGCCTGTGGTACGCTTTGCATAGTTCGCTTTATAATAGATGGTAAAAAATTGTGGTCATTTTGATGCACCTGCATCACCTGTCGTCCCGTTGATCATCGACTTGCTCGAGCGGGCGCCAGCAGCGTCTCCATTCGTCCCTGCCAGAGTGGCCCAATGGATCCTCCTCGCTCGAGGGACATGAGGAGCGTCATAGCGGTAGTACAGGCCTTTCACGAAGAAGTCCGACCAACGCGTTGGAGGGCGTCCTGGTGTTCTCTTGACATCCCGCGGAATCCAGTCGGTGACGGCTCTCGTCCAGCGGGTGTCTGCGAAGCGCATTACGTGGCCGGCCCACCTAATTTTCGACAACTTGGCCCACGCGACGGCGTCTCTGATCTTCGAACGTCGGCGAAGCTCGGAACTCCGGAGACCTTCTCTCACTTGCGTGAGTCGTGTCACTCCGAGCATCGTCCTCTCGATTCCACGCTGCGCGACGCTGATCGCGTGTTCATCCTGCTTTCGTATAGCTCAGGTCTCTGAGGCGTATGTTAGGGCAGGAAGAACGGTAGGGTCGAATAGGTGGGCACGGATTCGGACGTTCTTCGCCTACTTTCCGACTTCTTCGACGCTCTTGAAAGCTCCCAAAGCCGCTCGTTTCCCCCTGCTCAGCTCTGGCGCTAGGTCGTTGGCCACATGGACTTCGCAACCCACATAGATGTAGCTGGAGCATTCGGAGATGTTCGTTCCGTTGAGCGAGAATGGGGCATCAGAAACTTGTCCGTTCCTCATGAAAATCGTCTTCGTAAGATTCAGCTGCAGTCCAACATTCCCACATACACGGTCGAAGTCGGCCAGCATTCGCACCGCCTGGCTGATGCTCGGTGTTATGAGCACGATGTCGTCAGCGAAACGAAGATGGTGCAACTGCTGGCCGTCGACCTTCACTCCCATGTCTTCCCATTCAGGTTCGCGCATGACGTTTTCGAGGGTGGTGCTGAAGAGCTTCGGGGATATGGTATCCCCTTGCCGAACCCCTCTCCTTACGTCGATGACGACGTCCTTGTAGAATGGAGAGATCTTGGTCGTGAATCCACTGTACGCTCTCGAAGGACTCTGATGTACTGAGTAGGAACGCCCTGAGTAAGCAGGGTTTCGAGGACCGCTTCAGTCTCGACGGAGTCGAATGCCTTCTTCAGGTCGATAAACGTAAAGCACAGCAGCAGCTTGTACTCTCGCGACACTTCGATGAGCTTCGTAATGGTGTGTATGTGGTCGATCATGCTGAACCTCTCCTCTCCGAAATCCTGCTTGTTCGCGTGGCTGTCCTTCGTCCAGCGTTCTGCTGATCCTATTCAGGATGACTCGAGTGAACAGCTTGTAGACTACGGACAGCAGGCAGATCGGGCGATAGTTGCCAATGTCGTGCACGTCTCCATTCTTGTACAGCAAGACGGTCTTGCTGGTCTTCCACTGAGATGGAACCGTGCACTCCGACTGGTGGCGTGTGAAGAGCCGCGCCAGGGTGTTGATGAGCGCTGGAGAGAGGTTCTTCAGGTGATCGGGTCTGATCCTGTCAGGGCCGGGTGCTGTACGTTTCTTCACCGACGAGATGGCGTGTCGGATCTCGAAAGGGAGAACAGAGGGAACGACGTATCCATCCTGCGGAAGATGGCGTGGGGGCAGGTGGACGTGGCTATCGAAGAGATCGGAGTAGAAGTCGTGGATGACCTTCTCCATGGTCCCTCTGGAAGAGGTGACGGTTCCGTCAAGACGTCGGAGAGCGGTCATCTTGGTCTTGAAGTTGGCGAAGTCCCGGCGGGCATTGCGGATGCTCAACCCTGCCTCTGCTGCTTCAGCCAACACTTCCGCCTTTCTCTCCTTGAGATCTTCCTTTATCTCCGCCCTGCATAGCTTCGTAAGCTCGGACGTCAGCTGGTATTTGCCTGACGCTAGTGCTGCTCCACGCTGGCGTATCAGCTCGAGAGTTTCCGGAGACAGGCGTCTCTTGGTGGTCTTTAAGCTCTCGGCTCCCGTAGCACTATCGTGGAGATGATGCACGAATTGGTTGTATTCCTCGTCGATGTTGTCCATAACGGTATCTTCCCAAAAGCCGACAAGAGAGGTGTAAAGGTCCCAGTTGATGGTCGTTCTGGGTCTCCTCTTCTTAAACTTCACGGCCTTCTCTCCTTGACACGAAAAGCGGAACCTTGCGCGAAAGACGCGGTGGTCCGATCCCGTGTAGAACTTGGGGACAACGGAGACGTCGGTCAGGCAATACATGCGATTGAAGATGATGTGGTCGATCTCGTTGTGGAACTGGCCACCGGGGGATTCCCAGGTCCATCGTAGAGAGGGAGGCTTCTGGAACTGTGAGTTTCCATGGATGGTCTTGGTCGACATGATAAACTCAGACAGCCTTTCACCTTGCTTCCACTCCAAACCGTGGGTTCCGATGTGAAGTTCTTCCGGCGACCTTCGCGGTTCGATCTTGGCGTTGAAGTCGCCGACGATCACCTTGAAGAAGGTGTGATCTTCCTTATAGAATAGAACTTCTCCAGCTCCACGTAAAAGGCTTCGACCTCTTCGTCGTCATAGCCGGATGTTGGTGCATACGCGACTAATACAGTCAAAGCTGGCACGGAGCCACATCGCTTCAGTCGCAGACGTTCGATTCGGGTTGTCAGAGACTCGTACGAATCGATGTTCATGGCCAAGTGCGTGTTGACGAGGACACCAACGCCGCCTACTCCCCTGCTGTCGCATGTTCCGAGGAACAGTTCTTCTCTGGAGTCGTAGGCGGCGTGTAGGGGGTGGTGTCTTCTCGTCTCGGTCAGTCCGATGACGTCGTGCTTGATCTTCCTGGCTTGCATCATCAGGTCCTCGACGGATGCTTCCGGTACGAGCGTGCGGGCGTTGTAAGTACAGGTCGTCATCCTAGTCCTTCTCAATTTGCGCAGCCTGGTTAGGTCTTGAGATTTTGGCAGCCTCTCCGTACTCGTCCTTCCCATCGCTGCAGAAATGGGGGCTCTTTCGGGGTCAGGGGAATGAGGCCCTTTAGTGCTGCTGTGTTTGACTCCAGTACACACGGTAGCTAGTCAGGCTCTGTCGTGCGGGCGAAGAACTCCGGGCAGCCAGCCAGACTGCCCGAAGGGACGGGGCCGGACTTGAGGCGGCCTCGAATGGCCTTACATGTACTCCCAGTCTACCGAGTGCAAGCTTTTGGCCGAGCCGACACAGTTACAATCCGCACAGTCACGGACACATCCACGCACATTGTGGATGAACATGCCGCTCCCACACACAAGGAACGCGTCGGCACGGCACAGCAGGAGCAAGGAGTCCATCCCCTGCATCCCACCTGCGTCTCTGGGCAGTACACGGTCGCATTTGGTTCGCGTTTAATTCCCCTATCCACCACCCGGAGACGCGCCACGTGGTCCTGCGACAAGCGGCCCGAGATCCCTCTTAGCAAGAGAGCCCGAAGGCTCTCTATCGAGGGAGATCCGTGGCATTTTGATGTACTTTTTAATAACATTTTCTCCATCTAGTTTTTTGGAAGTCGTCTAATTTCACGGACTCCCAATTGGTTTTGGCATTGTCCATGAAAACTCAAAGTTCAGTGATCAATTGCGCTGAAGGTAATGTGAGGGATAGCTTAGGGAAAACGATCATAGTAAAACTGTTCGAAAATTATAAGCTGCCAAAGCCGTCCACAGGGTCAACTATTTGTGAGAGAAGTTTTTTTTGTCAAATTAACTTTATGTTAGGAATCTCTCCTTCAGGAAGGCTTGTCGCAGAATGAGAGGTTCACGAGAGTGCTCTGTCACCATCCACCTGTGATCTCCTTGGCTTGATACGGTGACTCGAACATAAATAAACAAGCGGCTGAACTCTGTAGGAAGCCTTAAATGACTCAGCATAATATCCGCCAAAAAATTGCTCTGGAATGGAAAACAATCAGAAGCGGTGGTTCCCCAGTGAATTCTGAGTCAAATAGTGTTATTTTCCATGCTTTTCCATTACTTTAACGATTTCTGCAATTTCGTGATTGTTGCCAGACTGTGGAATGCGGTTTGAGCCATGATTAGGGCGACCGCCGCTCTAGCAGTGTAGTGACCTCACGTGACCCCTTGATGTCTAACACCGCCCTATAGACATCGGTTATTGTATCGTCCGGCCTAGTCCACTAGCACTCTCACACAGCCATGCGGCGTAAGCATCGGAATACTTGAAGTTTTTCCTCAAATTCAGAATTTCGTAAAGTAAAAGTTTTCCACTGCTATTCCCTATCCATCTGGCTGAATCAGCATGCGTGATTGTTCAAGTGGAGGCAAGATGTTTGAACTTGTCATTTGAAGCCCAGTTTAATCCACCCAATCACTATGCGCGCTCACTCTGCGGACGAATTCGCATCCAGGTCGTCTCTGACAAATTCTATCGCCAGAGTGAGCGTGCACAACGCTAGAGATTGGCGTGCTCGACCAAATCGGGCTTCTTGGACATCTTCATCTTTTCACGAGACACAGGACGCACGGTTAAGGCGCGAGCATATTTAGAACTGGAACTGACTTCAGGCTACACCGTGACCTAAAAACCTTGTTGAATTAACATCGGTAGCCAGATTCATGAAGCGGCGGGAGCGGGAAGGCAGGCAATGCCTTCCCGCTCCCGCCGCATCCCGCTCCCGGCTTCCCGCAACCCGGTCGGTATTCATGAAACACCGGGAAGCAGGAGCGACCGCGACGCGCGAGTCAGATTCGCAGCGGAGGCGGGAATTGCAAAATTTCAAACATTAATTTCTCAAATTATCGCTTTTTCGCCCGTATATTCAAGTATTACTTGTTTACCACAAATCCGAACACACTCCATTCAGGCTCAGAGGCAACGTGGACGGGAGTATGCACCATTACAACGCCAATCGCCGAGGAAATCACAGTCTGCTAGCCGTTTGCGAGACCCGAGGAAGGAATTCTTGATAGGCTTAGGAAATTAACAAGTCAACGCCTTTCATTTTCCAATATCCCAGTTACGAGATTGGAACACATCGTCCACTCATGAACCAATTTATAGTGTTGCCTTTGTTTTATACCATTTAACGTCGAATTAGACACTTTTCAAACCAAATTGGACGCTTTTCAAATCAGATTGGACACTCTTCTATGTTAGCTTCAAGACTTTTGGAATCAAAGCCAACTCTTCCAAATCAAAATAACCTAAACTACAGACTCAATAAGATAGTTAGAATGACTTCTTGTAGAAGACAAATTTTGGTATAACCTTCTTTGAAATTTTTAATTTAGCTGCCCAAATAAGTGTAATAATTTTATAAAACAATTTATTTCTAGATATTCGCAATTAGAATTCTTTTAAGGCAAAGAAGCAAGTACATAGCGCACTTAAAAGATCAGATCGCGCCATGCACTCAAAAGATTCGCCACACCTTTTATTTGATTGATACTACAAGTACCATTTACATGAACCATCAAATTGCGGTATGGGTGTTCTTTACAGTTGTTTTTGTTATACCGTTAACAGGTGTCAAACTCCATACATTCCGAAATTCTGTTATCAGTCGAACAAAAATTGCGACGTCCTGGAGGAGAGCATGGCGCAATCTCTCTTCTGGCACTAGAAAATGGCCGCCTTCCTGCTCTTGAAAACAAGCTTTAATCCATTATTTGCCTAAGAAATAGAATTTTTAAACACTTTCAAACAACGTGTTCACTTATTGGCTAAATTAACCAAAAGTTCAAAGTAAGTTGTACTAAAATTTTCTTTGAACAAAAAAATCATTCTAACCTTTTTGGAGAGTCCCTAGTTTTTTTTTGTGGAAAAAGTCCATTTCAATTCGGAATAGTTCGCTTTGATCTCAAACGTCTTAGCATAGCTTAGAATAGTGTTCAATTTGATTTGAAAAGTGTCTAATTTGGTTCGAAAAATACACCATTTGATTTGAAAAGTGAAGTGTCCGATTCGATGCGAAAATGGCACATGCCCTACATTTAATTTTGGCGTCACTGTAAAACCATCAGAGTGTAGTATCCCCTCCGACTAGGATAAACAATATACATTAATAAATTACAAAACCACGGTAGGCACACTCGACAGCAAGAGAGTAGGCACCCCCCCCCTCCATCCCCCCTTGCAAGATGGCCCAGGAACACGTTATGCGATAGATGGCGAAGATGACTCCCCGCTACGACGATTTTCGATGCCAAAACCGCCATCGAAATCCTATTCTGTACAATTGCACACAGCACTTCATTGACGGCTTCCCGGCGTTCCCGACCGGTTGAGGGCGGGTAGGCCGGGAGCCTCCCGCCATCGGCGCGGGAGCCTACCGTTGGTTCCCGGGAGGTTCATGAATAGGAACTTTTGCTTCCCGCCCCGGCCGCTTCCCGCGGGAAGCCTTGAACGTTCCCGGGAACGTTCATGAATACGGCCACGGATCTATCCTAGGGGGTACATAACTAAAAACTAGGCAACAAAATGAATTAATACTTACCGAGCGGCTCCTAGAGAACGAAACCTAACCTAAAAGAAACCAAAAACGGGCGATCAAACAGAAAAAAATAAAAAATCGCAGCGGTTTACAACCGTTTCGGCGGGCAAAGAGCGACAGAATAGATTCATGCCACGTACTCACCGCCGCTTGACATGTTATAACCAGGATCTAACATGGTGAGGAGGGCACACAATTTAGCCTTCTTACAACCATAACAATGCAATTTTTTCGTTTTTTTTCTTTGTGACTTCTCCTTGTTTAGGTCCTGCGTTGTTCTGTAGGAGCCGCTCTGTAGGTCTTGAGTGAATTTGTCACGGATAATACTTTTTAGTTATGTGCCCCCCCGGACTAGGATAGATCCGGCCAACCTTCTGCTTTTGCACTTGCGAGTCAGGTAAAGCAGTCCATGTCTCCAAGGGTGCAAAATTCAATGCTTGATCTGCTCTCCTCAAACAACCTCGTGAGTGGATGTCTGCTGTTCGGTGAAACGAGGGAAGGGTCTGAACGACGGAAACTGACCAGCGAGAATCTCCGCACTTTATTCGATGGAAACTCGAACGTTACTGTGCACGATCTGCACCTGACACGTATATAGATGCGTGTTACGCATGGAGGGGACAAGAGTGTTGCCAAAGCATGCCAGATCAAGTGTTTTCGAAGAGAGATGGTCAGCGGTGTTGCGTCATAAGCGAGGTTTCAGGAGGCCTATTCCTGTAGCTTGCATCATCCTTGCATCCTTAAACGCCGATCTCTTGTTGGTAGGCAACGTCCTTTCAAATGTTTCTCCATCAAAATTGCACTGCAGACTGCCATATGCGAGTTCCACACGAGCCGTTCATTAGTTCCCGTCCCATCTTAGAACACTTCATTCCACTATAGAAGGACTAAGGAGGCATGCTCCTAATCAACCGTGGATAAGCTGCAGTCTAATTGTCTCAAGATTGTGAAAATAGCTTCTCCCAAGTAATAGACGGCTGAGCTTTGTTGGGTGAGAGCGACTTTGTAGGTCTCGTCTCGTTGTCTGTCGAGACGAAGACAGTTATTGTCTACAGTCTTGTACGTCGGATAGAGGAGCCGTTCTCCCACGTTTAATGCTTGCTGCTTCTACCAATCATAAGCAGCCATGCACAATACCGCTCCTGTACATTGGTTCTTGGCCAGAATAGACATAAAAAACCGCCGTTTCCGCCGGCTTTCCCTTCAAAATACTTATATCAGAAAACAAATGCGACCATTCGAATCTACTCTGGATGATCTATCCAATGATCTAGGATCTAAAACTTAGCATTTCTCAAAAAAGTTGATTCGGGGATTTATATAGTCTCGACGGTGGCGGTCTGCCTTCGTCGCTCGAGATAATTGCTCCGACAGGGAATATCGGATCTATCCTAGTCCGGGGGTGGGGCACATAACTAGAAACTAAGTAACAAAATGAATTGAGACTTACCGAGCGGCTCCTAGAGAACGAGTTGGAACCCAAAAGAAACCAAAAACGAGCATAAAAAATATAAAAAAATCGCCGCGGTTTACAACCGTTTCGACGGGCAAAGAGCGACGGAATAGAGGCATGCCGCGTGCTGACCGCCGGCTGACATGTTATAACCAGGATCTAACATGGTGAGAAGGGTACACAGCTTTGCCTGCCTACAACCGCAACAAATGTAATTTTTTCGTTTTTTTTCTTTATGACTTTTCTTGTTTAGGTCCATGTTGTTCCGTAGAGGCCGCTCGGAAAGTCTCAAGTGGATTTGTTACATATAATACTTTTTAATTATGTGGCCCTCCGGACTAGGATAGATCCGGTTGGCCGCACAGCTATGCCCCAGAGTGCTTGCTGTGCTTGCTTCCTAACTTACTAACAACAACGCCACTAACAGCAACCGATATATCGATTGTCGATATTGAGCCAAGCACTAACTGCCAGGTTATATGTGAATGGCATGAAATTGTTCCCTGAATGGGCTTCACAATAGAAAGGGAAGCTGTCGCCTGATGCCGTCTACAAGTGAAATTTGACGAATAATTTAATTAATAATTGTAAAAACACACATATCCTCCCTTTGATGCTGCATCTAAGCAGTATCTACACATTCAATCTAATAAGCATTGCAGCTTGCTTTTCGAGTGCAAGGCGCGATCCAGTCTTTTAATGCACTACATGATTGCTTCCTTGTTACGCTTTGGAATTTTTTCTCAAAAAATAAACTTTTATAAAATTATTTCCCATCTTGGGCAGGTGAACCAAAAAATTTCAAAAAAGGTTTCCACAGAATTTTGCTTGGACCAAAAATTATCCTAACCACCGTAGTGAGTCTGTAGTTTAGCTTGCCTAAAGGTCACTCCGATTTGGAAGAGTTCGCCTTGATTTCAAAAATTTTAGGGTAGCTGAGAAGAGTGCCCAATTCGATGTGAAGATGATATAAACAAATAAATAAATAAATATAGGACCAAGATTTTTGGTTGACCGCTCTTGGAAATACGCAATAAGAAGCTGCAGCAGCAATATAGGTATGAATTCTTTGATCATTCATTCCGCGGCAACATTTTTGGACATTTCCCACAATGATTTCAAGAAAAGTTCCACAAGAAGATCAAAAATGGATTCATCGGTCGGTATGGAATATATTGAATCCTGCACATAGCTAGATACATAGCTAGATACACTGACGCATTGAGGAGAAGTAGAGCTGCTACGGGGTTTGAAGAGAACATCAATTCAGCCACAAATGTTCGTTTTTAGTTCTGCTTCTATGGCGTAGATCGCGCAAGTGTGTATGTGGAAACTCTGAGCTACTAGCAGTAGCAGTTATGAGGGGCCGTATGCTCGTCTACCCCGAGTCTCCGACGATGGGGGATTGGGGCGGGATAAGATACGCTGATATTGACTGGATTTCCCCCAACGGGGAACACGAGCATACGGCCTCAGAAGGAGATCTTTTAAAGAGACAGAACCGAATGTTTCGAGACAGCTGCGCTGATGGCCATTCGGGTAGCGTGTTTCGCCTGAGTTTCGGCGCAAGTGCTGCTTAATGGAAGCGACAATATCATGGTGCATGACACACGCTGAACGTCGAGCTTATTCCTTGCCGGAACAGCGGTTTCGTAGAGAATTCAGTGTGCTGTGGCTGGCCACTGTAAGAGAGAGCGACGAGAGGCGAGACGGGCTGCTATCATTTTTGAAATGGGGAAGCACCAAATGAAGGAATTAAGCTGTCGCCGAATTCCGTTCGCTGAGAAAATATCAAGCGCTGACTAACGCGCGCCGCCATGCCGTCGATGTTTCGGACGCGTACGAGACCAGGCGACGGCCTATGGCCCCCGTCGGGACTGACCGATGTGGATCAGCTACGGCAGCGAGATCCCAATTGTGAGCGGAGTGCAGACGGGGTGCATCATCGGATCAATTCTGGCCGGGCTACCGTGTCCCGTGCTGCCCGGTGGTGCTTCGCGTCCAGCTCGACGATGCTGAAGCGCTGAGGAAGACGTCCACGAGCGAGGCGAGGCGGGGCCGGTCCGGACGGGGGACCATCGGGAGGGAGCAGGGCGGTCCGGGTGCCCGGGCGACTGACGGGAGCGACCGCGAGCTTCTGCCGGGTCGTTCTGCCGGGACTGCCCGCCAGGTCGCGACGGGTTCCAACACGTCGGAACAGGGGCGCAGGCCGCATTGGGGGTTCAGGCGCCGCGCATGGCGGCTCCTCCGGCGACCCCTCGAGCTGCTCCACTCTGGGCCCGGTTTCGTCAAGCAATGGGTATAGGTGGAGATACCGTAAGGGAATCGTACCCACTACCGGTAGTGGGTAGTCGCTACGATTCGTATTCATGAAAAGAATCAAGGGTATGGTGCAACAAGGCCTCTCTCGAGAGCAGCTGATCTCACTGGAGCGCCATTTTGTCAATGGAGCGCCAACAAGTCGCGGGTATACGGATGTATCCACGACGCTCGGAGGGTTTTCTCTACCCACTGATATACCCACAATTTTGCGGATAAGGATTATCATGAATTGTGGGTATGTCCACCCCCTATACCTGCAGGCCGGGTTGGGTTCAAAAACTGGACGGGAGACGGACTGGACTTTCGGAGCGCGGAAGTGGGGTTAGAGCACGGCGCCATTCAGAGAGCGTCCAAACAATGACAGCGATGTTATGTTCAGACTGTTTGGCACCGAACCCACACAAACCTCCACTTATTCACTCTGGTCACAGTGCCTGCTGGGACCTTGTCACTCCTGTCTATATTTTCTTTTAATTTTTCTCACTATGGTTCGGTTTTGTGTGCACAGTTGGGCTCTGACCTCTCCTCTGCTGATGCAGAGCTCGGAACCCAACTACGAGCCCAGAACCAAACTATAGCGAACTAGGCAACGGAGGGAACTTTGGGTTGTGCTCCATACAAGTTCCCAATGTCGAGAATCCCCTATATATTAGCATGCTCAGTTTGTACCAGTTCCTACCACAGCGAGCCCATAACGCCATCTCTATGCCACCGCCTGACTGTATACTCATTCGCCCACCTCGCTGCTATTGCAGTGTGCCATGTCGAATATTTATTTGCTGGTTGTGCTCTAACGCAAGGATCTACTCCATTCTCCCTGTAGTTATCACAGCGATTCCCTTCACCTGTGTCCGCAAAGAACTCGCGTTTTGCTGTCACAGAGGGTTGGATGGCGTGGCAGGGAGGAACAGACGGGACTGAACTGCCCCTTTGGTTAGCTCCCATCCCGTGCTGATGCCGACATTTGGCAGTCGTTTAGGAAAGCGGACCACATTTATTGCATGGTGGAGGTACTGTTGCTCGACAATGTGCAAGTGTCCGCATACCTCCTTCGCTTCCTTTCAAAGCATTTCAATAAGTTTTCCCAGAGAAATCAAACAAACTGCCCGACACTCTACGTCTCTATCTTAAGCCGTCATCTTCGTGGTAGGTGTGCTACGCCGTCCTTCATGCCCGTCGCCATGCTATGCTGATTTTCGTGTTAAATCTGCGTTGCTCTAGTAGCGAACTCGTCGCATTGCCGTCAGTGTTGCTCTCCCCTTACATCGGTAACGACCGTACGTGAAGTCAGCCTTTACAGGTGTGTTCCTCCAGGTCTGGGCTACGCCTTTAATCTGTGTTTCGCTTGACTGACCCGTGCACGGACAATATTGATGGCAGTTTCCGTTCTCGAGGCACGTCGTGCATTTCATTTTTGCGAGATACCGTGTAAGCAGGTGGATTTGGCTTACAACAACACTCGCCCTGTGCACGCAGGTATATCATCTACCCAGTGGCCAACAGGAGTACACATTTAACGGTTACCGATTTCACGAATTTGACGAATTAACGGCATTTTTCGTTAAAAGCTGGCTTAACGACTCAACGGAAATTTTTAGGAATTTAACGGAATTTTTAACGGACTTTTTTCTCAGTAATTTTACCACTTTTCCCTAGTCTTCAGTGATACTGCAGGGCTCATCCTCTCGATCAGGACTGTTGCTGAAAAGCGAACGAAATCAGCAGCAATATGTCAATGTTGCCATGGTACGTTCACATCTTCTATTGCGCATCTGAATTTTTGGAGATAATGCATTTAGAAATTGGGCGCGTGTAGCGCAGTGGGCGCGTGTAGCGCAGTCGGAGGAGGCGCGACTGTCGCGTGCACCCGATACCAGGTTCCTGGTTCGGATTTCCCGCCCAGGCCAACCAAGCCTTCCATCCCTCCGGGATCAGTGAATTGGTACCAGACTTGTCTGGGAAGGATAAAGCGCTGACTTGTTCATCGGCTGGCCACCGCAAGTCATTGTATGGCCAAATACGCATTCATGTCGCCTCCACGACATCCCGTAGAAGTGGAATGCGCTGGCGCATCCCAAAAGGGATTGAGTAACGCCGTCCTTTATCCTTTATCCTTTATCCTTTAATGCATTTAGAAGCTGTAAAAGTTCTTCGCTGAGCCGCCAAGCACGTCAAGGAGTCCACAAAGATACTAGTCTGACCCTCACGTAAGATACGTCTATTCCCAAACGATGCTTCTTATCCCAAAACAGTTTTGACCGCCGCCTAAACCAGTCGAAAAGAAGTCGAAAAGAATGTTTTCAGTCGGTGGCCGTATTCTAAATGATTCCAGAAAAACGACAACAGCAAAATTTTTTGGAAAGCTAACTTTTCTGAACGTTAACACGTTGACGACCGTGTCACACCCTTTCGGTCGTGTGGAGCCATGCGACACGATGTCGTGTCACGGTTCCGACTTTGCAAAAAAATCGTTTGCTCCCACGCACCAGGTGCGCGGAAATCGTGCGTTCGACAACGTGTTAACACTGATAGGCCTTTAGTTGTATTTTTATCAATTCTTTCTGTACTAGCGGGCTCGTGCCCACATCGAGATTGCTCATGCTCGTAGAACAGACACGCAAAACGGTTTTGCAAAGAACCAAGAAAGAGGGGAATCTCGCGATCTGTCCGGTTCAGCTTGCTCCGCCCACTAAGTACCGTTCTCTTGAATAATAATTCCATACCTATTCTTCTTCCACACCCTAAAGGTAATTTGTTGCTGAGAACTGTTTATTTTCCTGTCCACATTTTGTTGACAGCGAATTGTTTGTTTTACATTGTAGTCTCACACTCCATTCCTTAAATATTGTTGGTGATCTGTTGAAGTTGGAACATATAAAGTTTTCTGGTAGTTCCAAGCAGTTTGCAGGCAATTGCATTTTTTAACGAAATTTAACGAGTTACCGGAAATTTAACGAAAATTTTCCGTAAAAAAATTCGCTCAAAAAAATTAACGCATATGGCTTTGTGTGCGTCCCTGGTGATCAAGGAGATACGTAGAAGGACGTGGTGGATTAAAGCGAACGAGTCCTAATATTGACTGGTTGTGCGCGCATGAAACGCAGAAGTCTGTTGGCTCCGCAGGACTCCAGCTGACTGACCTAATCCCGGGCGAAATCAGGGACTAAGGCATCTCTGAGTAGAGAGCTCTGGCAAGTGAAGTCCTATTCGTTATTGCCGCACGCGACTTGAAAGCGACTCACACTAACCTTCCTGCTAAACACAGATAACCACCTGCGGCCAGCCGGACCAACGGCTGGTTTGGCTACCACCTCGGACTCCATCCCAGTCGCTTCATCCTACTGTCTGTAACTAATCCACACGTGCCAGCAAACGATGTCTCTGATTGTCGCCGCGCGGTGGCCAGCACGGCAAGAACGACGCAGGCTACCGCACTTCGCCCGACCGCCTGCCTGGACCGACTTCATCCATTTTTGTGCGGAATTTGCCGGCTGGGGCGGAGTACATCGACTGACTTGTCTGGATGTGCGTCCGAGCACTCTGCCAATGTGTCCCTTCCGTGGCGAATGTGGTTAGTGAAACGATCAGACCCACATCGTGTGGCGGACCGTGATGTGGGAAATTGCGTGTCGCCGTTACCAAACGATTGGCTGACAGTCACTAAAGCCCTCCGCACACTTTTGCTGCAACGCGGCAGCCCTATCTTTAAGCATGGGGCAGAGACGCAGAGTCGCCGCGCAAGGCAAAACTAGCCTCGCGCGGCCTGCCGATGATGTGCCGCCTACGCGGCAGATGCGGCAGACGCGGTGCCGCCTACGCGGCAGAAGCGGTGGCAGCGGCAGTAATCATTCAAGACATTGTTGCCGCATTGCCGCGTTGGTGATTGAGTGAGCGGGAGGAGTGCCGCAAAAGTGTGCGGAGGACTTAACTGCAGGCGGGAGGCGGTAAGGGTGTGCGGAGTTTGGGCACGCCTCCACGCTCTGCCACAAAGCCGCGGTACGAGCCGCCACGCGAGTGTGCAGTAGACATGGGGTCCGAATTATGCATTCTCGGAAATGCGGTCGGGTTTCTCCGTCGTGTTCGGATTATCCGAAATCCGGCTCGACCGAAAATGGCGTCATCTGAATCATCCGAAGCTCCGGGGTTTGAGAAATGGCCCATCCGATTCATCCAATTACCCGAAAATCGGCGTCGGATCCAATGTCTAGTATGCAGAGGCCGTTTTAGGTCAGATTTCTAGAGATTTTAAATGGTGGCGCATGAACTGCACATTTTTTGATAGCACAAGATTCAAAAATGTACATCTCACATTTGGAGTGTTAGCAACGGTCGGAAATTATATCGCTCCAAGTCTAGGAAAGGGTGTACCCTCATTCCTCATCTCCATAAAATCTGGGGACTTTGTTCAATAACTTTTGAATGAAAGTATTAAGAACGATTGCATACGCATCGTAGCTGCAGAAGGACATCTAAGATTGATTCGGCTAGAGTAAAGCTGCCAGTAAAGCTGAAGGAGAGATACCAGTTAGATCCTGTATTCTAGACTCAATAAGAAACCTTCGAAGGAGTAGAATAGCTAGACGTTTCGAGTTCATTGTAGTCCTTTAAGCTGTTAGCGGTTTTAGTTTGTTTCGGAGCCTGGGAACAAAATGTACCAAAAAAAATGTACTATCAGGCCTAGCTCATGACAACTAATAAACATCCTTCAAGTTACATGCAGTAAAACATTCGGTTTTGGCATTACGTTTAGGTGTACAGATACAGTTGTGCTTTCATAGCATAGTGTGTGTCATACCGCTCCTGCCTGCCTTATAAAAAGATATGGCTGGGTTTGAAAACGTGTTGATCATGTGATTCATGCATCACAAAGAGAGGCAGGAGCAGAATATAATGCATTTACGTTATTGACTCAATACTGACCATGAACAAGCGATTGGGAATTGCAGACGAGTGCATTCGGAAGTGAGTGACGAGCGTCACAAGGCATTATAAAAATATTCGGGTGAAAAACAATGAGAGCTTGAGAAGGAATCGCTAGTGAGAAAAGGTAGGTTTAGCGTATCATATAATAATGAGTTCAAAATTGAACAAAACTCAGAATAGCCATGATGTCCGACGTACTATCAAATGCACCGTTCTTTTGTTAGTCAGATATCAAAAAGGAAAAAGGCTCACTCAGGTAAAATTACTCTGTTGATAGAAAGCATGCTATGGCTGGCGATAAAAATTCGTTCAGGGCCTTCGATCATTGCTGCTCGCCTCGTGAATTCGCAGCCGAAATACGGTAGCAGTCGGTTATGCCTTCAAGGGAAGCGTTTAAGCTTCCATTCTCACAGTCTCGGCAATGTTTCGCGGTCCTCCTCAGAGCGGGCACTACTCTCAAGCCAAAAGTCGTGCTGTAACAGAGTAGCACGACTGCCTAGCGGTTAGCTGCTTGTGAAAAGGCTTTGCTGTCCTAAGGTTATATCATGCAAGCGGTCGCCCTTGCAATTTGGGGTGGTACCAGGAACAAGCTGCAGCGGCGACCTTTCGGAGGCTGTCCCCAACCCTCTCCAAAGGCGCCTTCTTTAGACGACGGCCTAAATATTGCTTGCGTTTTTGCACATTTCGCGCTTCATCAGATATCCTGCTGAAGGACATGAACGCTCAAGGGGATGTTGTTCCGAACTAGATAGCTACATCAAGCGCTCGGTATCTTGTAGGTTTCAGCTTGAATATCTTGTAATATCAGAGCGGCTTTTTTCACTAACCGTGCCGGCAGCGAATTCTTGAAATCTCGAATTCTTGACCGAATTACTTTACCTACCACTATAAGGCAATTTATAACACAAGTTGAGCGGTATCCCCAAGAGGATTCCTAACTGTTTACTGCCTTTCTAGACTTGCTGATTTCTGTGCTTGTTTGTAGGATTGAAACCTATGGCTTTATTTACCGTGCCTCTTGTTGGATTGTAACTAATTTGTTTCTGTTATGTTTGTTTCTTCTTACCTACGAAGCTATTCACCTACAAATAAATAAATTCAGATGAGACCACATGCCAAATATTCCCTCGAAGTTAGCAATGGAAGCGGGCGCAGCTCATCACACCTCAGGCAAATCATCTGCCGACGCTATCTCATGCATCCTCAACGAGCTACGGACTAATCGTACGATTGTCAAAAAGTTGATGCTGGCAATGATGCTCCTACGAGGAAGAGAAGAGCAGGGATGTGTGGATTTTTTTTTTCGAGAAAAACAGAACACGGAATACAGAAGTGACTCAAAACTCGTTACTTCATTTAATTTTTCACAAATATGTATCCATAATGGCAGTAAAACTGAGTTGCCATTAACGAATTTAGGAAGCGGGCAAGGAAGCATGCGACTTATTTCCAGCAACATATTAGGCTGTCCGGAATGTTCTCAGCGTTTTGTATTGCTGTTTTTCATTCGTCTATTATTAAGTAAAAATTCAGTGTGCATTGCGCATTAATACTACTTTCTTTGCAAAATGTTCGCTCTATCTGACCAAATAATTTATGTTTCAGCGTTGTTTTATATTTCTGTTCTTGAAGGGCTTATTGACGTGTCGAAGGAGCAAGTACGAACGGTATTTTATTTTGACTTCAAATTGTGGGAAACCGCAGCCGAGACGGCTCGGCAAATCAATCAGGTGTCGGGGCCCGATGGCGTTGAGAAAGCGCTGTGCGCCAGTGGTTCAGTAAATTTCGGACCGGAGATTTCAGCCTCGAAGATGACCTCCGTAGCGGTCAATCTAGGGCAATCCGGGACGACGGGTTGGAGGAGTTGGTGGAAGCTGAACCATCCCACACAGTTCTCGCGACCGCGGAAGAGCTTGACGTCAGTAAAACTGTTGTTACGGATGCTTTGGAACGCCTCGGGAAGGTGGAAAAGCCCGAAAAGTGGATACCCAACGAGTTGTGTGAGCGGCAAAAATCGTTTCGAGATTTGTTCTCCTCTACTTTTACGCAAGAAAACTGACTGGTTTTTGGATCCAGTCATCGCTTTTGATGAAAAGTGGATTCTGTATGACAACTGGAAACGTTGACAGTGGCTGGACGCCGACGAACCCTCTAATCACTTTCCAAAGGCGAACCTCCACCAAAAGGTATGGTCACTGTGTGGCGGTTGGCGGCTGGTGTGATCCATTACAACTTTTTGGCACCAGGCCAAACAATCAGAACAGAGTCCTACTGTAAGGAAGCCGACGAAATGCACCGAAAATTCCTTCAACTTCAGCCAGTATTGGTCAGCAGAACAGGCGCGGTTATTTCGCACGCTGACGCTTGCCCACGCGTTCCACAAATCACTATCCGAAAATTGAGCGAATTAAGGGTTGAAGTTCTGCCTCACCCGCCATATTCTCCAGATCTCTCTCCAACCGACTACCACCTTTTCAAGCACTTTCAGAACTTCGCTGGTAGAGCCTCCACCAATCAGGATCAAGCAAAAACAGCATTCGTGGATTTCGTCGAATCTCGACCACCTAATTTTTTCGCTGGCGGAAGAAGTCGACAGGCGACCCGTTGGCAAAAGTGAGCTGATTCGGGAGGCGCTTATTCCATCTAAATTTGATAAGATGTGAGAAAGTTATGGTAGATCAAAGTGAAGCAGTCAAAACGCTGAAAACGTTTTGGACAACCTAATATAACAATAAAAATATCCTTTTATTCGATTCATTACTAGGAAGAATTTTCAAACATTACCAGTGTAACAAATCGAAGTTTATGCAAGCCAGAGAGATCTCGCCCCGCTCACGACAGTTAACTGGTCTTGCTGAATGTCTCGGATCTATTCCAACTGGGAGTGGCAGCGCTAAAGTTACAGTTGCGTTCAGCATCCCACGACACGACACCCAGTCCGCAAAGGGTACCATAGTATCATTTGGCAGTAGCTGAAGCTCTGAAGCAAAGGAGGTGGTGAAGAGGTAAGACACCTCATGCACTCCTCCTACTACGATAGGTCCAATGTACTTTATAGAAAGAATTGATAGAAACCCAAGAGTGTTTGTAGAACTCTGGTCTAGAATTGATATTCCAGGCCAGTCCTAAGATTATTAGGGAAAGCTCCGGATAAGAATTTGATTGTCAAACACTCATGAAAGCCTTGTGACATTACACTAATCGGCAGTACATCATTTCAAGAAAAGGAAAAGGAATTCATTCGGTTATCACACTACTTCGACATCAGGACGCACCAACGCTTTGAAAGCAACACAACCACAAAAAGGTGACACATAGCTAATCTCCTTCTTCAGCCTTTTGTTGAAGTTCAAGAGGTGAATGGAGTAGGTGCGAAACAATCAATGTGTGATCAGTCATAACTTCCATTCCGTCTTCTGGGCCAAAGGAGGGCGTAACATGGAGCGGAACAGACGGACTAAAAACGGCCAAAAATCGGAATTCGGAACACGGAAACGGAAATTCCTCACATCGTTGAAGAAGAGTTATCCTCTTGCAATTAATCGCAGTACAACATTGATAGCCGATAAGACAGAATGCTAGATTGAGTCGAAGTACGAGCATCGCTCATGAGGTATCTTACTTACCTTACGGTAAAATTTTATTTATTGCACAAAAATACGTCTAGATGACAATAAAAGGTTCGCAATGAAGGAAAGAAAAATTATTGATTGGAGAAACAGTTCAGGATTTGAAACGGAGATTGCCATGCAGTCTCTAAACTGGATGGTGTTGCGGAGAATCCGGCCTTGCCCAGTTAAGCTATAAGAAGCCGAAAATCAACAGTTCCATGCGATTGAGACTTAGCGAGTTTTTTAACACAGGACCCTGCAAAAAGCAGACACGCAGAAATGTTACCCTAGTGAGGATTGCATGACAATCCTGGTTCCGCAACTTGAAACATTCGCTCCAATGGGATAGTGGCATGCGGTGACTTAAACAGCGGACGAAGCATCGCTGATGTAAGAATAAGGCTTACGACTTCACCGACCTCTCACATCAGAAATAGCACTAACACTTAATGGCGGACAACGGGAAGGCAATAACTGATGAGACAACAACAGTTGTACATACATCGAGACAGGTTCCTCGATACCCAAGAGACGTTGTTCGGCACAAGACCGAACTCCTTGATTTTGCGGCATCTCAGCGACCTTAGCTTGTGCACTGGAACAAACCTGCTGCTGTTTTGGTCATTGGGAGAAAAAGGCGCAGAATAGAAAAAGGGCGCTTTTCTGCACCCCAAAGAGTCTTTCTTGAACAACTACTTCAGAATTCCATATTTCGAAATAGGATTCCTATATTTGAATTCATCAGGTCAATTTCTGCTTCTTTTTTTCTGCATACAAATCCCATAATTAGTTAAACAATGGGTATCGACACACCACAGAATCAAGTCGAGTGGCAGCGAATGCAGGGTAAGCTTAGCGTGGTCAATACAGCTTATCTAGGAGCGCGAAATTATAATAAACTAAATATTAGAGACTCGTAGATACACAACGTATGCGGCGTCAACGAAAATTGCGTGAAAATTTCGGTTTGGCTGCAAGCAGAAATTCTAGAAAATGGAAGTTTGTGGCAGAGTAAAATGAGTCTCCTGAAAAAGAAACAACAGCTCAGAAGACTTCAAGCGCCTATGAATGGATTGATGGTCAGGGTGGGGACGAGTGGATAAGCGGGCAACGCCTTTGGGTCGAGCATGGTATGAATCAGATAATGCAGATCGACAAAGACGAGGGCAGAAACGTGAATCTTCCTGCGCTACGAAACGTCGAGGAAGCAGGACTTTAGAGGAAGTGAAAGTAAAGGATAAAGAGCGGCTTAAAGAATTCCATTGAGGTGCCCCACGCATTCTACTTCTACGGCATGCCGTGGAGGCAATTCGAAGGGGAATTTGGTCTATACAATGCCTTGCGGTAGCTAGCCGGGAAACAAGCCAGTGTTTTATCTTTCCCAGATTGGACTTATACCAAAGTGGCTAGTAGTGGGTAGTTTACCAAAGTGACTGGTAGATGTGACTGCACTGCGTGAGGTTGTGCCCTGTCTCGTGCAACATACGTTGATAGAAACCAATGCTAGGCAGACCTCTTATGGACCAGAAATCAAGCAGAAAGGGGACGACACAGTGAGAAGGTTCGACGTCCAACGGCGTCACAAAGGGATCAGTGTTCTACACCTATTTGTGCAGCTGATTGCTCTATTTGCACTTTTGCGGCGGCCAAATGCGTGTCGTATATGGAGGGGGGGGGGGAGCAGACGTCTCGCCCTTGAGTTATATTTATTGTCCATTCCAGGGCAGTGGCGGCTACGGCTAGAAGTGATATTTGAGGCAAATATTATGCATTATCCTGTTTATGTGATAGGGAAGGAGAGGGATCGGATGCGAAGAATGAGCATTCTACGGTAGTCCGTTACTCTACGATGCCTGCCAAAAATCAGCAAATCGACGAATGCGCTCTTGAATTATCTTAGCGATCAAGATATGCAAAACGTGAAAGTCGTTCGACGTGACCTCTCCCTGCTTTAACAATACCCTGATGATGTCACCGCTGCTCCCGAATTCTGCCGAAACTTCATCGACAACTTGTAACCGGACAGTGAATCAGATACTGACCTTCGGATCAGTTTGGAACTCAGGTCAACAATTTTAGATGATGGATCTGTAGAACTCCAGGGAAGGAGCGATCTCCGAAACACCTGACCCACAGGCGCGCCTTAGGTGCATTGCGCTCGACAAGAGCTGGACACAGAATATCCAGCACACTAGCCGGTTTGCTTTGCGACCTTTTTCATCCCAACAAGAAGCGTTGCTGAAAGTGAAGAGGTTGTGCTAAATGCCAGTTCGATTAGTAAAGGATAAAGGAT
The DNA here is from genome assembly GCA_947359475.1 of Heligmosomoides polygyrus bakeri. Lineage (NCBI taxonomy): Eukaryota > Metazoa > Nematoda > Chromadorea > Rhabditida > Heligmosomidae > Heligmosomoides > Heligmosomoides polygyrus. The sequence goes on along the minus strand of OX375866.1, from coordinate 64,097,761 downwards.
AAAGGACGGCGTTACTCAATCCCTTTTGGGTGCGCCACGCATTCTACTTCATCGGGATATCGTGAAGATAATTTGAATGCGTATTTGGCCATTGAATTACTTGCGGTGGCCAGCCGATGAATAAGTCAGCGCTTTGTCTTTCCTAGACAAATATGGTAACATTTCACCGACTCCCGAGGGATGGAAGGCTTGGTTGGCCTGGACGGGAAATTCGAACCATCAACCTGGTATCGGATGCACACCATAGCCCTTACCTCCTCCGAATGCGCTCCACGCGCCCTCCCTTAATAGTAGAAAACAAAATGTGGAATGGTAACGTCATTCTAAAGGCCACCCTCGTTTTGACCTAAACTGTAAACCACCTCGAAAAACCTATGCATAAGGCTGATAGAGGTTTTAGAAGTAATATAACGATAAAATTGATGCACTGTCTTTAGGTTGCCACAAATCTCGGTTTTAGATGCCCAGAAACGAGGTCGTCAGTTTCTGCGTCATCCGAAGAAAAGGTTGGATGCTGCAGTTTTAGGTTTTATTTTTATCCTCTTTGCTGCAGATAACTCTGCCAGAAATAGAATAATGAAAGGCAGATGACCTGAAAAACACCTGAATACCTCAGGCTGGATTTAGCAGATTCTAGGAAACAGAATGCTGTAAAAAAGAGACTGCATGTAGTCATAAGAATAAGGAAAGAAAGAAAGTTCCGGAAGCGGATATGTTGTCGGTTTTCAGACGCAAACCTTATAAAGGTTTGAAGTTGGTGCAGTAGGATGCAGCGTCCAATGAAATTTTTGCTTTGATGAAAAAATCTCACTTTAAAAAATCGTCGGAATGTAATGCAGCTATATTGGCCGGTAACCAGCTCGTAACGCTACCAACTACTGGTAGCAGAATGTGGTAGAATCGTTTCGCGAAAATGCAGAACGCTAAATACAAAGTGCCTGGTAATTTTTCGTCGGGATTTTGTTGAACATCACAACCACACTGCTTCTTAAGCTGGGCAATTTCTGGCATCTTTGTCCTGTACTATCCAGCAAATATCAGGAGCAATACTGTGTTTAAAGAGCTACCTACCCCCGTTATCAGCAAGGGCTCTCCGTTCCAGCGGGCAGTAATAGCAGGGACGAAATTCAATGGAAAACCAGTCGACATGCATCGAAATCCCGGCATTGATCGCTCGCCGATTAATCCCTGCCCACGTTTGATCAGGACTCGTCGTCGGATATACACGTGCTACTACATCAGGACCGAAACGATGAATTAACTGGGTTCGAAGAGGGGCGAAAGACCTGGTAAGACACACAAGAGCTGCCTTCGGAAAGAACCACATCTTCACACCTGCAAATAACACTGCGACGAAAATTTTTCAGAGCTCAGGTATTCCTGAAGCCTTGCATAATAGCGACCAAATCGAAACGAGCACAGAGGTGCGCCCTTTGCCTCTTACTCACAAACAATCCTTAACTATTCACAATCGCACTGGTCAAACAGCAGGTGAGAAATTTCAGGTGGTGGTAGCAATAACAAGGTTGGAGCGCATGTGGTGCGAACATTGGTTGGAAAGACAGGGCAGTGGAGACCTAATTCGTCGAGGTCGAGTAACGGTTAGAGGGCAATATCTCGAGCGCGATCTCTGGGGCTGTGTAGCCGACGCCTTGACACGCTCTTTGCAGTTGTCGAACAATGCGCCCTCCCCATGTCCACCGAAACCAAGCGAGCTCTTCCAGCAGCGAATCGGCTGTCGGAGAGGTGGCGGGCACGCAGTGGTCAAAGGGGTGACGGGAGCTCTTCTCCAGCGTACATATTTACAACGGAGTCATGTTTTTCATGGAGCGTTGAATGACAAACAGTTCTAATCCCAGAATGCTCTGACAACGGCGCTCGTGAGGGCGAGAACGAGCGTGTAACGTCCCAGTTCAAACACGGAACACCTTTCGCGTTAAAGCACAACATGGAATTGAAACCACTGACAGCGAGCAGTGGTGTAGCGAGATATGCGCTCTTGACTCTTAAAAGCCCTTCCCCGCAGAGGTTCAGCAATGCATGTCTTCTGTAGACTATCCTCCAGACAGTGTGAATGACAAAAATGACTTCCAACTTCACAGCAAGAACAACTACTTGCCTGTACTGCATTCCAAACAACCTCGTAAGAAATTTATTCTTACCGCACTATGTGCTTAGCGATGTGCAACCATTATTTAGAGTGTAGCAGAGAGCATTGCCCTCACTCGTTTAGGCTACCACGAGTAATACATAGCTCGAACCCTTTTTGTAGATAGATCTGTTTCACTCAAATGAAGCATAAATAAAACCTTAAAAAGTTAAAGAATGGCTTTTTGTCGTCATTATTTAGACGAACGTGTAACTATGACATCTCCGCTGTACCATGTGGCACGATTGATAACTTTAAATGAGGAAACATAGGGAGCACCTCATCGTAAAGCACCCTAAGTGCACTGCTCGCCTCGATTGAAATCGGAAAAAGTCGTGTCACACGAGCATAATCTGCATTTTCGAACCGCTGTAACTTTGTCCGGGCATAAGCTACACCGTTGCGCTTCAGTGTACTTTTAGAACTTTCTGTGCCTACAAAATCATCAAGTTGCAAGAGGAAGGATTCAAACCTGATAGAGTTATTGAGCTCCGAACACGCCTTCGCGTTCAATTTGGCAGTACTCGTGAAAAATCCATAGTCCATAGTCGGCGAAATTGCAAATCTTACCGTATGCTAGACTTATAGAAACTAATTGGTTTGTTGTACTTTTCGCACATTCAGATAAGCTGTCTGCACCACTCTACAAGTTGTGGTGCCCATTCTATTGGTTCTGTCGAGTCTATATACATTGTTCAAATCTACTGAGACTTGGACATCAAAAGTTAGAGCTTTAGCTGAGAAACTCACATATATGTCTAATGTTTCAAAATATGTAATTCTAAATGAGTTGCAGAAAACTGGTGGACGTGCGTTGGCCTACTCGATTGGTAGGTTTAGCCCTACATGCATTGTTCAGGTCGCACTAAAGTCTCGCCGAGACAGAGTACAGCAATTCCCGAGTAGGGCGGCTGGGAATTTCTGATAAAATCCTTTAAACGGTTCAAAATAGTATAGAAGGCTTTACGTTTTCCAGTAAGGAAAGATAGAAGCGGAGTGAACATGCTCTTCCGACTCGATTGATAGGTTCGATCCTATATGCATTGTGCACGGCGCACTCCCAGAGCATTCCTAGCATGACAAAACACTGACGACGTACGCCATGCTTGAGACACTCCGAAAATGCAAGTCCTGGGAAATAAGCTGCTCCAACCGCAAAAAGCCTGCCCAGTCATTTTTTGGCCACCCAAAAAAGGCGAAAATGCGGTGGCGCCTGGTAAAACTGTATGGGTGCTTGTGTAGGTCTCGATGAGGCGAATCTAACGGTGCCGATCTTTTCTCAAAAACCCAAAACTAGAGGAGTTTGACCATGCGACGGTTTGTGACTGATTAATCTGTCGCAACGCGTTTTTTTTTTGACCGCGCTACCAGTGCGGTATTGTATAAGAGTCCAACATTGCGCTTATAGATCCAGAATTCACTATTTTCTCAAAACTGCTGGAACAAGAGAGATCGCCCCAATTTGAAGGGCAAGGATTGCTCGTGTGGACCGCACTGAGTTTCAGTACGCCACAAAGCTACCTCGTTCAACAGATGGCTCTTAAAACTGCATGCGATCAAGCTTGAACGAGCACTCACCTGCCAGGTCGCCAAGCTGTGTTCCTTGCACCTGGGGTTCAGACCCTAAAGCACCCTGTGGCACGCCTCTTGTAGTGTATGAATGTAGGACAACGTTGGAAGATGTCGACTTTTGCGAAGTAATCCTTACCTTGGTGCGTGTTTGAAAACCACTTGGAGTGGTCAATGCCCGCACGTGGTATCATCTTTGCTCCTCCGAAATATCGACTAATCGGAGTTGTAACTATGTAGAACGCTAACGCTTTGTAACATGTTGTACCGATAGATGAATCGAATTGAAGACGATGAATCAGTTGGTGTTGGCTCGAATGCTTACAGATGAGTTCAGACCGCAAAACGGCATGTATTATTCCCGAGGACAGGCTGACTGGCTTTGAATGTTCCAGGAGAGTAACACGAGATGCGTGGTCATGTTAGCAGGGATAGGTGTGGATGAGCGTAAAAGACCAGCTTTGCTTGGTCAGATTGTGCAATGTAAGTCATGAGGTAGATTAGCGGAAGAGAATCCAACGTTCTCGTCTATAATGTCAAGATTTTTGAATAGCCAACGTCAGAGTTATCTACCAAAAAGGAACTGGTATTTATTATTTATTTATTTATTACGCAATTCTGTTGGTGGCGATATCCGTTCCCCCACGTGGTGCCACTGGAAACTGCTCACTCTGCGAGCTAAGCCAAACACGGACAATCGATTGCAGGCGGCAGGCCGTTGTGACACGCCGGCCTACAAACACCCATGTCACATCACATGGTGCATGTCAATTCACGTATATCGAGGTAATGCAACGGCGTCCGCGGGAGCCGACGTGCACTCGCAAAGCCCGGCGAGTGTGGAAAGTATGCGAGAGTCCCTGATGCGAGGACGGCATCGGGGACAGGGATGGGCGGAATTTCTGTTTTCTGTTTTCTGATTTTCTGGCCGTTTTGGGCAAATTTTTTCTATTTTCTGGGAAAATGACCAAAAAATGGCCAGAAAACAGAAAATAGAGTTGCGAACAAAATGTATCACAGGAATCCAATGAGAAGAATCCAAGAAGTATCACAGAACAGTGGGCTTCATTCCAAAATAGTGTTTCTAGAGTATCTTAAATGGCTAGCATGTGGCGTTTTTTCGATGTGCCCATGTAGTAATTGCTCCATATACTCATGAACTATGCCGCTTTGTTTGCTTGATTGATTGTTTAAGTGGTGCTGGCAAGGAGTTCCTTCATAGGACATTTGTCGACTTTCATAATTTGGCTTCGTATTCTTTTCGATATTAACAATAGATTGGACCATCTATGATCACTAAAAATTTTATATTAAAAATATAAAACTAGTATTCTGAGGGGCGTTAAATAATGTATAACCACTTGACCTAGAGTTACTGTGGGTAGGATTATTCTCCACCCCCGGTTTAAAAATTGAACATTGTTGGCCGGTCATCCCCAATATCGCTTTCTGCAGGGTCTTTTTCGAAGCTCCCTTTCTTACTCTGAAGATTGCTCAGTTTTTGATGTCACAAATTAGTAAGAGACAGAAAAGTTTTAATTGCCTTCGATTTCGCTGCTGTAGTGATACAGTACTGATACACGAAATTTCCCATTTATCACGTATATCATTTGTCGTCCCATTGATCATCGAGTTGTTCAAGTGGGCACCAGCAGCGTCTCCATACATACATGCTGCGTGCCAGGGTGCTCCAGTGGATCCTTTTCGCTCGAGAAAGACGAAGAGCGTTGTATTGATCGTTCAGGGCGTTCACGAAGAAGTCCGACCAACGCGTTGGTGGCGTCCTGGTGTTCTCTTGACATCCCGCGGAATCCAGTTGGTAACGGCTCTCGTCCAGCGGGTGTCTGCGAATCGCATTACGTGGCCGGCCCACCTAATTTTCGACAACTTGGCCCACGCGACAGCGTCTCAGATCTTCGAACGTCGGCGAGGCTTGGAAGTCTCGAGGCCTTCTCTCACTTGCGTGAGTCGTGTCACTCCGAGCATTGTCCTCTCGATTCCACACTGCGCGATACTGGTCGCATCTTCATCCTGCTTTCGTAGAACCCAGGTCTCTGATGCGTATGTTAGGGAAGGAGAAACAGTGGAGTCGAATAGGTGGGCACGGAGCCGGACGTTCTTCGTCTTCTCCACAACTCTTTCGACACTCTTGACAGCTCCTCAAGCTGGTCGCTTCTTCCTGCCCAGCTACGGCGCTTGTTAGTTGGTCATGTTGACTTCACAACCCAGATGCACGTATCTGAACCATTCGAAGATATTCGTTCCGTTGAGCGAGGATGAGGCATCAGAAACTCGTCCGTCTAAGATCTAAGATTCAGCTGCAGTCCAACGTTCCCACATACACGGTCGAAGCCAGCAAGCATCTGCTCCGCCTGGCTAGCGCTCGGTGCTAGATGGTGTAGCTGCCGTCCGTCGTCTTTCACTTCCATGTCTTCCCATTGGCGTTGAATGACGACGAATGACGTTTTCGAGTGTGGCGCTGAAGAGAACCAGGGATATGGTACCCTTTCATCGACCTCTCTGTTCACGTTGGCAATGACGTCGTTGTAGAGTGACGAGACCTTTGTCGTTAATCCACTGCACAGCTCTCGAAGGACTCTGATGTACAGAGTAGGAACGCCCTGAGCTTCAGTTTCGACGGATTCGAATGTCTTCTTCAGCTCGATGAACGTAAGGCCCAGCGACAGCTTGTATTCTCGAGACACTTCGGTGAGCTTCGTAATGGTGTGTAGGTGGTCGATGGTGCTGAATCTCCGAAACACTGCTCGCTCGCATGGCTCTCCTTCGTCCAGCGTTCTGCCGATCCTACTCAGGAGGACTCGAGTGAACACCTTACAGACTACGTACATCAGGCAGATCGGGCGATTGTTGCTAATCTCGTGCACTCCTCTGTACAGCAAGGCGGTTCTGCTGGTCTTCCACTTCATCTAAATGTAATTTGATATGTAGATATGAGGAGAAATAATAATAATGGGAGAAAAAGGGTATATGCTAGGTCTTCATTATATGGTGTCTACGCATTCAAGAAAGCACCCTCACCCAAAATCTGTTGTGCTGACAGCCCCTTCAGTCACAAACACGTGTTGTTCTGCGAAATATCAAGCCAGTACACAACATCTTTAGTCGGCTAAGTAGTAACTAGGTGCTGTAAAGTGCATTGGTAAGTTGGCCTGAAAACTTTCAGCTACGCGGAAACTAGGCCACTTACAAGAAAAGGTATTCCCGAAGAACGAAAAGAACTAGGAATACAGATTCTGGCGGAGCCAGCAATACTCAACAAATCTCTGCACAGCTTTAGAGCATGTTGCGAGAGTGTCTCTACAAACTCAAGCAATTGTGTTGAAACATGTAAACAGTGATCACTGAGCCTTCGTCGTGTTCGGTACTCTAAAAGGCCAGCTTCTTACTAGTGAGACCATTATCTATTTGAGGCGTTAGCGGTGAAACGGAGCTTATGAGTAATGTTGTATGATTCAAGTGTCGAGATTCCTAGGATCTACCATTCAAGGTTTACAACTTGCTGATTGCAGTACACTGGAGTGTACTATGAATTTTTATAAGCGCTTGCAAATTAAAACGCTGGTCTACGAATACATTTCTAGTCATACAAAAGCATTTGCTATTGAAAAAATGGATCTTTGAATAGAATAATTAGGTGGTGTGATAATTTCAAAATTTTCTGTTTTCTGTTTTCTGATTTTCTGGCGTTTTTGGGTTTTTTGTTTTCTGTTTTCTGGGAAAATTTTCAAAATTTCCGCCCATCCCTGATCGGGGGCAACTGAGCTAGTCCGAAAGTCCCGTAACGTAAGCAGGACCCGCGTGGCAACGCTGAATGTGGGTACGTTGACGGGCCGCTGGTGCGAGTTGGTTGAAGCACTGGAGCGTAGAAGAGTTGACCTCTGTGCGGTGCAGGAGACGAGGTGGTCCTGCCGCAAGTCAAGGGACATAGGAAGTGGCATCAAGGCCGTTCTATGTGGAAGTCCCAGGACCACCAGTGGAGTTGGAGTCATCGTCTCCGAACGATTTCGTGACTCGATTGTAAGCGTCGAACGATTTGACGATCGATTGATGAAGGTCGTTGTCGCCGCTAAGGAGCGACTCTATCACTTCTTCTCTGCTTATGCTCCACAGACTGGCTCCTCCGATCAAGCCAAGGATGAGTTTTGGAACCTGCTTGAGCAGAGGTACCGTCAAAAGATGTCATCATAGTCGCTGGTGACCTTAATGGGCACGTAGGTGCTACGAAAGACGGGTACAGCTGTCATGGTGGTTTCGGATACGGAACACGAAATGCCGATGGTGAGCGTATTCTTGATTATGCGGAATCGCATAACCTCACCATAGTGAACACCGTCTTCCGAAAACGCGACTCGCACCTTATCCCATACTACAGTGGGAGTACCAAGACTCAAATAGAGTTTGTCCTCGTGGGAGATCGCGACCGGAGTCTTGTCACAGACGCGAAGATCGTGGCGTATGAGACGGTCGCCCCACCGCACCGACCGCTGATCTGCACCTTGAAGATCGCCCCTCCGAGGCTGAAGCAGGTCGAGCAGTGCGGTGCAGCAAGAATCAAGTGGTGGTGAATGAGAGAGAAGAAAGCAGCAGTAATTTCTCGCGTGCGGTTACCGACAGTCACGACTGTCGACGAAACTTGGAAGAAGGCGACCGACGCGATTCGTCAAGCTGTACAGTTGGAACTGGCGGAAGTACCAAGAAGCGAAGAAAGCTGCAAAGAAGGCCGTGGCTGTTGCAAAAGCCACTCATTATGGGGATGTCAACGAGAACCTCGAGTCACGCTATGGTGAGCGGTATCTGTACCGACTTGCAAAGTTTCGCCAACGGCAGACCGAGGATATTGAGAAGTTCTTCGGCATCAATGATGAGAACGGCCATCTTCTTACGGAGAAGGCATTGAAGCGATGGGGCGACTACTTTGAGGAAATCTCTACGGTGGAATTTCCTCATCCAGCCATCCTTTCAAAGGCTCCAACCCACGGCCCCGTTCAGAAGATCACCATGGAGGAGATTGAAGCGGCTTTGAAGAAGATGAGGCCAGGCAAGGCAACTGGGCCCGACGACGTGGCGGTTGATTTATGGAAATCCAAGTACTGGTACCCTGCTGAGTGGTTGGCGAAGTTCTTTAATCAGGTTGTGGCGGAGAAGAAAGTGCCTGAGTGCTGACGCCAAAGTACGACGATTCCGATTTGGAAGAAGAAGGGCAGTTCTGCTGACTGCTCCGATTTTACCGTCGATTCGCTTGCTTTCGCACAGCATGAAGATCTTTGAGCGAATTGTCGATGGACGAATTCGGGACATCGTCCAGCTTTCCAGCAATCAGTGTGGCTTCGTGGCTGGCTGTGGCACCGTTGATGCCATTCACGCCGCCCGCCTCCTGATAGAGAAGCATCGCGAGAAACAGAGGCCAGTGCATATAGCCTTTCTCGACTTGGAGAAGGCCTTTGACCGTGTACCGCGTGAGGTTATATGGTACGCCTTGCGACGACACAACGTACCTGAGGAACTAATAGAGTGGGTGCGGATGCTCTACTCTTGCCCAAAGAGTCGAGTTCAAGCTGCAGCTGGAACCTCGATGGAGTTTCCCATCTCTGTCGGAGTACACCAGGGGTCTGCGCTTCCCCACTCGTCTTTGTTGTCGTCATGGATGCCATCACACGAGATCTTCAGAAGCCCGTCCCCTGGACGTTGCTTTATGCCGATGACGTGATGCTCGCTAGCGAAGATAAAGGTGAACTCGAGCGAGAGGTGCAAGCTTGGTGTGATTGCTTGGAGCGGTTTGGACTCAAACTGAATGTGAAGAAGACCGAATATCTAACGACAGACGTTACTGAGTCCAGCTCCATCAAGGTTAGAGGCATTGAGCTTCCACGCACTGCGGTCGTTAAGTATCTGGGATCAGCAGTCGCGTCTGACGGAAACTGATGATCGAAGTGAATTCACTCGTGAGTGCAGCTTGGTCCAAGTGGCGCTCGTTGACTGGCGTGCTCTGCGACAAGAAGATACCAGAGCGCTTTAAGTCGAAGATCTACAGAGCAGTCGTCCGGCCAGTAGCGATGTACGGCGCTGAGTGTTGGCGTGCCACTAAGGATGTTGAAACGCGCGTATTAGCGTCATGGAGACGAAGATGCTGCGCTGGACGGCCGGAGTCACGCGCATGGACGGCATCCGAAACGATGTCATTCGGCAGAAGTTCGGTGTCGCGCCGATAGCCGACAAGATGCGCGAAGCTCGCTTGCGATGGTACGGCCACGTTCTGCGTGGAAAGGAAGACAGCGTCCGCAAGATAGGCCTTAACTTCGAGGTAATAGGAAAGCGGCCTAGAGGGAGCCCGAAACAGCGCTGGGCTGATACGTTACATATGGACTTGAAAGTAGCTGGTGTCCAGCCTGATCTAGCGCTGGATCGGGAAAGGTGGCGTCATGACACCAGGATAGCGGACCCCGCCACGGAGCGGGACAAACGCTGAAGAAGAAGAAGAAGAAGAAAAGAAGAAGAAGAAGAAGAAGAAGAAGGTTACGCAATTCTGTTGAGGCCAAAAAGATGTCTCGGGCTCGAAGGCATGCATAATTATATCAACCCAATGCCACCGGTTGGCATTCAGGAGGAGGGTCTAAATTTTATGGAAGCACCAGAAAATTCAAATTCAAGACAGGCAGTAATAATATGTTAAGCGAACATAAAATATAAAAATCATTACCGAGAGATCATAAATGGAATCTAAACATTTTGCAAATAAGCGTATGCAAATAACCAGGTAGAGCAGCTTTGACGATACAAGGCTTGATTGTCGAAAGTGGAAGCTGTGCGCTCTCGAGCGCTCAAATTCAAAGATTCAGGCGAAGCCATTTCTGATCACTATGTCCTTCTGAAATCCATTGTTGCCTAGTAATGACAACGCGAGCAAAGCGCCGCAGAAAAAAAAAGCAGAAATGCAGACTGCCAGCTAAAAGAACTCAGAAGAAGGCTTTAGCAACAGCCTCTTTATCTTATCCCTGAACGCGAAATTATTCACCTCTTAAATCCTCAACATTTCACAGCGGTGAGCGACGACCTTCATCATTGTGTTCCGAGCTAAGTAGTCTTTCCGCCATACGTATTTTTGTTTGCGATTATTTTTTGGCATTTCGTTCTTCCATATGCTGCTTAACTCGTGTTTAGTTCTGTTATATAGTTAACTCTAGGGCTACTCACCGACTGTCTACCTGTCCAAAGTTGGTTTTTTCGACGCGTTTAATTGTATCGTTTTTAATGCCAAGAGATCAACACATCTCTATGAACAAAGTCCAGAAAGAAGGCCACTGAACCTTATGCAAAAGTCTCTAGCAAAGGTCAGGAGCTAGTTATCAGCAGCGTGAGTTGTTGCGCCGTATCAGACTTTTCTAAGCGTTCCAGAAGTGAACTTACAAACGCGTAGGATGAGGAATGGTGACCCTGTCATCGTGTCTCAAAACTTCCTCAGAAGATGTCACAGAGCGATGGAGGTGGAGAAGGAGCGAGGCATCGTTATTGAGTAGCTTCCTGCAGCTGTCGTAGGTGTTTCCCCAACAGCGACACAGCGAAAGCTCGAGACTAAGGTAAGAGAGGTTGTTGATGTTTTAGATCTCGAGTGCCATCCGTGAGAGGTCTATCGCATGGGTCGGCATTGAGGTGGTAAATGAGGATTAGCATGCTGTCGAAGCCTTAATATGATAGTGCCCAAAAATTCTTGGAGGCTTCGAGGCGCTGCCACTGCCAGACACAGCCGTAACATGACCACTGAAGAATGGCACCAAGAACATCAGTTGAGGCAGGAGTCTATGGAGAGGAACAGCAGGCAAACGATCGCATTTGGGTGATATACCGTGGAGAGCTAAAGCCGGTCGACGACTTTCCCATGCGAAAGGCACGGGGAAACGCCTAATTGGACGTGGAATGCCTCACACGTTTATAAGGTGATTCCTTCCAACTTTCGTATTTGGTGAACAAGGTACATCGCCTTCATCTCCTTTTTTTAACTATGGAAACTAAAAAAACTTTCAAACGTTCAAACTTGCACTAACTTGTTCATAATAGAGACATAGCTCTCAAGCAAAATATCAGACTTAGAATCCTTTTTGATTTCCCGTACAAACTCTTTAGAAGTGATCCGCATTTGGTGGGGTATAGCCTGCGTCCTGATATTCTTTGTCTCGATACGTTCAATATTTCGCAATCCGTAGCATTTAAAATAATTCTACTGTACTGTCCACCACCGTCCGTCCGCGACTGTGTACTGCCCAGTGACGCAGGTGGGATGCAGGTGATGGACTCCTTGCTCCTGCTGTGTCGGGTCGACACGTTTCTTGTGTGTGGGAGCGGCATGTTCATGCACATTGTGCGTGGATGTGTCCGTGACTGTGCGGATTGTACCTGTGTCGGCCCGGCCAAAAGCTTGCACTCGGTAGACTGGGAGTACATCGTAAGGCGATTCGAGGCCGCCTTAAGTCTCGCCCCGTCCCTTCGGGCAGTCTGGCTGGCTGCCCGGAGTTCTTCGCCCGCACGACAGAGCCTGACTAGCTACCCGTGTGTACTGGAGTCAAACACAGCAGCACTAAAGGGCCTAATTCCCCTGACCCCGAAAGAGCCCCCATTTCTGCAGCGATGGGAAGGACGAGTACGGAGAGGATGCTAAAATCACAGGGCCTAACCAGGCTGCGCAAATTGAGAAGGACTAGGATGACGATCTGTACTTACAACGCCCGCACACTCGCATCGGAAGCATCCGTCGAGGACCTGATGATGCAAGCCAGGAAGATCAAGTACGACGTCATCGGACTGACCGAGACGAGAAGACACCACCCCCTACACGCCGCCTACGACTCCGGAGAAGAACTGTTCCTCGGAACATGCGATAGCAGGTGAGTAGGCGGCGTTGGTGTCCTCGTCAACACGCATTTGGCCATGAACATCGATTCGTACGAGTCTCTGACAACCCGAATCGGACGTCTGCGACTGAAGCGATGTGGCTCCGTGCCAGCTTTGACTGTATTAGTTGCGTATGCACCAACATCCGGCTACGACGACGAAGAGGTCGAAACCTTCTACGTGGAGCTGGAGAAGCTCTATAAGGAAGATCACATCTTCTTCAACGTCATCGTCGGCGACTTCAACGCCAAGATCGGACCGCGAAGGTCGCCGGAAGAACTTCACATCGGAACCCACGGTTTGAAGTGGAAGCAAGGTGAAAGGCTGTCTGAGTTTATCATGTCGACCAAGACCATCCATGGAAACTCACAGTTCCAGAAGCCTCCTTCTCTACGATGGACCTGGGAATCCCCCGGTGGCCAGTTTCACAACGAGATCGACCACATCACCCTCAACCGCAACTATTGCCTGACCGACGTTTCCGTTGTCCCCAAGTTCTACACGGATCGGACCACCGCCTACTTCGCGCAAGGTTCCGCTTTTTGCGTCAAGGAGAGAAGGCCGTGAAGTTCAAGAAGAGGAGACCCAGAACGACCATCAACTGGGACCTTTACACCTCTCTTGTCGGCCTTTGGGAAGATACCGTTATGGACAACATCGACGAGGAATACAACCAATTCTTGCACCATCTCCGCGATAGTGCTATGGGAGCCGAGAGCTTAAAGACCACCAAGAGACGCCTGTCTCCGGAAAATCTCGACCTGATGCGCCAGCGTGGAGCAGCACGAGCGTCAGGCAAATACCAGCTGACGTCCGAGCTTACGAAGCTATGCAGATCGGCGATAAAGGAAGATCTCAAGGAGAGGAGGGCGGAAGTGTTGGCTGAAGCAGCAGAGGCAGGGTTGAGCATCCGCAATGCCCGCCGTAACTTCGCCAACTTCAAGACCAAGATGACCGCTTTCCGACGTCCTGACGGAACCGCCACCTCTTCCAGAAGGACCATGGAGAAGGTCATCCACGACTTCTACTCCGATCTCTTCGATAGCCACGTCCATCTGCCCCCACGCCATCTTCCGCAGGATGGATACGTCGTCCCCTCTGTTCTCCCTTCCGAGATCCGACACGCCATCTCGTCGGTAAAGAAGCGTACAGCACTCGGTCCCGACAGGATCAGACCCGAACACCTGAAGAACCTTCCGCCAGCGCTCATCAACACCGTGGGGCGGCTCTTCTCGCGCTAATTATCGGAGTGCAAGGTTCCATCTCAGTGGAAGACCAGCAAGACCGTCTTGCTGTACAAGAAGGGAGACGTGCACGACATTGGCTACTATCGCCCGATCTGCCTGCTGTCCGTAGTCTACAAGCTGTTCACTCGAGTGATCCTGAATAGGATCAGCAGAACGCTGGACGAAGGACAGCCATGCGAATCAGGATTTCGGAGAGGATTCAGCACGATCGACCACATACACACCATTACGAAGCTCACCGAAGTGTCGCGAGAGTACAATCTGCCGCTGTGCCTTGCGTTCATCGACCTGAAGAAGGTATTCGACTCCGTCGAGACTGAAGCGGTCATCGACGCCCTGCTCACTCAGGGTGTTCCTACTCAGTACATCAGAGTCCTTCGAGAGCTGTACAGTGGATTCACGACCAAGATCTCACCATTCTACAACGACGTCGTCACCGACGTAAAGAGAGAGGTTCGGCAGGGGGATACCATATCCCCGAAGCTCTTCAGCGCCACCCTCGAAAACGTTATGCGCGAACTAGAATGGGAAGACATGGGAGTGAAAGTCGACGGTCGGCAACTACATCATCTTCGCTTCGCTGACGACATCGTGCTCATAACACCGAGCATCAGCCAGGCGGAGCGCATGCTGGCCGACTTCGATCGTGTATGTGGGAGCGTTGGACTGCAGCTGAATCTTACGAAGACGATGTTCATGAGGAACGGACAAGTTTCTGATGCCCCATTCTAACTCAACGGAACAACATCTCCGAATGCTCCAGCTATGTGTATCTGGGTCGCGAAGTCAATATGGCCAACGACCTAGCGCTAGAGCTGAGCATGAGGAAACGAGCGGCTTGGGGAGCTTTCAAAAGCGTCGAGGAAGTCGCGAAGAAGACGAAGAACGTCCGACTCCGTGCCCACCTATTCGACTCTACCGTTCTTCCTGCCCTAACATACGCCTTAGAGACCTGGGCTATGCGAAAGCAGGATGAACGCGCGATCAGCGTCGCGCAGCGTGGAATCGAGAGGACGATGCTCGGAGTGACACGACTCACGCAAGTGAGAGAAGGCCTCCGGAGTTCCGAGCTTCGTCGACGTTCGAAGATCAGAGACGCTGTCGCATGGGCCAAGTTGTCGAAAATTAGGTGGACCGGCCACGTAATGCTCTTCACGGACACCCGCTGGACGAGAGCCGTCACCGACTGGATTCCGCGGGATGTGAAGAGAACCCCAGGACGCCCACCAACGCGTTGGTCGAACTTCTTCGTGAAAGCCCTGAACGACCGCTATGACGCTCTTCGTGTCCCTCGAGCGAGGAGGATCCATTGGAGCACTCTGGCACGCGACAAGGGCCGATGGAGACGCTGCTGGTGCTCGCTTTAGCATGTCGATGATCAACGGGACGACAGGTGATACGACAGGTGATACCGTCCACCAAACTCTATCATTCCGAAGACGATGCTTTGATCGATTCATTACTGGAACTCTGTCTGCCGCACAACAGTTTAAAAGCAAAAAATAAAATAGTAAATCTCAACCTCGGTAGTGATTGTGAGCAAGGTGCAAGGCCTAAGAGGCAGAATTTGACAATGTTCACAGAGTTCTTCGAGTGTAGTAAACATAAGAAATTAAAGACCTATCTACTCGAGCTGATGCAATTCCATACATCTTCCTAATTTCGGCTCCTGCCCTAAGCAGCATTTCTGTTCCTCCGCTTTTTGCAACAGCGTACCACAACCTAGTCGCCTTCGAAGCTCTTATGCCGTTGCTCAAGGGGAGGGATTAGGTAAACTATTCTGAGTTGGCGCATTATTTCGATTTCGTAACTGGCGGCAAGTTTTTCAAAGTTATCAACAATAGTAGCGAATCGTATAATAGCTTCTGCTGCATTGTATACTCCGGTTTGTACAGTCGAGTATCCTTCTAATCAACAAAAACTTCTGTAGCGCATCATCCGAAGCACATATTCAATCGAAATATAAGAAAACACGTCCTAATCTTTTTTACATCCACATGCAAAAAGATGTGTCAAGAACTAAATCACTTAATGAGTAGATTTTCAGCTTGCTGCGAAGAACCCTTTCGAAAACGAATAAAAAAGGCTCTATTTTCTTCAATGCACCATCAACTGAAAGGTCATTAAGAGTTACCTGTCCTCATGCACGACGACGGTATTCTTTATAAAGACGGAAGCCAAAAGGCTGAAGCACTTGCAAGACATTCCGTTAGAGACGGAGAATGTAAATTTATGATACATTCAGTGAGGTGGTAAGAGTTGCGAAGCAATATTCGATGGAATAGAGCACGTTGTGTTCCAAAATGTGAACATTCACTTTACACGCCTCTAGCAATCCTTGATGTATGTATGGGGAAGTTCGTTAAATCTGAAACAAATCCATTTTCCTAGTATAACACTTACTCCAATTAAAATAATAGAAAAAAACTATGCTAGATAGAAATCGTCTAGAAATTTCACTTGCTACGCTTTTACGGGAACTCAGCTTGCAGATTCCGTCTTTGAATGGATTTTTGCAATAAATAACGAATACCCAGTTGACGTCATTTACTTCGATTTGTCCGAGGCTTTTGATGAGGTGTGTCATGAAGAACTTCTTATTAAGCTCCACGCTTCTGGTATTCAAGACGCTCCTCTACGATGAATTCACTCGTATTTGAGTGGAACATGCGCGCTATAGGTATGAATTCTTTTCAAGGTGCTACGACCGCAAAAGCGCAGTGTCCCAGGGAACCCTACTTTGACCGGGCCTGTATCTCGCATACACTTGCGATCTTCCTGCAAGGTTAAGTGTTGGTAGTGAAGTGTAGGTGCAAATGTATGCTGATGACATGCGGTGCATACAGCAGTGGTAACAAGGTTCCGGTCTGTCAAACTTCATTTCAATATTATGATGGAGTGCATTGACGCTTAGCAAATACCAGTGAATATCTCCAAAACCCCTGTCTTCCATAATTTACCATCAGATGACATGAAATGCGTTTTCAAAGGCTGTGTCCTCAGCTCTGAATCTGAGGTTGGTGATTAAGGAGTTTCCATGAACCGTAAGCTAAATTTTGAAAATCACATAGACATCATTGTGCGAAAAGCTTTTTCCACTGCGTTTTTGATTTTTTGAAACAGTGCAGAGAACGTTTACAAAAATTTTGTTTCAGAGACGGATACACTCCTCGTCTGACTCTGAAACCATCCTTGTCGTTAGTTATAAGGAAAGACTCATGCTTTATAAACACAAAAGTCTGTTCTACAGGTGTATTTTCAGTGAACTAAAGTTCTAAAAGGGAAGTCAACTATTAGTGCGAACAAGTACTGGACATTTTTGTCAGTATTCAACAAATACATGTTTGTATTCTAAAGTCAACGAAATTCTGGGTGCTTTTACTATCCCAGAATAAAAAGAAGAAATCGCAAAAAGATGTTCAATTCCATTTTTTTCGGGGTGCTCCTTGGCTACAAACGGTGCCTGCAGGTCTACCAGAAGCTCCGAACCTTAAGTTTTTTGGAAAAGCTTGGAAAGGTTGACTTGCTCCAAGTTTTTCATCCTGCTGACATATCCTAACACTTTTTCCTTTTCTTTCTCGTTTTCTAATAATTTTTTGCGTTTCTTCCAAAATTCCCATGATTTTCAAACTTTTAGTGGTTTCTGTTTCTTCGAGTTCTTGCTACTACATATGTTTGCGTTCTTACCTTAATGGTTAATAGAGGAATTCGAGCTACCGTGGTTATTTCTAATTATAGTGGCTCTCCCTGTATAATCTTAGCCTCCTATACTTGCTTACGCTTTTCCATGGCTCTGCTTTCCTGATAGCTTTTTATTGTTTCGATTCTGACAAGGAAATATTAGGGTGTCCAGAAAGTATCTGCAGAAGATTTCGTAATACACAGATTTTTTCTCGAATGTTCTGAATATTTCGACATATCACTCATGTTCTATCTTCATAACATGTACAACTCCGTCTTCCTTACCAATTTCACTGTACGATGGCCGAACTGTCTACCCATGTCTACTGTCTACCCGTATGGACATATGCACTCAGCTGCTCTCCCGAAGTCGCACCTTCAACTGGCTGGACACCATCGTCACAGGAGATATAAAATGGGTCCTCTACGTCAATCACACTCGTAAACGTGTGTGGGGCCACCGCGATGAAGTGCCGAAATTTTTCGCAAAAGGTAAAATTCATGCGAGGAAAGTCATGCTGAGCGTCTGGTGGGAGTTTATGGGATCTACCATTTCGAGCTGCTGCTGCCTGGCAGCACGACTGTCACTGCCCAGGTCTACGCTACCCAACTGCAGAGACTGACAAGATGCGCAAGGAACAGCCCAGGCTCGACAAAGTTCGCTTGCACCACGATAACGCCTGCCCACACATCGCGAAGACGACTTCTCAGAGAATTCTGGCACTGAGATGGGAAGTTCTCCCGCGCCCACCGTACAGCCCAGATCTGGCCTCAAGTGGAATCACATTTTTCGTTCACTTCAGCATCATCTGGAAGGGAAGCGCTATGAAGATCGTGACCACCTCGAAAATGACCTACGAGCTTTTTTCGCGTCCAAGTCGCCGGATTTCTGCGGAAGAGGAATTCGAGGTCTTGTGGAACGTTAGCGGAGGGTAGTCGATCTTGATGAAAATTATTGGGTTGATTAACAAAATGTTGATGAAAAATTGTGTTATTTTGAAAAAAATTGTCGCATTTCCGCAAATACTTTCTGGACACCCTGATAATTTACCTTCCTCTTTCCATACAACCGTCATGTGGGTGCAGATGGAGGCGGCGGTCTACTAAGCAGGTATCCAGGGTCGTTGTGTGAAGAGACTTACAGTAATGGGCCTTCATCAAGTTCCCCTTCACTCCCAGGCCCGTGCATTTGAAAACGAATTTCACTTGATGCGTAAAACTACGTTTTGCTCTGGACTGAAGCTTGTTCTCATCTGATGATGATTAAGGTTGAAGCACTAGACTTGATCTGTTGAGGCTTTCTTTCTTTTTATCCAGTGATTTGCGGTTTTCGACACATCATGTCCACAATGACTCATTATTCGTTTTAGGGCACAGTTTTGTGCAAATAAATAAATAAAACAGAACAGCTTGCTCTATAGGCCACACTTTTTAATATTTGAAAGGAAGAAAGGGAGATTTACTAGCTATATAGTTACCAAGGCAGAAACTTTTTTAAGCAAGCCATTATTGAAGACACATCAGTGGAGAAGACAACGTCTAACCACAGATGGACTTCGATTCCTTTAAGCGCACAATTTCATGCAAATAAATAAATGTTTATACCACACAAAGACTTTGATTGCGTTAGATTGGATCATTTATAAGAGTACCTAAGTTTGGCACAGTGATCGAGTAGAACTAAATCCATATCTTCCGCACAAATTTTTTTCGGAGAAATTTAGAAGTTCAAATAAAAATATAAATAGTTCACTTGCATCTATAATTCCGTTGACCGTCAAATTACTCGAAATGGCGTCGGCAACACCTTGCGCGCGTGCCAGAGCGGTCCAGTAGGAACTACTCACTCGAGGAATCCGAAGGACTTTACATCGACTACGACACTTTCAAGAACAAACCATTGCATCAACGATTGGCGTGTCCCTCTGTTTCTGGTCTTGCACAGTCCAGTTGGCTGCAGCTCTACTAATGTGACTGGCCCCTTTAATTTTCGATGACTTGATCGGGTGAAAGCCTTTCTGCCGATCGAACGTTGAAGAATCCTGGGAATTGGGTGGTTTCGGTGTACACTGTACTTATCTCGGAAGACCGCATTTGCAAGATACATTGTCATAGTTGGTCATCGCCGCCCACGGTGATCCTCGTATCCAACGGCCTGTCGACAGAGTGTAGTAAGTGGCAGTGCGCACTCTTCGAGTGAATTTTAAGGAGTTGTTCAAGTGCTCATACAATGGACTTGGACTGAGGCATCTTCTCATGTCAACTCTTCTATACGTCCTTCAAGTGCTTATCCCGGGAGTCATCAGGTACTTAACAAACTTTCTGCTATAACCTTCCCCTG
Source organism: Heligmosomoides polygyrus bakeri (assembly GCA_947359475.1). Classification (NCBI taxonomy): domain Eukaryota; kingdom Metazoa; phylum Nematoda; class Chromadorea; order Rhabditida; family Heligmosomidae; genus Heligmosomoides; species Heligmosomoides polygyrus. Next base: position 64,077,870 of record OX375866.1, on the reverse strand, counting down.
TATCCATCCAAAACCACGGAGCCGTCCAACTGCAGTGAGAAGGGGATTAAATAGTATTCTGTGTGAAAAATCTGTGTGAAAAATGAATTGTAGGAATCGGCCTAGCTCCTCTCTCGTCAAATTGTAAAACTTTTGAACGTCGGAAAGTAGGCACAGTTTCATGTTGGAGCTCAAAGGCCGTCAAATTCTGTCGAACTTAAAGAAGATGTCGAAAACTAAATCATGGCTCTTCATTTTCATGAAATCGAGATAATGGGGAGACTCGCAACGATCAAACATTTACTCGCATTCTAGCAATTATAGAAGTTCGCGTTCGCATCAGGAGAGTCCGTGGTCTCGCTCAGCTTTGCATTTCGTCGCAAAGGAGCTGCAGCAAAGGGCACCGTGGTGCGAATGAGCGATGTTTTTTGGCAGGATGCTTGATGTTATCAGAGACCACGGCAGGCGCACGTTTCCACAGGCACTAAGGTCACTCGAGCTCTCATCGATTGCTGGTCCAGTTCCAGTCGTCCCCGTATCTATCTGGTTACTCAGCACACATCGCCGTGACCCATGCATGGAAGAATCTCTTTTAGGTTCGTGAAGTTCCCATTTCTTTCAGAATTGTTTCGCAATAGCCTCGTCGTCAAGGCTTTATTTAAGGCGTGTTCTCATTTAAACATTAGCGCTTATCTCCGCGGTCATCACTTTCCGAGACTACGTGAACAATGGTTAACCTATAGGCGTTGAGAAATTGAATTGGCCACAGATATAGCTTCCAACTTGGTGAGGTGAGGACGTCAGGTTTAAGACCTGTTCACTGTGATTCTTCAGGTGAGGGCCGGTGAGATGAACTTCACTTTCATCTATGGGCTGACCGTTAAGGCATAGCGATAACTATCCATAAGTGTGAGGCCCTCATACTTTTCGAGCTCCTCAGTGTCCGCTCCGTTGCCGAGTGAAGCGCGAAGCCGCTCGCGGCGTGCAACTTTAACCTGATCTCGCAAAATAATGAGTGCGACCACTTACTCCATATTCTGTTTTTTCTCTGTAGCTGTCATATTTATTGACTATCCCTTTGTGGTACTAAGCGAAGGAGTTAGATGTTCAATTGTGAGCCTTTAAAACTACCCGCTGCTTCCCTAACTTCCACAAGTTCTAGGTAATTTAGCGTGTCCGCACCTCTCTCTGACCGGGCGGGAATGCTCTGCGCCTTCACACCAATGGCGCCGTGTGATCGAACACAACATCCACACCCCGTGGGACCGACCAGCACTCCCCTTATACTATCGGTTTTCTTCCCGACCTAACTGATCGGAGTGGGTGTTGAGTGACTAAGGTGACTTACGGAAGAGCTTTACTGCATGGAGAGGTTTTGATCAGACAGTCAATATCGATCGATATTATCGACAATTTAAGTGATAAAGTTCCCACCCTCCACCTCCTCGATTACACCAGGCTCTCGTATGTAAATCTTCCCGACGTCTCCTCAAAATTAGTGGCCAATGTTATAATCCGGAAGGCGCTCCTTTTGATTTGGAAATTGTTCACTTTGATCTCAAGAGCATACCTACTTCGCGCACTGGGCTACTAAGCTATTTCTACCAGCCCACGTCCTCCAATTTTCAGCGGTGAACCAGGACGGGTCAGCGAAGAAAGTTCGTCGGACATATGTACGCTCGGTTCGACAACGCTTTCAACCAAATTTTGCTCCTAGGTCCCAGTTTTCGGCAGTGCTTTGACCAATTTCTATAACACTGTATGCAGAGGAGGATAGTATTTTTGTCCTAAGCCACCTTTTCCGAAATTCGTCACCCTCGTCACATCGGAGAAGCCGGCGACGTACGCTGGGTGAGTAAGGAACCCCATCTAGGTTTGGGCTACGTTCCTAGCACCCGAAACCCACAACCCTGGCGTGGCCCACACGTCCAGCGTCCGTCGCCGTCGTCCGTCGTCCGTCGTCCGTCGTCCGTCGTCCGTCGTCCGTCGTCTAGATAGATATTTCGACACCTCTTTGCTTTTAAAGTGTTTCTTCCCCGGAATTCTTGGTATTGTAAATCTTTTCTGTGCCTTTTTATTGATGTTTCTCTTAGTAGAGGATTCATCTTTTGAATTAGATTGAGAACATCGCTTAGTTTTTTCTTCTTCGGGGATTTCCACGTAACTGTAGAGAGAATTTACACGGTTGGTTGCTACATAAAAGGTTTTACAAAAAAAAAACTTGAAATGACACCGTTCTAAGGGTTTCAGTTGCCATCAAATGAACAGACTTACGGTGCAGTACCTTAACACAAATCTGTCAAGCTCTCTTGTTTTGAAATGTATGGCATTTTTCCTGTTGAATCTTCGTTCGATCCACTTCTTATTGGAGCTTAAGTCCGTAAGTCTGTATGAATCTTCTTTCGATCCACTTCTTATTGGAGCTTAAATTTGATTGGAACGCTACGGAAATGAACGACGCATCCGCTTAAGACTCTTCAAATAAACGGGTTCCCCAACAGTTTCGAATTTATTCCGAGTTTCCTCAATGGCGTTGATCGCCCACAATTGTTTGCTTCATCGTCGCACTTTTGCTAGTTATCAGGTCACTGTATTCTGGTATAATATACGGTTTGTCTATACTATACGACTATACGTTCTGATGCTCTGTTTGGTAGGCCCTGGCTTTCCTTTCACGGTTGCGGGCATTTTCTCCCCCGGTTGCGGGCATTTTCCCCCTGGTTCCGGGCATTCTCTCTCCCGGTTGCGGGCATTTTCTCCCCCGGTTGCGGGCACTTTCTCCCTGGTTGCAGGCATTCTATCCCATGGTTGCGGGAATTTTCTCCGCACGCAACGCACACCGAGAGATTCGTGCACTTTCTCCGTAGGCCAGACGAGACCCACATCACCTACTGACCGAGCAGGAACGCTCTACGTCATGACGCCATCGGTGCTGTCTGATCGAACGCAACATCCACACCTCGAGGGAGCCATCAGCGCCCACCCGCACATCGGTACCAAACAGCGCCGATGGTGTAGTGGCGTAGAGCACTCCGGTTCAGTCAGCAGGAGTTTCGGGTTCGAGTATGTTCAGGTGTGAAACTCCATGCAAACAGACATCATGCTATCAATCGGATAAGAATTGTGGCGTCTTGGTTGGAATGGCGCAATCAATCCTTTTAGCACTGGGAACAGCCGCCTTTCTGCACTTTAAAACAAAGTTTAAAGAATTATTTTCCACAATAAATTAGAATTTTATAAATTTTCGGACAATTTGTTGACTTATTGGGCGGGTTAGTTAAACACAAAGAAAGTCGTACTAAATTTTTCTTGGGCAAAGCGTTGTTCTAACCTTATTGGAGTCTCCAGTTTAATGTGCAGGAAGATTCTCTTGAATCGGAATACATTCCCTTTGATTTCAGAGTCGTCAAGCTTGTTTATTAGAGAAGATTAAAACTGGAATAGAGTGGAATTAATAGAAAAGATTACCATTTAATGTGAAAACGGTATATCTTAGTCTGTATGAAATAGGTTGTTCTGCTTCCAGACTCTTCTCGAACGCAGCTATGATTGCCTCCGTCTCACAGCCCGTCAATAGGATGGTCACCGTAGAGTGGTCCGACGGTGAGGAAATGTTCTGCAAAATCTGATAGTGCTTGCCATGATAAAATGTCGTCTGTGACTTTTCTTTATTCCTTTATTTATTTGTCGCAACGACATGTCCAGCTAGCCTTCTATTGCGTGCTTAAATCGCTATATGGTACGCCTTGCGACAACACAACATACCTGAGGAACTCGTAGAGCGGATACGGCTGCTCTACTCTTGCCCAAAGAGTAGAGTGCAAGCTGCAGCTGGAACCTCAATGGAGTTTCCCGTCAGAGTTGGGGTGCACCAGGGTTCTGCGCCTTCTCCACTCCTCTTTGTTGCCGTCATGGGTGCCATGGCGAGAGATCTTCGGAAGCCTGTCCCATGGACATTGCTCTATGCTGATGACGTTATGCTCGCTTGCGAAGAGAAAGACGATCTCGAGCGGCAGGTGCAAGCTTTGTGCGACCGCCTGGCGATGTTCGGACTCAAATTGAACGTCAAGAAGACCGAGTACCTAATGGCTGACGTGAGCGAGTCCGGCTCCATTCAGATTAACGGTACTGAGCTTGCACACACTTCGGTGTTTAAATACCTGTGACCAGCCATAGCGACTGACGGCGGTCTGATGGTTGAAGTGACGTCACGGGTGAATCCAGCTTGGTTCAAGTGGCGTTCGTTGGCTGGTGTTCTCCGCAATAGGAAGATACCAGGGCACCTGAAGTCAAAGATCTACGAAAGAATAGCTGTTTTTATATGGTATGCGCCACGTATGGGGGCATTTTAGATGCGTTACGGTCCTACGAAACGGCATCTAGTCGCTACGCGATAGATGTTCCATTCTTCTCGTACACGTCTGGAGGAAGTTCACCGACCCCGGAGACAAGGAATGCTTGGCTCCTTCTACTGCGTTACATCCACCTCCTAGTGAACATAATTGCAGTCACACTACATTCCATCGACTGACTTGAAAGTAACATGGAAGTGGAAGAACATTTAGTACAAACACATTTCTCGATATGAAGGCTGATCGATCAAGGTGCTCTTAACTGACCAATTTAAAGCATCATCCCAGCAATGAGATTTTTGCGTTGTTATGAGATTGATAAGGTACTTGGCTTCAATGTTGCTTCAAGCTATTAGGTTGTAACGAAATAAATGGCACTGAACCACTGTAAATTTAAACAGTTAATATCTCGGCTTGTAGGCAAGTTTATTAATCGAAATAAAAATACTCTGATTCTACACATCTTTGCCAATGTGACACAAGCTTTTTTTTATCCCAGTAGCATAAAAATCAGAAGTTCTGGAATTGACGAAATCTTCGAAGGCACTTTCGGCATCCTGTTGGTATTTGAATATTTTCCCTACCAAGAAGTCGCCAAGATGCTTGAAGAAATGGTAGTCTGTTGGGGAGAGGTCGGATGAAAACGGAGGATGTGGTAGAGTTTCAATGCTCAGCTCATTCAATTTCTGCAACGTCATTCGTGCTACATGGGGGCGAGCATTGTCGTGCAGAAGGAGAACTCGCCTTCGGTTTACCAAGGCCGGCCGGATATCCTTCAACTTTTTCATCATTTCTTCAATTTCAATGCAGTACTTCTCTGCCGTGATGGATTCACCGGGAGGGAGGAAGCTGTGGTGAATAATTCCCAGCGAACACCACCATACTGTCACCATTACTTTCTTTTAGTGCAATTCCGGCTTCGCAAAAACCTTGGGGGCTCTCATCGCTGTCCACCCACTGTGCCGATCGTCGCCTGTTGTCGTACATTATCCATTTCTCGTCACAGGTTACGATGCGTTCAAGGAATGGGTCCGTTTCGTTCCGTAGAAGCAGTGCGGACGAGATCTCATATCGTCGGTTCCTTTGCTCCTCAGACAGCTCGTGAGGCACCCATCTTTCCAGCTTTTTGGTCTTTCCAATTTCCTTCAGATGCCGGGCAGCTGTGTTGTGACCGACGCCAAGAACCTTCGCTATCTCCCTGGCACCTTTGTGTGGATCCTGCTCTACCACATCTCTCAGCTTGTCCTCATCAACATCACTATGCCTCCCACGACCTTCATGTTCTTCCAAGCTCTCATCTCCATTCAGGAACTTCTGATACCAACGATACGCCGTCCGAATTGTGGAACATCCTTGACCGAATGCGGCGTTGATCTTCTCGTCCGTCTCCTTAGCTGTAGTGCCCAGCTTGAATTCATACAAGTAAATGCCTCGGATTACCCTTTTGACCATCTACAAAAAAGTCAATAAAACTCTAAAGTTTTCCCACTTTTACATAGAAAGTTTGGTACTCACCGGTAGAGCAAAGTTTGCGCTTCTAAATGATATGCCACATGTTACGGTTTGTTCTTGATCAAACGCGTAAAGACGCGCCAAAAAATGGCGCGAGCCAGTGCCATTTAATTCGTTACAACCTAATAGTTCTTCGAATTCTCCTGCGTTCGAGGCATTTGCTAGTATCTCATGATGCTTTCCAATCACCAGCATGAGTAATGCAACGTTCATAAACACTACAACGGCTAAGCCATTCTTAAAGTGGTACAGATTGGGTGAAGATGCACTGTAGAGCAGTGCGAGGAGACGGTGGTTGTCCCAAGCATTTCAACCGAGATTCTTGGCTTGGGTCCCACCAAGCCTTAGCCTTCCATCTTTCTTTCCTCGGGATCAACTGGTGTCAGCCTTGTCTGGGAAGATCACACAACTGGCTTACGCATCGGTTGGGTACCGAAAGTCATTGTACGAGCCGCATACGCATTCAAATTGCCTCCACGATATTCCACAGGAGTAGAATGGGTGGCGCTTCCCAAAAGGGCTTGATTAACGCCGTCATTTATCCTTTATCCTTATGACCCTTATATATATATATATATATATATTATATATATATATATATATATATATATATATATATATATATATATATATGTATATACGCCTCCGACACGCCTGTCGGCGTGTCTCGCACTTGCGCGCTTCGCGCGACCTTAGAGAGTCACTAAGCCAAGATCACTCACTTCAAGCAGCTGCTCTGCTTGTGCAGCCTTCTCGGCACCTTAGCAGTAAAAAGAGGTATTTGAAAACCTTAGCAATTTCGAACCTTGGTCTACCTTCTTTAAGATCAGGTGAGTAGTTCTTCGATGTGAAGTCGTCCAGTTCTCCCTCCCTCCATCCTCAACATCCTTTCAACGTTGGCACTATCTTCAGACAATTCAGAAACGTAATTCATTTGCGTTAATCAGTGCTTTCGTCCTCAGACTGTTGTGGAGCACTCGTTCGGCCATAGTACCCGCGTGTCTCCCACCCCCCCCCCACCGCGACCGGTTAAATCTGGGAGAAAACCAACGGTCAGGTCAGGCGATCGATAATATCGATCGATACTGGCCTCCACATTGAAACTTTCCACCTGATGTGGAGCAGTCCTTCGGCCATAATACCCGCGTGTCTCCCACCCCCTCCCCACCTCGATCGGTTAAATATGGGAGAAAACAACCGGCGTGCCCCCCCCCCCTCTCCACCCCGATCGGTTAAATCTGGGAGAAATCCACCGGTCAGGACCTCGATTAGCCCCAGGGCTGAAGTTTCGTGCCGCTTGAACGACATCCGCAAAAATCGATAATATCGATCGATATCGATTGATAGTGATCTACGCTTCAAAAACGAAGTTCATAATCATATTCAGCGACTCGATTACCCCCAGGGCTGAAGTTTCGGACCGCTTGGACGACATCCATAAAAAATCGATAATTTGATCGATATCGATCGATGGTGATCTACACTTCAAGAACGAACTTCATAGCCATGTTCAGCGACCTCGATTACCCCCAGAGCTGAAGTTGGCGACGTGTTCGGCTCGTCTACGGCTCGCCATGCACGGTCGCCGACGTGTTAGGTACGTCTACGACTCGCCATGCACGGTCGCCGACGTGTTCGGCACGTCTACCGAGTCGCCAGGCACGTAGAAGGCGTCTTGGTATTTTCTGCTATTTTCTTGCCTTAATTTGTGCCCCGCAATTTCCCCTATTTTATGACTCATCGCGTCGATCGATAGTGTGACTCATCGCTTAGCGGATTATATATATATATATATATATATATATATATATATAAAGGATAAAGGACGGCGTTACTCAATCCCTTCTGGGATGCGCCAGCGCATTCTACTTCTACGGGATGTCGTGGAGGCGACATGAATGCGTATTTGGCCATACAATGACTTGCGGTGGCCAGCCGATGAACAAGTCAGCGCTTTATCCTTCCCAGACAAGTCTGGTACCAATTCACCGACCCCGGAGGGATGGAAGGCTTGGTTGGCCTGGGCGGGAATTCGAACCAGGAACCTGGTATCGGGTGCACGCGACAGTCGCGCCTCCTCCGACTGCGCTACATGCGCCCTATATATATATATATATATATATATATATATATATATATATATATATATATATATATATACCTGATAGAGTAGCCTTGATTCCACGTGGGCGAAGGAATTTGGCTGTCAGGCTAGGCAAACTGCAGAAGTAGGAGCACTGGATGAGGCCGGTGACTAGCAAGCTACGAAGAACTGCTTGAAAATCTTCACACATCCTTTTATACCACACATATCTCACAAACGCATCACATCTTTATATAAGTATATATGTATGTTATGTTATCTTCCTCTTCTTCTTCAGCGTCTGTCCCGCTGCGTAGCGGGTCCGCTTTCTGGTGTCATGACGCCACCTTTCCCGATTCAGCGCTAGATCAGGATGGACACCATCTCCTTCCAAGCTCACATGTGACGTGTCAGCCCAGCGCTGCTTCGGGCGTTCACTAGGCCGCTTTCCAGACGCTTCCAATTTAAGGCCTATCTTGCGGACGCTGTCTTCTTCTCCACGCAGAACGTGGCCGTACCATCGTAAGCGAGCTTCGCGCATCTTGTCAGCTATCGGCGCGACACCGAACTTCTGCCGAATGGCGTCGTTTCGGATGCGGTCCATGCGCGTGACTCCAGCCGTCCAGCAGCGCAGCATCTTCGTCTCCATGACGCTGAGGCGCGTTTCAACTCCCTTGGTCGCAGGCCAACACTCAGCACCGAACATCGCTACCGGCTGGACGGCGGTTCTAGCTAGATTTTTGACATCAATCGATCTGGTATCTTCCTATTGCAGGGAACCGCAGTCAACGAGCTCCACTTGTACCAATCTGCACTCACGGGTGAATTCACTTCATCAGATTCTCATCAGATGCTACTGTTGATCCAGGTACTTAAAAAGGGAAGTGCGTGCAGGCTCCGTGTCGTCAATCTTAATACATAGAGCCAGACTCACTTACGTCAGTCGTTAGGTACATAGTCGGTCTTCTTCAAGTTCATTTTGAGTCCAAACCGCTCCAAGCGGTCGCACCAAGCTTGCACCTGCCGCTCGAGTTCACCTTTATCTTCGCAGGCGAGCATCGTCTGCATATAGCGACGTTCTGGGGCCTGGCTTCTGAAGATCTCGCGTAATGGCATCCATGACGACAACAAAGAGGAGTCGGGAAAGCGGAGAACCTTGGTTCACCCCTACAGAGGTAGGAGGAACCTCTATCGAGGTTCCTGCTGCAGCTTGTACTCTACTCTTTGGGCACGAATAGAGCAATAGCACCCACTCTATGAGCTTCTCAGGTACGCTGTGTTGTCGCAAGGCGTACCATATAACCTCACCCACGGTACGCGATCGAAGGCCTTCTGATCCAGAAAGGCGACATGCACCGGCCTCCGTTTCCCGCGATGCTTTTCTACATTCTCAGGAGGAGGGCGGCGTGTACAGCATCAATGGTCCCACAACCAGCTACGAAGCCGCACTGGTTGTGGGACCATTGATATTGACCATTTTTATGTATGTTATGTGTTATCTACTTTTATTTAATGATAGCGAGCAGCAATGTGCCTTTAGATAAACTGACTGCCAGTCTTGTTGAATTTGGGGTCCTTTCCATGGTAATAGAGTGGATAAAAATTTCATAACTGGAAGGTACTTCCAGGTGTATTGTGTACAGCGGAAATTTATTTAGATCAGCAATTTTCATTCAAATTGCAATTGCAGGAGTGAAAGGAAAGTTTCCGGTGACATGGTTGAGGGATTGTTCTCTGGATCCGAAGACGTACTCGATTAGCCCGGCTATGATCGCCAGGTACATATGAGGAAATTTTTGTCTGGAGAGTATTAACGCAATCACCGAACCGTATAAGTTTAGAGATGTTTACAAATGTCATATCAACATCCCATATGAAAGCTTTTCTGTTTCACCTGGTGAGGACATGTTATGACCATTGACGGTCTTTCATTCAATTCTCTAAACTCTGACACTACTGGGCGCGTGTGGTGCAGTAAAAGGGGAGCCGGCCATCGGCTGCACCTGATACGAGGTTCTTGGTTCGGAGTTCCCACCCAGGATAGCAAGCCCCCCCGTCCCTCTGGGGTCAGTGAATTGGTGCCAGACTTGTCTGGAAAGGACAGAGCGCTGACTTGTTTATCGGCTGGCCACCGCAAGTCATTGTATGGTAAATACACATTTAAATCCTCGACATCTAGTGAAAGGACATAGAATGCGTCGCGATCCCAAAAGGGATTGAGTAACGCTGTCCCTCATGCCTTACCCCTTACGATAGACGCTAACTGGATTGCCTTTGCTTCGCTTGCACCTATTTTTCTTTCCCTGGGGGTTTGCGCTAAAAATTGGAAGGCTACGTTACAGCATTCACTTTTTGCGTGTCGAAAGAGTGTCTTCACCAACCGATCAGAAACTGAACTCTCATACAGAAGGCAGCTATGTGTGATAATGACTTGACAATAATGTTCCACAACTTTTGTTCGTTTGCAATCCCTCTTGTTGCTTCTATTTAAAGTTATTTACTTATTTGTATTTATTTAATCATGATGTTGTCTCTCTTTTTGTAACGGCACAAACAAGTGCCCACCTGCCTTTTCTGTGAAAAGTATAGCGATCTTGTTCAGATCTTCTTCCATCAGCGCAGTCCACTTCACTTCAATTGTTTTGATCTTGTCTTTTTGTATCCTATCATTATTTATTATTTATTCTGTATTCAATCACATGCAAAGCGTGCCTCTAATCCTTCGATTCCGAAGAGCTTATTTGCGGATAACCGCTTCCGCTCCAGCAATTTTCCGGTTTTGATCGGTTGCGGATAACCCCGAGCTTTTTGATCTTGAACAAGCACCAAGAATTGCCCTTTCTAGCTCTCGATGAGCAGAGCGTAATGCTGCAGCCGATTCCACCTCCACTCGCAACCGTGTATTCGGCGGGACCAATTGGTTCCTCCTTTTTCGACTTTGAATTTCGAGTAAACACAGCTTCGTTCATTTCAGCTAATTCAAAAAGTTGCACTTGGCGTATTGCTACAAAACGAGTTAGTAGTAACCCTTGAATTTTGAGGAATTGGACACCCACATAGATCTTATAAGCTACTGGAAGGCGTGTTTGCGACTGTTTTCCAAGAAATAAAGGATAAGGAAAAGGGACGGCGTCGCTCAATCCCTTTTGGGATGCTCCGCGCATTATACTTCTACGGGATGTTGATTTGGCCATACAATGACTTGCAGTGGCCAAAGCGCCATCAAAACATCCTTTCTCGCAGACTTCAACAAAATCATCTGCGCTTAACTAACACGATGTATTCAGGAACTTGACAATGAATGAATTCGATGTCGAACAATCTCCAAAATCGGTTCGCTTAGAGAACGGTCAGCTCGTAATCGATTGGGAGGAAACACAGTCGAGGTTTGTCTTTGAACCCTCAACGATTATAAAACAAGAATGACTGGTATCGAATTCAGCGGAGGTTGTGAAGCAACAGAGCGGAGAATGCGTCCAGTTCCTTTAAGGCTAGTTTACGATGCGATGTCCGTTCCTCCACGTGGTGCCAGTGGAAACTGCTCGCTCTGCGAGCTAAGCCAAGCATGGACAATCGATTGAGGCGGCAGGCCGTTGTGACACGCCGGCCTACAAACACCCATGTCACATCACATGGTGCATGTCAATTCACGTATATCGAGGTAGTGCAACGGCGTCTGCGGGAGCCGACGTGCACTCGTAAAGCCCGGCGAGTGTGGAAAGTACTATGTGAGGGTCCCTGATGCAGGGACGGCATCGAGGGGTAATTGAGCTAGTCCGAAAGTCCTGTAACGTAGACAGGATCCGCGTGGCTACGCTGAATGTGGCTACGTTGACGGGCCGCTCGTACGAGTTGATTGAAGCACTGGAGCGTAGAAGAGTTGATTTCTGTGCGGTGCAGGAGACGAGGTGGTCCTGCAGCAAGTCAAGGGACATAGGATGACCTTCAAGCCACGTCGACATAGGACATGGCTTGAAGGTCGTCCTATGTGAAAATCCCAGGACCACTGGTGCTGTCAGAATAAACGTTTCCGAACGATTTCGTGATTGATTGGAGGAGTCGAACGCTATGACGATCGGTTGATGGAGATCGTTGTCGCCGCTAAGGAGCGACTCTATCACTTCTCTGCGTACGCTCCGCAGACCGACGGCTCATAGCAGGAGAGGTACCGTCGAAAGATGTCATCATAATCGCTGGTGACCTTAATGGGCACGTAGGTGCTACGAAAGACTGGTACAGCTGTCATGGTGGTTTCGGGTACGGATCTCGTAATGTAAATGGTAGCGTATTCTTGATTATGCGGAATCGCATAACCTCACCATAGTGAACACCTTCCAAAAACGCGACTCCCACCTCATCTTATACTATAGTGGGGGTACCAAAACTCAGATACACTTTGTTCTTGTGAAGGATCGCGACCGAAGTCCTGTCACAGACGCGAACATCGTGCCATATGAGACGGTCGCCCCACAACATCGACCGCTGATCTGCACCTTGAAGATCGCCCCTCCGAGGCTGAAGCAGGTCGAGCGGTGCGGTGCAGCAAGAATCAAATGGTGGCGAATGAGAGAGAAGAAAGCAGCAGTAGTTTCTCGCGTGCGGTTACCGACAGTCACGACTGTCGACGAAACTTGGAAGAAGGCAACCGACGGCGATTCGTCAAGCTGTACAGTCGGAACTGGCGGAAGTACCAAGAAGCGAAGAAAGCTGCAAAGAAGGCCGTGGCTGTTGCAAAAGCCACTCATTATGGAGATGTCAACGAGAACCTCGTGTCACGCTATGGTGGGCGGTATCTGTACCGATTTGCAAAGTTTCGCCATCGGCAGACCGAGGATATTGAGAAGTTTTCGGCATCAATTATGAGAACGTCGTCTTCTTATGGACCGCAAGAAAGCATTGAAGCGAGGCGCAACTACTTACAAGGGAGGTCAATGAACTTCCCGTGGCAATTTTAAAAGTGACCTATATAGGGTTGTAGGGCGTTGTATGAGAAGCACCGCAGTGGTTTCCAAATTTCCTGCGGACATCTGGGTAGGTCAAAAACTGCAAAAAACCATTTCACTTCAATACGGGCCGATAAAGCAGAACTGACGCCTGGAACTGCCATGCTGTGGTTAGAATCAAACCTGCAAAAGGTTTGGGGTTGGAACAATAGCGGAATTACAGCGATTTCACAATTTGCTTGTTAGCCGTACAGTGACCGAAGTGGAACATTGAGGTGCGCCGCTCACCACCAAAGGTATGGCGAACGGATGGCAGAGTGGCTATGGGGGGCGGGCTTGCGGGGAAATCGTCGGGGTTCGAATCCGGAGGTGCTGCTCGTGAAATGGTGGTCTTGCTCCATCAATTTTTGTCGATATAAAGTGTATCTTAACCGCGGTAGTGTGCCATATTGACATTATAACTTTATTTCAACCTCGATGTAAACAGAAAAATAAATACCCAATGCAACAGCGTTCATAATACCTAATTCGATTGGCTATTGAGGAGGAGCAGGCGACTTTTCTTTGCCTACAATTAGATAACTTCAGAACTCCAAAGATCGAGGAAAAAATTATTTTTATTATTTATTATTTATTATTTATATTCTTATTTTAATTATTTAATTAACTATATTTATGTTTGATTTTTTTCGACCCACCTTCGACTTCTGGAGAGAAAGTATAACAGTACCAATCTGTCTTCTTCATCCTCAACCAACCATATTGCTAGTGATTTCACGGTCGTCACATACAGCAACCTCCTCCCTACTACAGGAAGGCGTAATACCACGCACATCATTGTCGTCGTCCGGCGACCAGTCTACATCCTGCGCTTCGATCAAGTCAAGCTAACATCATGAACGAGAGAACAGGCGACTTTTCTTCGCAGTTCCTCGGTAGCATTCAATGGCCTGTCCCAACAACAAAACAGATAATATTCTTTATCTTGACCGTCTTCGTTAGGCATTGACAGTGGGTCTGTTAGCACTACTTCATGACTCCAAAAGTGAAAGAGAGATTGGAAAAATGGATAAAAAAGATTTATCTTTATTTTCATTATTTATTTATTTATTATGTATTAATTACGTGTTATTGATTTTTACTGTTATACTTTCTCTCCAAAAGTCGAAGAGGGGTCGAAAAAATCAAACATAAATACAGTTAATTAATTAAAATTAGAATATAAATAATAAATAATAATAAATAATAATATTTTTTCCTCGATATTTGGAGTTCTAAAGTTATCTATTTTGCAGGCAAAGAAAAGTCGCCTGCTCCTCCTCAATAGCCAATCGAATTAGGCATTATGAACGCTGTTGCTTTGGGTGTTTATTTTTGTGTTTATATCGAGGCTGAAATAAAGTTATAATGTCAATATGGCACACTACCGCGGTTAAGATACACTTTATATCGACAAAAACTGATGGAGCAAGACCAGCAGTTCAGGAGCAGTACCTCCCTCCGGATTCGAACCCCCGACGCTTTCCTCCCAAGCCCGCCCCCCATAGCCACTCAGCCATCCGTTCGCCCTGCCGTTGGTGGTGAGCGGCGCACCTCAATGTTTCACTTCGGTCACTGTACGGCTAACAAGCAAATTGTGAAATCGCTGTAATTCCGCTATTGTTCCAACCCCAAACCTTTTGCAGGTTTGATTCTAACCACAGCATGGCAGTTCCAGGCGTCAGTTCTGCTTTATCGACCCGTATTGAAGTGAAATGGTTTTTTGCAATTTTTGACCTACCCAGATGTCCGCAGAAAATTTGGAAACCACTGCGGTGCTTCTCAGACACGCCCTACAACTCTATATAGGTCACTTTTAAAATTGCCACGGGAAGTTCATTGACCTCCCTTGTTAGAGGAAATCTCGACGGTAGGATTTCCCCATCCGGCCATCCCGTCAGCGGCTCTTTCCACCGGTCTTGTTCAGAAGATCACCGTTGAGGCTCTGAGGGAGATGAGGCCAGGCAAAGCGATCAGGCCCGCCCGAATATCGACTACTTTTATCCAATTTCCTGCAGGTCAAACACTTCAGTGTAGAATCGTAAGATCCTGTGTAAAAGGCGAGAAAGCGTGTGCCCCAACCTCCATGTGGTCTGTTGCCGCATGGAGATTGCGGCACAATTTTGAATATAAATCCCATGAATGCGATGGAAGGTGAACAGGCTACACAGACACCGTCTTGAAGATACTACCTTACCATATCCTATTATCCTATCGTATGTCATATTTCAAGCCATTATTAGTGCAAAAAGGTGAAGTCTATTGAGGAAAGGGAGAAGGGCAGAAGCCAAGTGTTGTATCCTTGGGGTCTGGGGGCTTCGTTCCAAACCCCAATTATACAACACCTTGGCGGAAGGCAAGCCCTTTAAGGTCTAGTAGTAAATTACCCATTTTAGATTCGACTCGGACTGGTTACGTCTCCGAAATCCCTCCGACTCTGAAGCCAGAGAACTGAGGCGACGCGTGTATCTTTTCCCGGAAACAACGTGGGGGAGAGACGACATCGAGAGCGGCCTAAAAAGGTTTGATCACAACGCTGTGCTGACCGACGACAAGGTGAGTAATATAGCATTGTCCCACCCACATTGTAAGGGCAGTGGTCCAGAGTATAGTTGTGTTCTCGAAATTTTTTCGAATATTCGAAAAGTTTCGAATGCCTGAAAATTTCGAATATTCGAATTCGATCGAATATTCAAATTCGTAGTACCGGACGAGTCTTTTGAACAGACGCCGCAAAAACTACGATTTTGCGGTTTTTGCGTCTTTTTGATATAACTCGCCCAAAATTCATTCATTTCGAAAACTAAGGAAAACGTGAGCTCAGGAGCCCGAGCTCTATCGTTTGGTATAAATTGTTCATATGGAGCCATGAAAATTTTCGAAATTGAACACTTGCGCTCCATTGCGAAGGGCGGTCCCGGAGGAGTTGTCGGTCGCAAGCCGTCGAAAACCGTTGCATGCTCACAATTTCTCTAATTTGAGGTTCTTTGAAGAACGGTTGGTACCGTTTGATTCATCTCTTCGAGATCTACACAAGCATATATACAACTTCGCCAGATCACCGCGTTTTCGCAGTGGTTGGTCAAAAACGACTGGAGTAGACTTTTTGCGGTTGGAGAAGCTTATATTCCAGGAATTGCATGTTCTCGTAGTACCTCAAGCAAGGCGTAAAGGGTTCTGTCATTCAGGAATCTTCTGGGAGTGCGCCGTGCACAGTGCATATAGAATCGAACCTATCAGTCGAGGGGGGACAACTTCTAGAGTGAGCATTTAGGGTGGTTTATGAAAAATTCTCAGCCGCCCGACTCAGGAGTTACTGTACTCTGGGCCGGCAAAACTTTGGAGTGCGCTGGGCACAACGTATATAAGATCGAACCTATCAATCGTCTGGGCGCGTCTGCTCGCAAATTGCACCACGGCGTGTTCTGACTGCAATAACTCTGTCACGTTTGAATCTTACCAGCTGCAACTTGTGGATTTTGTAAGCAGCAGAAAGCTCAAAAAGTGCGCTGAAACACGTGGACGCAGCTTATGACTGAACAAGCTCTAGCAGTGCGAAAATGCAGTTTAGCCTTGTGTGACTCGATTTTTTCCGAGTTCAGTGCACTACTGCGAGAATACCAGGAAAGCTAACGGCCTACGAATACGAAGGCAAGCAAAACAGTTAAGGCCGCCACAGACTTCTGCGGCGCCGCTCAGCGGCTTGACTCATCATCAGTGGGAGCGGTGACGGCGAGGTACTGTACTGTTTCTAGTGGGGACCGACTGGTGCTTAACAATAACGCGGGGCGCGTTAGATGACGATCGCGCGCCCGCATCGACCGTCTCCGCTCTGGATCCCGCCGCGAAAGGGCAGAGCGCAGAGCGCAGACAGACAGACGCTGGAGCGGCGCCGCCGGGTGGAATGATTCAAGTCATTTCCGCCAGCGGCGCCGCCGGTGCCGCTGGCCGGTGCCGCCGGTGCCGCCGGTGCCGCCGGCCGGCAAGCGGCGCCGCTGGAGGCGAGCTCTGCGTCTCTGCCCTATGGTTAAGCATAGGGCAGCGGCGCCGCCGAGCGGCGCCGCAGAAGTCTGTAGCGGCCTTTAAGGGACTTTATGATGAAGTGCCCGTAGTTCTCCAGCTGCCTATCCTACCTAGTTCCAGCTGCCATTTTAGAGCTGCGGAGGGCAGCGCGGAAGTTTCTTCCGCCCTTATGCGCTCACATTTGAGTTTTCAGCACTCGAGATGGTACCTTTATGTTCAGCACAAAAAACTCTATCGAACAGTCTTAATTTCTGCCCATTCCGGAAAGATTGATTTTTTGACAGTTTTCCTCGAAGACAAGGACGCTCTTCGCCGAGCCTGCTCGGACGATGACCTGAACAGAACGGTACTGTCTTGTGTGTCAAAAACTCAAATGTGAGCGCATAAGGGCGGAAGAAACTTCCGCGCTGCCCTCCGCAGCTCTAAAATGGCAGCTGGAACTAGGGAGGATAGGCAGCTGGAGAGCTACGGGCACTTCATCATAAAGTACCTTAACTGTTTTGCTAGCCTACGTATTCGTAGGCCGTTAGATTTCCTGGTATTCCCGCAGTAGTTGACTGAACTCGGAAAAACTCGTGTCACACAAGGCTAAACTGCATTTTCGCATCGCTAGAGCTTGTTCAGTCATAAGCTGCGTCCATGTGCTTCAGCGCACTTTTTGAGCTTTCTGCTGCTTACAAAATCCACAAGTTGCAGCTGGTAAGACTCGAACGTGACAGAGTTATTGCAGTCAGAACACGCCGTGGTGCAATTTGCGAGCAGACGCGCCCAATCGATTGATAGGTTCGATCTTATATACGTTGTGCCCAGCGCACTCCAAAGTTTTGCCGGCCCAGAGTACAGTAACTCCTGAGTAGGGCGGCTGAGAATTTTTCATAAAACACCCTAAATGCTCACTCTAGAAGTTGTCCCCCCTCGACTGATAGGTTCGATTCTATATGCACTGTGCACGGCGCACTCTCAGAAGATTCCTGACATGACAGAACACTTTACGCCTTGCTTGAGGTACTACGAGAACATGCAATTCCTGGAATATAAGTCGGTGATTGCCCTCGTCCAGCGGGTGTCTGCGAAGCGCATTACGTGGCCGGCCCACCTAATTTTCGACGACTTGGCCATGCGACAGCGTCTCTGATCTTCGAACGTCGGCGAAGCCCGGAACTTCGGAGGCCTTCCTCACTTGCGTGAGTCGTGTTACTCCGAGCATCGTCCTCTCGATTCCACGCTGCGCGGCGCTGATCGCATGTTCATCCTTTCGTATAGCCCAGGTCTCTGAGGTGTATGTTAGGGTCGAATAGGCGGGCAAGGAGTCGGACGTTCTTCGCCTTCTTCGCAACTTCTTCGACGCTCTTGAAAGCTCCCCAAGCCGCTCGTTTCCTCCTGCTCAGCTCCGGCGCTGGGTCGTTGGCTATTTGACTTCGCGACCCAGGTAGACGTAGCTGGAGCACTCGGAGATGTTCGTTCCGTTGAGCGAGAGTGGAGCATCAGAAACTTGTCCGTTCCTAATGAACATCGTCTTCGTAAGATTCAGTTTCAGTTTTTTCAGTTCAACGTTCCCACATACACGATCGAAGTCAACCAGCATTCGCTCCGCCCTGACTGATGCTCGGTGTTATGAGCACGATGTCGTCAGCGAAACGAATACGGTGCAGTTGCCAGCCGTCTACCTTCACTCCCATGTCTCCCCATTCTAGTTCGCGCATAACGTTTTTGAGGGTGGCGCATGGTATCCTCCTGCCGAGCCCCTCTCTTTACGTCGATGAGGACGTCGTTGTAGAATGGTGAGATCTTGGTCGTGAATCCACTGTATAGCTCTCGAAGGACTCTGATGTACTGAGTAGGAACACCCTGAGTGAGCAGGGCGTCGATGACCGCTTCAGTCTCGACGGAGTCGAATACCTTCTTCAGGTCGATGAGCGTAAGGATCAGCGGCAGCTTGTGCTCTCGCGACACTTCGATGAGCTTTGTAATTGTGTGTATGTGGTCGATCGTGCTAAATCCTCTCCGAAATCCTGCTAGTTCGCATGGCTGTCCTTCGTCCAGCGTTCAGCTGATCTTCAGGTGTTCGGGTCTGATCCTGTCAGGGCCGGGTGCTGTACGTTTCTTCACCGACGAGATGGCGTGTCGGATCTCGGAAGGGAGAACAGAGGGGACGACGTATCCATCCTGCGGAAGATGGCGTGGGGGCAGGTGGACGTAGCTATCGAAGAGATCGGAGTAGAAGTCGAGGATGACCTTCTCCATGGTCCTTCTGGAACAGGTGACGGTTCCGTCAGGACGTCGGAGAGCGGTCATCTTGGTCTTGAAGTTGGCGAAGTTCCGGCGGGCATTGCGGATGCTCAACCCTGCCTCTGCTGCTTCAGCCAACACTTCCGCCCTTCTCTCCTTAAGATCCTCCTTTATCGCCGCTCTGCATAGCTTTGCAAGCTCGGACGTTAGTTGGTAGTTGCCTGACGCTCGTGCTGCTCCACGCTGGCGCATCAGCTCGAGAGTTTCCGGAGACAGGCGTCTCTTGGTGGTCTTTAAGCTCTCGGCTCCCTTAGCACTATCGCGGAGATGGTGCACGAATTGGTTGTATTCCTCGTCGATGTTGTCCATAACGGTATCTTCCCAAAGGCCGACAAGATAGGTGTAAAGGTCCCAGTTAATGGTCGTTCTGGGTCTCCTCTTCTTAAACTTCACGGCCTTCTCTCCTTGACGCGAAAAGCGGAACCTTGCGCGAAGGAGGCGGTGGTCCGATCCCGTGTAGAACTTGAGGACAACGGAAACGTCGGTCAGGCAATAGTTGCGGTTGAGGGTGATGTGGTCGATCTCGTTGTGCCACCGGGGGATTCCCAGGTCCATCGTAGGGAGGGAGGCTTCTAAAACTGTGAGTTACCATGGATGGTCTTGGTCGATATGATAAACTCAGACAGCCTTTCACCTTGCTCGTTCCACTCCAAACCGTGAGAGTCGTTGGATACACCGCCCTCGAAAGAAGCGGGGCGAGGGGGCGCCGAAGACAAGATGTCCGGGTCCCTGCCTTCACATATAGGCATCGCATTTCTAATCACTTCCCTTGGTCCTGCAGCTCTATCCTGAACTGATTTCGTTCTTGAGACTAGAGGGAGAATCTTGCTCACCATTTGGAGGAAAAGGGTTTTCAGCTGCAGCGCCAAGGCTTTCTTCAGGTCCCGCCACATGGCTCAGTACTAAGGCGTCGTCCGCAATTTTCCGACAAGTACAGCAACATCTTAGCGAGATATGTCATGACAACAACGCGACCATCCACTAGAAAGTTCTTCAACACAAGGAGAATTGTCTGATCCTTGGAAAGAGAGGATGGTGATCCGGTTTTGCGCACAATAACGGATAAGCCTTCAATGTAGGACTCCTGACCGGAATCACCTATAGTCTCTAGGCGAAAATTTAAAAAATTGTGATGAAATTTGAAAGAATCTAGAGAGAAGAGCGACGTTCTCCTTTCCTCAACTGCCTCTATAACCGAACCGACTGGAAAATGACTTCAGACTCCCCTGAGGTGCGCATCCCAATCGTCTCCTATCAGCTGTTATGTTTTTGGACGACGCCACGCCAGTTAACGACGGTTTCGGGCGCAGCAAGCTTGTCCAAATAGGGCGGCGCGGGCAGGGCGGGAGGTGGGCGGCGGGCAGCGCGGTGTACCGAACGACTGCCCCACGTGTAGGGGGTGGTGTCTTCTCGTTTCGGTCAGTCCGATGACGTCGTACTTGGTCTTCCTGTCTTGCATCATCAGGTCCTCGACGGATGCTTCCGATGCAAGCGTGCGGGCGTTGTAAGTACGGATATATATTTATTTATTTATTACATAAGTAGTCACTTATGTGGAGAGACTAGACAACCAACACTGAACAACAAATAGAACAATACCAGAAAATTGGTAAGGTAAGAAAACAATATAAATCCAGCTAATATTAATCAACAACAACATAACGTGGAGAATATGAAAAGATAAACAGATAAGCAGACCATCAGGGAAATCGGCCATGATATCACGGACTGGCATATTCGAGAACGTGTTTTTTGAAGGAGTTGTAGCCCATCGCGCTAATGCCCTTCCTGGTTAATTTTTCAAAGATTGGTAGGGTCCTATTGGCAAAGAAGTAGCGCCGGCAGTTAAGCTTGGCAACCTTTACCCCGAGTTTCCTAGTCCCTCCTCTGGTAGAAGAAGCCCTCACAGAAAAGAGATCCTCCGGCGTGATGCCACATTTGCCAGAAAGAATTTTATGGAGCAGTAGTAGATCGTTGACTTTCCTCCTACACGACAATTTGGGAAGACCTAAATTGTGATTTCTTTCACTACTAGGGGATCTGATCATATGCAAAACCAAGAATTCTGATCATCAGCTTCCTAGTAAAGCTGTTCTGTACTTTTTCCAGCTTTTCGATACTTTACGTTTGTATGGGGAAAACACCGGAGTGCCATATTCTAAAAGAGGTCTTACATACGTATTGTAAGCCCAAATTAGGATAGCAGGATTTGATGTTGACAAGGCTTTGAACAGTTTGAGTACCATCGCTGTTGCCTTGTTAGCAATCAGCTCACAGTGTTTGTCAAAGCAAAGATTCTTGGTTACTACAAAACCTAAATCGGTAATCTCGTCAAAGCTATCAATCAATGATCCATCAACGTGATAGGAGTAATTGGGGTTATTGCTTCCCAAATGGAGTACCTTAGTCTTCTCCTTACAGAGCGGCAAACTCCAATCTAAACTCCATGCATGTAACGCATCTATCGAATTCTGCAGGAATTTAGCGTCGTTGGCGGAGTGAATAACGCGAAAGATTTTAATGTCGTCAGCGAACGCGCTGAATTCAACCCCGTCGCTAGTAAGCAATTGGGCAAGTTCATAAGTGTAGATATTGAATATGACAGGAGAAAGCACACCGCCTTGAGGAACCCCACTGGTTACATGTCTAGGTTCAGAGAAAGACTCGTTAATACGAACTGAAAAAGTTCTACCTTCTAGGAAAGCAGTAATCCAAGCGACTATGCGATGATGAAGACCAATCATAACAAGTTTTTGGACCGGTTTGGAATGCAGGACCCTATCGAAAGCTTTCGAAAAGTCAAAATAAATTATGTCAAGACTTTTACCTTCATCCAGCGCTGAAGTCCACTTATTTAGATTCTGAATCATCGCAGTAATGGTCGATTTTCCTTTTTGAAAACCATGCTGATTCCAGATGATCTACGATCCGTTTCTTTAAAAATTTTTTCAAACAGGCGTGCAAACAAAGAGGTGATGCTAACCGGTCTAAAATTGGAGGGCAAATTATGTGGGGGCATCTTGGGTATTGGTGTGACAAAAGAATGCCGCCACCTACTGGGTACCTCAGCTCTCATGAAACTTAAGTTGAAAATGTGTTCTAACGGTCCTGCGATAATGTGGGCAACTTTTTTAATAAACAGTAGTGGGATACCGTCCGGTGTTTTGGAGTGGGACTTGAGCCCCTTTAAAATAATCTCAAGGATGTCTTCCTTATAAAACCACACAGAGTCCTGCATCTGAGGAAACTTTGACCCAATTAGCGATTGATGAGTAGATCCAAGAGGGGGACAGTTCGTAAACGAACTCTCAAAAACGCGAGCGAAAAGCTCCACCTTATCCTTATCTGTCCTAGCAATAGTACCACATGGGCTAATTAATGCCCCAACGGTACTTTTTCCATGAAGCCTCGAATTCAATAATTTATAAAACGTTGGTTTATTTCCAGCTTCAATAACTTTCCTTTCGATATGGGAGTAAAATTTCTTCAACTTGCGGGAAAACTTTTCATTTAAAACTTTAAACTTGATCATCTTGGCGGGATCATTACTGTTTTTCGCATTAAACCATGCTTCAGATCGTAGTTGGGCCAAATTGACCAGGTATAAGGGAAGCTTGGAAGGATTGTTAGCTATTTTTTGCAAGGGAACGAACAACTCGATGCAATGGTGCATGATTGCAAGAAACAGCTCGTATTTTTCTTCGATTGATCCTACCGTATTAAGAGAGCCGTACCAGTCAACACCCTCAAGATAGCTCAAAATTAAATCAAAATTTGCTTCCTTGAAGTTTCGCTTTATGATAGGTTTAGAGTAACGCTTAGGGAATTTTAAGTTGAAATAAATCAAACAATGATCACTTGCACCTAATGGAGGCCTAACCAATAGATTACTGACAAGTGAACTGCAGCTAGATAATACGAGATCTAGAGTGTGATAGCCGCGAGTTGGAAGCTTGACATGTTGTGTAAGAGAATACGAACGACACATACTTAGGAACACCTTGGAAGACGCGCAAGGAGAGGACATGTTACTGTTCCAAGAAATATCGGGGAGATTGAAATCACCAGTGACCACGCAAGGAAAATTGCATGAAAGCGCATCACTGATTGCCTTAGACATTTGTTCAGTCCTGCTGACAGAACAACTTGGCGTTCTATAAACAGATATAATTCTAAGAGCATTATCGCCAACGGTGATGTCGGCACAGAGAAACTCATACGCAAGAGGCACGGACTCCTTAAATATAAGAACTGGTGAATAAAGTCTTCTTATGAATAAAGCTACACCTCCACCTTTTTTAAGCTGATGATCACACCGGAGAATATCGAAGTGTGCGCTCAGGTCACCAAGAAGAGACACCAGGTCACTGTGAGGGCTAAGCCACGTTTTCGAGAGAGCGACAATGTCTGTTTTATTATCATGAAGGAGTGAGAGCAATTCACGTTTGTTTTTGGCGACGGATCGTATATTTGCTACAATAAAGGAAAGATATGGTATGCCACTCCGAGGATGTACTAAGCGTTTCCCTGTTGGGAAGCAGAAGTCATAGAAACAGGAATGGTTAATGAAGCAGGCGCCAAAGTTTGCTGAGAGGGGACAATTTGGGAAGATACATTACAAACAACAGGAGAATGCCTACTGGCGGCCATTCTTTCGATCTTCAAACGCTCCCTTTCCGACTTAGAAAGGGACGGCCGCACAAAAATTCCTCTCATAGGAAATGCCTTAAGTCTTGGAGCTCTACGAAGGATAAGGCTAGCATAAAAAGAAGAGGGCAACACAACTTTGAGCAAGTGCGGTCTACCGGAAACAACGCGCCCCATACGGTACAAACAGAAAGGTTGACATTCAATATGAAGGAAATCAAAAAACTGACGAAGATGAGCAATATCATGAAGAACCCTGGAGGATGCAACGGGTGCAAAACTCTCAGGAATTCCAGAAATTACAACCGATCTTTTGCGTTCAATTTCATCATACGACATGGTAGACGTAGAAACGATATTGGGCTGTGACAGCCCATTTTCCTTAGAAGACAACTTATACCTTAGCTTATTAACCTCAGACTGCAAAGAGGCATTCTCTCTAAGCAAAACAGCACTCTTTTCTTGTATCACCTTATTCTCTTCAACCAGCTCTTGATTGCGGGCTACTACCTTAGAAAACTCATCCTTAATTTCCAGGAGATGAGAAATGACCACTCTTAGGTGTGGCGGCAGATTCGCATCCTTAAGAAGGAGATCAACTGCTGAGTGGAGATCCGGTGTCTGAGGTGGAGTAGCCGACGACGCCTTATGCCTCTTCCCACGCCGCATCTGAAGCGAGAAGGCGGCAACAGGTGTATCCATACAAAAAATGAAATAAGGCAACAAGGGTCTGATACAGCTAAGAAGGCGGCTTGGAAAGACGTTAACTTAGCCCCAGCCTCAAGGGCGGTAGCCGAAGATCAAACAACTGCTATCAATAGAAAGAGCGGGCCGGTCGGACGGCGATAGAAATGCAGAAATGGAAAAATACACCTCTCACGGTGGCGACAACCGTATAGCAGATGTCACACCTCGCCACTGAAGTGTTAGTAGATCGGCAGAGAACAGTACAGTAGAAGAACTCGAGCAGACGTGCCGGAAAACCTGCCACCAGAATCTTCGAGTAGACAGCGCGCGGACAGATCGTCATCCTAGTCCTTCTCAATTTGCGCAGCCTGGTTAGGATTTGAGATTTTAGCAGCCTCTCCGTACTCGTCCTTCCCATCGTTGCAGAAATGGGGGCTCTTCCGGGGTCAGGGCGATGAGGCCCTTTAGTGCTGCTGTAGTACTGGAGTACACACGGTAGCTAGTCAGGCTCTGTCGTGCGGGCGAAGAACTCGGGCAGAAAGTCAGACTGAACGTATCCCACTGCTGCTGTGCCTCTTGGAGCTCAAAGTAATGGGGAGATATTTGGCGGTGAATGAGGAGCGGTGGAACGACTTTTCCCTCTGGTTAGCAATTGTCGTTCCCCGAAGTATGTAGAGCTTCCGCTTGACCTGCTGGTGGACACCTGGCAATTATGGAATTGGCTGCGGAACTGCGCCAGCAATGGGAGAAAGTTCACTGTTGGGACAAAAAGTGTGCATTTCTCTCTTCCGCTCCCTATCTGTTCCTTTTTTCCTCCAAATTGAGTTATCGTCCTACGGGCCTCATTGAGAAAAGTCAGCGCAGATCAGCGGATCGGTGAAGCGATAGTGAACCAGCCGGTCGTGATAACTGGCAAAGCAACTCTTGCGTATTACGGTACACATGCGACGGGGCCCCCTGTCAACCTGATCATAAGCGTCGCTTCCTTTGGGCTCAACAGTTTTTCCGGGAAACTGTAGCCTCCACACGCAAACTTCTAGATGTGTATGAATAATGTGTGTTAACTAACGTTCCTTGCCAAGAATAGTATCTCCGCAGTAATGAATCTTTCCCTTAACAATTAGGACCTTTGTTACAACGATGTTTTTTTGTGATCAAAGCTCTAGCGCCAGTTACACCAATGGCACTGTTTCATCGAACGCAACATCCACACCTCGTGGGAACTAGCAGCACTCACCATCATATCGGTATGAGTTGGCCACTGATATCAGCACGGAATCAGTCAAGCTGAGGACCTTGATAGAAATGATTAAATTAATTTTTCTTGAGCCTCAAGCGGCTTTTAACAGCTTTCATCCTCGATACCAGTCAATGGAGGCTTAAAAAAATGAACGAAGTCAATTCTATCAACAAAAAAATCAATCAATTCAAGATCTTCAGATTAGCTGGTTCCATACTGATACCATCGGTCGGCTTATCCCGATGTATTGGTAAGTGCTGACGGGTCCCATGAGGTGTGGATGTTGTGTTCGATCTGACTGCGCAGGTGGTAGTAGAGCATTCCCGCCCGGTCAGCAGAAGGTGCGTGTTCGAATCGCACCTGGCGCTAGAGATTTGATCGAAACATTCCAGCTTTTTGAAATTTAGAGAAAACGAATTTAATCAATTATGGTCTTTTTCTCTAGCTGAGAAATGGTTTAACTCTTAGAACGAATCAACTCCTCATCATCTTCGACAGCGTTTGTCCCGCTGGTGACGAGGTCCGCTCTTCTGGTGTAGTGAGCCATTTCTTCCGATCAAACGCTTGATCGGGATGGAGTGTCCCGATCAAGCATTTGATAGGAAGAAATGGCTCACCTTCAGGTGTTCTCTGTGCCGTTTTCCAAGGACTTGAAGATTCGGGTCAATCTTACTCTGACGGCATGGGGGAAGTTGGGCTGTAGAAGGACCGTTCTGCTCTCCGGGACACGGCCCAACAATTGCAAAAGTGGGCGGAACCACCCGCCGAGCTAGCAGGACTCAGGCTTTTTGGCGGCAGCACGTGCTGCCCAAACTTAGCAGCACATCCTGCTCATTTTGAAGGGGTACCTTTCCATGCATCCCGCAGCACGTGCTGTGCAAATACGCGAACCGAACTTCACCCTCGCGCGCACCCTTCAGTACTTGAGCACTACCTTCACTGGAAATTAATAGCTCCACCACTGTAGTGCTCCCACTACTACTCGTGCTCCTAACAGTACTCTCAGCACCAACTACCACTACTTCTAGTTTATCGAGTTATAAGTTCGAGAAGTGGTCGGTGGAGCAGAAGTTAAAGTAGTAGAAAATAGTGGAAAAACTAGAAGTAGTGGTAGTTGGTGCTGACAGTACTGTTAGGAGCACGAGTAGTAGTGGAAGTACTACAGTGGTGGAGATACTAATTTCGAGCGAAGGTAGTGCTCAAGTACTGAAGGGTGCGCGCAAGTTCGGTTTAGCGTTACATTGCTGAAAATACTTCTATGGTAAGCACATGATAGAGTTATACAAATTTATTTACTACCAGCTTTACTACATTCGTAAAGTAAAACAAATACTACAACGGTTTCAATAAGACTTCAGAACTTCAGAAGTACAAGTCATGCAATAAGTGAGTATCTGACGCTTCTATTTGTGTGTTGTTGTGGTCGCTACTGCGGCATGGGATCGTCTTCGTCATCCGAACTGATCGCACTTGTGGAAGGGACTTCTAGTTATAGTGTTTATAGTGTTTCTGTAAGTAAGTTACTAGGAAAATCAGGCTTGTAATCAAGTCGAAACTCTTCCCTAGTTAGCATCAACTCAATGTTTCGGCAAATAAGCCTCACAACTTTCTTATGCAAAGAGCAGTTTGTTGTTTGTCTGAATCTCCTTTGCTTCAGTTATTGCTATCTCATATATACTATTTTCACGTCAAAGAGGACACTTTTCAAATCAAATTGGACACTCTGAGCAAGATCTTAAAATGGAACTGAACATTTTACAAATTAAATCAAACGTCTTTCACATTAAACTAGAAGCTTCTGAAGAAAGTCAGAACAATATCCTATCCAAGGAAAATTTGACATGACGTTTTTGAATTTTTTAACATGTTTCATCGATAAGAGAATAAACTGTAAAAAAATGTATAATATTTTTAGTTTTCAGGCAAATCTGTAGTTTAAGGCTTATTCCGGAGTACAAAAAAGCAACAACTTTTCGGATGTTAAACAAAGCGATCACGCCATGTACACGCTCGTCACAATTTTAATTTGGTTGGTAGTGTTAACGCAGCTTACTTGAAACAGCAGAATGAAGATAACTGTGTTTTCTACAATGGTTTTTGTTGTACAGTGTACAAGTATGTAATTCCACACGAACAGAATTTTTGATATCACTCAAATGAAAATACTATCATCCCAGACGAGTGCATTGTACATTCTCTTCTTTTAGCACTATAACGTTCCCGCCTTCCTGCGCTTTCAAACAAGCTTTATTCATAATATTTTTTACTAGAAAAATAAAATTTCTCAAAGTTTTCAAATATTTGTTCATCTATTGGACAGGTGAAATAGAAATTTCAAAGAATGCTAAATTTGTCATGCTAAATTTTCAGAGACCAAAATGTAATTCCAACCTTTTCAGAGAATGTCTAGTTCAATCTGCGAGACGACCATATTTCGAAAATGCTAAATTTCATTTCAGAAGAGGAATCCGATGTCCAATTTGGTTTGAAAAGTGTCCAGTTTGACCTGAAAGTGATATATCTCACAATCGGCGAATGATGAAGGAGGCTGACAGAGTTCCTTCACCCGATCTATCATCGTCCCACAACGACGTAATTGATTGTGATTAGGATAGTGTTGCGGTTAACCAATACACCACAACTAGTTCCACTCGAAGTACTCGAAATGGAACTCTTATCCAAAATGTAACGATGTAACCCGAAATATGAATAGAAGCTTCGAAGCTTCAATGATTTCGAACTAACTCACACCCAAAAGGAAATCGATGAGGTCTAAGATTTGAAAAAAATGGAAACCTCGCCCAAGATAAACGAGTTAAGCCTTCCAAACAGAAACGAACACCAACGCGATCGACGCCAACCATCGAGAGATACCGACGAAAACCGAGGCAAATCACCAACAAAGAAAAGTGAACTCAAACGACGTGGCGCAACCCCGCGCACCAGTCGGAAAGACCGCTCACACCATCACGAGACGCATTGCGTCACCTCCGGTTACTGTGCTTACACACGCGGAAATCGCGGCGGGACCCATGTGCGCCGCAGTTCTTGGGCGGTACCTGGAACAGTACTTGGGCAGTTGGTTTCCGAAACCGGCAGTACCTTGGCAGCACTCCTCTTGCAATTGTTGGGCCGTAGGGCGTGTCCAGCCAATGGCCGACGCCGATGAGAGGAGCGAACACTACTGCAGTACTTGCGCTGTACCTCCGCTGTACCTGTCGGTTCGGCAAGTCATTTCGCAACAGTGCCGTACCTCGGCAGTACCTGCTGCAATTCCTGCTCCGCCACGCCCCCGCCCCACTGACCAATCGCGATCGAGGGGCGGTCCCGCAGTATATACTGCCGAGCGACAGACCTTTCGGAAGGGGGCGGAACCTACCGCGGAAGTACTCCCGCGCCGTCCGTGCACGGACGGTGTCGTCGTCAGTGAGAAGGGCGTGGCCCGTTGCATCATAGATCAGCTCCGCACAGCTTGACGGCTATTGGGGCAACACCGAATCTTTGTCTTATGGTGTCATTGCGAACGCGGTCCGAACGCATTACTCCGGCCGTCAACCTTAGCACCTTCGTCTCCATTACGCTGAGGCGACTTTCAATTTCCTTCGTCACAGACCAGCACTCAGACCGTACGTCGCTACCGGACTGACGACTGTTCTATAAAGCTTCGATTTGAGGTACTCAGCTAGCTGCACTCACGCGTGCGTTCACTTCCAACTGTAGGCTGCCATGACTGCTGATCCAAGATACTTGAAAGATGTAACCCGTAAGAGCTCTGTACCACTGATCTTAATATTAGGGTGTTGCGAAGGTTCCCGCCATTTTTTGAATGTGCCTTTTTTCTCACTAACGCTACCTTATAGCAATCTATCTTTTGTTCACCTAAAGAGATCAGGTATGCATAAGTTTACTATTATTGCTAGCTACCCACTCTCGTGTTACTCCTTCTAGAAAAATGAATACAATAAAAGAATTCGGATGTACTCCTTCAAAGGAGTACATCCGAATTCTTTTATTGTATGACTTCAAATTTGGAGAGTCAGCAGCCCCTTCCTGTCGTCGCATCAATGGTGCATTCGGGGAGAACACAGTGTCCGATCGCACTGCACGAGGATGGTTCGCACGCTTTCGCAAAGAAGAGTTCACCTTCAAGGTTCATTCAGGTCAGGACGTGAATCCGATGTCGACAACGAGCGGCAGCTGGTGGAATCGGACCCACGGCGGACTACTCGAGAACTTGCGGAGGACATGGGTGTGCACTATGCCGCCATCGCCAGGCACCTACATCAACTGGGTAAGGTGCACTGATTGGCACAGTGGGTTCCCTATGACCTCACCAAACGCGACCGCCAGCGACGTGCTAAGGTGATCACTCAATTGCTCTCGTACAAGCGCACAGAGAGCTGGCTGAAGTCCATCATCACAGGAGATGTGAAGTGGTGCCTTCACGTCAACATCAAAAGGAGGGGATGGGGGTTGACAAGGGTGAGCAGTCTGAGCCACAGCCAAAGGAGGGTCCAAGGCAAATGCCATGCAAGGCAAAATGTTCGATGACGAGGACGACATGAAACGCTGGCTAGCTTGCTTTTTCGAAGCAAGAAAAGCTCTACGCTGGCGGGATCGGGAGTCTGCCTGAAAGGTGGAGAAGAGTTATAGAGCATAATGGCGGCTACTTCGTTTCTTGACGTGTTGCGCCTCTTTGTAGAACTAAAAAATGTGGTGCCTTGAAAATGGCGAGAACCTCGGCAACGACCTAACAGATCCGTGCTTATTCAGGTCCGTCGTCAAGTATTCCGCCTTTTCGACGTTTAGCTTGAGTTCAAGCGATCGCACCGCGCCTGTGCCTGTCGCTGGATTGACTTCTGTTTTGCTTTCACATACAAGTATGACGTCATCGGCACACATAACGACCAATGAACTGCCGTTTGGAGACCTTGTGAAATTGCATAATTGACGACCAGAGGAGCAGTAGAGAGCGTACACCACTGATGCAGTCCGACAGATAGTGGAAACTCGCCTTATTGGGCAGAAGTAACACCCATTCAATAGGCTCCTCAGGGACACCGTGTCGTCGAAACTCGTACCATATAACTTTTCGTGGAACGCGGTCGAAGGCCTTCTCCAAATCCAGGAAGGCAAAATGCATCCAGGGTTCTGTTTCTCGGGGCGCTTCTATAGCAGAAGACGAACGGCGGCCGGGGACAGAGCCACTCCGATTAGTGGAAACCGGACTGTAGCTAGCGCAGTCCGCAGGCCTGCCCTTCTTCTTCCAACTGGTCCGACTATGTCGCAGAGAACGGCCTCGAAGCAGCGAACTATGTCCCTCGACTGCAGGACTATCTCGTCTCCTGCACCGCATAGAAACCTTTCTTCGCTCCAGCGCATCTACCAACTGCCACGAGCGGCCCCACAACGTACCCACATTTAGCGTAGCTACGCGGATTTTCCTTATGTTACGGGAGTTTCGGGCTGGCTCAGTAGCCCGCGGTGCCACCCTCGTATCAGTGACCTTCGCAGGTTCCTTACACTCTCCGGGCTTTGTGACTGCTCGTCGGCTCCCGCAGACACCGAGCACTATCTCGATACTCACATAAGGTCATCAACCATGCGATGTGATTCCCATTCCCATTGGCCGTCCTGTCACAAAGGCCTTTCACCTGTGCTCCTCGAATATCCGTGTTCAGCTCAGCTCGCGGATGCGAACAGTTACCAGTGGAGGGACGTACATCGCCATCGTCAAGATTCACAATATCCGAGGTTTATCTTTGATCCCAGAAAAATATGCGCAAGATTTGGGTTTTATAGCATCAACCGGCCTAAATTTTGAATACCCAGCGGGAAAAAATTGTAAAAAGTGCGTTGTCTGTGTTAGAGTAAATTCAGTTCTTCTGTGCCACGCAGGTTTGTTAGGAGGGAAACTTTTACCGACATTTTGACA
This sequence comes from Heligmosomoides polygyrus bakeri, assembly GCA_947359475.1. NCBI lineage: Eukaryota > Metazoa > Nematoda > Chromadorea > Rhabditida > Heligmosomidae > Heligmosomoides > Heligmosomoides polygyrus. Next base: position 64,046,141 of record OX375866.1, on the reverse strand, counting down.
AGAATGGTCTTTTTCAAGAGCCTGAAAGTATTTCGAAACTTTAGAGCATGCACTCATTTCGTCAAGGGTAAGTGGTTCACCAATACTCCAGTTGTGATGGGCTCTCACGAGTGTTAAGGCGTACCCCTCCAATGTATAACAAACTCACCGTTGTTCAACCGGCACTGAGTTAGAGCTTAGCCAATCGGCCATCACTGAGGACTGAAACCTCTATGTACGCAAGTCTGTACAACAGTTGTATGTACAGAATGCGTCGTATCTGAGCTCACATAACATAGTGAACGGCAAGAACTCGCTGCTGATTGAAACACACTCGTTTCGGTCTTTCATTGTTGGATTACATTTCCGAATCCAGGAAGCGTCGAGTCTTTATGGTTTTCTTCGTGAAAGCACTGCACTGAACGAAATGTATCGTCCTCTTCGTAACAGCAACAAACTGGATCATCGTATAACTGGATGAATCCTAAAATGCACTGGGTAAGAAGCTGTAGTTTCTATTGGTGACCGCGGAATGCTATTTGATGGCTCGAGATGTTTTTTAGAGATAGAGCGCATCTTTCTCGTTCAGCTTTTCTATGCTTATTTAGACGAGTTCTGATTCGGCTCTGGAACTGAGCTAAATCCAGATTTCCTTCAAAGACATTCTATTTTAGTTAGTGATTAAGTGCCTCAGCATTCCGTACTGGAACCAGAAGAGAAGAAAACAACTTCCATTCACCGCAAATAAGCTATTGTTGCATAGTGATTCCTGTTAAGAGGATTCGAATTTTACTGCTACACTCAAGCCACCATTATATCATACTCGGATACGTTTTGCTGTCTCTTTTCAGACTCTTCACGACTTTCTGGAAGCTGTGTGCATGGATGGCATAGCGGTGATACAAAATGGGCCCACAGGAACGAAGAGAGCTGTGCCAGACATTGGAGAACGGATTGGTCTCATACACAACACTCACTTTGGGTTGGTGCTGTATAGTGAAATACTAACAGATTGTAAATATCTATTGCGGTCAAAACACTAACGCCAGGTGGTACTCGAACATACACCCTTGCTTCCTGGGCAGGATGCTACGCCATGGCATCACCGGCGCTGTTTAATCTAGTAAGATCGAACATCCACTCCTCGTGGGACCATCCACCGTCACCCGCACATCGTGATGAGCCGGCCCTTAACATCAGTATGAAACCAGTTAAGCTGAAGGCCTCGATTGAAACGACTCAAGCTATTTTCTTTAGTCTTCAAGTGGCTGCTATTGACGATGTGAGCTGTTATAACGGTGTTTTGTTGCGATCGGGAGCGGATGTTGCGTCCGACCAAGCGGCGCCGGTGGCGTAGTGGCGCATCATCTTGCAGGGTAAGCGGAGGGTGTGGCTGTAGTCTTAGCTGAAGCTAGGGTTTTAATAGCGACCTGCTAATCGTGATCAGAGATTTTATAGCTTCAATGCCGAGGTGTTGAAAGAAAGCACCATCGGCCTTTGGCACTTTTCTGTGCTCAAGTTATTAGCTACTAAATAACGGATAGTGAAATTTCCTTCTCAGAGTTCTCGCAGAGAAAACTTCTTGCGCTGACTGTTTTCCTCCTTTCTGCGAGAAGTTATTCGTATCATATACTGGTGGCCTACTGAGATGTTTCTTTGATGCTCGATGGATTTACAGCAAGAAAAGAGGGAATTCTGCTGCTGCTGTCTGATTGAAGACATATGAACTCTGGAATGATTTTCGAATCCGCTTCCTAATACAGTTTCGAAGAATATTCATGTCCTGCTAGTCATTGCCATAGCTTATTTTTGGTCAGGCTCCATTCATTGGCCTCTTTTTCGTTTGGGAGAATCTCCAGGTGATATAGAGATTCATATGGCACGCTCGGCTTCCGCCTAATTCAAGAGCGAGGCTTATAGGCAGATATTATCATCCGCTGCCGGTTCCGGCCAACACATGGTAAGTTTCTGGCATGTCCTGTTTTGGACGTAAAAAATATCTTCAGAGTATAAATGGTGGAATTTTATTTGAAAAATGAAGTTAGTACAAAAGCTATCAAGAACGATTATGAAAGCGGTACCGAATCAGATAATAATAAAGCACTGTTGTTGAAAAAGTTGAGATCATCTCTGGCGCTGCACAACAGCTGTGATCATCATTCCGTCCGTCTTCTCTTTTGATCTCCTGAAATGTGGAAAGGCGCCATGGATAAAGATTAAAACTGTGAGCGAGTATGGAAAGCAATACGTAGTGAACTCATTCAGCTAACCAAAGAATGCCTTCATCTTCGCATGGAACTTCGGGCGGAGATCTATGTCATCTAAAAGACCATAAAACGCTGATTACAAATATACCCTCCAAATTGTCTAGATGGGTTCTCTAAGCGAGTACTGGCTGATGCAACTTCGCTGCATGTCGCTTTCGCTGATAAAGCGATGGTAGCGAGTATACCTTTGTCCTTTTTGAGTTTCGAATAGTCAAATTTCGAATAAATTCGAATTTCGAATATTCGAATATTCGACTATCCGAAGAAAGTCCAATATTCGAATTATTCGTTTATTCGAATATTCGAAAAAGCCCAATATTCGAATTATTCGTTTATTCGAATATTCGAGAAAGCCCAATATTCCAATGTTCGTTTATTCGAATATTCGAGCACTTCGAATTTCGAATATTCGAATACTCGAATATTATTTATCAATCTTTAACAAGTTAGTGGCTCTCTTCGAAAACCAGGGAAGTGTGACCTTATGATGAGAACGATGTTTTGTTTAGCGCGTCGTTCAAAGTGGCCGAATTGTGCGTATGCAACCTGACAAGGGAAGTGCCTGAAGCGTATTTCTGAAAGGGGAGAGCGAGTCATATAGGGAGAATCCCCACCCCTCAATTAGTATAAAAATGGGTTCATTTTTGCCAAGTGCTTGAAACAGAAGCACTGGTCACAATCGGACAGAATATAAAAGCTACAGGCTCCTCACAGGTATACCAGCGACACCACCTTCAATGTCATTATAACAAATCCTCTCTCCTTCTGCTACTCGCAACTTCGACATTTATTTTAAGGATCACCGTTTGTGCAGGTCAAAAGCAGGATCGTGCACAATGACGTGGGAGTGTAATCATTCCACCCAAAAACGTTATCATATGTTCAATTCTTGCTTGCATCTTCACGTCTTTCAGTTCACCTTGCGGATTCCAATCTTCTTCTTCCACCACTTCCAGCTGTTCGTCTTCGTCAACTTCATGTTGACGTGCTTCGAAATCATTGAGTATGCTGGCCTTCTGTTCGGCCAGCTTGATATCTTCCCTCGAAGGTTTCTTGCCTAAAGGTGGGCCACACTTCAGCGTAAGTAGGTGGATCACCACTCCAGCATCGGCGGACATTTCAGCTACCTCTGATTTCCAGTTGACAGGCAAAGATGAGAGGAAGAGTGTAGCGATGGTCGTTAACGTCAGTTTGCGGGATCCACAGACCTCGTTTCTTGATTGGAACCACTTGCGACGTCACGCCCTGGTCTTTGAAAAACCGAGCAGTGTGGTTTCCCCCGAGGTCATCGGTCCATCTAGGGAAACAAACTGTGAGGAGCCTGTAGCCTTTTTTTCATTGTCCTTATTGTGACCAGTGCTTCTGCTTCATACACGTTCGTTATACCTGTGTATCACTGACGTTGAACGTTTATACATCATTATGTTGAATACCACAGCATGCAGCTGGAAAAAATAGTAGAAAACCTCTGAAATGGTATAAACGTCAAAATCTATCAAATCTCAGTTTTTAATAGTTTTACAAGAAAGCTTATGGTGCGTGCACTGGGATTTGTATACGATCAGATTCCGTCTAGCGCGGTTAGGAACCTGAACTTCGGCTTATCCTCACTTGAAACTAGAAGGCAAAAAAACGACCTCCTACTTTTCCATAAGATACTGCATGGTAAGAGCAGCGTAAGGATCAGTGATCTTCTGTCGTTGAGAAAATCGAGCACTCGTGGGGATGCTGTTAAGTATGATGCTGGTAGAGCGAAGTTGAATTGTCGACGATTTTTCTTCACGCATATGACTGTTACTTCTCTTGAGATGTTCCGCAAAAAGCACAGTGTCCCTGTTAGCTACGACACCTTTAAAAAAACCTTGGATCGATATTTAAGTTCCTGATACCTTTGAGGTCTTTCGATTATTTCCTCTGCTTCTGCCTCTGTGTTGCTCTATGTTGCTGCTGCTGATTTCTTCTTTTTTAGATTGGTCTAAGGTATGCTGGCAAGGTTTTTGTTGTTTTCTGTGGCTTTTGTTCATCTATACACGAGGAAACTTGTGTAATAAAATAAATAAATAAATAAATAAATCTATCAAATCTCAACAATCAGTTGAAATGCAAAAGTGCAGCAGCGCAGGAGAATTGAACCCTCAATCTCCCTCGCATGAAGCAACGTCTCTACCACTGCGCTGCGACCCGCTTGCAGCAGAGGCATCGCGGACATACAAGACCGACGAGCTCGTGAGGCGCCCATTACATTGTAACTGCAACGACCCCATACTCTTTGGGTTTTTTCTTGGCAAAAAATAAACACATTTTTACACTAATTGGGGGACGGGGATTCTCCCTACATGACTCGCTCTGCCCGTTCAGACATACGCTTCAGACACTTCGCGGACCTCCGCTGCGTCCCTGCTTCCTTTGAACGCCATCGAGCCTCCTGCGGCCAGTCACGTGAATAACATGTGAATCGTGTTATGGCTGTTCAATGACGCTTTTGCCTTCGGTATACTACGGGAGGATCTCCGTTTTGTATTTCTACCCCAAGTACAACGACCGAACAATTAAAGCCGAAAGGAGCTGCGGTAGGGAGGTAACACTTTCTGGAGCCTGGGAAGCTCCTGCTTTCTGCCAGCAAAGATGTTAAAGAAGAGAGGAAGAGCAATGGCTATGGAGTACAAGATCCAGTCATATTCCGTTTCCTATGAAAGCGAGCCGTCCACATTTTCGCAATAACACTGTCCAAGTCGTAGTGTCTTATCAGATTAGATTCCAACCATGGACTTCGGGTCCGTTTGCTTATAAGTGGCGCGAAGCTCTTCAACGGAGCCAGAACGCAGACTGAATGCCACTCATGAACCTCCAATGTGCCTCTTCTGCACCAGTTCGCCTTTGTATTACTTCTTCGTCCATGCAAGCCTTTCTTTTAGGATAAGGATAAAGGATAAAGGACGGCGTTATTCAATCCCTTCTGGGATGCGCCAGCGCATTCTACTTCTACGGGTTGTCGTGGAGGCCAGTTGAATGCGTATTTGGCCATACAATGACTTGCGGTGGCCAGCCGATGAACAAGTCAGCGCTCTATCCTTCCCAGACAAGTCTGGTACCAATTCACCGACCCCGGAGGGATGGAAGGCTTGGTTGGCCTGGGCGGGAAATCCGAACCAGGAACCTGGTATCGGGTGCACGCGACAGTCGCGCCTCCTCCGACTGCGCTCCACGCGCCCTAAGCCTTTCTTTTACCACATAGAAACTTCTGTATAGCCTAAGGAGACAGTAACCTATGGAGCAATATGTATAACAATCTAGCTTAGCCTATCCTGGATGTTTCTCTCTTCTGGGGGCACGAATTCTAAGGGAAGCAAGGGTGCTTCATCGTCCTTATACCTTTGTCGCCGTCTTTTGATCTCGTGAAGGAATTGGTTGAGCAGCCTTCGCGGCGCTTGAACAACGGCATCTGAGCCTAGACACCGCCTTTCACAGCCTTGGTTCGGTCCTCAGCTCGGTCTCGCCTCGTTTATCGTCTTCAGCCTCAGTAGCGTTTATCACTCACTGGACTCGCCATCTCCACTCAATTTACTCACTGGACTCGCCCTCTCCACTCCCTGATTTAACGTAAGAGTAGCGGGAGTATGTCGGCTACGGGACAGGAGATCCATTGATAGAAATAGATGTACCACAATTGATAATTACCGATCCTTTTCGCAATTAACCAACTTGTATAAGAGTAATGACAATCTGAAGCCTTTGTATATGCCGCTGTGTCGAATGCAGTTTACAGTGGGTAATAAAAAAATAAGTAAATGTCAACCATTGGGTGACCACAATAAGTAAGGTGTTCATTTGATTATTCGAATATTCGACACTTCGAAATTCGAAATTTTGAAAACCGGATATTATTAGATCATTCGAAATTCAAAATTTTTCCCAAGGACAAAGGTATAGTAGCGAGCGTTGCGTTTTGAGTTATTGGTTCGCGAAGCTGTACACCGAGATTGTTATACAGCACTTTATTCGGTCTACGCTTCGGCGGTTTCGCCTTCGTAGGAGCCTGGAAGAGTTCAAATAACATTTGAAGAACTACTCCCCCAAAGGTCATTTCCTACTAAAGAAACACATTCAAAGGTCAATGGAGTGAAGAAAGCGATGTGGAGAAACGATGAAGGGCTAATCTTTATGGTGGAAGCCGAGGAGCTTCACCAGTCACCGTCAGACAGAGGTGAACGTTGGTGAATGACTAAAGCTCTAGGGACACCTACCCTAAGGACCTCCAAGGGCATGATCCTGTAGGCCAAAACCCACAGAGGCCGACAGAGGGTGCCGGTTTTTGCGTCACCGCCACGCACTCGTCTCTGCGATTGATTTTGGGGTTTCGCGATGCGATCCAGAATGCCTCTAGCGTTTTCCGTGCGGACACGTCACTCTTGCATGCAAGGATCGTCGTGGCAGCCACCTGAACCATTGCACCTCCACGACAATCGACCCTGTGCTCGCCATTGGAGTCGATCTCTGCGACCTCCTAAGGTCATCTAGGTGCTCCTTCACCCTAACACACAACGGCCTTCCCGTTTCCCCTGCGTACTCCTCTCTGCAGTCCCTGCATGACATGAGGTACACCACCCCCGAAGTCATGTAATCATCTTGTTTTCCAAAAGGACACATTACACACGAGGGGGTAGGACAGCTGCGGTCGGACAATCGGTTTCGAACTAGCTGTCCCTTCAAATTCATTGTAGGGACTTGCACCACCCTCACCAGTTCATGTAGGTCTGCCTTTTGAAGGCAACAGCTGATTTTCCTGCTGACCTCATCCAATATGAACGGTATGCAGAAAGGAATTTCGTTTTGCTCGGCCTCGTTCCTGTGTGCAACCACTGCGCGACGTCTGCGTTTCGTAGAAATCCCTATAGAGGAGCACTCATTCAAGGAAGCGATGTGCCTTGCAAGGTCCCTAGACAACGCCTTCTGGGTGCTGTCAGACGACACTGCGATCGCTGTTCGAAACGTATTAAACGTGACTATGGCCCTTTTCATGTTGGATGGATGTGCAGACCTAAGGTGGACCAGTATGTTCTTTCTACTAGGTTTGCGATACCACCTCGTTTTGATCAACCCCCTGGACAGGCTAACCTGCACATTGAGGAATGGGAGCCAATCATCGTTCGGCGTTTCCCTAGTAAGGCGGATATACTCGGAATGCTTGTTTAGCAGTTCGAAACAGGCATCCATTTCAACTTGTGTTAAACACACCATAAGGCAGTCGTCGATATACCGACTGTAGAATAGTGGCCCGCACTCCAACACTGGAGCTTCCACTTTAGAGATGAATGCTACTGCTAGGCCAGAGGCTAAGCGCCAGCCCATTGCTAGGCCTCTTATCTGCTTGTAGAAATCCCCTGACCACTTAAAAACATTGCACATGAGACATTCATTGTCATTAGTTGGACGACGGTGAGCCCGTATAAATTGATGCCTGCCTGAAATTCTGCGAGTATCTCACAGACTGCTTTTAGGGCGCTGTCCTTCGTTCGTATAGAGCGCAGTGATATCAAAAGACTCCATAAGCACTTCCTCGTCCACAGTGACACGGTGAAGCTTTTTGGGGAAAATGTGAGTGTTTGGTAGATGCGCGGGCACAAACTTCAAAAGTTGCACCAAGACCAGATTGAGGAACCACGAAATCCTATCAGTGGGACCCACAGGTCAACATTGCTTATGACAGGTCTGACTTTGAAACATGAAGAATCGTCGATCGCAGTGTCTCCTATGGGTAATTTATGGGTTTTTATGAGAACGTAGAGCACAGGGCATGCAGGCAGTTCGGCCTTCAAGCGTGCCGTAACGGCTTTAGGGAGCGCAGCCGGTACGTGCTCCGCTGGTCCTAGCGGTGGTGCAGTGGTAGTGTTCCCGTATTGCAGGAAGGTGGTCAAGGGTTCCATGTCCATTGACACTGGTGATCTAGCACACTGGTGGTTTTTTGGTGGTTTAGCGTGATTTGTCGTCAGTAACATCCTTTAGCCTCATTCCCAATACATTTTTTTCATAACAAACGCCCACAACGGGTGATGACCGAGGTGCGAGGCCGTTAAAGGTGCCAATCAAATGAGTATGTTATGCTGTGGATAAGCTCAAAATATCTGCCTCTTAGGTTCGTTTGTTTTTAAAAGTTGTGAGAAGAGAGAAGCATTCAGTTTGTGAGCATTAAATTTCGCTTACACGTTTTTTCATCATTGCGAACAAGGCTGGTGCATCAGTAGCTACTCTAACAACTTGGACGCTGACTCAGTTTATGGAAAGAATAAGATTTGGTATCTACAACGCCTTCTCATCTTGATGCGGCTCAGCTGTTCGAAACTCAAGAGGCACGCATGTACTGTATGACTACCTAGGTCGAAAAAAGGTCAGAGGTCAGACGCACCAATTTCGCCCAAACTTTGTGTATGGGGGTTCCTTGGAACCCTAATCGCGAATATAGTACCCGATTTTGACTTGCCTTACGTGAAAACAAAATTTTTTATCATTCCACTTTCAAAGAGCTCGAAAAAGGCAAATGGTAGTTATTGCCGTTCAAAAAAGGGTTGGACATGAGGATAACGGGTGTCACTGACGATAAATCACAAAATGCAAAGCCACCAACACCGATGGACAGCGAAACCATGACTACCTCCTGCAATGCGATAACACTGCCACTGCAGTACTGCTGCAACCGACGGAGCGCCTAATGGCTGCACTGATTACGTTAAAAAATTCTCCGCCCAACAGTTCAACATAGCAAGCGAAATGCAGTCGACAACGCAAAGCTTCACCAGCCAGTACTTGCTTAGAAGATCCATCAACGCAGCAAATTTAGTCTGCAATTTTTTACTCAGCATAGATGGCAACGATACCCTTTTAGATGACACAGGTCTCCGTCCGAAGTTCCATGGAAAGCGAAAGGCATTCCCTTGTAAGTGCTCTGCCTCAGTTCCGCAGCTTTTCGTGCACTTTCCTATGTTACTGATTTATTCTTCTTCCTCGCAATAGTAGAAAAGGAATGGTCACTTCCCAGACGGTAGGATTGCCGCATTTCTGTGAATCTCGAATTTGCGAAGGTAGGAGGTTCTTGTTGGACAAAAGAAGTTCGCGAAATCCATGCCAGCTTCAGGTCGACGCACTTGCTGCGAAGGAAAGGGGCACTGCTCGTTAAAGTCCGCGAGGAAACTCCTTTAAGACATAGTTCACGCTAGAATAGAAAATCCAGTTGGACATAAGTCCATGATGACCCAAAAGGTTGTTAGTCAATTTTTCTTGTGGCAAACTTAGTGCTGTGGGAGACGGTCAGGACATGTACAAAATAGGCCACGCCCCTTGCCGGGCCCACCTACCCCCAACCCCCTAGGCTTCACCGAGAGTTAAAGGCTGCCTTGCGAAACCTTTGACACGCAAAACAAAATTTCCCGATCCGCAGAAGAGCGGCTGTACCTCTTGACGCCGCGCTCCCACCAAGAAGCGGGTGTACGTCCTGACGCGCTGCCATCACCATATTTATTTACCTATTTATTTGCACTGTACAGTGTCTAATGATCAGCAATTAATCAAATAGACAGAGCGTAAGCAAAACAGCGACGATGAAAAATGAGAAAAAACAAATAAACTTCTCAACAACCCAACCTTGCGTTTCATGATGATAGCTAATAAGGCGAAATTTAACTAACAGAGATACAATTCACACATACAAATAGATTAAGAGGAAAACGGAGAGCCAAGGGTCTGCTGAGTGGGAAATTTAATGGGAAACGAGCACCCGCCAACCGTGCAAGTCGCAAGAGAGAACAGCTATGTTGCCGTTCTAGTAGGTCTTTCGCCACCACCGAAGCCCACGTGACGACTACTAGGGGAAGCAGTAGAAAAGTGGCGATCAGCGGTCGGTTAATTGGTAACAGACTTGTCTGGTAAGGAAAACGCGCTGACTTGCTATCGGCTAGCCACCTCAAGTCATTGTATGGCCAAATACGCGTCGAACTCGCCTCCACGACATCACGTAGGGGTCGAATGCGTGGCGCATACCAAAGCGGATTGAGTAACGCCGTCTTCTATCCTCATCCTTTAGATTTTATCGTGATACTGTGTACTGTTCAGCTTCAATCATAGGCATTCTTTGGTAGCCGGTTCACTGTTCCCCAAGTCGATATTGCGTTTCAGATGATGTGCTTCCACGTTGGTGTTGAGCACGTGAATTGTAATACTAGCACAGTGAAGAAAAAAATGTTTCTGGTCACATTCCCTACCCCTAACGAGCGCCAGGAAATTAACGTCATATGAACAACCTTTCATCGCTTTGCAACTCCAACATCTCCATTAGCTCTTACACGACTAGCGTTATCCTACTAAATATAAAGGAGCAGTGTGTGCACGTGTTTCCGTCACAACTGGAGTGGGGTACTGAGAAGCCGAACACGGCGGCAGCCGTGCCTGGGCATTTAAATGATCATCGACGGGAGGCGTTGACAGCAGGGAAGGCAATCGATATCGATCGATATTATCGATTTTCTGTGGACGTCCTTCAAGCGGCACGAAACTTCGGCCCCTGGGTAATCAAAGTCGCTGAACACGAATCTGAAGTTCGTTTTTGAACTGTCGATGGCCATCATTCGATATTGGGCAAATAAGCGTTTTTGTGGATGTCGTCCTTTTTTTCGCTTTTTTTCTAACTTGCCCTAATCGACGTAGTTAAGATGTTCTTCCTGAGGAAACCATGACATAGGTGGCAGCTACACTTGATGATGAAAAGTTATTGCCCCGGCGAAGCCGTCAAGGTAGAATATAATGGTCCAAATTCCATGTTAGCGTGATTTGTCCCTCCCTTCTAGGGCGCATCGAATCTTCGTCCCGAACCTAATTCACTGGTGATAAGCATCAGTGAATCAACTCAATCGTGTGAGTCAATCAAATGTAAATGAAGAAGGCGATCTCTCGCAGTAATTAATGTGAATCTACCGATGTTGTTTATGTCTTGTAAAGCCTACTAACATTTTCGAGAGTCGTTCGTTCGATGCCTGCCTCGGAAGAATTTATTCGATTGTTCTGTTATTCGACAATTTAAAAGTCGACTTTGTTCGTTCGTTCGTTCATTAGTTCCAAGAAAAATTCAAGCTCAATTGGATTACCAGGCGTTCCTTATTTGGACCACATGTACGGAACTCTATGAAACTTCTCCTCTATCAATTAGCTTGAGGCTCGGACTTCAGCCAAGCTATTCGATTCCTCTGAAAACGCTTTGAAAAATTTTAAAAATCAAGTTTAACTGGTCAAATCGTAGTGGGATGAGGCATCGCGAGTTTCAGGAGAATTTTCGAGGTGTCGACAAAGCCTGATGCTAGCAACATGGCCTATGCATCAAGTAGCGGTCTGCCTTTTCACACTGATTTTCCCTCGTTATCCCATCCTCCACAGGTAACCAAGCGACGTCTACGTTTATAAACCTAGATATGTGGAAATCTCCTTTCTAGCTCCAAATGCTGCATATGATCGAGCGCGCCGAAAAGGGCGGTAACAGTCTGTTTGTGGATGGCTTCCACGTTGCTGAACAGGTGCGCCCTTGCTCCATGAAAAGAAAGGATATGGCCCTTCGGTCTGCGCGACAAATGTTTTGTTCAGCTCCGCCGCGAGAAGCCGGACGCTTTCAAGACGCTCTCCGAGTGTTCGCTGGAATTCATAGAGGAAGGCTTTGACGTGCACGACGGTTCAGATGGAAAGCCGAAGAGGTTCGACTACAACATGTGCGCCAGACACCGCACTATCAAGTTAGTGAGCTCTGCACATTCTGGAAACTATTACGCCGTGATGATCTTGGTGCAGACTCGACGAGAAGGGTCGCGTCATCAAAATTCAGTTCGGCAACGCAATGAGGAGCTGGTTCTTCGACTGCGAACCAGAGAGGATCCAGGATATATACAGGCAAGTAGACTTGCTCCTTAAGAAGGTTATGTTAGAGCAATGACAGCAATACTGCATCAAAATTAAACGCACGTTTTCAGAGCACTCAAGGAATTCACCATTTACTGCTACCAGGAGAAGAATATCCTAAAGTTTGCACTCCAAAACGGTGAGCCTCGTTCCTTGCTGGCCATCAAACAGTTCAACCTCTGTTCTCAGTGAGCACTGTAGAATTGAGTTTCAGCTTCCTATATATATTGAGCTTTGTACATCAAAAGATCCTAGGGAAAATTTCTGAAAAACGGCATTTTCATCCAATTCTCACATCTGTCCAACTAGAGGACGGAGGAAGAAGTCGAGGAGATGAAAGTATGTCTTTTCGGGTCGTCCTCAGAGCCCCAGTGTTCAATCTGGAGAGGACGACGAGCGCGTTTAAGCGTTGGTTGAGCTGAGAAACGAGAGGACAGATATTGCTCCACCAGAACGTCCTTCTCTGCCGTGTTCGACGCCCCAGATGGCGATGAGAAAGCGCCGGAACTTGGAGTTCTCCTCTTTGGTTTCGAGCGCGATTGTGAAGCGGCGCGCGCTATCAGCCGAACGTTGGAGAAATGTCCTGGAGCAACCGTGCGTAGGGCAGAGTGAGCATCCACCGACAGTCTAAAATGTGACTAATACCGTTCTTTATTGCCCAACCTGAAAGCGCACCTATTCGCCATCAGAACTGTATTGGTTCTTTCTAACAAGGGAAGCCCATGAACTTTCCCCAGAGGTTCTCAACGAGTCCTGTATGATGTTGTAGGGCATGAGACGAGGAGCACAGAAGTGTTTGTTGTAAGGCCTATGTTATACCGTCGCTCACCCCGATCGATGGGGACGGAGAGAGTGATGACATCGCTAAGAGAAGGAAAAAAGGAAAAAAGGGAGGAGGTGATGCAGCAGGGATGCGGTGATGGCCAGCAGGGGGGGGGGGGGGGGGTGATGCAACAACCTGAAAGCACTCCTACTCGCATTAGCGATGCGGGCCACCGCTGTGGTGCGCTCAGCGATGAGCAGGAATCGCTAGCGACGGGGCACAAGCGGTGACAGGCCGCCAGCGACGTATCGGTAGCGGCAGACCGCACAACCGGCACGCGTGCTCTCTCCCAGACCTCGTATTGTTTTTACCGCCTCAATTCGCTACGCGGCAATTGGTCATTTGTAGTCATAATGAGTGGAAAGCTGGAGATTTCCGATAAAAGAGGTTTAGAAGGCGCCGTGCAGTCTACACGATGGGATGTCGCGGAAGCAATTTGAATGCATGTTCGGCCATACAATAACTTGCGTTAGCCAAGCAATGAAAAGGTCAGCGTTTTATCCCTCCCATCCAACAGAAGTTGGTGTAAATTCAGAGATTCCAAAAGGGATGGAAGGCTGCCTTGGCTTGCGCGCGAAATCCGAATCTCGATCGGGACCACCGTCGCCTCCCGACTACTTCTCACCAAGTGACTGTATTGGGGCCAGATACCAAACGCTTAATGAGCATTTTGATTCGAAATTCTAGAATGCTCTATCGCACCACAATTTCTGCAGAAACATATGAGGAGAAAGTTTAGTCATCAACTCCTGCTATACTCGCCGAACTTAAAAACCTGCTCGCGAAAGGGTCAGAGTTAGATGTTCTTCTTTGCGAGTCTTTAGCAAGCCTTAGATTCACAGAATGGGTTACATACGGAGTACCCTAGCTACAGCACACGGTTGCGGACACTTTCCACATTAAATCTCGCCTAAACAAGCCATAAGCTTTTGAAGTTCAACTGGACGTCTTCCAAATCGAAACGAGTTTCTTACAGGTTAAACTACAGACTCTCAAAGGCGGTCAGAATAATTCTTCGCTCATAGAAAATTTGGTTAACTTTCTTTGAAATCTTTTAGCTCTGTTGTCGGAACGAGAGGAATATTTTTATAAAATTTTCATTTCTTGAGAAAATAGTAAGTTAAATATTGTCTTAAAGCGCAACAGGATAGCAATCATTTCTTGCATTGAAAACGGGATCGCGCCATGCACTCAAAAGCTCGTCGCGATTTTTATTTGATTGGTAGTGTTAATGATGCTTTCATGAAACTTTAAAGTGAGCGCATCTGTGATGTTTACATTTCTTTTTGTTTTGTCGTTTACAGGTATTATTGTTTTTCCTCAAAAATGAGAATTCTATGGAATTCTAAGCAAAGTGTTCAGTTATTCGGTAGGTGAATTAAAGCTTCAAAGCAAGTCATACTACAATTTCCCTTGAACAAAAATTCATTCTTACCTTTCAGCTTTTGAAAGGGTTTAGTTCGATTTCAAACGTTTTATGCCAGTTTGGAACAGTATCCAATTTGACGTGAAAATAGTACATATTTATCTATTTATTCATGACGTGGACCGAGGCCACACGTGAGTAGACATATGACAGAGTAAAACACCAACGAATTCAAGCAGTAAAACGTGGAACTGAGGGCACTCATTGGACACGTAAAAGCGTTTTTTTATAACCATGCAAAGTTAGACAGAAGACGTCCCGGTTTGCATTCAAAATGTGGTTGAACTCCCTTAGATTTCTGCAGGTGAAGAAGTCTGCTCGGTCTCGCCATGCTACTACCGAAACAGTCTGAACTTTCCTCTTTTTCCGTGTCAGTGTAGAGCCAAAAAGTTGACTGGGTTTACAAAAACCCCACCAGTGAGTGTTTCAGGGAGCATTAGGAGGTGAGACCTTTTCCTTCTAATTCTTCTTCTAAATACTTGGAGAAGGCTTGGTGAGCCTAATATTTGAGCTTTCTCAGCACTATTTTGGTATCTGATAGCAGTTAACCCCGATGCGCCCTAAAATCAGCCTACGAGTGAAACTACTTTGAAGCTGTTATTCTGAAAGCATTATTATACGCTTCCATGGATCTCACATATGTGCATGCCTGCAGAAGAACATGAGAATCTCTGTTCTTCCGTGCTCTGAAAAGGCTCTAGATCCACTAGCTGCTTCTTCCGCCAGTGTTTTGTATTGTAAATCAAAACTCTGGTCCTTAGTGGTTAAGAAGCCGTGATCAAGAAGGTCCGCAACTGGCCGCAAATCCTTGGCTGGTAGGACGGTTTTTCGACAGTGCAACTAGCACCAACGGCCATGTATTTAGACTTTTTCTGCAGCTAGAAACCTGGTCTTGTTTAGAAAGTGAGAACCTGGGTGAAAGGGTAACCGTCTGAAGGAACCTATAGAGGGAAGCCTTATGTGAAGGACCCGCCGAAATAAAAAAAATAACGGATAAAGGAAGAATGTCGTAGAAACCCGGCTAGTTTTCAGTAGAACGTGCGTGCGATAAGTATAATATATGGATAAGTGGCTCATAGCATATGCAGTAACTATTGCTCCCCATATGATGAGTGTGTTTCGAGAAAGATCGGCGTACACTGCAATGACGTATCTCTGCATGTGAAATTGGGATGCTCGGAACTAAAGCCGTTCTCCTCTTCGATGTTTGTCCGCTACCATTCTCAAACTAAAGGACCTCTCTCTCTTTGGTGCCATAGTCCGCCTCATGCCAAGCTTAAGGTGGTCATGTCTCCGTGTCTAGTCCTAATAGATGAAAATTAATTCATTTTCTATGCCGATCTCTACTGTGGCGCAGCGATGACTCGGGCACTCTTCACAATGTCGTCCGGATAACTGGAGAGAGAAACGATTGAGAGAGTCTTTAGTTATAGTAGAAAGGGATGCAGGTCAGAGCGTTACCAGCAGCTGTATTTGACGCTGAGGACGCGTGTAGCGCAGTTGGAGGAGGTGCCGACGCTCGCGTGCGCCCAATACCAGGTTCTTGGTTGGGATTTCCCACCCAGGCCAACCAAGCCTTCCATCCCTCCAGGGTCGGCGAATCGGAACCAGACTTGTTAGGGAAGGAGAAGGTGCTGAGTTGTTCATCTGCTGGCAACCGGAAGACATTTGTATGACCAAATACGCATTCAGATCGCCTCCACCACATCCCGTAGAAGTATAATGCGTGGAGCATCCCAAAGGGAATTGAGTATTCTTTGTCCTTTATTTGACGTTAATTCGCTCACCGAGATACAGAGCTAACTTCCGAAAATGAGGTGCCCCCAACCAGTGATTGAGAAATTTAGGTGACACCGTGCTCTGGGCGAACACTCGGCTGCTGCACACGCGAGACGATTATCGCAACGCTCCGAACAACAACCGAACTCTTACCGGTTGCTACTTCTCGTGGGACATTGTGAAGTCGAAGGTGCGACACTTGCGAAGAAAACTGGGACTACCCAGCGCTCAACCCTCGGCGTAAGCCTCAGCGTGGAAGCTGTCGCGTCTTGAATGCGCGTGATCTTGAAGGGTCCAGAGGTTCGGGGAGCTGATGTCATTTTGGTCTCTTCAGCACTAATCCGCATTGGCGTCAGCGACTCTATCATTTCACGTGTTCCGTCTCATTGTTTTTTAAATAAAGCGCTGCACTAGTGGTTTGTGCTTTGTATTGAATAAGCAACGCATGCAATAATTGAAATGTCAACTTTAGGAGTGGAGTTCAGCCCTACCCAGCTACCCATTTTCCAGTTCCTTTCAACTGCCTTGTTATCAAGGTATCATGTCATAGCGCTAAATGGATAGATCTCCCTCGATCTCATGCCTATGTTCCTCAGGAGCTTCCCTCTGAAGGGATTTGAGAATCCTCACTCCGAGAGATGTTCATTTCGCCCCTCAATGTGAGGCGGACTGCGTTTACACGAATCCTCACCACCTGGTGTGCACTACGAAGGATCCATAGCTCACTGTCGAACTGTTGGGATTTCATAATCTCCTGGAGAATGTCCTCTTAGCAGCGAATTTAGCACGCTGTTCAGGGCTAAATGAGGATGAAGGACGGCTTTAATCAACCGTTTCTGGGAAGTGCCATACATTCCACTTATGTGAGGTGTCGTGGTGCAAATTTGAACGCGTATTTCAGCCTTTGCAATAACTTGTGATTGTCACCACCAATGTTTTACCCTTTCAAGACGAGTGGTACCAATGCACCGACTCAAGAGGTATGTAACCCAGGATCGATAGGTGCTTCGTTTTCTTGTGCAGGACTTGAACCAACATCCTCGAGGGTGTGCATGCGACAGCCAACACCTTGACCGACTGCATTACCACGCGCCTCTAACTGCTCACACTAGCTAAGAAAATCTTCGTTAGTTGCTACCTCGGTTTGAACAAACCGATTTTCAAGAAATAGAAATTTGTGCAGAAGTTTTTCCAACTTTAGTAAGAAGGACATAAATCATATGCACTATTGTGTTCTTCTCTTGGGTCGACTGCTTCGTTCAGACCCTTTCGCTAGAGTTTCCAGTGACTGCTCGTCTCATTCGTTCTCCCACGGTTTTTAGCTGCATCTCCTCTTCTTGACAGGGGAAATAATGTCGCGAGGGTATACCGAAAGGATTCACAGAGCAACAGAAAATTCTACAACGACGCTAACTAGAAGGAAAATGCAAAAACCAGCCGCTGCGTCCTCTGCCGCATCGAATGCACTCAGCGCTGAGCACTCATCGCACATGCAACACTTTGAAGAGAAGCAGAGGTTATAACGTCAAGTTCGTCACGATCTTTCCTCCGAAGAACTACTTTTGTCGAGTGACGCTAAAGGACAGAAAGGATCTCACCTCACATATTTATATCACAGCAATAAATCTAAACATAATTACAACACGGAATAACCTGAAAATTCTCCTCAAATCAGTATAATATCTAAAAGAAATCCATCCGTGAGAGAGAAAGCAGTGTCGCGGCAGCCACTGATCTCGACTACTTGCTGCAAAAAGGAACTATGGGCAATAGTCAAATGTGCCAAGTGTTGCCAGGTTTAGAACTAAGCACTGCTGCATTTCAGACTGGGCTCCGCCAGATTCTATGGCTGGACGCGAGCACTTGCAAATACAGTCAAGATCAATGGCACTGGGAGAGAAGAGGAAGAGGAAAGTGCACGAAACGACGGAAGGAAATGCGAAAAGACAGGGCGACTATGGCTGAGTGCGGTGCGCGTTCTGCCGAAGATATGCTGGCGATATGCGAGTGATATGCGCTACAGAGAGCGGACGTAAGAGAGCACGAAATGATACGTGTGAATCGGAGGGAGTCAAGCTCGACCTGGGTCAAATAGCCAGCGAAACGAACAAATATCAAGAAACAACGAAAACCTCTAAAAGCACGGGTGAGGCCTAGGCACGCGGCCCAGGCCTGCGCGGATATGTATGCATTCTCGGAATTGTAGAAATACGTTCAATACTTAGGTATAATATATGAACACGACACATATCTAACAACGGGAGTAGGTGAACGAGTAGTGCGGCGCAATAAGGAATACGGTACCTGACGCACAGTATGTGAGGGCTACTAGTCCTGAAACGCCAAGCACAGCAAGGGTCATCAAAGCGCGTCCATGAGTGCGTCTTCAGAGAGACCTCCTAATGAAAAGCGGATAAAGTCGCTAAAAACCCTTCAGCATCGACTACCTTGCGGTTTCCTCAATAGTATTAACTATTCACGAGACAGATGGCTGCAGAATTTTGATTAACGTTTGGTTTTTAATCTAAATTAAAAAGCTGCGCCTACAGCCCTAAAATACTAATCTAATCTAGTCCAGAAGGTTCGAAGTCTTCAAAAAAAAGAAGAAGAGGGGACAGTGGTTCACAAAGATGCAGTGCAGAATTGTGCTGGATCACAAGAATCATTTCGAACATCACATGGCCCCAGAACTGGAAAGAACGACCTTGAGTGTTTCAGTTTACTATCACGTGGAACCATGTACGAGAAAGCATCCCGAGCATCATTATTATTATCTCATGAGACGTTAGTAGTCGAGGGAACCGCTGGGAAAGGAAGCCGAGTGGTCAGCGCGTTGAGTTGGACGCTGTGGGCACTGCTCCAGATGTCCTCAAAGGGAAAACGCTTCTGCCGGCAAATACGTCCTCAAAGGGAAAGCGCTTCTGCCAGCAAAGGCTAGAGACCACGCCAACCAGGGATGACGGCGACAAACAGCGCGGTGAAAATCGGCAGGAAAGAGCAGTGTCAGGGTGGGTGGAATACTCAGAGACAGGAATAGGGTATCACAGAACTCGCTTTGTGCAGCATGAATCAACGCTTCCGCCCAGGTCTGCATAACGCGAGCGTAGGTAGGGTACGGTAGAATGATACTGGTGTGAGGACACGACGGTGAATTTAGGCAGGTGGACAGGGTAATAGGCGACCTCCTGGACTTGTAGCTGCTTAGCAGCGCTAGCACCAAATCTACGCTCCCAATTCTCGCGAACCTGTGGTCAACAGGGAGAACTCGACCTTACAAAAAACAAAACAAGACAACAATACGACAACAATGGCGAATGGTGAGTAGGGGTGGACTAGATTCCGGATTTGGAGAACGAGACCCGCAGATGAGCGTTCTCGGCCAGTTTGTGGTTGTGCATAGCGATGAGCGCGTCGATGGCCGTCTCAACGTCCTCCATCTGGCACAGCGCCATTTTGTGATCCTTTCTGAAACTAAGGGGTTGCGGTGCTGTAGATGGCGAATAGTGGTGCTCAACTCACGGAAAGAATTTGAAGGCTTTCACCGGAAAGCCATTCGACTCGAATGCTTCGGTAAGCGTCTGCTCGGAGACGTTCGGTGGAATGTTCGACAAATGCAGGGTACAGCTGGGAGGATAGATGTTCATGTAATTTTTGCTACCCGGCTTCTTGAAACGGTGCAGCGGCGAATGAGAATAGTCTCTCGTGAGACCCGCATCTGGCTGGCCTGGAACAGAATTTTGAGGTCAGAATGGCAAGACCTTCAAGGAGCTTCAACTTCATTTTCTTACAGGAATTGATGCTCCAACCGCAATTTTAACCGCAGCATCATCAAGTGGCCTGAGAAGGGATGCAAAGAGGAACTAGAAGGTGCCAAGTTTAATGTACAGCAGGGACGCACTCACACAAGTTTATGCGGGCGCAGCATACAATGAAGGCGATCGAATATTTTCGGATAATTGGATCAATCGGATAACGCTTATTTCAGGACCCCGGGTTTTTGGATGATTCGGATAACGGCAAGTGCCTCAGATTTTTGAATGATTCGGATCGTGATATCCGAATAGGATAACAGAAAATGATTCATTCGGATCCAATGCATACCGCTCCACCCACATACATACTGCATACTCGCCATTGGACTATTGCACGTGAAAAAGTAGGTCGACTATTCGCCATGTTCTCTCACCGGAAAAGCACGTTTCGAACTGTGTTAGTGTTTCTGTGCCGAGCGAGGTTGTAGGTGGACTTAGTTTATTGAGCAGCCTGACGTTTCGACCTGTTCATGTCTTCAGAGGCCCAAAAGTGGTTCCGGACTACACTTGTTGCTTACCCAGCATCTCCTTCCCCGTCTTTCAGACATCATTCAGGGTACAAAGCGAAAAGCCCAACGTATGAGAAATAAACTCACCCGCTGATCCCCCGATTTCACGGAGCGACGTCGCTACCTCTACTGTCAGGGGCCGAGTGGTGGAGTGGTGACTGAGACATACTGAGTCGTTCGGGACTGCCTAGACAGAGTGTAGCGCTGTCATTCTTAAAGACAGGCATACCACCGCCGGTCGTTCCTTACAAGGAGAGCCTCCAAAATTGCGGTGAGCTTTCGAGGTGCAATTTTTACAGGATGTGAGATTCCGTGTGAGGACCCCAAAACTATAGTTTTTTGGAATGCTCTTCCGTGTTCAAAGAAAAGGCGTGCGAAAGCGTGAACTAATTTCAGTACGCCCTGCTGCATCATCACCGGTTGTGACTTGTTGGCGCAGCGGATAGTGTTCTCGCTTAACAAGAATGTGGTCGTGGATTCGACACCTCCCTATGAATAACTTTTTTCGACCTCGCTAGTACACTGCATGGGCCCCTTTGATTTCCGAGCAGTTATGCTGCTTCAAGATGAAAAGGTGTTGTAGATAACAAATTCTATTAGATTCTTCACATGAATAGAGTCAAAAACGTACTAACCAACTGGTAAGAATAGCTGATTATGTGCCAACCTTCTTCAACAATGATGAAAGAATGCAAAAAGCATGTAAGCGAAATGTACTGCTCACAAACTGAACATCTACGCTTCTCTCTACCACCCTTTCAAAAAAGGACGTAGAAGCACCGGTATCTTACTTTCTTTGTACCCCTCCACCGCTTAGGGTATTCAGTTGGTTTCCACCTTAAATGACTCCGCACCTCAATGACCTCCTTGTTTGGCAAAGATGACCAAGGTGCAAAGCCCGCTCTAGGCCAAGGCTCGAGTGAGTTTCTGACTTACTTAACCAGGAAGTCAAAAATTCTCACCTTTCCACTTTCAAAGAGCTGGATGAACGTAAACTACACTTGTTGCCGTGTTTTTGTTCAAAAATGTGTTGGAAATGGGGATAAAAGGTCTCGATACCGATGAATCGCAAAATGCAAAACACCAGCGTAGGGAAGTATCGAACCCACGACCACGTTAATGTGAAGCAAGGACATTATCCGCCAACCGAACACATCCGATGAGGTTGCAGCAAGGTGTGACGAACTTCGCTCACGTTGTCACACGCCTTTTTTTGAGCACAAAAGAGCAATCCGAAAAAAACTAACTATGGTTTTGAACTCCACGCGGGACCCTTCATCCTGTAAAAATTGCATTGCAAAAGCTCACCGCCAGTTTGGAGGCTCTCCTTGTTAGCTCACAATGGAAAAGGAATGGCAAAAAGTAAGGAGGCAGACTCATTTCGATTATTAAGATCAGGATTTATTGCAGAAATCCGGAACGCTTCCAACGCCTTTTGGTCGAGATGTCGGTCTCATACGTCGGAGTCGTGCGCTTCACGTCAAAGTCGACTCCACTATGCCCCTTCACCCTGAGCTTGCCCAACCAACTAGTTAAAATACCCCGCCTTTTACCAGCCAGGTGCTCTTTCAAGCGATCAGACGGTGCCCTCCTTCCAGTAAATATATCTATATCTAAATATATATTTTTTGTTGATTGCATGCCCCAAATTCGAGTTGCTAGAGTACACCGATCTTGGCACAGTCTCTAGTCTTATTGTAGAGGCATGCAACACAGCTCCCTGATATGCACGCCCTATCTCAGGGCCTTTTTCGGACTACCGCCGCCGCTTGATGATGGCATTCGGGATGTTAACAAGCACAACACTGCTATCTAGCTGAGCCCGAGCTATGCTCCTCTGTATGGCACAAGTGACGCTATCAGAAATGGAGGGAAGACAAATGGGTACCTAAGCTCGGTAACACCGCAGAAGACTCCGTGCTGTGCAGCATAAACTAGCACACCGAGACAGGGTACCCCCTTTCCTTCCCCTTATTTCTGGTAGCGTCACTTCTGCCATACAAAGGAACATAGCTCGGGGTCAGCTAGATAATAATGTTGTGCTTGTTAACATCCCGAATGTCAACATCAAGCTAGTCCGAAATAGGTCCTACTACAGGGTGTGCATATCAGGGAGCTGGGATGTATGTCCCTACAATAAGTTGAGAGACTGTGCCAAGATTGGTGTAACCTAGCAACTTGAATGTGGGACATGCAACCAAATATGCATTGGAAAACTGGAAGGGTACCGGGGCATGGTGGAGCCGACTTTGACGAGAAGTGCACAATTCTGACATATGAGACCAGCATCTCGTCTGCAGAAGCGCTTGAAGCGTTCCGAATTTCTGCAAAAAATCCAGAACTTAATAATTGAAATGAGTTTCGCTCCTGACTGTTCGCCATTCCTTTTGCACTGTGAGCTAAGGAACGACCGGTGGTGACATGTCCTTAAGAACGACAGTGGTACACTCAGTACAGTCAGTTCCAAAAGACACAGTATGTCTCAGTCACCACTCGGCAACTGACAACAGATGTAGCGACGTCGCTCTGCGAAAGCTGTGGATCAGCGGGTGAGTTTGTTCCTCATCGTTGGAGTTTATCGTTTCGTACCTAGAACGATGTCTGAGACGGTGCAAGGCGTTCGGTCGGGTAAGTTGCTAATTTAGGGTCTTGAACCACAATCTCGTTCGGCACAGAAACATTAACACACTACGGTCGAGATTTCGGGAGGAACAGAACATTGTTTCAACGCCTCCGGAGCATCGCACATCGACCGGTGATGGAGAGAGGAACCTCAGGAACCTGCGCTTAGTCATCGCCACGAGTAACGATGACGCGACAGGGACGAGACTTGGCTTTGGACGAACGTTCGCCTGCCGCTTTCAGGCGAGACGTTCTGGCGGGAGTCCGAAAGTGCGCTACCGTGCGGGCCTCTGTGGCGAAGATTGCTACCTTCGTGGGACCAGGAGCGCCCATGATCTGCGCCAGTAGATGTGCGGTGGCACACATCAAGTGAGTCAAGCCTGAGAAATCGAGCAGGGTCGCGAACACCGTTTTCTATGTAGGACAGCTAAAAAGCACCCCTCTCCATACTATGAAATCCACCAAAGTCGCTGGTACTCTCTAAAGGGCTGCCAAACGCGTGAACCTTACCAGCTCAACCAACTCAGATCCTAACTAGATAATGTCAACATTCGAGTTAGTGAACGAGGAAGATTGATTTTTCCTAAACAATGCCTTCCCTTAGACAACCTTAAAACTAAAATCCAATTATGAATGAACTATCCTGAGGAAGAATCGCTGTACCACAATTCTTGTGAGGAACAAGCACCCAGTTGTTTCACTGTCCCTTACCGTATCGTCTAACTGCGAATTTCTAGTCAATGTTCGTCGTCCACACGATATCGCATTGGATAAGAACGATATCATGAAAAGAGACGGTCGAGCACAACTTCAACGTCGACAGCTGGTGTAAAAATCGTAGAAAAGCGGTAGAAGACTCAGTTTATAGGCAAAACGGAACACACGCCAAGAGAGAGGGAGAGAGTAATGTTCCGAAATGGAGCCAACAACCTCAAAACCAGACTGTGTTATCGAGTAACGACAGATAGAAAAGGTGGCGTATTTCGATTTTCTGGAACACGAGTTTGGGCAAAAGCGATAAGATGGCCATTCTGTGAGAAGAATGACGGCTATGGACGAAGAGGACTCCGACGTGCGTAGGGAGGAAAGCGGAGCAGCGGCACCTAGGGTGGTATCCAACGAGAAGGCAGGTCGAATTTCTAGGGCATGAATCAACTAGCAGCTCAGTTGAGATCGGACCCAGCGTTATTTTGTTAGGCTGGGTGACCACGATAAAAGATCGAAACGGACTGAAACGGCACTCGCAGCCTTCTTGCCTACCGCAGTTCTGATAACGCTCTGAACGCATTTAAACGCTTCCTCAAAAAGCCTGGCGAAAATAAAATTTCGTGGCGGGCAAAACCTCTAATCACATCGCAAAATTACGAACGCAGCATAACATCTCGGAGCTCTCAGTCGATCACTTGGTAACGAAGGGGGCGGAGCGACCTACTAACCATGAGTCTAATGTCTGAGAGCGAAGAGACGCAAAAAGCTTTCATAGAGTACAAATGAACCGCGGTCCCATATTGGGCATTGAACACATATAAGACGAACCCTCTTTTGGCAACTGCACATTGTTGTGCTTAGATGGAGCCACTCGAATCACACGATCATGCCATCGAATCTTGTCAAGGTGCTGCATGGCTGAAATCACGTCGTTCTACTCCGCTTCCTAGCAGGACTTGAAATTGCTTCCAATGCAAGAAACCCACCTAATTGCGCTTGCTGAGGCTCGGAATACTGTATTAAGGCATTATCTTTTTTGTTATAAAGAATCTTCACACGAACTACATCTCCATAGACACCTGAAATTGGCATGGCTTCAGAGTTTGCCGAAATTTCTCAGCCGTGGTGTTTGAATTAATGCTGAAGGGCATTTCTCCGGCCATCGAAAACGACTGGGCAACGCAATTGCGGACGTCGATCAGAATGCGGCTTCATTAGGAGTTTTTCGTCAGATGGACGTGATTGTTAAAGAGAATTAAAGGAATCCACAGACTCACCAAAAAGCGTGAAAAGCGCATCGGGCGATACCTTCTGAAAGAAATCGATATCGAGGAGGGTGATGCTGTGAGCATGAAGAGAGAACTCACGTTTTCGTCCAAATTCGAAACAAGAACCACGGACGTGATGCTGAGGATGTTGACGGGGAATCGGAGGGAGGTGAGGGTCGAGGGCGTCAGTCCGCCGACAGCGCCGCCAAGCGCACTCAGCGTTGGCAGGTACTGGGAGAGCGTAGCGGCATCTGCAAGCGATGAATTCAGCGACAGCGAGCGCTGATCTGCATTTCAAACCTAGCGCCGGTTTACTCCTAGCAGGTACTGCATTCTTGTGCTTCACTTGGGCTGAGGTCTACGAAGAAGGCGGGCCTCATCGCTGGTGCACACCAGTCGGACCATCAGGCAATGTGGAGTAAGCCTATCAGACGGCTAGACTACTTAGCTGTGCCACTGGGATGTGGAAATGCCGAAGCGTGCGCTTCAAGATCTGTTTTATTTGGTAGTCACAATTGCAGCTCTCTGCAGCAACCCCGCGGTGGAGGAGAGAAGTTGAAAGGGTACGGTCCATTTAGTGCCAAGTCCATCTCCAAGATCTGCACTCAGACACAGCACTCTCGAAACACCAGCTAAATGCTGAGGTGGTCCACAGCAGTGACAAAGGGGTATTTCGGGAGCATGGTTGGCTTTCACAGAAGAAGATTATGGACAACAGCCACAACAATACCTAGAACTGCCTTCCGCTCTTTACAAGCACCTTAGCACTATGGGAGTATTTGATTCACACAAACTGTGAGCTTTGAACCGCCATGCAGCAGAGAAGAACATATGTGAACGCCTGCGAAAGTTATTTCTACTCTGTTAAATGTTCTAATCATCACGATGGGCGCGTGATAGCGCAGTCGCAAGCTGTCTGCGATGTTCCTGGTTCGGGTCACAGGCAAACCAAGCCTTCCTTCCCATCGGTGTCGGGGAGTTGGTACCAGACTTGTATAAAAAAGATTAAAGGCTGATATGTCCACTGGTTATCCACAAGATACGCATCCCTGTCGCCTCTGCGACGTGCCATAGAAGTATGTAGAATGCGTGGCGCACCCGAAATGATTTACGAGTTATTCAGCCTTGATCAGTAACGCTACGAAACATATGGGGAAGTTCGTTGGTTAAAGTTTTTCTCTTCCCTTTTATCTTCATTTCATTTGCGGCTCCTTTGGAGACATGGGAAAAGGCCCGCGCTTCGCCTGTTGAAGTTTCATGACTGTTCGTTGAATGAAATGAGGGTCAGGGTGCTGTGGTAAAATGGAAGCGATTCTGTGGCAGACCAGTCGGAGTAAGCGACCGCCGATAAGGAAAAGTAAAACTCATCGTCAGCCGGCCATCTACTTCGAAGTATTGAAAGATGATATTGGAGGAACCTGAACCTACACCGCAGTGTAGCCCCAAGCAATGCGAGAATCAAAGCAGCACCGTGTAAGAGCACTAAAATATTGTGTCACCTGCACCTATTGTTGACGGGATGAAAGTAGTGGCTGGATTCGTACCGAAGGCGAACGAGTATGGCGAGGCCGTTGGAAGCAGCGACTGCAGACCCGGAATTCCTGAAACTGAAATACGCTGTTGACTCGCAATATAGTGGTTCGATAGTCTTCTCTGAGTTCGCAACGTCGAAGACGTCAACACATGGTCAGAGCAGTCAATAATAGTCCTTGAACGAAGGACTGCGATAGGGAGTGTACTCGAAGTCATGTTAGTTCCTCTCTGGTGTGTATCGTTGCCGTAGAGAACAATGGACTTAGATTCTGGATATAGACAATGATCGCCGCTGACGTTGCCACATCTTCACCTTCAGTAGGTTTTCTCCGGCTTGTGGTGGCGGAGTACTCCCTCCTGTTGCCTGCGCGCCTGGTCAGGGTAAATACGAGCGCACTTTACGTCAACGCACAGCGTCAATCCTGCTCACATGGCGTGTTCTCATTTCCGAACCTTTCGGAAAAGCGAATGAGCCCCTGCGATGAAACAGCGAACCTCCTAGCTAAAACAGTAAGGACCCAATTTTCCAAAACCATATCCTGAAAATGTTCCCACTTACTGAGTGCTTTTTCTACAGGGCGGCACAGGAATACGGCGACAAAGCTTAAAAACGGCACTAATGAAACAAACTCGATATAATCTGAAGCATCATTTGCCCATGTTTTAGGGATCATGGCGGAGAGTACTATCCTTCCTGGACTGACACTTAGTCGCTGGTTGTTAGCTTAAGCTGTTATAAATCTCATGCCTTGTTCGTAAAGGTATAGTTTAGTTTTCATTAAAAGCTTTGCAGGCGACGAGGCAGCACCTCTGACGCAATTCTATTCCTCATCTGTTCAAATCTCAATCTTTCAAAGACGATAAAACATTGTCCGCTTTTCCGCGTGTAGAACAGGATTCAGCATAAATTATCTCACATTGCTCTGCGTACAGGCGAAGGTGTTAACTGATTTTCACTATTTTTATACAAAAAGCGGGAGGCGTTTTTACTCAATTGCGGAAGGCGAACAATTTCTATACTATAACAATCTCTGTGTGGTTTTGGGTTCCTCAGAAGTAATCTTAAGCAACCTGTTATTTTGGCCTTTCCAGAGTTGCTGAGTTAAGAGATTGAGAAATCTTTCTGTGTGTAAAACAGTAGTTACAGTTTAGTTTTCATTAAAAGCTTTGCCTCATTTACGGAAGCGGTGGCTAGATAACCAGACTGTGGGACGGGCCTCAGAAACGCTAGCACATTTTCCTTCCTACTCTCCCCTGTTCACAGCTGGGTCCTCGCTTCATTCATAGTACCAGGCTGTCCAATAATTCTTGTCCGAAAATTTCACCATTTTTAATTTTTTTCAACTCTATTGAAAAACAAGTCTAATCAACAATATAATCACCACAGTTATCCACAACAGTGGCCCATCGATTGGGAAGGTCGCCGATGCCCTTCGCCCAGAACTCCGGGGGCTGCGACTCGAAGAAGTCCGCGATGTCGGATTTGAGGTTGTCGTAGTTGGTGAATTTTCTTCCGGCCAAACGGTGCTTCAGTGGGCGGAACAAGTGGTAGTCGGAGGGGCAAGGACCGGGGAGTACGGCGGATGGGCAACCGTCTCCCAGCCGAGCGTCGCCAACTTCTGCTGGGTCTCCTTCGCCAGGTGGGGGCGCGCGTTGTCGTGCAGCAGGTGGACCGAGGCCCGTCGGGGACGCTTTTCTCGGATGGCGGCGGCTAGTTTCTCGAGCTGATCGGTGTAGATGGAGGCGGTGACCGTCCTGCCTTGCGGGAGCAGCTCGAAGTACAGCATGCCCTTGGCGTCCCACCAGCAGCAGAGCATGATCTTCAGCGGGCGTTCCCTGTCCTCGAGGCTCGTGTCGCCGCTCTCGAAACGATTGAAGCAGCGCCTGACTGTGCGTTGGGACACTGCATCCTCCTTGCACGCTCTGCAGATGTTGGCGACCGCGGTGCCCGTGTCGTTGTCCAGCAACCACTCGCAGTACACGAACGTACGAATTCGATCTTGGTCCATTTTAGCTTGTACTGGTAGCTAGACGCGGGGACTGCGCCTTATATACCCCTCGCGTGGAGCTCTGGAGAACCTTCCAGAAGGTTTTTACACTTCCCTGATATTATAACACTTCTAAGGAAAATTATAGAATTTTGAAAATTTTCGGACAGGAATTATTGGAGAGCCTGGTATTATAGAGCTTCCCGTTAAAGCCTAAAGTTGGAGGTGAACGCTCGCGTGAGTGCAGTCTGGTCCAAATGGCGCTCGTTGACTGGGGTGCTGCGGTACAAGGCAATACCTGTGCCTCTCAAATCAAAGGTGTATAGAATGTCGTCCGTTCAGTAGCGACGTACGCTGCTGACAATTAGTGCTGGCCCTGGCTGTGACCAAGGAACCTGAAAGCCGCCTCAGTGTAATGGAGACGAAGATGCTAAGGGGGACGGCCGGAGTAACGCGACTGGACTGCGTTCGCAATGACACCAGGTTCGGTGTCGCCCGATAGTCGACAAGCTGCAGAAAGCTCGCACGGCCACGTCCTTCGCGCTGTCGACGACACAGTCCGTAAGTTCGGCCTCAATCCTGAAGTCCCTGGAAACGGCTCAGAGGGGGCCCGTAGCAACGATGGCTAAGTACGTTGCATATGGAGTTAAAAATAGCTGGTGTTGATCCCGATCAAGCGCTTGATCAGGAGAGATGACGTCACCAAATAGAAGAGTGGACCTCGACATCAAGCGAGACAAACGCTAATGAAAACGATAACGAAGTTGATAATAGAGCTTTCCTTGTGGTTATTAAAGGCTATACAATGCATAGCGGTACGCTTCACCCACTACTGAACAGTGAATTTGTTCCATTTCTTTGTTGCACTACAGATGGTGGCTAGGCTGGCAGGGATTCTTGAACAGTGCCACACCAACACTAAAAGGATGTTCTCATTACAATGTCCTGTTGCGATCAAAACATTAGCACCAGGCGGAGCTCAAACCCGCACCTCCTGCCGGCCGGGCGAGGCCGCTCTACGCCTTTACACCGCCGCCGCTGTTTGTTTAATTCTCAGCGACTGTATCACCTGCATCACCTATCGTCCCGTTGATCATCGACTTGCTCGAGCGGGCGCCAGCAGCGTCTCCATTCGTCTCTGTCGCGTGCCAGAATGCTCCAATGGATCCTCCTCGCTCGAGGGACACGAAGAGCGTCATAACGGTAGTTCAGGGCTTTCACGAAGAAGTCCGACCAACGCGTTGGTGGGCGTCCTGGTGTTCTCTTGACATCCCGCGGAATCCAGTCGGTGACGGCTCTCGTCCAGCGGGTGTCTGCGAAGCGCATTACGTGGCCGGCCCACCTAATTTTCGTCAACTTGGCCCACGCGACAGCGTCTCTGATCTTCGAACGTCGGTGAAGCTCGGAACTCCGGAGGCCTTCTCTCACTTGCGTGTGTCGTGTCACTCCGAGCATCGTCCTCTCGATTCCACGCTGCGCGACGCTGATGACGTGTTCGTCCTGCTTTTATAGCCCAGGTCTCTGAGGCGTATGTTAGGGCAGGAAGAACGGTAGAGTCGAATAGGTAGGCACGGCCGCTCGTTTCCTCCTGCTCAGCTCCGGCGCTAGGTCGTTGGCCATATTGACTTCGCGACCCAGATAGACGTAGCTGGAGCATTCGGAGGTGTTGGTTCCGTTGAGCGAGAATGGGGCATCAGAAACTTGTCCGTTCCTCATGAACATCGTCTTCGTAAAACTCAGCTGCAGTCCAACGTTCCCACATACAAGATCGAAGTCGGCCAGCATTCGCTCCGCCTGCCCTATGCTCGGTGTTATGAGCACGATGTCGTCAGCGGAGCGAAGATGATGTAGTTGCCGGCCGTCGACCTTCACTCCCATGTCTTCCCATTCTAGTTCGCGCATGACGTTTTCGAGAGTGGCGCTGAAGAGCTTCGGGGATATGGTATCCCCCTGACGAACCTCTCTCTTTACGTCGGTGACGACGTCGTTGTAGAATGGTGAGATCTTGGTCGTGAATCCACTGTACAGCTCTCGAAGGACTCTGATGTACTGAGTATGAACACCCTGAGTGAGCAGGGCGTCGATGACCGCTTCAGTCTCGACGGAGTCGAATACCTTCTTCAGGTCGATGAACGCAAGGCACAGCGCCAGCTTGTACTCTCGCGACACTTCGGTGAGCTTCGTAATGGTGTGTATGTGGTCGATCGTGCTGAATCCTCTCCGAAATCCTGCTTCGCATGGCTGTCCTTCATCCAGCGTTCTGCTGATCCTATTCAGGATCACTCGAGTGAACAGCTTGTAGACTACGGACAGCAGATCGGGTGATAGTAGCCAATGTCGTGCACGTCTCCCTTTTTATACAGCAAGACGGTCTTGCTGGTCTTCCACTGAGATGGATCCTTGCACTCCGACAGGTAGCGCGAGAAGAGCCCGCGAGGGTGTTGATGAGCGCTGGCGGGAGGTTCTTCAGGTGTTCGGGTCTGATCCTGTCGGGACCGGGTGCTGTACGTTTCTTCACCGACGAGATGGCGTGTGGATCTCGGAAGGGAGAACAGAGGGGACGACGTATCCATCCTGCGGAAGATGGCGTGGGGGCAGGTGGACGTGGCTATCGAAGAGATCGGAGTAGAAGTCGAGGATGACCTTCTCCATGGTCCTTCTGGAACAGGTAACGGTTCCGTCAGGACGTCGGAGAGCGGTCATCTTGGTCTTGAAGTTGGCGAGGTTCCGGCGGGCATTTCGGATGCTCAAACCAGCCTCTGCTGCTTCAGCCAACACTTCCGCCCTCCTCTCCTTGAGATCTTCCTTTATCGCCGATCTGCATAGCTTCGTAAGCTCGGACGTCAGCTGGTATTTGCCTGACGCTCGTGCTGCTCCACGCTGGCGTATCAGGTCGAGAGTTTCCGGAGACAGGCGTCTCTTGGTGGTCTTCAAGCTCTCGGCTCCCTTAGCACTATCGCGGAGATGGTGCACGAAGTGGTCGTATTCCCCGTCGATGTTGTCCATAACGGTATCTTCCCAAAGGCCGGCAAGAGAGGTGTAAAGGTCCCAGTTGATGGTTGTTCTGGAATTCCTCTTCTTGAACTTGGCGGCCTTCTCTCCTTGGCGCGAAAAGGGGAACCTTGCGCGAAGGAGGCGGTGGTCCGATGCCGTGTAGAACTTGGGGACAACGGAGACGTCGGTCAGGCAATACTTGCGATTGAAGATGATGTGGTCGATCTCGTTGTGGAACTGGCCACCGGGGATTCCCAGGTCCATCGTAGAGAGGGAGGCTTCTGGAACTGTGAGTTTCCATGGATGGTCTTGGTCGACATGATAAACTCAGACAGCCTTTCACCTTGCTCGTTCCACTCCAAACCGTGGGTTCCGATGTGAAGTTCTTCCGGTGACCTTCGCGGTTCGATCTTGGCGTTAAAGTCGCCGACGATCACCTTGCAGAAGGTGTGATCTTCCTTATAGATCTTCTCCAGCTCCACGTAGAAGGCTTCGACCTCTTCGTCGTCGTAGTCGGATGTTGGGGCATACGCGACGAATACAATCAAAGCTGGCACGGAGCCACATCGCTTCAGTCGCAGACGTCCGATTCGGGTTGTCAGAGACTCGTACGAATCGATGTTCATGGCCAAGTGCGTGTTGACGAGGACACCAACGCCGCCTACTCCCCTGCTGTTGCATGTTCCGAGTAACAGTTCTTCTCCGAAGTCGTAGGCGGCGTGTAGGGGGTGGTGTCTTCTCGTCTCGGTCAGTCCGATGACGTCGTAGTACTTGATCTTCCTGGCTTGCATCATCAGGTCCTCGACGGATGCTTCCGATGCGAGCGTGCGGGCGTTGTAAGTACAGATCGTCATCCTAGTCCTTCTCAATTTGCGCAGCCTGGTTAGGCCCTGAGATTTTAGCAGCCTCTCCGTGCTCGTCCTTCCCATCGCTGCAGAAATGGGGGCTCTTTCGGGGTCAAGGGAATGAGGCCCTTGAGTGCTGCTGTTTTTGACTGGAGTACACACGGGTAGCTAGTCGGGCTCTGTCGTGCGGGCAAAGAACTCCGGGCAGCCAGCCAGACTGCCCAAAGGGACGGGGCGAGACTTAAGGCGGCCTCGAATCGCCTTACATGTACTCCCAGTCTACCGAGTGCAAGCTTTTGGCCGGGTCGACACGGTTACAATCCGCACAGTCATGGACACATCCACACACACTATGCCGCTCCCACGCACAAGGAACGCGTCGACCCGACACAGCAGGAGCAAGGAGTCTATCCCCTGCATCCCACCTGCGTCTCTGGGCAGTACACGGTGGCATTTGGTTCGCGTTTAATTCCCCTATCCACCACCCCGGGACGCGCCACGTGGCCCTGCGACAAGCGGCCCGAGATCCCTCTTAACAAGAGAGTCCGAAGGCTCTCTATCGAGGGAGATCCGTGAGATTCTCAGCGACTAATCTTCAGAAATGTGGGGCCTTCGGAATGGGAGTGCTCCCAGGCGAGTCAGGAGAAGAAAGTCGGTCGTTTTAAGTGAATCCATCCACTCTCTAATAGCGGGAGCTACAACCATGACTACTGCAGCGAGAACAGTACTAAAAATGTGCTACACAATGGATGTTATACTGAATGTAGTGCACAAATGCCCCTAACAAGTTCACTCTAGATACGATATGAGCACTACCACCGCACAAATAGATCGAACGCAGTCGATGTTGCGGTAAAACCGATCAACACGTCTTACTCCGGTGATTTGACTGCTCTGACAACTGCCCTAAAGAAGGAAAACCTCACGATCAGTTCTCTCCGCAGACTAATTCCCCCGCCTTCTCGTCTTGATGTCTATGCCTTGTTACGGAACCATTCAAATGTCTGTGTGAAGAGGTTGTGGGATTGACCTGATGGACTGGAAGATGGTGGAGCATCGTCGACGTCTCACCATCCAAAATGCTCCAACTTCCAAGTTAGTATGATCAAGCCAATAACTATTCCAGCTCGTGGCACGCAATGACTCCTAACAGTTCCGTGAGTACTTGTTGGAATAAGGCGAAACGAAGGACAACCCAACTGAGCCAATGTAAGCGAACGAACCTTCCGCTTTGTGCCACCTCCCCTCTTGCTTGTTGTGATACGTTATTTTGATCCAAATGTCCTTCACGTAAAACGATGTGAGAGCTTTGCGCGAAAGCTTCTGAACCTACGCGTCAGATCTGTAACCGTCACTCCAGTGCTGCGACCACCTCAGGTTATCCTTTGTATTTAACTCCAGCCAACGGCTTGAAACTCTGTTATAAGACGCTGTTCAAGTCTGTAAGCCGTTGAACAATGAAACTTTGTTGTTCCCTTGCTTCATCAAATTCAAAAAAGAGGAATCTCCAGGAGAAGAAAAACTATCGGGCACCAAAAAAAACTATGATTCAACACCATTCGGCGCCTGCGAAGT
Source organism: Heligmosomoides polygyrus bakeri (assembly GCA_947359475.1). Classification (NCBI taxonomy): domain Eukaryota; kingdom Metazoa; phylum Nematoda; class Chromadorea; order Rhabditida; family Heligmosomidae; genus Heligmosomoides; species Heligmosomoides polygyrus. The sequence continues at coordinate 64,012,083 of OX375866.1, read as the reverse complement.
CAGCACACCACAGCTGTCCTACAATAGCGCCTAGCGCCTACAGCAGTTCTTGGTGAATGAAGAAAAACGCTAGAGTCACAAGAGTCTAACGTCTAATGAGGGTACAATGTGCTCTAGTCAACGGGGAAAGACTACGAGATATGTGAATGCTCCTCAAAGTTTTTCAAGAAACCTGCACGCTGAACGAGCATACGTTATCAACGCCTGCGCTCCTCCCCTCATTCCCTGGCACACCACAACCGCCTACTCCTACCACCAGAGATTGTCGTTGTTTTTCATAAATTCTCTCACGTTTCATGTCAGCTTTGCTTCGGCCCTGATGCCGCTGTGAAACGTCTTCTGGTGCGTTGAGACGAAAACTGTCGTTCGTTAACGACGAACTCACCAAGCCCGAGTTGCTGTTCGAGGCTGATTTCTCCTGACGGCAAGTTCGGATTGGTGTAGTCCCGGCTTTTGTCATTGTTGTACTTCACGTTTAGCGTGCTCAATTTGCTGTAGTCGATTCGCAAAGTACAGCACCTGAAACCGCCAATCCATTTCTTCTTGCAGGTCACTAGGAGGACATTGCGGCAACGGAGACTGACCCGTTGTAGACGTTTTGGTTCTCAAGGTTCTGCTTGGCCAGCTGAGCGGCGTTCGCCTCGCTGATCTGCACCAGCGCTTGGAATGTGTCTGCAATCAGTGCCAAATCAGTTGCGGCTCTCTTGGCAGCCCTACGGAAGTCCAGTACTAGTCGGTGAATGTCGAAAGCCCGCGTAGAATAGAAGAAATGAAAGAAATAAAAGTGAGAGTAAGGTGGGAAAGGAAGAACAGACTCACTATTCTTGTTGAATGTTATGATCCTCAGCACTTTGCCATAGCGAGAGAAGAGCTAGAATAGGAAAGGGGTGAACAGAGCAGAAACGACGGTACAACAGGTGAAAGATCTGACAGGCGCTGGCTGCGGTGCTGCGAGCTGTGCTTGGCTGTCCGAAAAGCGGCGGCGTCGAGGAGCGGCCGCGACGACGGCGCACTCCCCGCCGCGCCCATGCCGGGTTACCGCGACGGCTAGCGAACTCAGTGAGGAGGAAGCGAGCGAACGAACAGAAACCGACGCCACGTACTGTGTGCAGGACGTCCAGCGTGACCGGGTAGATCATGTTCTCGATGATGACGCGCAGCACGCTGTTCGGCGCCTGCTGCGTGCCTCCGGAGATGTCCAGCGTCGAGATCGAGCTGCCATTGGAGATCGGGAGGCCCTGAACGGTGGAGATCTCTCTCGCGCGACCCCTCCTCTCACCTCTGCTCTACTCGCCCGCTCTCGTCCTCTCTCTAACACTACGACCAATCTCGCCGAGTTGATGCTTCTCAGCTTGCAGAAATTTCATCAAGAAATATGGGCTGCAAAAGTATTCAGTTCTCACCTCTCGCTCAACAGCCGTCGCCTCAAGCGAGGAGCCAGCTACTAGAATTCCATCTCGCCGATACAAAAAACTTCCATTTCCCGAAAACAACTGGGCAGATCATGGGAATGAAGAGCTTTTTAAAATATACAAATTTTCTCACTGGCGAACAAACGCTGAGTCAGAATCCAGATGTGGATTTCTGCCAATTGAAGGGTGCTGCAGATTTAAGCAGCTGGTATTGCTGCACCTAAAAGCCAAAACACCACCACTGATCGTGAGTGATAGCTGAGCTACAATGGAATTCGATCCCTTAACATCCGTCGATCCTTAAGCAAAACACAACTGCACGTAAGTGACAACTACAAACTGACAATGGTAGTGTGCCATTTCATGCTGGATATTCGCTTTCACGCTAAACGATCAAGATTCTTTTCTCACATCTTTGCTTTGTTGTAGAACCTTTCCTCTGAACATTATCTTCTCCTACTTCTCTGGGAAGGCCAATAGTTAACAGAACATTAAAAACGTTTCTAGGGATTTAACCAACTACCGCTAGCTAGTGTTTAGATTCGGAACGTAGTGCAAAAAACTGCACTGCGGCGGACGCCTGAGCACACAACATGACAGAGGGAACCTTTGTTGCTTCACAGCACAGAATCAGACTTCATCTAAGCTTGTGCTCTTTTAAGAACTAACGTGCGCAGAGCAGCACTACAGAAAGTCATTGAACAGAATGGGAACACAGTTTCGATAAAAGTTGGCTTTGGGGACGGTGAACGCAGTGTGGCTTACATTCTGTTATTCTGCTGTGATCAACGTGCGGCCTGAATAACGGCGTTGCTCTGTTCTACAACACAACAGTTTCGCTCTCTCCACCACCACATAGCGTGATATGCTTAGGCGGCGGAGCCTCATCTCGTACCTGGTCGGTGCGGAACGAGTCGTACGTCGGATAGGAGTCTGGCATCACCTGGGCGGCCATTCTCTTGGCATCCAGAAGGCGTTGAGGTGGCGCAACGCGCTTCGTCGTCTGACGACCAATACATGTACGAAGCCGTGAGAAGCACAACGGAGAATACGACACACACGATCGATGTGACCGACGAACAATGGCGGACGACAAGCAGAACACAAATCGAGTGATATATAGCAGGAGGGACGGGAGGAGCGTTTTGAAGAGTTGCGCTGTGACGGGAATTTCTAGTAAATCAGCTTCTGAAGGGTGCAACTAAATGTCTGTCGCTCAGTCCCAAGCTTATTACCTAGAAAATGGAATGCAGGCGCGGACACCATTTGAGCGGAGATACTGCTTTATTTACAGATGTAAATGAAAGTCCAGCTGCCGGGATTGAATTAAAGCCACATAAGTCCCTAAAAGCGGCAGAATCTGCTCAATCATTCCAAACCTTCTTTCAGAAGGAAGTTGTTAGAAAGGTTGGCACATAGGATAACAAGGACAGCTACCTTAATCTGACTCTGAATTTCTTTAGTCAGAAGGACGATGGATTCCTTTAGTCAGCCTGACGACTCCTTTGAGAAGTCCTCAAAAACCATTTAAATAGACAGTTTCTGACAACGTGCTTACAATTACAGAATTTGGAGATAAACCTTCAAAAATAACTAAATAACGAGCCCTTGGAACTGAAGGGGTGCCTGTGTCGATGCCGTGGGATGGAGATCCTTCTGCATCACAATAAATTCTGGTCACTCGCTCGAGCAACTTGGAACAGTTCTTAGAATGTGCTAACGATGCTTCGTGGCGATCAAGACTCTAGTGCCAGGCGGGACTTGAACCAGCACCTCCCGCTAACCGGGCAAGAATGCTCTACACCATTGCACCACCGCCGGTGTTTAATCGAACGCAACATGCACACCTTCTGGGACCCGTTAGCACTCACCGTTACATCGGGATGAGCCAGCCGCTAATATCGGCGTGGAACCAGTTAAGGTAAAGGACCTGATAGAGGTTCAGTTCTTAGAATGGTTTAGCCGGGCTCTGAACACTAAAATCGAAGCTCGTACTTGGTAGTCACATTTGGCCCTACTAACAAGTCCAGTACGCAGTTCCCAATTTACGGAATGACGTGAAGCGCAGTAGTAATTAACAACAAAGCCGGTCGGTCTCAGTTTTCGACTTCAAAATGTGTGGCCGCGAGGGAGCGAAGTGTGACAAACTGGGAGCCATAGCGGGATGTGGCTCCCCAATTCAACCGTTATAGCATTTGATTATTCAGCCAGCACATCGCTGACACAAATATTGAGCAGATTCTGGCTGAATCACGCAGCAGATAATCGAAAGGACGGTGGCTAGGCTGAAGCCGTGGGCGATCCCTTTACAACCGCAGAAGTCATCAACAGCGCATTCGCGTCCAAGGTGATGTCGAGATTAATTAATTTTGACCAGCGAGCGTATCGATTCGGCGAATTGGATGGGCCTAATTCATCAAAATGTTCTACACTATAGCGACCGACTGGAATGAGTGACAGGCGAGCGTACGCCATCACGGAAGGTATGCGGAGGAGTGGGAGCTGAATGGAGGCGCCCGATACCACATTCGGACGAAGCCATTCGACGCCGAGAACAGTGGCAGTGAATCTGCTTATTAGATGTTTCGAGCCGCGTCATTCGACGTGCTCGGAGCCGCATCTGCATGCGAGACAACGGGCTTCGAGCTCATTTCAGAGGTGTCGCGCTGGAGACGAGGGAGCGTTCGAGCAGAAGCGCACGCAGAGGGAATAGCAGCTGGGTCCTGCCGGAGCGAATTCTGCATGGATCAGCAGCAGGTCCCCTTCGGATCGGATCGCTCACATGCATCGTCTGGAAGCAGCATAAGCCAGAAGACGTTCACAGAGCAGCTGGGTGAGAAGCTTGTGTTTAGGGAAGAAATGCTGGCTTTGTGATATGCCAGCATTTCACAACATCCCGTGTCACTGAAAAGAGGGTCCTTGAAGAGGAGTTGCAGCAGTGATCAGCCGATTAGCACGTCGCATTAATTTTTTGTCCTGGCTAAGCCGGTCCTCCATTCTGTCACAATACGTAAGAAGGATAGGAAGTGAAATCGTAGCAGTTATTACTCGGCGAAAATGCGCCAACGGAAGGTCTTGAAAACATGAACTACATACTCGGCATGCTGAAGTGCTAGTCAGCTATCCAAATCCCAACTATTTCCGGGAAAGGCGTACTAGCAACGCGCGTCCCATGGTTTATAGAAGACTAAATGGCAGATGATGAGATAAAGATCAGTTCTAGCCAGCAAAAACTGATCGTCTGGCTATTCCGCTATTCAGGACCGGTTGAGATTGCAGGTCTCTCAGACGAGCAGGCCAGATTGATTGAACCACTTGACGGACATGTACATCGTACAGAACGAATAGGCGAACATATTCATTCGCGTACCAGGCCATCATGGCAGAGAGCAAACAGTGAGCGGCTCGGCTATAGTGGCTGTCATATCTCATGGTCAGTTCCAGCAAGGATCGCGGGATTCATCGTCGGGACGAATGAGGGTGCAAAACGATATCCGTGGCTGATAAATAGGGGCCAATTGACCTAGGTGGCAGTTCGTAATCTCTCGCTTCAGAGAATCGGGGCGGCACTCTGTTCACCTTCAGTCCCTAATTCTGTCATTGCCTGATTGCACGCCGTGAAACATTCTAGACGTGATTTTTTGCTAGGAAAAGGGCAAATTTTATACAACGATATGCAAACAATGAAGCGGACGGAAGGACGGCCTCTCAGCTTCCAGCGTTTTACCTTTTGATTGCAAGCAGAACGCTGTTCTCAGTGTTCATTTTCCAGCTAACTCACCGTAACCGCGGGATCATAGACGCAGGGGTTCAAATTGAAGAAGTCGCCTAATCGTATGGGAATAAAGGGGTAGCCTTTACGAGTGATCAAAATCGATTCCTATGGCAAAACTTTCTTCAGCGCAATGCAGTCGTCATTTGAGCGGATCACGACTAACTATAGTCACGCTAAATCTTAGTCATGCATTTTAGGCTTTCCAAGTAGGGCTCACACCTACAAAGTGGTGCTGCTCTTCCACCACCCACACCTTTGTTAGGTGGCTGTAGCAGCATTGAAAATACTCAATTACGAAGGGATCAGCAGGAGGTCTGGCACTCATTACCGCTCCCGTTATCTGATAAACTGATGTTATATCCCAATTCATCACAAGTACTGAGCACAACGGAGAGAATACCGTAGTTCTCAAGTTAGGAATCATGGCTTTTCATGATACGCCATAACTGGCGTGTAAATTATCTAAACATCTTCAAAATGCTATTGGCTCTAAAAAAGAGCTGCCCTGTCATTATTAGAGCTGGGGATAATGCAGTCACTCGACTTCGTCAAGTCGATAGCTGTTAACGAAAATGTTGAGAGCGCGGTAGTGGATGCTGCGGATAAAATTGGCTACAAATGATGTGCACCAGAACGAGAACGATGTGCAAGAAAATCTTCCCAGAGGCCTCGAACCGTGCGTGCACTTAACTTATTCTCACCGTTGAGTCGTATTTATCAGACCGCAATTCTTCGGTCGTCGGGCATGACGGATGGTTCCGAAGTTTTGGTTCTAGCAAACCATTTGAACGAAGCATGAAGGCACCGAAATTCGCCGGGCGAGAATACGACACTTGCGAAGTCACTGGCGAACAAAACGAAACAATTAAATAGCGGACAGATGGTCGACATCGTCACAAACTAAAACCCTTTTACTAAATACCACAGCAAGGCATACGCAGCTGTAGCGCCGTGGCCGAGGTCGCATAATGTGCGCACTCTAGGTCGATTAATCTGGATCGTACAGCAGTAAAACACCGGACAAACCGGACCAGCGTCTTGTTTCCCAAAAAACGGGCCTTCAGCTTTAAGAAGTATAGTGGTAGTGCGCACACACGAGAAGATGTGTCAACTACCGGCTCAAGTAACAATTGAAACCTCGCGATTTTCGCGCGAACGAACATCACTGTCTTTCCGAATTCCTTCCGTAAACCCCATGAAAACAGCGAGGAAACCAACAAGAAGCCCCAGGTTGGAATGCACAGATGAGCTGCTGGCACAGAAATTTGTTAACTTATTCAAGATGACTGAAAATTAAGTAGAGACATTGTTTGTCTCTGCTGTTGTGAATAGAAAGTCCCTATTCAGTGGGTGTCAGTAGGTACAGCAGGTTTAAACTATATCCTTCTAAAGCATTGCAGTAAAATCTCCAACGGATATTTCTTCAAGATTCCAAGATGATCGTTTTTTAATGGAAAGCGATGCTACGGAAGGCAAGCGCTAGTATCTCAAAACCGAGCAGTAGTAAGAGGACGGCGTTATTCAATCTTTTTCGAGGAGCGCCACACATTCTACTTATACGTGACATACATAGTGGAGGCCAATTGAGTGCGTATTTGGCCATAAACGACTTAAGGTGGCCAACTGAGGAACAATTCAGCACTCGATCCTTTCCAGGTAAGCCCGATACTAATTCACCGACCCTGGAAGGCTTGCTTGGCCTGGGCGGGACATCCAAACCAAGAACCTGGTATCGGGTGCACGCTACACCCGGCACCTCCTCCGGCTGCGCTAAAGGCGCCTATCGAATAGTAATAATTCGTCTAAATCTCTTCTATATTTCTGTCTAGCTATTACTCAGCGCCTGAGGAAGAATTCGAGGGTAATGACGCTGTTGCTCAAGAACCACCTGACTTAAAAGGAAATGCACATCTGAGCGCCTGTGATGGCTGCCAACTAACGGTCTTGCCTCGAATAACCACGAGCTAGGTAGCGCTGCATCGACATTCAAGTGAACGAGAGAGGCAGGACGCGAGCAGAGGGAAAGCGAAGGAGCTGATTGCGAGCTGACTACATTGCGTTGGCCTTGATCGGGATGGCTGCTGAAAAATCTCGATGAGAAACGGCGTCAATGCGAGGTCAACTTCCTCATCCTCAACCTCCGCCGGCGTCCTCCCGTACACCTCACCGGAAGCAGAGACATCTATCCAACAGATCTTTCGTGAGAATCGCAATTACAGCTGCGTTGTATGGGAGTGAATGGTGAATGGGGAGCGGAGCGTAATGAGGAGAGGCAGCTCTCTAGTGGCGGAATATGACGGAAATAGAAGTAATGAAGCATTTTGTATGCTAAGAGCGAAGCGAATGCAGACGGCAGGCAGAGCCGGCCGGCGGCGAGAGCGGCAGGAGAGGAGGTATTGGTTTCAATGAAATGAACGCGCGGCCGCACATCAAGCACTCTTTAGCCGGCGAATACAACCCAGTAATGAGAATATCCACTGAACACACGTCCACATGAAACTCGCCAGCCCTGTCTGGCTGCGTCCTTCGTCGATCTCCAGTGCAAACACGCCTTATTCTTGGTTTAAGTAGGGACTATGTAGGTCACGCCCATCAGATGACTGGAAGGCTAGAGGAGGTTGAAAGGCTGTGCCCCCACCCCAATAGGAATCCGAGATCACAAAGGCGGAACGGAAATGCTTGAATCTGTACGTCAAGCTTGAAGGTGAGGTAATTTTTTTTACGAATTTTTACGAATACGGAATACGATATATACATATGTAGACATTTTCGACGGTCAGCACATTCGGAAGTTTCCAAAATATACCACTCTCTCTCGCTCGCCCGAAACGTGGAGGCAGTGAAACTTATCGCTAGCTCGAATAGAACAATGTGAACGCAATACGTTGGACAAGGGTTAAAGTAGCACATTGTGCTTTTCATTTAACATCTATTCCTCATTACGTTTCCATCTTGAAACTCAGAAGGCTTGATTTTTCCCATCAGAACTAAAATAACGTGGAACAATCATGGGCATAATTGAGTCTCGAAAAAACGACAGTGGATGGTAGCTCACAACTCCCCTCTTCTTGAAACCTCTGCATTGGAAGAACGTCAGTGTTTATAATGTAGTGTGCCACACGACGTTTTTGGGCGGACGTTCAATTCAGCAGAGCCCGCGGTTAGATGTTCAGCCGTCTTCAGGGCCCTGAACATGTGCCAAGCCTGTGAGACAAATTGAAAAATTCTTTATCTCTCTATAACTCAATTACAACTCAACGATGCTGAGGAATTGTTCGCCATCAAGGACCTGCTGCCATCGCTTAGCCAACTTCCTGATCCCACCCTTCCAGAACTGCTTGGGCCTGGTGTTGATCAATTGCTCGATATGGTTGTCAAGGACTGCTTGGGTTCTTATGTCCCTTCCGACCAGGTAGCCCTGTAAGCTCAAGAAGTAGTGGTAGTCGCATGGAGAGATGTCTAGCGAATACAGTGGGTGATGCATGTGAACGTAGCCCAGCTGAGCAAGCTTATCCGTGGTTACTTGTTCCCGATGGAGTGCGGCGTTGTCGAAGAGGAGGACCTTCTTGAAGCGCTGCGACTGAGTAAGTTCGAGTCGCAGGTCCATCTCTTCCATTTCGTTTACCATGACCTTGAAGTCCATCGTCGTGCTTTTGGTAAACAGCTTCCAGTATACCTGTCCACGGGCGCAGACCCAAAAGCTCTGAAGGTGCTTCTCGCCATGAACGAAGGTCGGTAACGAGTCACCAGGCCTCACCCAGGCTCGCTGCTTGGCAGGGTTAAGGTAGAAGACGTACTTCTCATCTTGCGTGACTATTGAGTCCAGGCTGCTCGGCGTTGGGAACTGGGCGAGATTTGCGCGACACAGGTCGACTCGTAAGACTGGGGTTTCGGCATGAGACAGACTGCGGTTTTGGCATGCTTCTGGAAAGGGTGAAAGTGGTCACTTCTCAAGTGGCGTTCAGTAAGTAGCAAACAAACATACAAATAGGAGAACCACGAAACCGGGCTCCAGACCCGAGATATTCGATCAAACTGCGCCGGTGGTGTAGATGGTGCGGGGCATTCCTGTCCGGTGAACAGGAGGTGCAGGCTCGATTCCCGTTCTCGCAACAATGTTTTGTTTCGATCAAAACATTGTTGAGAAAGCTTAGAACCTCATTACCACCTATTTGACGCTTAAAGAGAATGAATCAGAATTGAACTAGGAAATGAACATCTCGATAGAGAAAGGAAACACTTACAAAACGGTATCCAGCATTCATTTCAACCTAGTAGTTCCAAGGTGGAAGTAAACTCCGTGGCGCATGCTACTCCCTTCCTCATGCATCAAAAAAAACACAACAAAAATGGGAAGACTTTCGCTTTGACGCATGGTCACCCGCTTACAATGAAAGTTCACAGCGACGAACATTTCATCGAGACTCTGGACATCCGATGGAACTGAGTTTAGAAATGCTCTGCCACAACGTGCAAGCGGGTCCACATCATGCTCAGCTATTGTTGGTGTTACCCAGGCAACTACGGACTTAGTGGATTGAAGTCGACTGGGAAGGTTTGAAAACCGGCAGATTGGTGCTCCGCACTGGTGCAGCACTGGATCGCTAGGGCGACATAGTTTCCCTCCCCCTTATACTTACAGGCACTCAGTGCGGCTTCTCTGACGCAGTCACTGGCGCCCAAAATTGGAAGCTCTGCTCTAAAGTTCGCCATCACGCTAGTGGCTTAACGAACTGGAGGACGCAGAACACGTCCTGAGAATCGCTCGCAGCACTGTGAAGCTGCGCTTTGGTGAAGCGCCTCTACCAGATGAATGTACAGCAGTGGTCGCAGACGGCAGCGTTAGTTAACTGCGTCGCTTTGTAGGCCCACCTCGGAACGACAATGGACAGCTGATCATTGTGTGATTCCAACACGGCACTGAAAAGTAGACGAAGACCGAACTGGCGAAATCCACCAGATCCAGAACTCCAGATCTTCTGGAGCAAAGGGATCTGTGACTTACCAACAAGTTAGCAGAGGTCAACCACAGGTCGACGGTAGTGGAGGCTTATTCAGCTCGTTTTTGTTGCGCAAACATGGTAAAATAAAATATTTTGTGCCACAATGCTCGAGAACTTACGCACCTAATAACCTCGCCCTCCACCTGTGCAGGAACAATAGCTCTTTGAATAACATCAGTAACTCTATCGGAAGCGAAGGATAGTGCGAGAAGTGCCGGACGAGGCGGTTAGTGTGGAATGAGTGTGACTCCGCAAACAGAACTCTAACTGTAAGTGCATGTCGATTCACGGCAGGTCTACGTAGTCAGTGTACTGCTGCGAAGCGTGCACTTGTAAGCAATATGCGTTCCGAATGGCAGTAAGGAAGTGTTCAGGCCCTAGCGAATACTGAAAATCACCGCGATTAGCTGCGAATACTGGTGTTTCGAATAGCTACTACGTGTCAGGTCATCAATGAAGAGCTCACGATAGACGTCGAGATCTCCCCGTGTGGATAAGATGTCTCTCGTTCTTCCTTCCGTTTCTGTAGAGTACAGCACAGATGCAGGACGATGTTCTCTTTCCCATCAACCCAGGAGAGAACATAGACTGATTCCTATCGACTCTGTGATAAGCAGTGCGTATAGGGGACTGCGTTATTTGTCGAAGTTGCAGCTTAGATGGTTGCCCAAAGACTAGAGCGATTTTGCACTTCAAATGCTTGAGCTGCAACGCCAAATAAGCGAGAAAGCGGTAAGAGTTCCGGCGAAACGTCTAAAAGAATATCTGGATGGCAGAATAGCCGAGTTGTTAACCAACCCTGGCAATCATGGAATTGATGCGCATAGCGTAAGACTTTGAGATGAGCTGTGCAATCATGGCCATTGAGGGTGATATCTCAACAGGTGACGCTTTGGAAGCGCTCTAGATTTTTGCAACAAATCCAGTGATGAACAACCGAAATGAGTCGCCATCCATGGCAAGTTTAACCCCTTGCCATGTTTAGAACCCCGAGGATGACGGAACGTCGGAATGTCAGACCCCGCTAAATAAACGTCCACCTGAAAAGCTGTGGCAAAATAGAATAATAACATCACAGCTGACGGTTATTTACAAATATGGAATCTGGGCTCTCTCGTTCTCACCACGATTTCTGACAAGTCAGTGAAAGCAAGCACATTTCGGAGGACTTCTTAGATTATATGTGGGGCGTGTCCCGCAGTTGGAGGAGGTGCCAGTTGTCGCATGCACCCGATACCAGGTTCCCGGTTGGGGTTTCCCGGCCAAACCAACCAATCCTACTATCCGTCCGGGATTGGTGAATTGCTACCAAAGGAATTGATGCGCATGACGTAACGACTTTGAGATGAGCTGTGCAGTCACGGCCATTGAGGGTGATGTCAAATCATTGTATAGCCAAATACGCACTCAAATCGCCTCACGGACATTGCCTAGAAGTAAGATGCGTGGCGCATTCCGAAAGGGATTGAGTAACGTCGTCCTCTACCCTTTAATTGTATTGGAAACCAATGAAGCAGATCCTGGAAGGCAACGTTTCTTGTCGCTTAGGACAGCTCCTGTTAAAGTAAATGAGAAGGAGAACTGTTGCAGTAGTGCACATACATACTGCTCTGGCACAGCTGCATAGAAGAGATATCTCTTCGGCTAGCGCTGCTATCACCCTCCCCTATGAACGACTACAACATTCGGCGAACTGATTTGCCAGGAGATTTTCGAAAGGTGCTTGAAAATACTAAACATGGTTAGGCCAAACTAACGTTATTCCTGCACGGTTCTCCGTAATGCCGCTATTCGTTAGATCGGATAATGTTGGACATACAGGCACTAGCTAGCCGTACAAGTCGTGGCAGGGAAGCTCCTATTGTGCTCTCAGCAGTAATGAGGAACTGCCAGAACCTGATAGGAGGCACTTAAAAGCACATATCATTCCTTCGCGAGCCGAGCAAGATGAGATGTATGGCGGCATCCCAGGAAGAGGAAGCTCTGGGGCGAATAGGCTGACTTCTCTGCTTCAACGCAAGCCCGAGCTCATGCTTCTAAGACCTCGCGGTGACGGCGAACGCGCCGCAGCGTGAAATTGCGCACGCGACTCGCGGCAAATTAGCGACAAGTTTGATACAGATGGATTTATGCCACCTGACCGACCGCCGCACGAGTCGCACTTCGGTGGGTGCGATGCTGTTGAGCAGGTAGTCTCATCTACGCGTCTTGTTAGGAGGTTGTTGCTGGGATAAAGCAGCTGATAAGCGCGGCTTTGCCGCGAGTAACGGGATCGGTGAATTAATTCATCGGAGCACCTGCTCAACCAGTGTCGCGCAAAGAGACCACGCTGCAGAAGGAAGCACCTCATGAGCCTTGAACATTTGACCACCAGTTTTATCCGCGCAGCTGAGAAACCCCTCGGCACATGGTGTCGGCACCCAGGCGAGGGGTAGGGTCGCACATGCTACTACTAATGGAGCGAGAAAGCCCATTACGAGGTGCATGATGCTTGGCAAACAGAGCCAAGGGACATTTTATTTATGCACATGCTCTCACGCGAGCCGAAGTCAACGCGAGTGAGGGCCTCACAAACTACGCACGGGTTAATCCTTCAGACTACACTCCAGAAAAGTTCTGGATTTCCTCTGACATAAGAGAAAGGTGAACTATTTTTTACACTGTTCACATCTGCTCTTTCACCTTTTAATTTACTCGAAGACAGCGCTCCATTCACAGTTTGATAGTAGAACATAACGAACACATAACATCCCGTCAAGGCTTCACTATTTAGGCCTATGTTATACTTCGGCAACGCGTCGCCGACGTTGCGACCCGTCACCGACAGCCCGTCACCGACGTCGCCGACGTCGCCACAGACGCGTCGTGGTCGACGTCGGCGGCGTCGTCAACAGATTCTGTGGCGGCGTCGGGGACGTCGTTGACAGGAGAGCACTGGAGCGCATTTTTAGCAGCAATGTTAGATCCATTCAAACAGTACCTGTATTTTTTAGGATGCCCTGTATTTTTCGCAAGGCATAGTGCGTTTTTAGGTTTTAAACTTTAAAAGAAGCACAAATCAATCGATAGGTCACTTTGTAAAGAGATTATAACAAACTGCTAATTGATATAACAAACTACTAATTATAACTACTAATTGATTATGGACAAATTATGTATTATAGGCATAATAATAATAGAAGTACGGGATAGTGTCGGACATTTAACGACTATTGATTTACCAATTTAACGATTTTATCAGCGTTTTCGGTTTAGCAAAGACCTTTTTCGTTAAATCGTTTTTAAATTAAATTTACGCGGAATTCTCGAAGTTCAAAGGAAAATTTAACTCTTAATTAGTAAGAATTCTATCTCGAAAAAGCTCTTCGCAGAGGTTTGCATTACCATTTCAGAAAGCGAGGAAACACTACTCATTTTCTACACAGTTCTATTTAGTATTACTTGCTCTACAAGGAAGCAAATAGGCCTAGAAAATGCGAACAGAACGACTGAGAAGGACACAACAAGGAAGAAAAGTGACAAAGTGAAGGGAAGCTAAGGTTTAGGGTCCCATTCCCTCCCAAACACTCTGTGTTCTAGTGAATTGTACTTTTGTGTTCGCAAGACGGCGTCTTTTGCACTTCTCGATTTCGTAATTCGAAGTACGGTGGTGATGATGGCAGTTCCGGGAACGAAGAACCAACCCACAATCATAACACTCCATCGGAGCGCATTTTCTGCCACCGTCGGCCCGTCTGTGGCGACGTCGGCGACGTCGGTGACGCATCTGTGGCGACGTCGGGGGCGGAAGTATAATACCCCCTGCAGACGCAGTGCGTAGCAGCCCCTACAGCACAGCGTCGCCGACGTCGGCGACGCGTCGCCGAAGTATAACATAGGCCTTACTGCCTTTGGTCAACGGAGTGATGATACAATGTATAGCACATAGTTCTGTAGGAAGATAAAGGCTGGACTTGTTGATCCGAATTAAGGGCTCTGGCAAGGCATAAACAGAACTGCTGCCAGCGACGCAGTCCTTCACACATGGAACGTAACTCGACTGCAATTCATTTATGCCGACGATTGCTAAAAATGAACTAATGCTCTTCTTTCCTCACTGAATGCTTGACGGATATGAATACAAGAGGTCTTAAGCCCAGTATGAAGGAACACATGGAACACGCATGTGGCACAGCGCGTCAAAGAAGAAACTGAAAAGTGAGGAACATAGACTGGAAGCATTGCGGAATGACTGGATGTTTGATGTTCTAGCATGGATTATAATCGTTATAGTCTTGAACTTTGACAGGTGTTTAATAGGTGCGGTTTAATACTCTCGATTCAAGTGAGCCTTTGTCAGTGCATCCAGTTTCATATCACCGCCGTCACAGATAGAGAGAGAGCTACAGCTATCAAACGAGCGTCTATGTATGTATATTAGGGACTAGGATGCTGAGACAGTATCTTAATGCGTAGAGGTAAGTTGAACGCAGTAAGGTATTACTATTGTTAAGGTTTTCTTAGGTTGTCCGAAAAGCTTTCAGCGTTTTGAGTAGCTCACTTTGAACTACCATAATTTTCTCTAGTCTTATCGGATTTAGTCTAAATAAGCACCGTTCGAATCACCACACTTTTGCCAACCGGCTTCCAGTCAAACTATTCCATTAGCGAAAAGATTAGGTGGTCGAGATTCGACAAAATCCACGAAAGCTGTTTTGGCCCGGTCCTGAATGAAGAAGGTTTTACCGGCGAGAAAGTTCTGAAAGTGCTTGAAAAGGTGGTAGTCGGTTGGAGAGAGGTCTGTAAAATATGGCGGGTAAGGCAGAACTTGAACTCCAACTCTTAATTCGTTCAATTTTCGGATAGTGATTTGTGAAACGTGTGGGCGGGCAGTGTCGTGCAAAAGAATCGGGCCTCTTCTGCTGACCAATGCTGGCTGAGGCAATTTTCGATGCATTTCGTCGATTTTCTTACAGTAGGACTCTGCGGTGATCGTTTGGCCTGGTGCCAAAATGTTGTAATGGATCACACCAGCCGACGACCACCACACAGTGACCAATACCTTTTTTGTTGGAGGTTCGCCTTTGGAAAATGCCTAGGGGTTCGTCGGCGTCAACCGCTGCCAAGAACGTTTCCTGTTATCATACAGAATCCACTTTTCATCACAAGTGATGGTTCGACCCAAAAACGAGTTTCATAAAAGTAGAAAAGAACAATTCTCGAAACGTGACAATTTTTGCCGCTCGCTCACTCGTGGGGCATCCACTATTGATCTTCCCAAAAATCTTTCAAAGCAGTTACAAAACAGTAGTTTTTTTGCAACAGTAGTTTTACTGATGTCTAGCTCTTCCGCGATCCCGCGAACTGTTTGGACGTTTAGCTTGCACCTCCAACTCGTACACCAGGATTGCTCTATGTAGGTCGACCGCTACGGGGGTCATCTTCAAAACCGAAATCTCCGTTTCGAAATTTACTGAACCACTGGCGCACAGTGCTTTCTCCAACACCATTAAGCCCCCCACACTTGATTGACTTATCGAGTCGTCTCGGCTGCGGAATGTCCCAATTTGAAGTCATAACAAAATACCGTTTGGAATTGCTCCTTCGACCCACCTCAATAAGTCCTTCAGGAACAAATATAAAACGACGTTGAAACATAAATTATTTAGCCAGATAGAAATTTTTTTAAAAAATTCTGTACATAAAGTAGCATTAATGCGCAATGCAGGTTGAATTTTCACTTAGTAACAGACGAATGAAAAATTGTAACACAAAGCGCTGAGAACCTTCCGGACAACGTAATAGTAGTACGAGAAGCAGAGCTTCGCTAACACGGACTTGGCTCGCCACAGAGCTTGTCGAACAGCATCCGACGAGAGACAGAACTACGTGGTATTGCCCCTCAGGAACAACGGAGCTGAGCGACGGTGCGAAGGCGTCATTCGAGGAGGTATGGTTCGTGCGAACAGTGTCCTCCTGCCACAGGGCGAGGAATGAGGGCGCGCGGACGACGTGGGGCGGGTGAAATCAATTGGACTGGATGGAACAGTAGGTAGGAGAGATGATAATCGAAGGACATCCCGTGGCGAGCTGAGTGATAAATGTCGCTGTTTGATGGCAGGGGATCTCTCCTTTCCCGCACACAGCCGCGTTCCCATGGCACCCATATCAGCCAGCTTTTCAGTCGCACTAAGGTGACCGCCGTAGCACGGGCATCTGGACAAAACGCCCTTGCTCCCAGCGCCCGACTCGTGGAACCATGAGGCGGATGGACGCCGAGCAACAGAATGTTACCCTGAGATGGCGATGCTCTGTAAAGTGAAACCTGCGAGCCTTACCGTCGACGGGGAAGATTACAGCGGCAGAAGGCCTATCTTGGCAGTCATAAAGGAATCCAGTCGCTGGAAGAAATACTGAAGCGCACACGGGCTCGCCTTCCCGAAAGTTCTCAAGACCTTAATCGTAGTCATTGTCTTCTTCGTCGGCTAGCCCCAATGCACGACTGCATCAGAAGCATCTTGCGGTGAGGGTCGCCCTTCTACACCTCTGTGGTCGCACTGCGTTGAAAGTGGAGTCGGAGGCCAACTCCTCTTGCATCAAAGCTATATCATCACGACACACATCTTGGACGAAAGACGGAAGTTCACTGCAATCGACATCTCAGGGTATCGATACGCAAAAATACGTTGAAAATCGAAGTGTGAGTTCTCGGAGATGAGTGAAATCTTGAAGTACTAATATTCGCACAACGAATTCGCCTTACTCCAAGCATCTTCATAGAGTGCGGAACCTCTTCTTGACACAGGATGCTAGTTTGACTCCAATGTACAAGAATATTAGCATGCCTGGGACAGGTACAGTAACATGTAGACTACAAAGGTCCGTAATAGCCGGTCCCCTGGGAAGCGCCACACATTTTACTTCCACGTGATGTCCTGCAGACAGAACATTACCTCCATATAATAACTTGCAGAAGAACAGATGAGCCTGCGAAGAATAAACTGCTGCAGGTGCTCCTCGAAGGATTCTTCTAATACAGCCACGAGCAAACCGTATGATGGCGGCAAGGACGTAGCAGGGCAGAAGTTCCACGGACTGTTTATTCACGCCGCAGCTGGCCTGTTGGGGTTGGCGAAATGCAGCAGGTACTCGATCGTCGCTTGATGCCTCAGCCAAGTGGAACGCTCTTCTACGCTGACAGATGCAATGAACAGCCTTCAACGAATTAACTTAACTTTGCTGATGTGTTTTGGCAGCAGCTGCCTCGAAAATTCAAAGGCGAAGGGGTAGGTAAACAGTTCGGATAGGATAGGGATACATGAAGAGAGTTAACAGAAGCTGCGGTAGTAGCACTCCGTACGAGAGAATGTTTCCCAACGAAATCTATTTCAGCCTTACTTATCGTCTGGGTTTTAGCTGAGCACGGTGATGAAGCGAAACATTTATGTAGGTAAAAGGGTCGTCTTAAAATGAAGTGGACATATTGCAACACTCGCTGACAAACCGCATCATATATGCAGTGCTAAGCAAAATTCCAGTCTTCCGTCTCTTGAACTGACTAGGTGCTGCGATCGGCAGCAAGCAGCAGGAGAAAGTCGAGGAGAGCAGAAGGCAGCGGTGACGGTCGTAAGGCAACGTAGGGGAGCGGGCGCTCCAGATATTTGTGTTGAATACGAGCCGCAAGGAGCGACGGCGATGAGACGAAACGATAAAAAGCGCATCGTCAGCGGGAGACCACCGAGCGGAAAGGATTGTTCCGCCGGTGACCCGGTGCTCACGCGCGGCTCCGCTCGGTCGGCTGTTTTTGGATGGATCCCAGGGAGACCAGCCTCGTAAAGTGGCCGACGACTCGAGGCAAAACAAAGTGCCCATGAGAAATGGAGCCCTTTTTAAGTATTCCACACAGGAGAGCGCCAATTAGCACCCGCCAACCCCACACGGCTAGTCCCCAGCGCGCGCGAACGCCTCAATAGACGTCGAACTCGAGCTTTCGCCTCGGCGACTGTAGCCGCAGGAGTGCTGCCGTCCATCGACAAAAACAATTCGTTTCTAGCCACAAATCGCTGCTGCGCGCCATGCTAAATATTATCGTTTCGAGCAGCAATAATTGCTACGTATCCGCGAGTAATTGGCTTCAAAACTCCCAGAGGAGACTATTTTCAGCCGAAGCTCGGTCAGGTGGTAATGCGTCGTTTTACGAACAGGAACTAAAGATGGACCTGTCGATGTCTCCAGAGCATCATGGGAGAAGATTAGATAAGAAGCGGTGAAAAGATACTGCGTATACAGTCATACGACATTACAAGTGTCACTTCAGAACAGAAAGCAGGGTATGTACTAACACAAACGAGGTGGTAGTAGTGATAGAGGAAATGAACAGATTTCGTTGATAGCCACTAACGGATCAAGAGGACTGTATTAGGTTCTAGACGAAGTTCAGCCTGTTGCTGGTGTGCAGTCGCAGTCTTACGCGTTCCCTAGGTAACTACTCCAGATGTTATAATTGTTCCTTCTTGTCTTCTAGAGCTGCATCCTTCCGAAATTCGAACCCTTCCGAGTTATAAAGAGCACACATTTTCCTACCATGTGGGAGTCCATACGGCAAGATGACTTCCACCACTCATCCAAATTTCAAAGGTTCCGGAACGTACGAGAATACACTCAGATCGCCCATAGATAGCACTGAAGCACATGAAGGGTCATGGAGTTATTTTTTGTTTAAACAATATTCAGTAAAAATTTTGATTCAAGTTTTGAGTCACGAAGTAACAAAAGTAACAAACAGTTGAACCTTCCCCAACTTACAATCGTTTTGATCGCGATATGG
The DNA here is from genome assembly GCA_947359475.1 of Heligmosomoides polygyrus bakeri. Lineage (NCBI taxonomy): Eukaryota > Metazoa > Nematoda > Chromadorea > Rhabditida > Heligmosomidae > Heligmosomoides > Heligmosomoides polygyrus. Next base: position 63,993,087 of record OX375866.1, on the reverse strand, counting down.
GAGCAAGGCTAAGGCCTGAACCAATTTTTTTGTAGGAAAGCAGCACGCACTCAAGAAAATATCGGGGAAGAAACTCTCATTCGTAGCTAGCCTTGACTTGCTGTCTCCGGTCGATGATCAACTCAGTAGTGTAGTAGTTGTGCGCTCGAAGTGAGCATTGGAAAATTGAATTGTGCATTGGAAAAATGAAAAAAAAGCATTGGAAAATTTGTGAGCATTGGAAACCATTCGAATATTCGAATTCGAATATTTTCGAGAAAAGCGATTTCTCTGGATATTCGAATTCAAATGCAATCGAAAACTGCAGTTTTTCTGAACATTCGAATGCGAGTATAATCGAAAAACGTGATTTTTTTAAATATTCGAATTCGAATGCTTTCGAAAAATGTGATTTTAATGTATTCAAACTAGAATAAAAATCATTCGAATACCTGTTCGAATAAGCCATTCGAGCATAACTATACTCAGCAGTATCCTACCCTTCCCAACTAAGTCTAGCACAATCACCGATCGCAAGGGGCGGAAGGCTTTGCGAACCAGAGTCAGACTCTGTCTCCGGATCAGTTATGGCTGCACTCGAGAACTGTCTGCGACTACACTATACTAAACAAGTAAAACACCCTTAAGTGCAAAAAAGTAGGCTGTGAGCAAAGAAACGATCTATCAATAGTCCGCCAAAGAAAGAAAGGTATATGTCGCGAAGGCGGGCAGCATTGGTAGGTGGGAGCACCCCATTCAATCAGATCGCATTGAATGGGCGTGCCAGTGAGAGAGCTTGTGTACAGTCGGTGCCCTGATCGGCTGGCTATGTTCGGTCTATGCTCTGCTTGGTTATTATTGGCTGGCGCATTCCCACTTACCAATGCTGCTCACCTTCGTGACATGTACCGGAAAAAATTTCGAGAAGGTGCTGAAAAACAGCAGCTCGTTTTGCACACTCCAGAAATTAGTTTCTTCTCGCCATGACGCGCTTGATGTCACTGGAGACCTCTGCGTTATAACGGGAGTCGCGTCTACGCAGGGTTCGCCTTTCTACACATCCCACCATATATTATATATTAGGATTTATCCAAAATCGCATAAAATAGCTAGATGGCAACGAAATTTCTAATCACAAAGACAGCTCGCAGGCATCTGACAACTTCAGGGAAATATAATGCTGTTTCACTCTTCAGGAATAAGAATCTCAGTAAGCAGAAATATGGTAAAAGGGGAAAGTGAGATAGAACGAATACCAGAGGTAAGTTACGCTCTATCAGCAAGAAAGCTGCGTAATCTCAGTTTGAACCGTGCGCGTGGACCGTCGGAGGAGGCGGCGGTTGACGCCAGCACCCGGTATCGGGTTCTTGGTTTTTTCCCCCCAAAGGCCAACCAAAGCCTTCCATCCCCCGTGGTCGGTGAATGGGTACCATACTTGTCTGGGAGTGATAGAGCGCTGTCCCTCCTCTGACTGTGTCACCACTCGCCTGAGTATCAATATTAATACTATTCAATGTTCGGTAAATTGAACCTTAGTCGAAGACCAAACTTTGTCAGACTTTTCTAGCTTTTTCGAAGACAATAATGAAACCAAATGCATGAGATTCGATCCCCGCTTAACCGAGTTTTTTGTCCTGCCGCTACACCTACAAGATGCGCTACAAGAAGGGGCGTACTCATTAGCAGGTCCAAGGAGTGAGATTGGCATACCAGCGTGCACTCAGGAAAAAGCTAAGAGGAATGCGCTAATCAGTTTCTTGCGGGATGCGCCACGCATTGTACTTCTGAGGGATAAGTTACTTTGAACACCTACAAGCCTATACATTGACTTGCGGTGGCCAGCCGATGGGCAGGTCGGTGCTTTATCCTTCCCAGACATGTCCGTCACCAATTCATCGACCCCTTAGGATGGAAAGTGTTGTTGGCCGGACCGGGAAGCCGAACCAAGAACCCCGATTTGAGGTGCACGCAACAGCTGGCGGGCGCGTTCTCCGACTATGCTACACTGCGCCCAGTGAACAATTATACTGCTGAAACATTGGCAGTCCCAATAGTGCGGAATAGTGCGGACATATGCGGAGCAGCGCGACTGAAAAGAAGATATTCAGGATGGCACCATGCGACCGAAACATGACACTTGCATTAAGACACGGTCGCTCTTCCCGAGCCACTGCACCGGGCACCACTTCATCGTCGTCGTGTACTCGATGGTTCAATACCGCAACTCACCCCGACGTGGAGGAAACGCATTGAGTTCGCGGGAGCAATACAGTAATCCGGGGGTGCGGATATCTTTTAATAAGGCGGCGCACACGGCGAAATTGTGTTTGGGTGATGAGCGCCACGCGAGGCGAGCGCTGAAGCGCGCCTCCTGTCGCCTGCCGCTCTCCGCGAGCAAATACCGCCACCGTCATTAATACTCGCAATTAAGCGCGTCCGCCTCTCGAGCCTAGCCTGGCGGAAGCGACACTTGCGTCGCCGCCGCCGGCGACGCAGCCGCCGCGTCCGCCGACGCCGAGCGCGAGCGAGCAGCCTGTCAGTCGCAGCCGTCGGCGGCAACTGACAGTCAGCGTCTGACTGGCCTCCTCATACGGTAGGCCAGCGCTCTAGGCGCTCGTTATCTCGTTCACGCCGCGGTGCACACACGGCGGGGGAAAATGGCTGCTTCCCACCTCCTTCACAAATACCTACAATTACAGCGCAGTGTAAACGACGTTCCCCTCGTTTCCATGTCCGGGACCGATTCCCTTCAGAATACCGTCAAACCTACATGCTTGAGACTTACCAGCCATTTCTGACAGAAATCTTCCAAACAATTTTTAGCGCACAAGCAAAACTTAGGCTGCCTGAGAAGCATTCCATCATACAAGTTGGGAGGGCGGGAGGACAGATCTCTTCAGATCTGATTATTGACAGCGGCCGCACAAATGTTTGAGCCCCTGGTAGGTGCACCCCACGCTGAATTGCAGTCTCATCTACGACACGAAACAACTACACCACTTGTTTTCAGAATACGACCTACACACCACCATACAACAATATTTTGAAAGCCACAAGTTCTACTTCTGCTGTTCACGTACTTTCGGAGCCACGAAGCGAATATCAGCAAAATATCGTGGATGTTCTGTTCGGTCAAACAGCGCCGGTGGTGTAAGGCGAACATCGCTGCCCGGAAAGCAGAAGATGCGGGTTGGAGTCCCGCCTGGGGCAAGAGTTTTGATCGCAACTAAACATCCTCCTAACAGCTTCTACCTTCTATAACAGCCGCTCTAGGCTTAAGCAAAGATGAAAAATATCAGGAAAATATTAGGTTGGAAAAAAAGTCTTTTCATTTTTTTCAAAGATTTATTACTTCACAACTACAAAGTCAAATCAACTGAGATAAACTCTATTTTGTCCCACTACACTTCTCCAAAGACTGGGTAATTTTCCAATTCCTCTCGCTTAAAAGACTGCAGTTCTGGAGTCGAACCATTGATGAATCCAATTTTTGAGGTCTTCATCAGTTCCAAAATATTTCTCTCCAATTTCTTGCTTGAAAGCACGGAAGAGATGGTAGTCGGCACGAACGAGGTTAGGGCTATACGGTAGATGTGACATTACCTCCCAGCCCAGCTCCTTTTTTGTTTCTCTTGTGAGTCTTGCAACATGTAGTTTTGCATCGTCATGCAGGATCATCACCTTCGACTTCTCCGGCCTGTTTTCTTAGAGAGTTGCGACGACTTTGTGGAGTTGGCCGCAGTATGTGACAGCAGTAAGTGTCTCTCCACTTCTGAGAGTTTGCCGATAAATCACTTCTCTGATATCCCACCAAACACTCAAGAAAATCTTCCTTTCGTGAACATTGGGCTTGAGATCAGACTTAGGGCTCTCTCCCTTTTGTACCCATTGCCTTTTCCTCGGAAGTTGGCACACAGAACCCAGGACTCTTCGCCTGTCACAATCCGCGGAAGAAACGATTTTCTTCCTTATCTGGACAGAAGAGAAGCAGCGATGGAGAGCTGTCGACCTTTCTGAGTGTCTGACAGGGCATGTGGAATCCAAGCTCCAAATTTCCATGAAATCCAAGATTCTTCAGATGGATTCCTATTATCCTATGAGACACTTCGAGCTTCTCTGCCAGCTGACGTGTCGTCTGCCAACTATCGGTACGAAGAAGATGGTGTAGTTCACTGTCGTCCAATCCAGTTGGCCTTCCTGACCATGCTTTGCCCTCAGTGAATAATCTCCTTTTAAAGACTTTCCGAACCACTCATAACAGGCGCGATGAGTAGTAGATCCCAAGCCATATATATGGTTAATTTGGTCTGCTGCCTGACGTGCTGTGGATTCTTTAATGAATTCATGAAGAATGCCGTGCTGAAAACGGCCATGAGGTAGATCTGGCATTGAGTTCGGAAGATTGGGTGGATAACGAATTACAAGAAGAGTCTTAACCTGTGTCCGCGTGTGAACGGTAGACAAGTGTGATAGGATTACGAAATCAGCAATCAACATTGGCTAGTGCGTTTACAAGGGGAAGGGTAAAAAAAATTTCGAAGTGTGAAGAGACTTTTTTTCCAACCTAATATTATGGAGAGGGGCAGTTCGTAGACTGCGAGAATTCGATGGACAACCCTTTCCTTGAGGAACCTTCACCAGGTGACCATCCGAACGCTTGCTCTGAATGGCGGGAATGGTACGAATGAACAGAAGCGTCTCTGCCTCAGAAACACTTATATCCCGAGTCCTGCAAGGACGTGTTCCACCCGACTAAAGATGGGATCCAGTAACCTCCCGCACCTATGGCCGGAGATGGGTGGCCTAAGGGGTAGGGCATCGGGCTCATGAAACGAGTCCGATGGATCGAATCCACGCATTGCTACTCCGCTTTTCACGCTTGTGAAAGTAGAGATGATTGGATTCGCTAACAATATCTTTGCTCACAGTGACGGACTGGTTGACTAAAATAAGGATTATCTCAAAAGGGATATGAAAGGTCCGTTTTGCTACAGCTATATCAGACGAACCTTTGTTTGGTACTCCTCCCATAGCTCATCAGTGATTGTGAGGAGTACCAATAAAGCTGCAGTCCGCTAAGCATATCCATTAATTGGGTTGCTGAATGAAGGAATCTTGCCAACGATTATTTGACAAGCCATAGAGGGATCTTAAGGAGCGTGGAGACACGAGACTATGAATTTCTGCCATGGCAAAATGCATATCGAGTTAGCGCACAGAATTCCAAGGAGGAAATTGAATCCGAAATATGAATGACCGCGACCAACGGGCTGGGCTACCAGAACTACCGACAGCTGACATTAACTTGCTTTCAGAACCTTTTGAAGATCCTTGATATTCTTAATTTTTAGCTATTTCGTGGTTGTGACATAACTCAGACTTTTGTAGCGCCGGAACACAACACTGGTTTAATCTCGAAGACATGCAGTGCAGATTTCGGGAAAACCGTAAGAGATGCCAAGCAGCACTTTCTACTCCACAAAAATGAGAACGAAGCAATGAAATGCAATACTATTGCAACTGAAGCCAACATTTCTCCCTTTATAAGTATGCGAAATGGAGTCCTAACGAGCGGACTCTCGGACTCTTTTCGATGATTCACTGCTCTACCTCTTAGACGACCGATCGCGGTTGCTAAGTACAAGTACAATACCGCTCCTAATTCGCGTACAATCGACGCTTTGCGGCAGATACTTTCGTCGCAATCCTTCGCTCTCGCATAACTTCGTTCATGGCGATCCTCTTAAAATAAAACTTACACCAAATGGTTCCTCGCCTCAGCGCAAATACACTGGAATATGAAAAGTTGACCTTGCTAAAAAGTGACCTAGTTGTAGACAGCTTCCCTTGGAGCGGTCGTTAATTGTTTTACGACTCCTCCGAAGTCCACGCTGACGTTTCCTCAGGAATTTTATAGATTCTATTTTTTCTCATAAAATTCGTCTTCTGCATGCTGTGGCTGTCAGAATGATAGCAAGTTCCAAAAAATAACCTAAAACTGGATCTGCTCTGCAGCAAATACGAGAAGCGTTTTGTTCACATTTTGGTCCTCATTTCGCCAGCTAGCGATCTCCCTCATATAAAACTGACCTAAGTTATACATGAAAGAACGTTTTTTCTCGCACTTTTGTTTAAAAAAACCCTCAACATGTCAAACTATAAACTCTCCAATATGGTTAGAATAATTATTTGCCCAAGGGAAATTTGCATAACTTTCTTTTCAATTTTTTAGTTCAGCTGTAAGAAATGAGTATAATAATTTTTTAAATTTTGTTTTTTCGAAAAAAATATAACTCAAATTTTATTTTAAAGCACAACAAGGCAGCAATCATTCAGTGCATTAAAAGACCAGATTGAGCCATGCACTCGAGAAATGCGTCCCGATTTTTTAGATTGTTAGTGCAGATGCTGCTTACATGAAGCGCCAAAGTGAACCAAAGTGAAGTGAATTCTTACAACTGCTCCCGTTATATCATGTACAGGTGTGAAACTCCACGCAAACAGCAATTTTGCTCTCAATCGAATAAAAAATAGCGACGTCTTGGAGTGCATGGCGCAATCCTTTGTTTTGGCACCAAAAAATTGCCGCCCTTCTGCTCTTTAAAACTATGAACCATTATTTTTCCACAAGTGGGAATCTTGTAAAATTTCAAACAAGGTGTTCACTTATTGGTTGAGTGCATTAAAACTTCAAATAAATCATACTGAAATATTCATTGAAGAAAAAATTATTACAATCTTTTTGAAAAGCGTTTAATTTGATGTAGAAAGTTCGCTTTGATTTCAAAAGCCTTACGCTATCTTGGAAGAGTGTCCAATCTGACGCGAACAGTGTCGAATTCGACAGGAAAACTGTGAAAATGGTATATTTTGACACCCTGTGACACAGCTAAAACCTATTCTAAATTCTATAAGTTTTACACGGTTCAGTTTAATACCGTGTTGTTTGAAGTTTCCGCTCAACTGGGTGGTAACTCGAGTAGTACACCTTTGCAACAGATTGTCCTAGCACACGTTCAGACCGCAAAATGTTAAAGGTCTTATATTTCGGGCTCTCGCACCCAGGTGCGAGGGTCGGCCAGGCCACAGAGCGCTGGTTCGGGTCAAGTCGCAGCGATCTCAGGACTCCGCAGGGGCGAAAGCTGCAAAATATCGATCCTATCAATTTCCTGTAATGTTACATCGATCGAGAGCTCTCACTGTGCTTAACATCGGCAGCACAACCGTGTTCCAAATGAAGCTAGAAGCGAGATCACGCCGAAAACAAAGGAAAATCGGGATTTTTGACAAATTAAGACAGAGACTAAGAGGGAAGTGAGTTTTTCTATGTATGACCAGTGCCCCGAAGCCGCATACGCAGAGAATATATGGAAGTAAGCTTAGCTCCGCTACTACGTTCCCCAGGAGGTTGTATTATAGTTCGATAAATGCACGCAAATCACTTGCTGAACAGAGAAAGGCAAGGACTTAAAGCTATAAAACTTGGACATTTGTTGAAGTTGTGAAGGTTCTTGTAGCAAAAGTGGGAGAAGGCACGTTCTTTCATGTATAACTTAGGTCAGTTTTATATGATGGAGATCGCTAGATGGCGAAATGAAGACCAAAATGTGAAGAAAACGCTTCTCGTATTTGCTGCAGAACAGATCCAGTTTGAGGTTATTTTTTGGAACTTGCTATCATTCTGACGACCACAGCATGCAGAAGACGAATTTTATGACAAAAATGCAATCTTCAAAAAATTCCTCAGGAAACATCTTCGTGGACCTCGGAGGAGTCGTAAAACAATTAGCTGCCGCTCCAAGGGAAGCTGTCTACAGCTAGGTCGCTTTTTAGCAATATTAACTTTTTTCATACTCCAGTGTATTTGCGCTGAAGCGAGGAATAGTTTGGTGTAGGTTTTATTTCAGGAGGATCGCTATGGGCGAAGTTATGCGAGTGCGAAGGTTTGCGACACGAAGGCATGTGTCGCAGTGTCGATTGTACGCGAATTAGGAGCGGTATTGTAGACTCCACCTGTGAGAGGACACCGTACTTAACCTTTACTCGGCCAAAACTCTGCTCTCTGCAGAATTCAGGTCGATACACTTACCCTTTAGAATTTCTGAAGCAGAGGCGCTCCCTCCATGTTCACTACTTCCGCAGTTCAGACTTATCGTAGGCAAGGTTTCCTGCTTAGTCTCAGAGCTCTTCTCGGCGTGCAACCGAGAGGTGCTCGGAGACTGTGAGCCTCATTCCAAGCTTTCTGCATGGCGCACCACGGTTGTGATACGCGATACGTTAGCCAGAGAGCCGCAAACCAGGAATGGGATGTGTTATTCGTAAGCGCATAAGAGGAGTTTTCAACCGCATGGGCGCCCTAACGACAAAATACTGGGTGCCCGAGAAACACAACAATTGGCGACGTTGCGAAGAGGCGCATTGTCTTGAAACCCACAACAATTGTCATGTAGTACATCTTTGTTACAGTGGAACCGTACGATTACCATGGCTCCAGCTCCTCCTATTAAGGAGTACTGGACTTTCACTGCATGGGGCACTCCACGGCCTTCTTCAAAGTGAACTTTAGATGAACGGGTTGTGAGCTACAATTGAAGAACACCGTTAGTTAGCCGATCGTACGCAATGCAGCAACAAGCTGGAACAAATTACACATTCGACTGCGCACTTCATTTATTATTACATGGTGCGCATTTGTTTAAGGAACTACATGGAAGGCTCTAAATTACCACGGGTAGTGCGAGGCCTCAGCTATCAGTGGAAGAGGGTAAAAAGGAAGCCTGTGTAAATATAGCTGCAGCCACCGCTCTTTTGATGAAAAATTCTCAGGACTGGGCCATCCCAGAAAGGTTAAAACAGTAGTGTGCTTAATACGATGGCATGGAAAGAATGGCTGCCTGTAGTAACTACTCGTCTTCAGCGACTCATTCCACGTCTTCCTTAACATGTCTCCTACTACCAACGATTTCGTGTAGAGATAGTGAAAATCAGTAAAAGCCATAGTCCGATGTTGCAGCAACATATCACCGTCTTTTCCAAACTCAACCGCGCCACTAAAGGGCGAAATATACATTCCCAGTATTCCCAGTGAGCGACGATTCTAAGAGCAAAAAGAAAGGAGCCACAAAGAAAAGAACGAGGCAGCGATTTCCGTCCATCCGCCCAAATTCGCATCTGCAGAAGACTAACTATGAAAATCCTCAGTTCTTAGATAACCTATCTTCATTTATTTAACATCTTAAAGAAAAGATCCTGCTCTAGACAGCGTGAGCAAAGTGATATGAATTATAATGAATCTGGTCCAATCTTTTCGTAGTCGTTTTTATACAGCTTGTTGCAGTATTTATGGATCACCCCGTAACTTCGTTCATGAAATGATTTCTTTATATAAGCACATTCCCAGTACCAGCGTGTTGCGGCAGTCTGAATGAGTTGAAAACCTCGGGATAAATTCGATGAAAAACATAAGTTGAGAGTTACAGTTCTATCCCTGACCCTGGGCGCATGCACATGTCGTTTCTTTACTACTCATAGAGAAAGAAGAAAAGAAGAAGGAACAACTATGCACGTCCAGCTGTCTGTCTAATTACTACTCGCTATGTTCCGCGTTATGCGCTCCCGTTTCTGTGTAGCATTGTTAGAGTAAAACGCCCTGGTCATATTAAACTACTTATACTAGACTTAGTTCTACTGCATTGAAATGGCCTGAGAAGCAAGAAGTCCGATAGAGAAGCAGGACTTCGAAAACACCCATGCTGCATAACCTGGAAACGGGCGAGCAACTGCCGCTTGTGTGCGTCGCGCAGCACTAGGCGGGAAATTTTGTTGTGCTAAAGTGTGTTCCTAAGCATCTCCCTAGTTGGGTAGGATGGACTACGGGTGGATTGTCAACAAGCAACACGAGAAGGTAGAACGCCATTTCGACCACCATTACCTACGCGCATAACCGATAAGTGTGTTACTAATAATGTAATGGGGGAGCGGCCGACGATGAAAGAGTCTGAACTTCTCGCTGACCCGAAGAAAAGGGGAGCAGCCACACCAGCTGGACACGGATGCCGCAGACAGAGACCAGCAGCTCTCCCGGCATCGGAGCCAGGCAATCGCCTCGATTGCGCTCCTCTGTCGTCCTCGACTCTGATCCGCTTACGGTAATCCGCCTGCTTTCACGAGGATTGGGCCTTTAATTCGTTGTAGTGGTTGGGGGTTAGCGGTTGGGACCTACGCGACCCAGAGGGGGCAACATTATCATGGATGAGATGAGAAGCTATACGTAATGAGCTTCTCGCAAGAGTTGAAGGCAGCATATAAGGTGCGAGCAACGGAATGCAGGGACGAGGAAGAGGTCGGGAGAAAAGTCCCAAGCACAACCCAATCGACAGCTTCATGTGGCTGAGCTTTGTGTAGGAGCAACTACCACCTGAAATGCGATGATGAGAAAGCAACTACTGGGCCTGGAAATTAGTATCGACTACTGGTGAATGAATTTCTCACTTCTTCTCTGATTACACCATTATTCACAAGCACCTTATGAGGAACTGCGGTTCGGCGATGGGACCAGAAACTGCGTTTCTCATACATGCAACGTTCTTCAATTGTGAATAAGGAATCCGCCGAGATAATACGAGTTGGATGCAGGCCTGCCCCCAAAGTTCACACTAACGCTTGAAAAGCGAATTGCACTTAATGGACTCGAAAATAGCTTAAGCAGTAAGAGGGAGATCGGCAAGGCTCAGCTGTAGCAGTGATATCGGATCAATTCAGTTTCTTTTAGCCGCAAGTGGCTGGTATCGAGGTTGTAAGCTCTCATAACGGCGTGTTTTTGCGATCAAAACTTTATCGTCAGGCGGGAATCGAACCCGCACCTCCTGCTGACCGGGCGGGAATGCATCACTCACAACGGGTTAATCGCATGCATTTGCGGTACTTGGTCAGACCTAATACCATCGCGGAACAGAATCAACGAGCTCGGAGTGCTCTTTTCGTTGCAATTCCAAGCAGCGAGGTTGTAGCACTGAGGCACTGTGTAGGTAACTTGAAATTTTGGAAGGAGAGCAAGTTGTACCTGGGAAACTGCAACAGTTCCATTGCGATGATGTTCTGGTTCCAATGAAACTTCATAGAATAAATCGTCAGGCCCCAAGCAGACGAATAACGATAAAAAATAATTTCTCCTACACGATGACATGAGATGACCTGCCGGATCCTACCCTTTCCAGACAAGTATGGCATCACTTCTCCAGCCACAGAAGCATATGTAGAAGGCTTGACGAGCATGAGCATGGATGAATCCTGAACACTAAATCGATCCAGAATACAAGTGACAGCCCGCACGTGCTCGCGCGGTGTTACCACGCACATGCCTTATACGTGACCAAGTACCAAAAGTGATCCCATTGGAAGCAAGCTAGGGGATCACGGTGCTCGGCGAAGCAAGCACTGGTGCTCAACATTTTCGTAGAACCTTTTTTATTGCGCGTCCGGCTTTGGAAAGCACACAAGCATGACAACAGCTTCGAAAATATGTTCGTCGTTTTTCCAATAAAGATATCAGAGATTGCCGTTGGTGCCCTATCTACCCAGTCACCAGATTGGACACTGAAAAATAAGCGAACTGGTTCGTTTTTTTGCTCAACGGTGCAACTTCCGGAGGCCACAATCCTTGGGCTAAATTATGAGAACATCAGTTGGGTTATGCTTGTTCCTGTTGCTCTGCACGATTGTCTATTCTGTGCAGGGCTTCCTATCATTTCAAGATCTTGTGTCTTTCGCAGTAGGTGCCCCGCATCTAACCGTTTAATTCTTCGACGATCTCTTCCAAACGTAGCTCCCCATTTTCGATTACATTGCCCCCGAAATCCAAGCTACAGAGCAGAAAGAGCAAAATCTAGTCTGATAATTTGGAAATGTGGAAGGAGAGACCATCTCACAGCTATCCGCCTGGTGAGCGAAGGGATGCGCTGTGGGGCGGAGGAACGGCGACGACGTGTCGAAGGCCTGCGGTGACGTCTCGGCGTTTATTCGACAAGTCCGGGAAGTAGGTTGTAATGAAACGTCGTCCTACTCGCCCTCCCACCCAATTCAAGCGGACGGCTTACGCTAGTAATTAGACAGGAATCCAGGCTGGCAAGAAGGAATGAAGGCGACGAATAGATTGCTGCCGTAGGTGACAGGCAAGGGCACCGTCGCTCCTAAGCAGCTTTCGCTGAACTGGGATAAAGCATGGGGTGAATCTTCATGTGAACTCCGGCTTCTTCCTTTCTGGAACCTGGACACCCTAGGCAACGTCCGTAATGACAGTCCTCAAGCGACTCTTTCTGTACTCAAATCAAAGGTGGCAAAGAAGCATCTGGCGGAATACAAAATCGGTTGGGGCGAATAACTTCGGGCTAATATGTGTCTCTCAAAAATGTCTGGCTAGTTTGGTGCGAAAGTAGAAATGTCTACGTTGAGCTTAGCTACATGATGGACAAGTGAGGGAATCAACGACAAATGCGGTCACTGACGGGGCTATCGACTCACAGATTAAACTGTACTCCAAAACTATGTGGAATGAATAGCTGAACTGGAAAGGCGCTAACGCTGAAGTCTCCTATCTTGTCGATATATAGGTTTCTGCACAATAACGGGAGATATCCACTGGCAAGAGACGCATCATCGAGTTCAAGCAGTTTCACATCGACGGGGGACGTGATCGACAGTTGGAAAACGATCCGAGGAGACGAAAGCCTGCAGGAATAACTCAAACAAAAGAAAACCGAAAGAAAGGCGTAATTTAGTCACCAGTAAGCTCGCCACGTATTTTACAGCAAATCCAACAACGAAGTCATGCACACCCATCACATATATCAACGTACTGGCAAAGTTTGTCCAACACCTTGCTGCTATTAGGGTAGAGGGTTAACCTCCAGGACAAAACGACTCCCATCTCAAAGTTCCAGCAGATACATAGACCAGATGAGAATCTGTCCTGCGCGAGGGTAGACCCTAGGCGGTCATGAATTCAGTCTGTGTATGGGCGGTCGGTGGGAATACGATCGTCGCCGAGCACTTGATGGTAAATTGAAACGACGCCGTTTGTATTCGGAAGGAGAGGCCCCGAACGAATAACGTGATTATAACCAGATGTGCCCCCGCCTCAGGCAACACACACCAACAAATGTGCGGCCTCCGCGTCCGTCTCTATATACATTCACCCCACTTAAGCGAGATTTATGCAACGTTTCCGACTGGTGGAGAGTTGGCCGAAGTCTCAAAGGAGGAACGGAGCCTGGCCCCGTTGGAAGGCTCAGTGGAGAGGCAATTTTCAATTGCATGGGACAGCACTCAAATGACGCCACTGCTGTGGCAGTCGAAATTTGCGTTGATGAGAGCCGATGCGGCAGAATAAGCGAAGGCCGCATCGGGAAATTAGCTGCAAAATACGCAAGTGCATCCGTGGAGCGACCGGACGGAGCGGACACTCGTTGTTTGAGCAGTTGGAGGGCGAAGGCACGGTCGCACTGCTGCTTCCCCTGACTGCGGCTGTTTGGAAGACGGACAGAGCGGCTGAGCTCGAGGCCAGCTCCCAACCCTATACGAGGAGATTAATTATTAAAATGTGTATGTGGCGAGTGATTGGTGCCGGAGACGCGAGTGTGGGACTTCGTTGCCCCAGAACTCCCTTTAGGTCTTGATGCCGACCAGGAACCACGTCGAACAGAGGTGAGTATGGGCCCAGACATATGCCGCAGCTGAGGAAAACAAAGAGAGTGAAAGGATAGCACAGGTAAAGTCAGCTTTGGAAGCACAATGTGGATAATAAATGTTACCATTTATGCTTCCTTTAGAGCAGGTTTCCAAAAGATTTGTAGTTTCCATTATCTTTCATATGGTCCTTTACCTCCTCCCTTTTCGTGAGAACTTGAAAAACGTAAAGATGGACTAGCTGACGAACTAAAAGTTGGTTACGCGGGCTCTCAGTATCTTAATGGAGAAGATAACATGCAACGAAATAGAACAGATTTTAGTATACCACACGCATGTATTTAGCTCTCGTGCACTCAATATGCGCTTTAAAAATTACCGAGCGACCGACATAGAAAAATACACCATTTCAAGTCTAGAAAAAAAGGGTAATTACACCAAATTTCATGTAAATATTCATCGGATTTAAAAGTACAGATATAGACATCCCTCTGCTCGAGAGGTTGGTGGGTTCGATATCCAAGCTAAGGAGTTCGGCGAATACGCTCTGATAAGTACACGTGTTAGTTGGCGTGATTTTGTTAACACTATGGACATCAAAAAATTCAAAACCAGCTTCCAGCTAAAAAAGGAGTGAACATCTGCATATAAAGCCCAACAATAGAGCGGCTCCGATTCCAAACAACTAGAACTAAGAGCGTAACAAAATGCAATAAGCAACTATTGGGTTGTTCGATAATTAATGTTGTATTTTCTTCATATATTTCAAAGTGAATTTAATTATATTAACAACAAGCATTAATCAATGATATATTGACTGGTTTATTGGATGACTTTTGCCATCTTTCCACACGTTGGCAAACTCCGCGTTCGAAGAAGTATTCGTTTCTACATAGAAGCGAAGAACTGGCGCAACTCATTTTTGAAAGCTTGAACGGAATTAGAAGTTTCACTATTCAACTGGTTTTGAAGGGAATGAAACAAATGGTAATCTGGTTGTGCTAAGTCAGGGTTATAGGATGGATGTGGCACCAGTTCCCAGTTGAGCTCTTAATTTTTGACGGTTATTAAAGAGGTGTGAGGTCTGGCGCAATCATGGTGGAACATCACGCCTTTGCTATTGACCATTTCTGGGCGTTTTTCCCTGATTGTTTCGCTCAATTTTGATGGTCGACAACAGTACACATTCAGTTCGATGGTTTGGTTTTTTGGGAGTAGCTCAAAGTAGACCTGACCAAGCTCTTGCATGTGCAAATGAACGGTTGACTTCGATATGTCAAGACTCACTGTCATCGCTCGAGTTGTCGCACTCGGGTTGGTTTCGACTAACGCCTTCATTTTGTCGTCATCGGCAGTGACTGTACGACCAGTATGTGGCGCATCTTGCACATTAAAACTTTCAGAGCGAAAGCGAGCAAAACAGCGCTGACATTGGTGTTCAGTAAGGCCGCGTTCACCATAAACTTAACATAACTTCTTCTGAGCATGTGCTGTATTTTTGCCTTTCCGGAAGTAAAACGATAAAATACGCCGACACTCCTCGTTTGATTGTCCAGTTTCAACTCAACTGTTTACCAATCTGTTTACTAATGATGCCCAATCTTTGGAAAAAAGTCCGAAGCCTAACATTTAAATAATATTCTAAGACAAGCAATCACTACTCCATAAACGTACATAGTGTACGTCATCTATAAGAAAAATAGCACTATTTGTCGAACAACCTATTAAGAACTTCAGACTCATTAAAATAAATAAGCAATTGGAATACAAGCTTCGAAAAAGGCCACTTTGGGGACTGATTATGTTCAGGGAAAAACGCCAATGAATTCGAACAACATGAGAGAGCCCAAAAAGTCACAAGAGGAACCATCATTCAATCATCAAAGATATCTAGCATTCAGGAAATCTGTTCGACGTATACATTTGCAGTTGTGCTCCCTGAAAGCGCTCTGTTCCTTTTCCGGAACTTCGAAAGTGTCTTCAGAGAAGTCAATGTTTGAGCACATGCACACTTTCAAGTGTTTCAATGTGACGAAAAAGGAAAAAAAGCAAAAGCTTAGTCGGAAAATGGTACGTCATACCGATTCCTGGAAGAAACGATGGATCCTCCATCAACAGTCCAAATTTCCGACTGATCAACGGTTGGCAATGTTGCCCTGTCAGACGAACAACTTCATCCCGCCCTGTCACACCCGTCGTCACACTCACTTGAGAAAATTCGCTACGGAACTCACGTCTGGTCCCAGCTCCTGCGTAGTTCGATTCTTGTCCAACTTCAGCTCCTGATGGGTGCTGTATTGTGCGAATATGGTCCTACCTCGAATCTGTAATTCTCCATCGAAGAAATTCGAGAAACGAACTGCATGTCTAGCTCTTTGTGTTAGACAGGGCTCACTGAGCGCGATTAAACCTGCTTTCGTTTTGGGCGAGATGACCTCTCTTCGAAGTCACTATTGTGGACAAACATAAGCAGCAAGAATAACGGTCCCAAACAAGGATGAGCGGGTTAACGTTATCCGCTATCCGTTATCCGGTTTTCGGGGCGGGGGAGGGGGGGGGGGCTGGCTTATCCGTTCTGTTGTTCGTTATACGGCGATTTTGGGCCGAATGACGAACAACAAATTAGATGTCTCCTAGGTTTGAACGTGGTGATGGGTGGACCATGAAGATGTGCAGTGGCACGGCCACGTTCTGCGTGGAAAGGAAGATAGCGTACGTATGATAGACCTTAAGTTCGAGGTAATAGGAAAGCGGCCTAAAGGGCGCCCGAAGCAGCTCTGGTCTGATACGTTACATATGGAGTTGAAGGTTGCTGGTGTCCACCCTGATCAGGCTGGATCGGGAAAGGTGGCGTCATGACACCAGAGTAGCGGATCCGGCTACGAAGCGGGACAAACGCTGAAGAAGAAGAGATAAATAGAGAGAGAGAGCGACTTCTCCATTCAAAATTTTAGCGGTGCAGCAAGCTACCAGATAAACGCATCATAGCGGGTGCTGCAAGACCTGCAGATTCGTTCTAGTTTGTTAGTCTTCCAGTGGAACTTCTATACTTTTATATATAGGGAACCACTCCCTTATAGGAATGCGGGATATTCCTGCAGTTTTGGATGTCATGAGTCCTTGAATGTGTGTTTGGCCTACACAATTGCTTGCAGTTACTACCCCATGGGAGGTTAGTATTGTATCCATCCCAGAAGATTCCACGTTCAAGCACCTGGAATGCTATCGAGCAGCAACAACAATAACGGTTCTCGTCATGGTGCAAATTAAGACTGTCATGTGGCCTTTATCCGGCAAGACGTTTTCCGCCCTCTTCATAGCATGGAAAAGTCAAGAGACATCGCAGGGTATGCCTACTTCCAATGACTAATCTATTTTTCAGCAGCCTGAATTGGAAAAAAGAATCAGGCGGCTGATCAATAAAGCAATACTGATGTCATGCTCCTGCCTGGGAGTGAGGGTTCACAAACCTTTATTATTAGTCTATGTTATATACAACAACCATGTAGCAAGAATGCAGTTAGGGAGACTGCCAACCTTCCAACCCATGTAGGGGCGTGGCTTACAGAGGCGGTCGCCACTACATGGGTTGGAAGGTTGGCAGTCTCCCCAACTGCATTCTTGCTACATGGTTGTTGTATATATTTATTTTATTTATTTATATGCCTTTCAATATTTTACAATATGCGGCATCTCATTAGATCGATCCATTCGCGTTTCGTTTTCGTTCTTGCTACTCCTTGCCAATTGCATGTTCCCAAGGCTTTCTGGAATACATCTCGCCATCTAGATTTAGGTCGTCCCACTGTTCGTTTGGAAGGCGGACACCACTCCATAATCTGACGAGACCACTTATTATCAACAGTATTAGAGATCTTCCAGCAATAAGTCCACTTTCTTACCATGGCACAGTCAACCACATCTTTGACTTTAGTAATTCCTCGCAGCCACACGTTTCGCTTTCTATCTCGAAGACTCACTCCAACCATTTGACGTTCCATGCGCCTTTGTGCTGCTGCAAGTTTATCCTTGGCTAACTTTGATAGAGTCCAGGTCTCGGCTCCATACAGCATTGACGGCAATATGCACATATTAAAAAGGCGTCGTTTCCACTTCATTTCGACCGTCCTCGATGTTAAAAAGTTTGAATATCGACAGAAGTTGCTCCAGCCTGCACGAATCCTTCGAGTGATTTCTTTGGAGGGATCTCGAGTGAGGGAGATATCTTGCCCCAGGTATGTGATAGACTTCACATTGTCGACGTCTTTTCCCCTTAGGGTGATGGATGTGTCTGATGTCGCCATTATCTTCGTTTTTGAGGCACTTATTTTCAAACCACAACTAAGCGAGTTTTGATCTAGTTCGTTGATCATGGTTTGCAGTTCTTCCTCGGTTTTCGCAATTAGAACAACGTCGTCAGCAAAGCGAAGGTTGGTGAGCCAAGTTCCATTAACTGATATTTCATAACCATTCCAAATAAGTTTTCGAAAATATGCTCCAACGTAGAGGTGAATAGTTTTGCTGAAATTGTATCACCTTGGCGGACTCCTCGACAAACTCTTATTGGAACATCTGTTCCTCCGAGACGAATTGCAGATTGCGTCTTTGAGTAGATTTCACGAAGCAGTTCTATAAGCTGATGATTAGCTCCTTGTTCTTGGAGGGCCGTCCATAACGCATTCACTTCCACTGTATCAAAGGCCTTCTCGTAGTCAATGAAAGCTAAGAAGAGAGGTATTTGGTACTCGGTGCATCGTTCAATCAGCTGATTTACAGCATGTAGATGATCGATAGTGGAGTAGTTTTTTTCGAAAACCAGCTTGTTCAGGAGGTTGTTCTGCATCCAATACCTGTTCGAGTCGTTTAAGAATTACTCTCGTGAGAAGTTTGTATAAAACAGACAGGAGAGAGATTGGACGGTAGTTTTTCAGCTCAAATGGGTCGCCTTTCTTATGTAGAAGTACGGTTACGGAATCTGTCAGCTTCTCGGGCACAGATAAAGTGCACAAGCAGTGGTTGAAGAATTCAGTTATTAGCGGAACAAGACTATTTGTGCCTAGCTGCAGCATCTCCGTAGCAATACGATCATGTCCAGGGGTTGTCCCTGGTTTCATGGATTTGATGGCTGCCTCTACTTCACCTTGCAGAAATAATGGGCATTCAATATCCGTGTCGATTGGAGTACATGTGACAGTAACCGTAGATGCGTATAGCTGCTCGT
Organism: Heligmosomoides polygyrus bakeri; assembly: GCA_947359475.1. Classification (NCBI taxonomy): domain Eukaryota; kingdom Metazoa; phylum Nematoda; class Chromadorea; order Rhabditida; family Heligmosomidae; genus Heligmosomoides; species Heligmosomoides polygyrus. The sequence continues at coordinate 63,974,204 of OX375866.1, read as the reverse complement.
AGAAGCGTTTCGTCGCCGAACTAATCTCGTCTTTAGTTTTGCACAAGAACCCCTCCTCGTTCCTCAATTGGAACAATTGCTTTCTTCCAAACGATGCTTCATTTCTAATTCTCTTGAGAGTGCGGTTTGATCGAATGGCCTTCTCAACGAGTTGACAATGGTGTTTGCGGATATCATCTTTTATCATTCGCCTCAGCAATTTACATGTTTCTGTGTAGCTAACACGGTCGACCGCTGTTGCAATGTTTTTCTTTAGGAGTCGATGCTTCATCAGTGATACCGTGTTCACTGATATGTAACCGCTGTACTCTTGTTGGCGTGTTGCGGCCTTCGCCGCACTGCGGAAGTAGTGGCAAAGTTCACCATATCCAATGGAAGGTGAATGCAACTGAGAAGGACAAATGGTCGAGATTCCACTTTGGTACAGACTAGCATCAAAACAAGAACGAGAGTGTGGTTTTCTTTTTTTCTTCGCTGTAAATTTTGGACAACGAAGCACACCCCTGAGTAAGCGATGGTCCGTCTCGAATTCTATAGTTCCTGTTCTTACGCTCTTGAATTGAAGATGTCGGCATGCAAAAATGTGGTCGATACAATTCCGTGTTTTTCCATCCGGGGCTCGCCATGTCCACTTCCTTCCTTTGCGTATTTTAAAGAAGGAGGCCACTGCTCGTATTCGGAATTCCTCGCACATCTCTATGAGAAGCTGTCCCCTTTCATTTCTGTCACCGAATCCATTAGGTCCGACAGAATTCTCGATAGAGCTTTCCTTCGATCCGATTTTTGCATTAAAGTCGCCTAGAAGTACTGGGTGTACTTCAACTACGTTTGATCTTTGAGTATTCCCAAAGTTTCTCTCTGTACATAAAATACACTTCCGGATTGACTGAGACAGCACCGTATCGAGTTTTTCTAAGAAAAGGGAATAATCCTCATCATACTCGGAATTGCTACTCGTAGACGGAGGTGCATATGCAGAAATTAGACGGACTATGTGGTTGTCGAATCGCAGGTCCAGGCAAGATAATCTGTCGCTTTCTCGAGAAAATGCATCTACGAATGGTATAAGGCGGCTACTCACTAGAAATCCGGTGCCACACGGTTCTTGAGCATTTTCTGGGCCCGCATAGACAAAACCTGCGGCTGGAATCATTTAGGTCCATGCATCCGGTTCCTCTCCATCTTAGTTCGGTAAGCGCCAGGACGTCCACATAGGCTGTCTTCAACGATTCTTGCAGTTCCACCAGCCGTTCTCTGATGGCTAGTCTTCTGACGTTTAGTGTCGCTACCTGGATTGACTCTAAATGAGCTTGGAACTCACTCGATCCTGCTGTTCCACGGCTTCCTGGATCGACGGGCATCTCCGGTGAGGTTGTTGAAGAGCGGTGAGATAGACCGACCGCTCGGCAGGCACGACGAGGGAGAAGTCTGTTGTATATAACATAGACTAATAATAAAGGTTTGTGAACCCTCACTCCCAGGCAGGAGCATGACACTGACAACCCTGTGGAAACAGGCGGGTATGTTGCTGTTCGTTTGTCTTCCTTCTGATGTGGACGGCTTCAAGGATAGACTTCGCCTTTTTTGGACTGTTCGCTTACTCCTGACCTTTGAGTATCTGCGGAAGGTTGTTCGTTAGTAAGAGGCTTCTCACTAGGCACCCCTACGGATGACATACATATCACGCAAGAGATCAAGAGGGAATCCCTGGCTGACACAGCCATTGGTCCTGGAATCAATGTCAACCTGATGCAGGCTCTCGACGTCTGTCAAGGCGTCCCTTCCAAGCCCCAAAACACTAAAAGGCTGCACATAGAGAAGAACCACACAAACTTTAGCGACATGCGGCCGTCATCAGTGATGGTCTGCATGGCGCTTATTCAAGTCAGATGGCCAGATTTCGGACACAGAGGCCCATAATAATGGTGTGCCGAGACAGTCGAACTCATTCAGAAACTGAAGGTTGATGTTAAGAAACAACAGAGCGTTGGACTCAACAACAAAAATGATACAACCGATTTCGCTTTTTTTCAAGTAAATACATTCTTCTTGTTGAAAGTAGGCCGCTACGCACTATTTCTACACCAGGACTACTGCGCCGCCATCCCGGATAAGCTGAATGTCTCACGGCTGTCTGCTAGGTAGTTTCACGGTTGGTGAAGGCAGCAGTGCATCGAAACTATTGAAGGCCGATCATGCAACGCTCCAGCGGCAGCAGATGCTAGCGCGACTTTTGTACAGTAAGATCCAAAAAGGGTGCAGTAGAAACTTCATCAGGATAACATGATTTTTAGAAGATGATGTAGAGGGAACTGCTGCCAAATGGCTTTCCTTTTCCTCCTCCTTCAAGGAGGAGGAAAAGGAAAGCCATTTGGCAGCAGTTCTCGTGTTTTAGTCGACTAGTACCTTTTGATGCGTTTACCACTCCCCGCAGCCCACTCTTTGAGTTACTCACCTGAATCGGCACTGCATTCATAGAGGTGACGAATCCAACAGCACTATGCTCGTCCTCGTATTCAACGAACGCCTGAATACCTAGTTCACATTTCTCAACGTCACACTGCGATCCTAACGAGATGTTGTTTCTGCTGGAGGTCGACCGCCCCACAGTTCACAGGATGACTAGAGCGGTGATTCGCAACTGACTTCATATTCCCTTTTTCTTACAAATTAGCGGGGATTCGAGATCGAAAGCCATATTCCACATAGATGGAAATTCCTCTGTCACCATCACAGGATTTAATTCTGTTTGAATATTTCACAGCCAGTGTGCTGCTGGCCGCTGAGTGTAAGTAATGAGAAACATAAAGTACAGCGCTGATCAACCCTTTGTGGGATACGTATGGGCCAACGCGAGTTGCGGTGGACAACCGGCGGATAAGTGCGTTCGTGTTTTATCCTTCCCGCACGTCCGCCACCAATCCACCGAGCTCGGAGGTGCAGGGCCAGAGCCAAATCAAGAATCGGTTCGAGGCGATAGCAGTAGGAACGTTCGAGCTGTGGAGGCAAGAGTGCTCTCCACCTTGCATTCGGCTGACGCACGGCTCAAATATTCCTATTGAGATCAGCGCCATTCCACGATTTAACGACACTCGATCGTGAAGTATTTATTTATTTATTCATTTAGTTTATAAATATACTGCGATTCGGGGTATATCCAACAGCCGGCGCCTCCTCCAACAGAGCTACCGTGATGAATAAATGCCCAGTGAAAATGCTACCTCCAGGCGCCAGATTAAGGAGTACAGAGTACGTGAACTCCTTCGTTTCTGTTGATAGGAGAGGTTGCTCAGCTGTGTGCTTTCGGATATGACTACACCTGGGTTAAATTATGGGAAATCAATTGGACTACGCTTCTACCTGTCTCTCTTGTACCAAAAATTCCTGCCAATCCTTGCAATAAAATAAAGAAAAGGGGAATGTTCGAAGCATTAAAACGGCGGAAAGTTTCGGTTCAATCCAACAAAATTATTCTTTTAGAATTACGTTGGCATAAAAAGCAATTAGTAGGTAAGCACTAATGCTTCACAGAACCACCCGGGAGCCACGCTAATCATATCGTTTGGTGGAAGAAATTGCATCACAGACCATATGGTCGGACTCGATTACATTATCGCATTCAGCGGCTGCGCGCTTGCTCGTAGGGATTAATTCGGCTGGAACAATAAGCCCCTTCGGTGTTTTATGCTTTCAGATGACAGGTGCCATGTAGCTCTCAGACACCGTTCGGCTTTGCTGTCAAACAAAAGGTATCTGGGCTCCCCTGCATGGTCTTGTCTTCCCAGTTAAAAGATCCCACCTGACTTTTTCCTTTGAGCATCATGTAATTGGAAAGCGGACCGTAAGGCACGCAGAGCTGAATAAGCTCCACATCGACCATGTCGGGCGGAATATTCCTGAAAAAAGCTATAAAGACGACATCGACGACTGCACAGCTCGAGCTACATATACATGCCAAATCACTTAAAAAATCAACAGACAGTAGTTCTCATAGATGTGTAGAAACTTTCGACCTACACTTTTGGATATCGCCGGACTATTGCGTGGACTACTGCGTTCACCCTCATCATGAATAAATGACTAAGAGCTAAATAGAGGAAAGCTAAAAGGGATACTACATAGAAGCACGAAAAAGCCGATGAGGCGTGGTCTTGGAGAATCTCATCTGCAATGCTCGGATCTGACGTCACCTGATTCGTCTGCAGTTTTCATTGCTCAAGGAAGATTCTAGCGCGGAAATGAAGAAGGCTGTCGAAATCGGCCAACCAGGGCGCACTCTCCCACAGGTTTCTCATCCTATGCGAGCTGTCCCAGGAACAGATCTCCCACCACAGGCGACGTTAAGGCGAACACCTGGAGACCGCTTGAGATGCATCATTTTGTTGGAGTTCTCATCAGAAATATTCGAGACGGCGGAGACCATGCTTAGGCAACCCGCGGCCGGAGTGATGAAATTCAAACGCACTTGAACGAGGCTGCATCACTGGTAGGCTGTAGCGAGAGTCCTGTCGGACTTTGCAGCGCATATTCAGCACAAAATAGGAAAGAGAGCATAAGAACACCTTCTCACCGAAAATTACATTTGTTCTATTTAACATACATATCTCTGCCAATATGAGCCTTATCTATATGTCTATTCTGCTGCCAAAAAATTCTGGTGGATTCTATTCATGGACGGTGGACTCAAAATCACGCCATTACGGCTATGTAGGTTTGGAAGAGTTCTGAAAGGAAGGCAGAGACCAGTAGCATGCGGAAATGAAGTGTGAAAACGAGCAGTCGAGAACCTCGACAAGGTATCACAACTTTGCTCAACTGCTTTAATTTGTTGAGTAGAGGAGTAGGAGAGTAAGTTTTTTCCTTCTGACCTAGTCAACTATTAGAACCTTAATGGCGGTCAACCTAATTTAAAAAAGCACAAATCGCTAGGCTTTTGTCCTCAGTGCATAGTAGTGTATGAGATGCCTCTGGAAAGAAGCAGACGTCAAAAAAGTCTCAAAAAGTTCACCCCGAGTGCAAACTAATCGGAACTTTTATTTGTCCTGGTGCCCGTTATTCGTCAGAAACTGCATTTCTATTATACGAATGAACACATACGCACGTCCTCTCATAAACGTAAAGATTGCGCCTTTACAGCTCATACGCGCCGGATCCTTGGTGAGCTATGATCGTGATGAAGATCAGCGCTGACGGAGCACCATCGAAGAGAACATGGAAGAGGTTGGGTTTATCTAGAGAAAGCAGATGAGAACGAGAAACGGCCGTCTGTGGAGAAGCCAGCTAGGGGAACATCATTTCCACGCCGCTATCGTAGGCAGAGCAGTTACATGTTTTGTATGAATGATGTGAAAGAAGTTAGAAAAGCGCGACGGTCTACCATGAAAAATATCAGTCGGCAAATCACCTGTATCACCTGTCGTCCTGTTGATCATCGACTTGCTCGAGCGGGCGCCAGCAGCGTCTCCATTCGTCCCTGTCGCGTGCCAGTGCTCCAATGGATCCTCTTCGCTCGAGGGACACGAAGAGCGTCATATCGGCCGTTCAGGGCTTTCACGAAGAAGTCCGACCAACGCGTTGGTGGGCGTCCTGGTGTTCTCTTGACATCCCGCGGAATCCAGTCGATGACGGCTCTCGTACAGCGGGTGTCTGCGAAGCGCATTACGTGGCCGGCCCACCTAATTTTCGACAACTTGGCCCACGCGACAGCGTCTCTGATCTTCGAACGTCGGCGAAACTCGGAACTTCGGAGGCCTTCTCTCACTTGCGCGAGTCGTGTCACTCCGAGCATCGTCCTCTCAATTCCACGCTGCGCGACGCTGATCGCGTGTTCATCCTGCTTTCGTATGGCCCAGGTCTCTGAGGCGTATGTCAGGGCAGGAAGAACAGTGGAGTCGAATAGGTGGGCACGGAGTCGGACGTTCTTCGTCTTCTTCCCGACTTCTTCGACGCTCTTGAAAGCTCCCCAAGCCGCTCGTCTCCTCCTGCTCAGCTCTGGCGCTAGGTTGTTGGCCATATTGACTTCGCGACCAGATAGACGTAGCTGGAGCATTCGGAGATGTTCGTCCCGATGAGCGAGAATGGGGCATCAGAAACTTGTCCGTTCCTCATGAACATCGTCTTCGTAAGATTTAGCTGCAGTCCAACGTTCCCACGTACACGATCGAAGTCGGCCAGCATTCGCTCCGCCTGGCTGATGCTCGGTGTTATGAGCACGATGTCGTCAGCGAAGCGAAGATGATGTAGTTGCCGGCCGTCCACCTTCACTCCCATGTCTTCCCATTCTAGTTCGCGCATGACGTTTTCGAGGGTGGCGCTGAAGAGCTTCGGGGATATGGTATCCCCCTGCCGAGCCCCTCTCTTTACGTCGATGAGGACGTCGTTGTAGAATGGTGAGATCTTTGTCGTGAATCCACTGTACAGCTCTCGAAGGACTCTGATGTACTGAGTAGGAACACCCTGAGTGAGCAGGGCGTCGATGACCGCTTCAGTTTCGACAGAGTCAAATGCCTTCTTCAGGTCGATGAACGTAAGGCACAGCGGCAGCTTGAACTCTCGCGACACTTCGATGAGCTCCACGCTGGTGTGTATGTGGTCGATCGTGCTGAATCCTCTCCGAAATCCTGCTTGTTCGCGTGGCTGTCCTTCGTCCAGCGTTCTGCTGATCCTATTCAGGATGACTCGAGTGAACAGCTTGTAGGCTACGGACAGCAGGCAGATCGGGCGATAGTTGCCAATGTCGTGCACGTCTCCCTTCTTGTACAGCAAGACGATCCTGCTGGTCTTCCACTGAGATGGAACCTTGCACTCCGACAGGTAGCGCGAGAAGAGCCGCGCCAGGGTGTTGATGAGCGCTGGTGGGAGGTTCTTGGCATATAACATTTTAAAAACCTGGAGACTAGTCGTTAGCTATGTTTAAGCGGTGTGGGTTTGAAGGACCGCTTCGCCTATGCTCCAATTTTTTCGTCACCACAAAACGAAGAATCATTCGAAGAAGAACCGTCTTCGGCGTGCTACATATCTCCTCTTTTACGGTTAATTCACTTGCAGCTTCCTTTGTTGACCTTCTTCAATGTTCAAACCAAGAATTTCAAAGTCAAAGAGCCGATGTTCTCATGCTTCAGAAAAATGACGCGATAATTTGGAGATGGACGAGGACAAGGATAGAAGCCAGCATATCCCTGCGCGGAGGTACGCTTCGCGAGAGCCAATACAATGAGTTGCGGTGTGAACAAATCAGTGTTTTCTCCTTCGCAGACAAATCTCACATCCCGGTAGGATAAAACACCTGGCAGACGACGGGACAGCGGTCGTCGGGACACGAACCATGAACCTCGCTTGGGGGAGCACGCGGCAGCACCTCCGACGGCGCTGCCTCGAGTTGGATAACATGCCGACTTACATCCATGCGCAGGTGTGCACGTACGAGGTCACCACACATTGCTTCTCCCCGATATCCCACAGAAGCGAAATGTACAATGCATCCCAAACCGACAGAGCCTCCCAGACAACGTGATAGAACTGCTATGATTGTGGCGAGTGCGAGGTTCTGCGGGAGTGAGGCATCATCCTAATCCAAGAGTGATGGTTATTCGCTTCATGTTCGATTGAAGTCATCTGCTTCAGTCAAAACTTAACGAATCCACGTTAAAGGTACTCTGGAAAATTGGCACGCATTCTCTCAGCGGTTCCTTAATTGAGACATTTTATGACGGCGATGTAAGAGAGCAGGCATAAGCACACCACCAATAGCTCGAAAGAGGGTTTCTGAATGAATTCGCTGGTTGTCAAGGAACGACCACCAGTCAGCTGAACCTAAACAGCAGGTACTGCAGCTTGTCAAACAGGCGACGTCAAACTTTAATCTTACAAGGGAACGATATCAGGTCGCAGATGCACTTAGAGAGGAATGCGAGATGCAGCTTCAATGCTGGTTCCAAGTCCGTGTTCCCTATCTGCAACGGACATCGAGTAGCGGAGTATCGGACCATTCGGTTTGTGATTCGACTCCTTGGTAAGATTCCTTCCTCGCACCACGCAAAAAAGACCCGCCACGATTATCCGAGAATCCCTATGCTAAACTCCAACAACAAGTTTCGCCAGGAAGAAGACCAGAGTCGTGAGCATTATTTTTACTTTCATAATTCTAATGTCAGCGAACATTTTTGCCGAAATTTCACCGAGAGAGGTTATTTGAGATGGTGATCATCAGCATGATATTTGTTATCAGAAGTTGGGCCAATTATAGTACTTTACGGTGTGTATGAGTGTATAAGGGTCATCGGGCCCTCATTCGTCATTCCCAGCATAGAACTTCACCCAAGCGGATACTTAAGACTGCGACAAGAATATGATGTCAGTTTTGGGTATTGTGGCGAAGTACGGCAGCTACTAGTACACAAGGACGATGTTCATGTAAGCCACTCCGGCGGTCTCCCCCTGTAAAGTCTAGGCATGTTCACAGAACAGATCTAATTCTTATGTCAGGTAAACCTTCGACGCAGTTTTGCGCGAAATCGGTGATCCCTACCATCCTTATCCCCATTCATACCGTAACGTGTCGTAGTCAGACAGCGTTTTGAAAGCGAATGTCATTAATCTGACCAGCACCCCAAAAACTCATCTGGGAGCCATTTGGGCGAACTTGGTTGTACTGACCTTACCACCCTTTCTCACACAACTGCCGTCACCTATTGTAATCGGCCGTGATTTCAAAAAAGAATATCGTATCTATCCACCTCAAGTAAACGATTTGTTGCTTCAGACCTTTTCAATGAACAGCAAAACAGTCACGTCTCCGTAGAGCCGATTTCCGTAGAGCCGAACTACAAACCCACTACAGTGCAATGCTATCCACTGAGCCACTACTGTCGGCAGTAGTGGGCGGACATGGCACAATTAGAATCATCGCTCGAAGCTGCATCCCGCGATCTTCATCTCATCTCAAAGCTCCTCTGCGACCTGTATCATGGCATCCTTCAATTGTTAGTTAAACGGCGATATCCGCCTCTTTGAAGCTTCAGCAGGTGATCATGTTGAGAAGAAATTTAAGTGCTTCTTGGCGCACTGAGCAACGGAGACGTGGTTCGTTTTGCCTGCGCACAAGATACCCGAGCTGGTTAGGTAGCTGCAGAACCATCCGTGTTCATGGCAAGAGCACGATCTATCTACCCATATGGGGGATATTCGAGGAATGTTGGCAGGTTCACATTCGCTTCAAACCGCTAAAGCCGTCTTCGAGAACGCAATGAGAGAGATATTCAAGTCTTGGTGTCCATGTCGAAGCTTATGGGAAACTGTCGACTTCTCAAGTGTAACCGTAAGAGCGGAGCAACCACAACGTAAGGTTCACTGAAGGATTTCGGTGAATCCTACGCGTCGTCCTAAGTAAGTCCTGATGGGATTCTAAATGTAGAATAAATTTGTGCCGAGCACTGGAGCACGCTTTCTGTAGACGAATATGAGGACGTTTGGCCTGTTCCAGCTTCTTGAAGCAGCTCGATCATCCAATGTTTAGCTGCGCCATTCTATCGAGGCACTGGAATGGTGTAGCTTTCTCAGTTGTTCCACGCTACCATGGCGTCTGATGGTCCTCGGCTCAAGCTACACCTTAAACGTGCTTGCCAACAACCAAGCCAAATCCTTAGTTACCTCATTGTTAGCATCTAAGATGTCAATGCCTTCCTGTGTGTTTCTGGACTTGTGAATGATAAAGGGTAAAAGCCGATAATAATCGTCTGTTTGAGATGCGCTGCGCACAAGACTTCTACGGGAAACCTACTTTCAATGCTAGTAGTCCACTACGAATGTCCAGACAGGAAGAAGCGCGATATGAATCCACGGCTGAGTAGAGGTCCAGGATGGAATAATGCACATAGCTAACGAGCTGTTCAAGCAAATTCACGATTTTTCATGCCTTAAATTCGAGAACGACTGCAGAGGCAATTACGCTTGTCACGGTACTACAATGACCATTGTTCGAGCTCGTCGTCACTTGCTACGTCATCACGGCTTGTAAAGAAGCTCGTCGTTATGCTCTAGCAGAGACAAATTGTTCTTGAAATTAGAAATGAAATTAAATTAAAACGACAACCCCATTAGAATTCGTCTCCAGCAGGGACAGCTTCTCGACAGCATTACAGATGCGGATAGTAGGTCGAGCCTAGGATCTGTTTCAGCAATGATTCAATAGGGAAGGTTCTGTCACGCTCCCTGGATGTTGCACTTGTACAGTATGACCAATTCTCTGGGACGCGCCGAAATATCCTTCCTATCCAGGTAATACTCGAACAGTGTTTTTTAGAGGAAAGAGACGGCACTTTCGGAGATTTGAAGAGGTTCTCAGTCGTAAGTTCCGCCCATCTACTGTTCCACGTACTTTGGTGTGTCGGGTTCAGCTAATGCCAAGCAAGCCAAGAACAGAGGTATTGTGTATAGCACTGCAGTAGTTCTTTATCGTGTCAGAGCAATAAGCAAAGCACCGGCGTTGGAAGTAGATGGTGGATGTGATGGGGGTTTCCAAGCATCGCTTCCGCGCTACCACTCATGTACTTATGACAATCATCACTGAATTTTGTAAAACTGTACTTCAAATTGACACAGCAGGTTCGTAGCCTTTCAACGACTTTCCTAAAACGTCAGAGATCCCGCTATGACTGGCAGATGCTTCTGCAGAAGGAGAAGGAAAAGGAACAGTACCGCTACCCCAGGCCAAACTGGTGCTTGCAAAACGAACACTTCAGCTTAGAACAGAAAAGAAGACATCGAAAAAGCCACTCTTTCCGGCAAGTGTCGACTGGACTAATGAACACCTCCGAAGTGGTGGCGTATTACGGAATCGAGGCAAGGTATCACTTTGCTAGAAAGAGCATCGAAGGCATCACAGGCATGTTCAAAAAGCGTTTTTTTCTTCAAAAAAGAGAACGTGGAAAGGGTGTCAGGTTTCACCTTTTATCACGAGAACTACTACTACCCTGTGCTTTACTAATGAGCACTTTTGAAACTGTTGTTTCCCCTGAAGGGATCGGCCTACAATGTATATTATGGCAACGAATATTTCATTAACTTTGTCAAATCCGACAGGTTCAGAACAAACAACGCTGGTGCTAAACAGCTGAAGAACAATGGAGCAACATCAAAAAACGGAATGCTATGTACTCTTTGGTGCGGAAGTAATGAGCTCCTTAGCGCTCTCCCCACATAATCATTCTGAATGAGGAGGCATAAGGTAGGGTCTAGCGCTAGAAAGATACCATTTTCCCTGTCAGAAGCTGGTTATAGTTACTCAGTGGCAGGTGGTATAGCACGTTGGAAGACGTTGAAACATTGAAAAGTAACAAAACATGTTCTTCTCTTCCAGACATGCACTGCACCGTGATGAAATGCATGAAGCCTCTTTCTTCAAACACCACAAAAACATGCTTTAGAAGGAGAAACAGCTGCAATCAAACTTCTGCTAACATTCAATTACCGCGTACTCGAAATTTAACTTCGCAGCTTCAACAGTTAACCCTTTTTTGTTACCTTTCTACCCTTATAATCGAAAAAGGACGAACACTACCACCTTACTGACATAATGAAATGAGGCTTAGGTTCCGAAACTAGCGTGGAGGTCTACACAACACCGTCTGCTACGGAATGAACGCATTTCAGATTTACGGAGGCTCCCCATTTCTCAGCACAAGATGAACGACCAGCTAGATAGAACCTCATGCAAGTTAAAGTAAACGAACGAAGCAACGAAAACACGAGGAAAATTACCGAATGTGAACGACCCGTGAGCGCGGTGTGCTGGAAGAAGCCGTGCAGTGTGTAGGAGCAGCTATCTAAACGAACCTCGGCAGTCACTTAGTTGGAGCTCCAATCATGAACTTCACGAAACCGACGAACCTGAGCAAGTGGTTGCCCAGCCAGCAGCTGTGCCGTTGTGAGACCGTTCATCTGACTAATATACTGCGAGTATAAGGCCGTAGGGTCAAGTTTTGCCTAAACGGCAACGGCAATGACACGGAAACAAGACGACATGAGGAGACTCTTCGAGGCTTCACCCAACAAAATGCAGTAGCTTCGATTCTGGTTGAAAACGGGGAGCTAAGGTGAAAGCCTGGATGGAGAAATGCCTACAGTGAAGGCGCACTAGCCTACGCACAAGCATACGTGGATCCATTCCTTACGTAGCGAACCAGAACCATTCAGCAAGCAAGTGAAAAGGAACCTAAGAGACGCTCTTACAAATTACTACAGATTTGACGGAAGAAGGGAGTTTTTTAAAGCTTTTCATTACAGCCGATCAACCCTTTGGGCTCCCTACATGAAAAGAAGTTGTAACTGGAATTCATGCCTGCTGCGGCATTAAAACGAAATATATCCTCCAACACTCCTTTTCAGTCATTAGGCTTCCTTTTGGTGAGGGAATGCTTACATTGGAGGATAGAGTAAAATGATATGGACTACATAGCTGTGAAACACACATAAAATGGATGAGATACACATCCAAAAGTACTGCCGCATCCGTTTCAACACATCATCGATGCACCCTTTCACTTTCTGATAGGTTCTTCCTATTCCAATGATACCAACTTCGTCCAGAATTAAGCTTTTCAAGTAAGAAAAACTGTTACATGTCCTCATCTCGGCATACGAGCAAATCTTCTTGTGAATTAGGAAGTTTGTGGGGCAACAGCCCGTGAGATCTAATTGCTCAATTATTTTTGACGTCTTCCTGTGCATCGTGAAATTTCCTCTCTGAAAGTTCTCTAAGAAATACGGGAAGTTAACGCTGTGGAGGCGACATGCTTGTAAATTTAGAAATTGTATAATCAATAAAAATACTATTAATAGAGAATGAAATATAACTTTCAAGTGCAAGTCCTACCGCTCTTATACGGAGTTTGACGATATGTCAATTACATAGCGAAGCCGAAAAGGTGAGCGATAATTTTTATTTGCCACAGAAGAACACATTTTCAGCAGATTTTCATTTTTGAACGTAGATTCGTACCAACACCTTCCCAGCTAATCTAATTCTGCAACCTCGCCAGCAACAGATGATGAAACACCGAAAAAACAACTCTTCTAGAGTGATTCAGAAATGCTTCGCGAAGCTGCTAGGAGGCTCACTCATCCCTGAATTGGTTGCAAACCTGCTATTGCCCATCATCCACCTCTTTTTTTTGAAGAAAAAATGTCAGTCGTTTTTCCCGTTAAGAATAAAAGTCTGGCCCCCGTACCTGTAGGACAGACCGTAGAGAATAAATTACATACCTCAAGCCTTGAACTAACTTACGGAAAAATCGCTAGGGCTATCCTTAGTGTATTCCTTTGGACGATCGTCTATTCTGATGGTGAGCAAGGTTGTCCCTCATTTTGAGGTCCTCTACTTCTAGTTTAAGCGCCTTATGCTCGTGCTTCAGTGCTGACTTTTTAGATAATTCCTTTCTAATGTAGAAATCACTTTCCCATTTAATTCCGCCATAAAGTTTTCGAGATCTAAACCACAGAGCTACACGACATGAAAATCGAGCTTTCTGGCTGGAAGAGTGGAAAGTAGCTTAAGATCTTTAATTTTTACAAGACGGTCAACACTTGTTATGTTTGTTGTTTCGGTCGTGTTTTATGTTTTTAAAACTTCGTGATCTTCTCTATCGCGCCAAATGAGTGCTAGTTAAATCGTGGGAAAACTGCAAGAGGAACTGCTCTGTGAGTGACCTCCGAGGACGCCAGCTTACCTTTTTCGGTTCCGAATCGACAGTCATCACTGATGCTAGGATGTTTCCATGTATCGACGAAAGCAGTTCGTCAGGACCTCTCTGAAAGATGAGCATTTTCTGAAAGAGAGTGAAAGCGGAAAGTCATTTGCTCTAATCGGTCTAAGATAACCAAGAGGTGAACACGGGACGTAAAGGGTGAGATAAAATTCGACTTACTCTTAACTGTTTGAGACTTGAGGGATAGAGTGATGTTCTTTTGCAGTAAGTGCTTTCATTAGGCGGACAGACTTGTGCACAATGTATTTTACAGGCAGGCTTCCCACAACGACCCCTTCCTACTGAAGGGACCATGTGTGTATGTAGGAAGGAAACTTTTCGCAGGATTTCAAGAAAGTGAAACAAGCACAAGAGTGGCTTCTAGCATAACTGAGGGATGGAGCTTCGTTGCTCTCCTTATATAACTGGAATGGAGTTCTTCGTTGCACCGCCTAGTTAGGGGCCAGACCAGGGGATTCGCTCCGAGATAAGATTTTTCATTTTTCTACCTCCGCACACATTTCGACGTTAAGGAGCTGTTGCAGCAAAAGAATACTAATTGCTTCAGGGAGAATAGCAGCAAATCTCGCTGCGGATAATTTTTGTACATTTGGAAGCGTATATGGACGCAGATGTTAACGAAGCGACTGCATCTTGATAGAAATGATTAAGGCATTTATTTTATTTAACCATCAGCTTATCAGATATCAGCAGTCGGCTCATCCAGATATAGAGGTGAATGTTGATCCTCGAGGTTTGGATGTTGCGTTCGATGAAACAGCGCCGGTGGTGTAACGGCATAGGAGCACCCCACCTTGTCAGCAGGAGGTGAAGGGTTCAAGTCCCGCCTGGCTCTAGAGTTTTATTCGCAACTAAACATCGTTGCAACAGCTTACATCCTCGATACCAGGCCGCTTGGGGCATAAAGAAAAGGAACCATTAATAAACCATTAATGAAGGAAAAAACTGGCTTTTTAGCAATCTAGATTTTTCAATAATAGAAATATTTCATTTCACATACCTGGGAGATGTTATGTGTTTAAATCCTTGTCTGTAATCAGGCTGTCCTTCACACTGTTTTTATTTCTGAGCATTTCGCTTCCAACATCTGATCCCTCAATACTGTGCAGTTATACTTTAAAGGATAAGGATCCGTTTTGGAATCTGCCATGCAGTCCACTTCTACAAGATATCCTGGAGACGATTTGAATGTGTATTCGGCCATACAATGACTTTCGGTAACCAACCGATGCAAAAACCTTTTGACCTTTCCAGACAAGTCTGGCACCAGTTCATCCCGAAGAAGGCTTGGTTGGCCTGGGCGGGAAATCTGAACAAGGAACCTGGTATCAGGTGCACGCACCTGTCGCAGGCTCACCACAGGGTTGGCAAGGGGAACTCATTATGAGCCAAATGCAACAGATTACTGCCCAGAGACACAGGTGGATGCGGGGGATGGACTGTTTGCTTCTACTGAAGGTAGACTCACGTTCTGTGTGGGCGTGGTATGTTCGTGCAGAGAGTGTGTGGGTAGGTTCGCGTCTGCGCAGATTGTATCCTGCGCATCGGCCCGGCCGCTCAAAAGCTTGCACTACATAGATGAGTTCATAGAACGTAAGGCGGTTCGATGGCGCCTCAAAATTCTCGCCCGTCTCTTCGGTCAGTCTGACCGATTACAAAAGGTCCTCCATCCGCACGGTAGAGCACGTTCGCTACCTATGCTGTAGCTAGTAAAAACATTTCTGCAGCGATGAGTAGCATGGGTACGGATATGCTGTTAAAATCTCAGGGATTAACCAGGCTGCGCAAATTGATAGGGACTAGGACGAGAACCTGACAGTGCAAGCCAGAAAGATCGGGTACGCGTAATCTGACTAACCAGACGAGAAGACACCACCCTTACACTCCGGAAAAGAACTGTTCCTCCTCATCACGCACTTGGCCACGAACTTCGATTCGTACGATCTCTGATGAACCCAAACGGACCTCTGCGGATAGAGCGATATGGCTCTGTGTCACACTTAACTGTACTTGTCGTGTACGCGCCAACCATTGACGACTATCGCCGCATCTGCCTACCGCCCGCAGTATTCAAGCTGCTCACACGAGTCATCCTGAATAGTCATTAGCTGAACGCTAGACGAAGGACAGCAATGCGAACAGGCAGGATTCCGGAGAGGGTTCCACACGATCACATTCACGTCATTATGCGCGATCTCGAATGGAAAAATATGGGACTGAAGATGGACGGCCGGCAATTACGCCATCTCCACCTCGCTGACGACATCGTGCTCACAACATCGAGCATTGGCCAAGGGTGGTAGGCTTAGGCCCTGTGTGTGGATGCATTGGTCTTCACCTGAATCTTGCGAAGACGATGTTCATGGGGAACCACATGAACATCGTCTTCGCAAGTTTCTGGTGCCACATTCTCGCTCATCGGAACGAACCTCTCCGAATGCTACAGCTACGTGTATCTGGGTCACGAAGTCAATATGGCCAACGATGCCTAGCGTCAAAGCTGATCAAGAGGAAACGAGCGGAGCTTTTTAAAGCGTCGAGGAAGTCGTGAAGAAGTCGCTGTTCTTTAAGCGCTACCATACGTCTCAGAGACCTGGGCCATGCGAAGGCAGAATCAACATGCGGTCAGCGTCGCGCAGCGTGGAATCGAGAGGACTATGCTCGGAGTGTCACGATTCCCGCAAGTGAGAGACGCCTCCACTGTTCTGGGATTCGTTGACGTTTGAAGATCAGAGAAGCTATCGCGTGGGCCAAGTTGTAGAAAATTATGTGGGCCGGCCACGTAATGCGCTTCGCAGACACCTGCTGGACGAGAGCCGTTACAGACTGGATTCCGCGGGATGTCAAGGAACACCGGGACGCCCACCAACGCGTTGGTCGGACTCCTTCGTGAAAGCCCTGAACGACCGATATGACGCTCTTCGTGTCCCTCGAGCGAGGAGGATCCATTGGAGCACTCTGGTACGCGAGAACAGACGCTGCTGGTGCGGGCTTGAGCCACTTGGGGTGAACGGGAAGACAGGTGAGACAGAGGATCTCCAGAGATGCATGTGCGGTTTGACTTATCGCAGAATACCATCTGTTAAGCCACAGCGAAATTTGACTGCTTATCTCGAACGGAAGAGTTCTTAATCAGGTAACTGTACTTATTTTCGCGCTAAGCTCTGCTGACTCTTCAGACTTGACTGCTTGAGACCAATTGGCCTCTTGAGACGAGCCAGGAGATCTAGGGTAGCCGTGTTAATCCCCCAGAATTTTCTCAGAATGTCTTATAGCTAATCATGGGCAAAGAAACAGTAACGCAAATATCGTCACCACAAACAGATACTGAAAAAGCTGAGTCACGAAAGACGCATTCACTCGACTGCTAAAAATTCGGGTCGCAAGCTCCCCAGTTTTGATGAGGGTGCAGGAGAGGCATTACCTATGTGAGAAGTCTTGGGAGGCGAGAGGCTGCCTTCAACAGGTCACCGGGCGAGCGGTGGAGGGGATTCCGTGCTACCCTCTCCGCGTTAAGCAATGCTAATTGGAAAATTGAGACGGGGCACGCTGAAACCCGCGGATCGGAGAGACGGCGCGGTGGCGTGCATGCTACGTGGACGTCGTCCACCACGGTGACCTCAGCTGCGGGTCTTCCAGACTCCCTCCACATGACTCCACTCGAGAAACCCGCAGCTGATTAGCATGCGCTGAGTCAGAGCAACACCTCCAGAGCAACGGAAGGTGGTTCTATTGATCGCTGCCGTAGAACTGAGCCGACGACTTCATTCCTCGTCCCCGTAAGTGATGCCATGCGTCCGGGTGGTGCTTCAGCGCGCAGCGGCGCCCTTGCAGACACCCTGTCCTCGCATGCGGCCGCAGCAGAACGCCAAACAACCAGCCTTTAGGTGAGGATGCACTGGACCTCTGGATTCTGCTTCCGCAGAGGGCACCTTCATGGTAGCGCTGACAAGCTGTCTTCCTATAACAGGATAGCTTCACGCCGCGTACAAACCAATCCTACTTGTGTGGAGAAGCCGTGGACAAGGTGGAGCTCATTCTGATTACGTCTACCCTCTCTCGGCCGCACCCGTCTACAGCAATCGATTTCCTGAATTAGAGATTAGAATGAAATGCTGCATTTGAAATAATGCGAGCCTAACCCTTCACGAAAACGAGATTGGGAAGGAACGAAGGCGAAGGAAGGGAGGAAGTTGTCCAAGACAACGCTCCTCTGCAAGGATCGCTTATCATGCAGTAGCGATAGGTATTCGCAAAGCGCAACAAGAGAGGCGTAACGCCGAGTTCTGCAACTCGACCTGAACCTGACTAGTGGTGGGGATGTGGCTGCTGCAATAGTAGGAACTGCTGTGGCACTATCCGGCTGACGAGTAATGCATCAGCAACGCTTCTATCAAAGTTGCGGCAATCTTGAACCAAGAACGAACGAACAGCAGGAACGTATTAGTAGGTTCAGTTTCTAAGGGGGGGGGGGGGGCGGGGAGGAGCGGGTAAACAATATATGGTTTGGCGAAGAGTAAGAGCGGATGACACTATGTGCCAGCTGATCTCCAATGCACTTGAACCACTGCGAATTCTATAGAACGCTGAGAGCGCCTGCAAATTCAAGATTTATATTCATTTTACTTTTATACAAAACGCGAGCATCACTGAGCGTAAACGAGGCAAAACCAGGAGCCTCGGGGAATCTGGCAGGGTGAGCAGCAACTGACAGTTCCGAAGTTCTGGGAATCGAAGAGTTGTACACCATTTGCTTTGTTACTTCGCGAGACTGCAAAGCGGAGCTTTGGCCGTCTCCCTCAGTTGTCTTCTCCTCGCTTGGGCTCGGGCGCTGCCGCTCGTTAGAGGATTCACCACTCAGCCTCGAAGTAGCCAGCAGAACTAACCGTGGTCAAAGTCTCGGCACTTGCGGTTGACAGCTCCGCTCACTGCCCATTCCCTGACACAGGCCAGATCATTGCGCGAGAAGTAATGACTTGTCGCCCTTCCTTATACCTGCAGGATAGTGGCGGGCCGAATGGAGGAATCGCGGTGGTACGAAGGGTATGGATCATTCTCCCGTAATAAGGCCGCTGAGCAGCAAGAGCGCCGTTTTTTCGCCTACATGGCATTATTCAACAGGCGTTGTGATATCGATCCCAATTCACCCAGTCCTCCAGAAAACGGGATCGATGTCTGTTCTGGCGACACCAAGCAGTACGCAGACATGGTCGAGAGAGGCGGGTGTACTTGGCTATCGAGGAGTACATGCATGCGAATCTTGAAATTCGCAGCAGCAACGGTAGTAATGCCTTATCGCCGCCCTTCCTTAAAGCAGAGCTGACAAAGAAAAGCTTCCTCAGGTTCAGAAGATACCTACATATCTAATTGGTAGGGTACCAGATAAGATCAGAAGACAAAGAACGATTTCTGTGCCTTCTTTACTTACTCTCCGAGAAAACAAAGCACAGTGCAGTACGCTATGGAAGCAAAAGGCAACTTTGAAGGGAGGGTTTGAAAGAACACAAACATCTTGTTTTCATTGAAATGGCATAGAGATTAGTAGCGTAGAGAAATTGACCGCCTTTGCTTACCGCAACCTGCATCGATCATTTTTTTTTTCCGTCCAGTTTCTCTAAATTTAGTAGTCGCAATCGTATCAGGATTTCTTGACTAGGCTAGAGATCGCGTTGTCTCGTTGTGAAGGAAGAAACAGCTAAACTCTCGATGCATTTACGGGACAACTGCTAAAACGAGTTTGCTGCAAGGAATACAGTTCTTCTGAGAACTGCACCAAGTTCACTGATCAGCAAGGGAAAGGCTCACTAGACAATGGACTTCGTCAAAATAAAGGACTCGCTCCCGTGGAATATTGGAGCAAAATAGATACCCACAGTTTTGATAAAGTAGCATGCGTCACACTCAGAAAACGCTCCCTAGCGGCGTTTTGAAAACCGATGAGAGTCTGCCTTGGTTCTAGAGAGCCAGCCCATTGGCTTGAACGGAAGCTTGAAGTCCGGTACTTCGAGGAACCACTGCTCCACTGGAGCCTATGCTGCTCTGAATTTGCGAAGTTTTCAGCTGTGCTCCGGCGCTAACCTCTCGCACTTTTGCAGGAAAAGTCTTCAAATAAGTACTACCTTCTACAGCCGCCAAAACTCCTGTCGACGGTCAACCTGCAGGATACGTCCAAATTACCTTTTTGAGGAGTTGGCGGTGACGGACCGGCGTCGAGAACGAATTCATAGATTTTCGAGAATTTATTGTGGTGACAGCACAGAGTGTCAGACACCGTCGGTCGTGTGTCGATCAATCGTCATCAGAAGCGCCCACAGCAAGAGGCACGTCGAGTCAGAAGTCGAGCGGTGCCGCCGTGATTAAGCGCGGCGAGTCATCGTCGTCGATGAAATGTCCATGTTTTCCGCAAAACTTTACATCCGGCCCCGGACTGACGACAACGCATTCGCTTAAGTGCGTAGAAGGCTGCTGAAGATGGACATCGTCAGGAATCCCAGATCACCCAGTGCGGGCGCATCCCCTCAGCGAGCATTCATTTGATTATCGTGGTTGTTTTGCGTGGCAACGGAGGCACTCACTTGGGACTCATCTAGGTCCGGCCATACTTTGGCTAAGCGAGCGCCGAAATATTTCACCAGGAACTGAGCGGTGTTGACTGCCACCAGATCGCACAGCATTGTTGTGCTTGTGCGCTTCTAAGCAACTCTCAAAAGGAAAGAATATCTGGTGTTCCCATGCAGTGAAATGAAACTGGAATTCTTCTAACGAGGGAAGGACGCCAGGTGGGAATGGCACGTGGAGGTGCGGTCTATATAGCTGGATGCGGCTCCTAACGCTGATTCTGAATACGCGTTCCTTTTTCCTTTTGAACGCTTCTGTGAACTGAGTTGTGGTCCACGTTAGGTTTGCCTAGGCATCTGTCTACACGCAAAATCCACCAATCACAAGAAGGCGAGCTCAAGCAGTGTGAAAACTACACCGGCCCCGAGCAGTTGTGGCGCAGTGGATAGAGGAGGGTGGAGAGACGGGATAATTTGTGGTTCGACTCTCCTGTAGCGCTGCATTTGTGCACGCAAAAAGGGACCACCACAATCAACCAAAGCACTTTATGTAAAATCGCAACGAAAAAGGTACCTAGAAAGGGAATTTAATTCATAGGTACCGTTGTGCTTTCACGACTCCAGAAGTGGAAAAGTTTTTCCCCCAAACTTCGTCCAGTGAAGTTATTTAAAGCGCTGATGATTTCTGTAAGGCTGTTTTGAAAATTTCCATTGATTACGGTGCGTTACTGTAGATGTGAGCCAGCATGGGTAACTGCCCTTACTCATGCACACCTACAATAACTCACCGTAATCAACCGAAATTTTAAAGCAGCGGACTGGTACCTATGAGGCAGGTTTCCTTTCTGGCGACCTTGACGCTGCAATTTTACATAGAAAGCTTTGTTTGTTTGTGGAGGCTCACTTTTAGGAAGTACAGAAATACTGCTCTACAGGAGAGACGAACCACAAACCACTATGTCGCACCAGTCCGCTTCCCTATCCACTCTGCCACGACCGCTCGGGCCATTCTTGTGATTGGAGGACTCCGCGCGCAGACAGAGGGCTCGGACGGCAAACTGAAAGTGGTCCACAACTCCGCTCACAGAAGCGTTTGGCAGATTAGGAACGCATATTCGGAATCAGCGTTCGAAGCCGCAACCAGCGATATGCATCGCATCTCAAAGTGCCATGCGCTATAGGACTGTAATTTCTCTGTTAAATTACTGTAAGTCGTTGATGAATCCGACCCCTGGTATCCTTCGCTTCTCAGCAACGCTAAGGTAACAGGTCACACTTTTAAAAACGCAACATTCCTTTGTCGAAGTACTCGTGCAGAAGAGGATGAACGTAAGCCTTAAAACCTTCCGAAGAGCGTCCCGTATTGAATACTTCGACACCACAGGCGACGCTTCAGCATTACCACCAACTCTGAATTCAAAGCCCAGGCAATCGCTGATGTTTCTCAAAGTTACACAACTACACATAACATGACTGCGAAATGTAGCGACCTGATTAATCAACCCTTCAGTGATTGCTGAGACTTACAGAAAATGAAACACCTGAGAACCCATTATTTGGTCAATCAAGTCTACAGCAGCCACCGAATCCTGAACAACCAGCGCGAGTGTTTGCTACACTTTTGATAGTTTTCCAGGCGACGAATGAGGAACATGGGTGTTCACATCGTTCATTACGTCAGACATTCTCGCAGTATTTTCTTTGACCGATAAAAGACGACTTCTTGAGAAGCTCAGTTATGCTGACAGGTGGAAAAATGAACTCGCCTTCGCCACTCGAACACGCAACCAGCTGCCCACATCGCGCCGAGATTTTCTTCTTTGTTCGAGCTTTCAGCGCCGACCCAACTCGATCTTGCGCTGGTCCGATGCTCAATGCATGCATCGCGACGACACATTGAGCATCGGACTTGTAGGAAGAACCCAAACCACCATCCGAAACAAATAGACTGGAGTCCGACCGTGCGGGATTGGGTCTGGTTTTACCGTAATCCTCATCTTCCAGTGCACCGGTGAGTGCCGCGGTGCACCACCAGGGAGACCGGCCGTGTACTTCGGATAGGGAGGTCACGCTCCAACGATGGCAAAGTAGCCACGACCGGTAGGATTATGCATATAAGGAACCGATTCGAACGACCAGGACTTCTCTGCACGGCCTACAGGAGCTCCTCAGCTCCTTATTTACTTATGTACTGTTGTTAATAAATTTAGTCCCAAGGTTGTGTTCGTTGTTACCGCTGAAGTGTTGCCTACTAGTCTACACTTCGAGGAGACACTGGAATACCAACGAGCCCACTTAGCGCAGAAGCTTCCATTTATAGAAACTTTATATATAGCAAGATCGTAAATGGGTATTCTGATTCTCTATGAAGAGTATGACGAGATAATTGTTACAGTAAATACATATTGCTCCTTCACACAAAAAGGCTTTGCTTTTTTGAGCAGCACTGCATCAAGAGATTTCCGTGCAAAAAATGGGATGTATCGATATAGGGTCAAGGGGCCCACTTAGCGCAACATCTCGCCACAAGCAAAATGATACTTATGTGAGACATCTGGAAGAAAGCGAATCTGTGCAGGCAGCGTCCGGCGAGCAGCGGTCGTGGCTGGAGACATGCATGTGGGTTGGCGTGGATGAAGTGGAAGCGCAACTCGTGTCAGGATAAGCAAGTAGCTGGAGAGATGGAGGGATGGCACGCGGACGAGAAATGGAAACAGGGGCAGCGGAGCAGCAGCGGCGAGTTGAATTGGGGTCTCGCGGCAACGTCGCTTGAGAAAATTAGCCTGATTAAGTGGGTGCAAGTATAGCGAGAGAACACGAGACACCGCACGACCGCAGAGGCTCATTCGAGCTGTTTTTCAGCGCTGTTCCGGACAACAACCACCGTCGTCACGGTCCGGAAAGACGACCCTTGTCCGGTCGACGACTGCGGACCCCACGTCACGTCATGCGTTGACGTCTCCGCGTGAGAGCACACTGCATCAGGAGACAATCTATATAGGCTTGGGCTTCGTCGGAAATTAATGAGCATCGGAATCGAGCCCCAAAGCGTGCCTGCGTTCCAAATAAAAGCCGAGTCACCGAAGGAATAGGAGGATGGTGTTTCGACGGCACAGCGTAAAACTGGAGAATCCATCGTCGCAGCGGTTTGTCGCTCCTCATTCCTCTGATTAGCAATTCATTACGAGAGCGAGGGCAGTGTTTTGCTGCACAACGAATGGGATCACTGATCTCCGCACCAGTGATGAGGACAGGATCCACTGTGCAGAGGCCTAGGAACGTGGCCGGGAAGGCAACTGCGAGAAAGCGTTGATGAAAGCAATGGAGAGCGTCGGATTACGAGGGCCGCAGGTTTGGCCGTCTTCCAAGACGAACGCTGCGCCTCTGAATCCGCTCTCGTAGCGAACGGGAAAAGCGATGGCTGGCATCCTCTTCCCTCAGAAAAAAAAAAGAAGCAGTGTTGCAGACTGGTGTCGAAGCCCATCTACACCCCCTCGCCCATGTCCTTCAAGGGTAGAAATGAGAGATGTAAAAACTCAACCCACCATCAGTAAAGCGAAAGCAAGCTTGATAACCATTGGCGCTCACCGCTTATATCAAATTAAGGAAGCCGGCAGATTTCGCGATTTCGCTCACTCCAGCATCTGACTTATTTTTCGAAAGAAATACAGAAAATCACAAAATTCCATTGAAATGCCAGGTTCACTGCCTTATTTTCACCATTTTTTTCTGTCCAGAGCAACCTTTAATTTGAAACATTTCAGAACATTGTGGAGTGCCTGCCTGTACGTGTACAACGAGCTCTAACAATATGTAAGATATGTCAAATCTAAGGGATACAAAACTAAATTGGGAGCATACTGAAGTTGCTTTCCTTCCCACGACAAAATCAAACAAAGCACCCTTTGTGCGCACAAAGACAGACATACAGGTAGGTGACAGTATTTCTGACCACTCTCGCTATTACACATTTCTGCGATCACAACATAACAAAGGACTCGGAGGCGACGAACAGATATCCATGCATCTTCGTTTCACGTTCCGTCTGAATTTAGCTGGTCTTGTGCCCGAATTTTCTCATCGTGTTTCTTCATGCCGTTCGTTTTGCTGCGACTTTTTCATTTTTTGTATCAGGCTTGGCTTGCTTGCTTTGCTGTCACTTTAGGCGCACCTGTACGCGTACCAATAAAAACAGAGCTACCCATGCACAGTGCTTAAGTTCACATACGTCCAAGCGCGAACGAAGCGAATTTGTCATTTGGTTTCGTGTTCGGAACAGCCAAGCTGCAATACTGCTGCCCTTGTGGGTCTGTGATCGGTTCCAAATCCGTCGCAGAAGGCTGGGCAGGATAAACTCTGACTTGCAGGTGCCCCTAGCACGACCTGCAACAACGACTCTCAAGCGCCCTCAAGACACCTCGTACAACTAAAATGCGCGGCACACCTCACTCATGGACTGATTAACACCGACCGTCATTCTTCTTAAACATAAAATACAAACTTTAGATGTTTTCTTTTCCAGAGCAACGACCCCACCTCCCATAGAAATCTTAGCTTTTATGAGTTATTTCTGCTTGATACCAAAAAAGGCACGGATTCCTACATGGAAATCTGCTCAGAATGCAATGTCTAGTGCGCACTGAGTAACTCTCGTGCCAGAAAACCAAATCTTCACTGGTGATAGATCTCCAAAAAAGCAGACACTGGAGTTGAGGACGGACGTGAGACCCATACAACGCAGATCCATTGAATTAGAGCCAGGAAGTCATCGGTCGTTAGTGAGCTACGCCAAAGACATCGTTTGTTGGGAGCATGACCGGAAAAGGCTCAGAAAAACGTTGCTGTCAAATAGGTGGGAATTCTTCCCACTCACTTTTGTAGGCGAGTGAGTCGCCATGAAAAGAATTCGGAAAGAACTCGCGCAAAGGTGTTTTCAAGCGAAAGCGAAGAGAGGAGGCAGCATAGCCACGCTACGTGCCGCAGTATGTTGACGAGGTAGTGGGACCCTTCGTGACAAAGAAAGCGCCATGATAAAGGATATTCCGGCACACTGGAAGACGCTGATGGGCAGCCGAAGAAGCTGTACCACAGACTAACAGACTTGAATTCTCAAACGAATAATGAGAAAGAATGCACAGAAGGAATGCACCATCAAGAGGTCGAGATCCTGAATTATGAGTAGGATCGGAGTTTTATAGGTCAACGCCTCAATCGGATGCGTAGCCAAATGCAGCTGTTAGCAGTGCGAACTAGGAGCTGCATTTTTCACGAATCTGAAAATAGCGAAATGCTGTAGCCAAACGGGTCTATGTTCGTTTATTTCGTTATTTCCTATGGTTTGGTTCCAGTATGAGCAGGATAGCCAGTAGCCGAATGTGGAAAAAGGCTGTGAGCGTTTCTTGTAAAGACTAACCTGCGAGAGGCGTATCAACGGAAGGAAAAAGCTCTTGTTCCCCGCGACGCTGAAACGCGTACCTCTCGTTTGTTCGTCACTACTCCACCAGTGCCTCCTGGTGTTCCCCTTTAGAACACAATTTCAGATAGTAACTGACAGCCCTTATTTGCCTCAAGAGATACTCATACCAGGCAGATGCCCACAGTTGTGAACGGTAATGTGGCTTTGGCCACTGAAAGAATGTTGAAAGGCGGGCGACTTTTATCTACCATGTGAAGGACAATGGGAAATGAGATGCTCAGACAGTCCATCTCGCCACCCAATTTGTTAGGTGCTCCTTTCGCTGCTGCCTTCAGATAGCGAAAAAACAGGTGAAGAATGGCATTCATGACGGTTGTAATTGGATATGCAGCGAATTCGGAATTTCATAAGGTGGAAGGCACTTTTTGCAAAGCAACGGCACTAGCACCACTGGCTCTTCTTGTCGCCGGCGTTTGGATGAAACATTAGACGTTAGCCGAAACGAACACACACACTACAACACTTTAGAGGCGGAAATTTTGTGGAAGAACATCGGGACTGATCTGTACGTACATACATTGTGACAGGGTGAGTTGTGAGGAACAGAGGCAACGTTAAAATCCTGATGTATGAATGTTGAAAAAAAAAACTGGCAGAACGAATCTTCCTGGAACTCCTTCAGCCTGCAAACCACCATCGAATCCCCTTCAGTGCTTGAAAATTCGAAGATTTCGTGCTATTGGCTCAGGCATGAAAGTTTAGCTTCATATACAATCACCCGAAAATGAGGGATGATGAAAGAGCCTTCCACCTCGAAGCACGAAGAGAATACAGGAGCGCGAAGCCATCCGCCCTCGCTGTGAGTACCCCTTTTTTTTTGGGGGGGGGGGGCAGTTGAAAAGTACTTCACAAATCGAGTGTTTTCGTGAGGCATGCTTAATCCCCTTTGTTGGAGCACCTTTGCTGAGAGAGTGGAGCTCAGTCCTTGAAAAAATGTTTCTTAAACACCAGAGATTGATAAGCCTACGAATTTGTTGGATGCATAGGTTCTGCCTCTTACGCTTCAAACCAAGTTCGGAGCTTGCAGTTATTGCTGATGTTGCACCAGGAAGTTTGCTCTGTTGTTCCACTTGATACTGTATTGAATAGAGGCATCTTCTAACTGATTCACTTGAATCAAGTTAGAGACGCTTATGGTCAGAGTCAGCGCTATGAGCGCGCACCTGACACTATGTACATACTTCGGCTCGGAATCGGACGTGGTTCTCTCATTAAAGTGTAGAAATGTTCACGCTCACCTTAGCCATGAAAGCGTAGTTACAACAGGTATAGGTACAGAGCAGTCAGAAGATTATAGCATAACTGAAACGAGACACCTTCATGCAGTGAAGAAGCGACGAAAGAAACACATCTGTGATGGAGAGGTTCACGAAAGAGGGGGTGAGGTGAAAAAGGTAGAAGGGGAAATCGAGCACGTCGAGCTGAAGTGCTCATCCGAATAGTGCGGAAAGTTATGAGGAAGTCTTCACGACACTGGAAGCGAAAATGAAACATGGCCAGTGACCAGAGCAGCCCTGTTCTCTCGCGCAGTCCTGAACCAGAACGACAGAAAGAGACTACCTAGTTCTATGTTAGGCAAACGCTCAGCAAAGCCAGATTTAGCAGAGCCTGTGCAGATCGAGCTCGGACATCACTAAACACGAAACAATGTTTAGCCGGGAAGTCTCTAGTGCTTTTGCATGAGCAACAAGAAAAAACAAACAAAGAAATGAAATGAAATGCGGTGTAAGGCGCCTTTGTGGAAGAAGGCTGCTTATTCTTTCGGTTGTCCCCTCTAACAGCTCCCATTTAAAAGAATATTCGCTAGAGATGCCCAACATAACATCACCTAATCCAAAGTCACGATTGTTTCGTCTTGAAGTTGGACGATTATGCCACTGTCTGGCTGCAAACTGGACACCGTTTAGAATTCAGACTTTGGGCAGCTAGTTACAGCTCTCCAGTGTCTGATGCTATTTCTTGAAGCCTATCAGGGTGATGGTCCAAATTATTACATATGTCAGAATTTTGAAAAAGAATGCATTATTAGGTCCACCAATAAACGGTAAGAAACTACAAAGTAGCAGATAAATAAATAATACAAAATGAAATAAAAAAACAGGAAAAATTGAAGCAACGGATCAAGGCACAGTTTAACAGCTCTCAACTGAGATAGACCACCGTTCCATTTCTACGCGACTTTAACGAGGCTCGCGAATGCTTCCATGTAGATGTGTGCTGCGAGACTACGAGACAGACTGAAGAACTCCGACTCTAGTCTGCTGCCGCTGGAAAATGGAAAGTTCTTATTCCACGTAGTGTGGTAACGGCTCCGTGCGGGCTCCGCAAGATTTTCGCGATATGTATTATGGTTCCACGCAAGTACAGCAAGTTCGTAGAGACAGCAGAAATCTTGAACTCGTTCACAAGTTTTCTACGGGCATTCGCGGGAGCCTAATGAGTACACATTCCCTAGAATGTCGGAGTTCTGCAAATGCAAAGTTCCACACTATAAATCCATGAAGTATTAGAAAATAAGAAAACTTTTAAAAAAACAGATGCACTCATGAAAAACTTCAAGTAAATTCGAAAAGAAGGGAACCTCCCATTACTGTTCTATTCGAAAGCTGTGTGCCCACTTTCAGAAAAAAATGAATTCATGTTCAAGAAACTGTGGACACACTTGATTAACCGATATGGATCGGCACGCACTTGATTCACGCACTTGTTACAATATCCTGCTACACTTTAAGCGATCAATCCATGTGTCGCGCAGTGAGTCACACGAAGAAGGGACCAAAAGGGTAGCACAGCATGTGAAACTGCGGCGTATGCAGTCGGTTGTGCCTTCGAGCTTAAGCACGGGCTGTCGCTCGCCTTGCCACTCACCGATCACGATCACTGTGGACATCGGGATTCAGAAGATGTATCCGGACGCTGCTGTGCCACGTGGGACGAGATTCAGAAGACGAGTTACCGACGCCGATAAACCGTTTCGATATCGGTTTACTACTGTAATTAGGTATTGATGCCGAGGAACTTCTTCATATGGTGCGAAGTGCTAGATTAGATAGGCATTTAGGAGTGGTAATCACACGAAAAAGATGAGGGCTGGATAGGCTTCGTGGGAACCGATTTGAGGAGCATGCACTATTCTATCCCATGTAGTACTCAAAAGCAGTTTTTACCATTGTATCTTGGGTAGGGACTAAGGAGGAAGAGTAGATCTGCTGCAGCTAATGGTTCTACTTTCTGGGTTTGAAGCCAATAACCCAACCAAATGTTTGGCGGACCGTAGGCCGCTGATCGTTTGGAAATAACATAAACAGAAGCACTTCCCCCACTGTTAAAGGGATACCCGCCCCACCTCTCAACAGCTCAAGAGCGAGCTTCGCTGGTACTGCAAAGACACCATGGCGGAGAAGTATGTAGGCGTCCGGCATGAGGGGTGGCAGTCTGGTAAGAGAGTCTAACTGTGAGCACGTATGCTACAATCTCCATGTTCAGAGAGAAAATTCTTCAATGTTTAGAGTCGAAGGACTGAAAACATTCAGAATGCAGCATATGCCATGCATTCTGGCTCAGTGATGAATCAGTTATGTGGAGTACGGCATTTGTTTCGAACGTTGTTATGTTCATACGAAGACAAAACGCAAATAGATAAGCAGCGAGCCTAGCGGGTTAAAACAAAGGCGAGAAGTTCATATAGAAGAACTGTAAAGAAAGGGCAGTATCCCCGTTCCAATTTCTGCCTAAAGAGAGGCACTAACGGAGCTCTTTAGCATATTAGAGAGCGTCAGATCCGTTTGCAACAACGCTGGAGGAGCATCAAATTCAACTCCGAAAAAACATTTTTAATCAGCAGGGAGCAAGAAGGGCGAAAGTGCAAGGTGCTGAATAGCATCAGTGATGTGCTTGATTCTTTAGGTTCTTAGAAATCTCCGGCACCAACAAGGCTCCATCCTTTTGAGGTCATGCGGCGTCTAGCCCTGAACCTTCTCGTCACGGGAGGGGTGGATAAGCCGTCAAAGGGAAGGTCGAGGGCCGACCGGAACTCGTTCCGCAGCCTGAACCCGTCCAGCACCGACAGCAGCAGCTCCAGGGCTACGCGGCGGAGTGGCACTTCATCTGACGCTTTGCTCCGCACGTAGCGCCTAACAGAATTAACATCGCACCGACGCTGACCAATAAATCACGCTGTTTTGAGCGGCGGGAACGAAAACTAAGCAGCTCGCAGCTAGCATGGGAAAGACGGTATGATCCATAGTGAAGGGCGGCGCACGGGAATTCGAAACCACTCCAACTCTGCTTCTATTAGTGGGGGCCAAAAGTAATGAGGCACCCCATGCCGTGTCCACATATCTCGTGGCTGGAGTCTGGTTTCGTGCTTATCCTATTTGTATGTTTGTATGCTACTTATTGAAGCCCATCTGAGAAGTTACCACATCTGCCCTTCCCAGAAGCATGTCAAGACCGCAGTCTGTCTCATGCCGAAACCCCAGTCCGACGAGTCGACCTGTGTCGCGCAAATCTCGCCCAATTCCCAACCCAGAGCAGCCTGGGCTCAATATTCACGCAAGAAGTACGTCTTCTACCTTAACCCTGCCAAGCAGCGAATCTGGGTGAGGCTTGGTAACCTGTTACCAACCTTCGTTCGGCGAGATGTTCACGGCGAGAAGCACCTTTGGAGCTTTTGGGTCTGCGCCCATGGATCGGCTTACCGGAAGCTGTTTCCCAAGAGCACTACGATGAACTCCAAGGCCATGGTGAACGAAATAGAAGAGATGGGCCGGCGGCTCGCTCTTATTCATTCGCAGCGCTTCAAGAAGGTTCTCCTCTTCGACAACCCCGCACCCCATCGGGAACAAGTAACCACGGATAAGCTTGGCCAGCTGGGCTACGTTCACATGCCTCACCCACCGTATTCGCCGGACATCTCTCAATGCGACTACCACCACTTCTTGGGCCTACGGGACTTCCTAGTCGGAAGGGAAACAAAAACCCAAGGAGTCCTTGACATCCACATCGAGCAGTTGATCAACACTAGGCCCAAGCAGATCTTTAAGGATGGGATCAGGAAGGTGGCTCAGCGATGGCAGCAAGGTCATTGCCTTTAATGGCAAATACATTCCTCAGCATCGTTGAGTTGTAATTGAGTTATAAAGAGATAAAGATTTTTTTCAATTTGTCTCATTACTTTTGCCCCCCCCCCCCCTAATAGAAGAGGGTCGCAGCCGATGTGACTAGGTGTTCGTGCAGCGCAGCTGGCGGCGTTCGAGGTTACGTCTCAGGGAAAAAATCGCGTGCACCTTGTACAGCTGGCCGGTTGATGCACAGACTTTATTTTTTCCGTGGGAAAAAGCTTACTACTCCGATCGACCTCATCAAGAAGCAGCCGCTGCAGCTGCGGCAGCACAAGCTAGGGAGATATCATGGCGTCCAGAAGGATTCGTTCAATTCTCAAAACAGGACCGACTCGAATCTTGAAGTCTCCCCAAAGAAACCACCATTTGAAGAACCACCATTCCGGTTCTTCAGCCACTCGGGAACGAAATCACTTATTGTCGCCGACGAACAAGTATGGAAAATAAGGCACGCCCACTTTTTAAATGAAACGTTGGTGAAATTCTTGATGAATCCTAACAAAGTACATTTATGTCCTACAGGTTCAAAGGAAACAAAGAGAACGCCCGCTGTTCACCGCTTTCCGACTCAGGATGCTTTCAAATGCATCCCATTCTGTAAACTATTCTCAGGTGCTTCATCCTAGGAGAGCGTCGACAAATGATCGAGCTATGCATGCCAGCAGCTGTCGATCGAGATCAAATGAAGTGTTGAACGATGTTAACGGTGGCTCACGCTGACAAGCGAATACCAGGCCACACTGGCACTTTGCGACGGGGTGTACACGGTAGGATGCCGAAAGACTGAGCGAAATTGATGACCACGACTCTTCGGCTTTAATCAGCTATGCCTACCGTAACCCACCGCAGTCGAATTTAAGAGACAGCACCCCAGATAAGCAAAAAGCCCCAAAATAATTAAATAACCTTTCTAGGTAAAGTTTGGGCGAAATCGATGACCACGACCCCATACTTACATTATTGCCGATTTTTCTTCCAAATTATGTTCTTACTGGCGGATGTCTTGGTAAGCATTTTAAAGCTCGGTCCTTGCGTTATCTCAAGCGGCCCTAAAAGACAAGAGAAGGAAATGCCCGTCAGTTTTCTCGAGATCCGCAATACTGGAGAATTGAGGCAGAGGATGAATAAGGTAAAAATGTGGAATCAGAAGAGCAAGATCCTAGATGATCAATGGAGGAAGATTATGAAGAAAATACTAGTAGCAGAGTGAGTCTGTCCTTTCAGTGAAGTGGAGGTGTCGAAGGAGAATGTGAGTTTTGCTATTTGCCTTGGTTGGAAATTCATTTGAATTTTCAATCTAATTTACGTGGATGAACCAGTTTTGCAGTACGGTTCCACTGGAAGCGACAGTCGCGCCCGCTCAAGTATGAAGACAAGATCTCGATTCAGTTCGTTTTCAAATATTTCGCCTAGGGGGACGGGGGAGTTATTAAGGGCACAACGGTGGATCACGGCAGTCATGGGCGAGGCTGGTGTGCCTATTACCATTAATTTCGCATAGATTTCGCCTAGAGGTTTTTGGTATTATTCCTGATCTCATCACACATACCCATCCATACCTACCGTAATCTACAGTAATCTACCGACATTCTAAAAACGAACCTTACATAAGTGATCAACGCCTTAAATAACATTTTCAGGCAACGTTTAGGCAAAAAAAAAACGCTTTCTCCTCTGGAGTCGTGAAAGTAATAGGTTTAAAGTATTAGGTTTCATGCACCATAAGTTCTGTCCAACTTGGGTTCATTGTTGAGGACACTTTGGTGAACCCTTGGGATTTCTGTAATATCGTGTAGTAGGCCCTAGAGGCTCCCAGCTGACTGGCACAGAAGAGAGCACGAGCGAGCCCCGGTGAAATTTGAATAAAATGGATCATCGTCAGCTACGAGCCATTCACCTCTACGAGCAAAAACATGGCACCAGTTCGAAGGACGCATCCGTTCGGACACTAACACTGCATTTGGACCCGGCACGACTGCCGAACGCACCGCGCTGTCAATGAATCGAAAAAATGTAAAAGAAATGGAAGACTCTCCTCTCGGTTTTCTGGGATTCACAAGGCATGATCTACTACTGGGAGCTGTTCAACTACAATCGCACCGTCAATGTCGACGACTACACAAAACAGCTCTAGAAACGGGCCGAAGCTTTGAATCCTTCTCTAGAGCGCGAGACCGCACACGGCGAAGTTAACTCGCGATTTCCCAAAGAAGATTGGCTGGACGACAACGCCTCATCCCCCGCACAGACCTGTCATGGCACCGTCAAAGTACTACCTCTTCAGAGCTCTAAAGGAGCATCTGCGCGAGAAAAAAGTTCGATAATTACGAGTACCTAAAAAAAACAATTTTTAAATTCTTCGAGAAAAAATAATAGATTAAAATTTGTTTTAAAGCGAAGCAAGGCACCAATCTTCTTCTTCTTCTTCTCCTGAGCGTTTAGTCCCGCGCAGTCGCAGGGTCCGCTGTTCTTGTGATCTGTCGCCACCTCATCCTATCAAGGGCGTCATCTGCCGTGGCGCGACTTCGCCGAGATCTCTCTTGATGACGTTCTTCCACCTTTTCCTTGGGGCTCCTCTCGGACGCTTTCCGGGTGCCTCGAAATCTAGGGCCAACCTTACGGGGTGATTCTCTGGCCTTCTGAGGACGTGTCCGTACCACCTTAGGCGCTGCTCCCTCATCTTCAGCTGGATCGGGGCTGTCTTCATCACTGCCCTAACATCCTCGTTTCGCACCCTGTCCCGACGGGTCCATCCACATGCCCACCTTAGCATCCTCATTTCCGCAGCGTGCAGTTGCCGCTCCTGCTCCTTACCCAGGGCCCAGCATTCACTGCCGTAGAGGAGGGCAGGTCTCACTACTGTTCTATACAGCTTGCCTTTGAGCGTCCTGGAGCATCTACGGTCGCAGAGGATCCCTGTAGACTCCCTCCACTTGAGCCAGGCTGCATTTATCCGTCCCCTGACCGCCTGGTCCACAGTTCCTTCCTCGGATAGGTCACTCCCGAGGTAGCGGAATTCTTCCACCTTCTCGATCGCTTCCCCTTGGCAGTCTAGGATCGATCCAGCGCACTGCTCAGAGCTGATGAACTTCGTCTTCTTCACGTTCAGCCGTAGGCCGTTGTCTGCGAGGGCTCTCTGCCACAGCTGCACCTTCTCCTCCAGCTCCTCCTGGTTACTAGGGCGATGTCGTACGCGTAGAGGATCGTCCTGAGAGGGTCTTCCTGAAGGTGGTTCACTATAGAGTCAAGCGTCAGCAGGAAGAGGAACGGACTCAGAGCCGACCCTTGGTGTACCCCCACTGTGATGTCCACCTTCCTTGTCACCCCGTGTGGAGTTCGTATCGCCGCTTTCGAGCTCTCGTTTATGTCCTTTATGACCGTGATCAGACGTTCCGGGACACCACTCCCTCGAAGGGCCTTCCAGAGTACGGCCCGGGGCAACCCGTCGTAGGCTTTTTCCAGGTCCAGAAATGCTAGGTAGCAGGGTTTCGTTTCTCCCGATATTTCTCCCGATTTCTAGGCAGCAATCATTTAGTGAATTAAAATGAGAGATTGCGCCATGCATGTCGCGACTCGCGACCTTCGCAGTCCCCTCGGTCCTCCTGCGGGCGTCCAGGCTCGCAGCGCGCTCCGGCGATGCGCCCATCGCGCGGCCTGCCCCCGCCCCCGCCGGCATCGATCCGCGGGCGGGGGCGCGCACCGGAGCGGGCATAACCCGCTCCCCGCCCAAAGCCGGCATGTTCATTCGACGCCTGCACATAGCCGCCAGCTTCCAGTTCAGCCGGAGCCAGCCGCAGGGCCTGGCCACTTCGTCGTCCCGGTTCATCGCGACATCGACTGCCGACCGGATGGAGGGCGACCCTTCCTAGAAGGGTCGCCAGGGCGGAGGGCGCGGAGTACTCTCAGTACAGTGAAGCGCCCGGCCGCTCTGCGTCTCTCTCCGCTCTGTCGGCTACACTCTTATTCTACTATTGCGTCTACTCCTTCTACTACTAAACACCCAATCGGCTTCTATCTCTATCCTACCGTGTCGGCATATGGTGTGCGATAAGTCTGTATTGGTATTCGGTGTGCCAGTAGAGGGAATGCGGTGAATCCGTTCTTATAGTGTTGTCTGGTATTGCTGTATTGTTGTGGGTGTTTGTATTGGGGTTTGTTGGCTCTGCCTGAGGAAGCCTCACGCGGGGTCCGCGTGAGGGGCAGGGCGCTCAGGGCAGAAGCCTGCGCGTGGCCCCCTCCACGTGGACACAGCGTGGGGGCAGTGGCGTCAATACCAGGCAACCAATCAGTTCGTTTGGGTAGTTGCCTCCTCCACGGTATATACTGGCTGCAGCCCAGAGCTGAAGGGATACAGTTCAGTGGGGAGTGAAGGGGACGGGCCAGGGAATCCTCAATCCAGAAGTGGCACTTAAGGGCATGGGACCCATACACCTCCTGGGGGTACTCGGTTTTGGCAGCTTCGGGTGCCCCATGGGGCAGGTTGATGTCCCACGTGTATACGGCACAGCCGCTGCACCGGGGGCCGCCGACTTGCAACAATGCACTCGACATAGCTCGCCGCGCTTTCGATTTGATATATTACGATTGTATTTGTTGCATCGTTTACAGATGTGAAGCTCCATGCAAACAGAAATTTTGCCCCTCAGTCAAATAAAACCGCGACATTTGAACGAGGGCATGGGCAATCTCTTATTCTATCATTAAAGAATGGCCGCCATCTCGCCTTTCTAAAACAGCTTTAATCAATTATTTTTCTAAAAAAAATGAGAATTTTATAAGACAATGTGTTCTATTACTGGGCAGGTGAATCATAATAAAACTTCCAAGAAAGTCACACCAACCTTTCCTTGAAGAAAAATATTCCTCGTTCGGATTTGAAAGATATTCAGCTTGATTTCAAATACGTTAGACGTGTTTAGAAGAGGGCCCAATTTGAAGTGAAGTGTCCAACTCGACGTGAAAAAGTACAAGTTTGACGTGAAAATGTT